>JAUIMM010000965.1:896250-1517500 GCA_031769625.1 Taudactylus pleione | reverse complement strand
TGACTCCAGCACGGCTTCCGGGTCCCAGTGGTCATTACTTCTGCGGCTCCAGTCTTTCAGTGAGTATCCCCCCCTAACCCTAATGCTTACCCCTAACTTATTGTGCCTTTCCCTAACCTCCTCCTCCTGCAGTCTAACTGTAACCTCCTCCTAGTGCCTAACCCTATCCTCCTCCCCCCGTAGCCTAACCCTAACCTTCCCCTAGTGCCTAACCCCCCCATGTAGCCTAACCCTGATGTTGACATTAAGTGCCTAACCCTAACCACCCCCTTCCCCGCTGCCTAAACCTAAGTCCCCCGGGGGAGTGCCTAACCCTAAGTCCCCCCCGGGGTGCCTAACCCTAACCCTCCCGGGGGGGTGCCTAACCCTAAGTCCCCCCCAGGAGCCCTAAACCTAACCCTCCCCCCATGCGGCTGTCCGCTCGCGGCGCCCGGCATGACTCTGATCGGGCGCCAGTCTCCCGCCGTCGGGGAAATGCGGGCGTCTACATCTAGACGCCCGGCATTTCACTCTTGCCGGGATATGACAGTCGGGAAGCCGGCTGCCGGTATTTAGGCAGTCGGCTTCCCAATTGGTTCCCCAAAAAATATACTGGTATACCCCCTAGTGTGTATGTGTGTGCGCATGTGGTAGGGAATATAGATTGTAAGCTCCACTGGGGCAGGGACGGATAAGAATGGCCGAATATTCTCTGTAAAGCGCTGCGGAATATGTGTGCGCTATACAAATAACTGGTAATAATAATAATAATACTTGATCATGCAGTTGTGATGTAATGTATTTTCTGCATATGAAAAAATATCTGAAAGAACCTACAATTATACAATAGTGATGTTTGTTGACGTAATATACCATTTTCTGCACACACATTGATCATTTCCATTTATCATGTTTGTCCAGATATCATGACAGCAGATGATACAGCCATTGTGGATGAAAGGCCTGCAGAGACACAGGAAGAAGATATGGTAAGAATCCAATTACAGTATTTTCAGTCTCACCACCAATCCAAGCTAGAGAGGAGCCTACACAAAGGACAGCACAGCAGCCAACACAACCACCTGCTCAAGAGCCTGCTTGGGAAATGTTTTGTTCAAATTTCCGAATTTGAACAAAACAAGTAGAGCTATTATGTCCAGGCAGATGAGGAGGCGTAATCATGTATTGTCTAGTATAGATTGTGCATAGCAATTAAAGTCCAAAATGCTGGACAAAATAGAATCCATGATGCTCTATGGAGGATACAAGAGACACAAAATTGGATGTAGGAGACACAAATGAGGATGTATGAGGCACGAATGAATGCATATGCTAGTCTCAAAATAATGCCATATATGAGTTAATTTCTAATATGTCCTTAGGTGCTCAAATTGTTTCCTGTCTACCTGAGTCCCATACAGTGGTGCACGTAGGGGGAATTTTTGAGTACACAGATACCTCCCCTGATGGGCCAAATATTTGTTTTTTAGAGATGGAGACAGCTGTGTCTCCATTTCAACACGAATCACTACTGCGATCGCGATCACAGCTGCTGCGCCAGAGAGTTCTGATTGGCAGTTCTCTGCATACAGAATGTCAAGGGGAGGTGGGGAGTTGCTGCGCTGCTCGGTCACAGCTGCACCCTCTCCCCGTCCGCACATTCTGTTGTGCTCTGGCTGCCAGTCTCCTCCTCTCAGCCCCAGCTATGTGATTGTGTATGTATCTATGCATGTTTTTCTGTATGTACAGTATGTGTGTGTGGTGTGCTATGTATGTGTGTGCAATGTTTACTATGTATGTGTGTGCAATCTGTATGTGTGTTTGTGTGTAGGTATGTCTGTGGTGTGCTATGGATGTGTGTTTAATATTTTAAGGGCACGATCGTGCCCTTATATTTAGACTAGGGGTGTGCACCGGCCACTTTTCGTGTTTTGGTTTTGGATCTGGATCTTTCTTCGTGTTTTGGATCTGGATTGGTTTTGCCAAAACCACCCTTCCATGTTTTGGGTTCTGGGTTTTGTGTTTTGGATCTGTATTTTCATTTTAAAAGCATAAAAACAGCTAAAATCACAGAATTTGTGTGTTTTTCTGCTCCTATGCTATCATTAACCTCAATAACCTTAATTTCCACTAATTTCCAATCTATTCTGAACACCTCACACCTCACAATAGTGTTTTTATATCCAAAAGGTTGCACCGAGGTAGCTGGATGACTATGCTAAGAGATACGAGTGGGCGGCACAAACACGTGGTCCATCTAGGAGTGACACTGCAGTGGCAGACAGGATGGCAGTTTGAAAAACTAGGCCCCAAACAGTACATAATTCAAAGAAAAAAAAGAGGTGCAAGATGGAATTGTCCTTGGGTCCTCCCACCCACCCTTTTGTTGTATAAACAGGACATTCACACTTTAACAAACCAATCATTTCAGCGCCAGGGTCTGCCACACGACTGTGGCTGAAATGATTGGTTCGTTTGGGCCCCCACAAAACAAGCTGGCAATTAATCTGTCCCTGCATAAACTGGCTCTACGGAGGCAAGATGTCGTCCTCATCCTCCTCATCCACCGATTCCTCACCCTCTTCAGTGTTGTGTACATCCTCATCCTCAGAGTATTAATTCGTCCCCGCTGGAATCCACAACCACAGGTCCCTCTGTACGTTCTGGACGCTGGTCTCCCTGGAAGAGTTGATAATTAATTTTATGAACATCATCTTCTCCACATTTTGTGGAAGCAACCTCCTACGCCTTTCGCTGACAAGGTTCCCGGCTGCACTAAACACTCTTTCGGAGTACACACTGGAGGGGGGGCAACTCAGGTAAAATAGAGCCAGTTTGTACAGGGACCTCCAAATTGCTTCTTTTTCCTGCAGGTACAGGTACGGACTGTCTGACATGCCTACTTGGATGCTGTCACCGATGTAATCCTTTAACAGACAGACGCATGCTTGTCGCTGCTGCTTTAAGGATGCAGGTGCGGCTACAGCCCACACAATTCACAAAGACAGAAAAAAAAAGAATAATTTTTTTATTGTTTGTGGAGCGCACTTTGAGGGTTACACCACCCTTTAACAGACAGACGCACACTTGTCGCTGCTGCTTTAAGGATGCAGGTGCAGCTACAGCCCACACAATTCACAAAGACAGGGAAAAAAAAAGAATTTTTTTATTGTTTGTGGAGCGCACTTTGAGGGTTACACCACCCTTTAACAGACAGACGCACGCTTGTCGCTGCTGCTTTAAGGATGCAGGTGCGGCTACAGCCCACACAATTCACAAAGACAGAAAAAAAAAGAAGAATTTTTTTATTGTTTGTGGAGCGCACTTTGAGGGTTACACCACCCTTTAACAGACAGACGCACACTTGTCGCTGCTGCTTTGAGGATGCAGGTGGAATCTAGACGGGATTTGGAACCGGGGACACACTACCTCCATCAATTGTCTAAATCCCACTGCACTAATGGCGGATACAGGACGCATGTCTAACACCAACATAGCAGTCAAGGCCTCAGTTATACGTTTTGCTTCAGGATGACTGCATTCGTACTTCATCCTCATCGCTAGGGACTGTTGGAGGGTCAATTGTTTAGTAAAAGTAGTGGTGTTCCTACTTCATCTCTGGGATGATGAACAACTCCCAGCAGCAGCAACAGCACTAGGAGGAAGTGGTTCTTGATCTTTCCCTATTTTATTTTTATCGGAGAAAGTTTGGTCCTCCATTTATGTTATATTGATATATACGTGCGGCTAAGGCGCACACAAACACAGAAAATATTTTTTTATTTTTGCTGGAGAGTAGTGCACTTTGTGGGTTACACCACCCTTTAAGAAATGAGCCAGCCGGCTCTTTACTTATGGGACACAGGCGCACGCTTGGCGCTGTTCCTTTGTTGATGCACGTGCAGCAACAGAGCACACAATTCACAAACACAGAAAAAAAAATTTTATTTTGTTTGGAGTGCCCTTTGGGGGTTACAGCACCCTTTAGCGGTCAATCCAGCCGGCCCTTTATTTATGGGACACAGGCGCACGCTTGGCACTACTTTGTTGATGCACGTGCGGCTACTGCGCACACAATTCACAAACACAGAAAAAATATTTATTTTTTTTTAGCACTTGGGGGGAGCACCCCTGACGGACAGAGCACCCCCTGGACAACACTACAGCACCCCTTTAGGACTGGGACACTGCACAGGACTTTGGAGTGGACACAGCCCCTATGGACAACTGACTGCACAACACAGTCCAGCCAGCCCTTATGGACTTTGAAGTAGTGGACACAGCCCCTATGGACAACAGCAGCACAGCACAACACAGCCAGCCCCTATGGACTTTGAAGTAGTGGACACAGCCCCTATGGACAACAGCAGCACAGTGCAGCACAGCACAGCACAATACTACTCTGCACTACACTACATTACACTACACTACACAGCCCAGCCAGCCCTAACTCCCACCATCCCTCTTCACTGTCCACAGCCGAGTGAGAAAATGGCGCCGACGCGGGTACCTTATATAGGATCCAAAACCCGCGAGACCCGGAAGGCGGGATGATGACGTTTTGCCTCGATTTCAGATCCGAGTCAGGCGGGAAAAGTCGAGCCTGACTCGGATCGGCCTCGGATCGGGGGGGCTCGGGGGGGTTAGGATTTCAGAAATCCGAACCCGCTCACCCCTAATTTAGACTGAATCGAATAAACAGAATTTTGCCATAGAAGATTCCTGAGAGGGGGGCATTTTGTTTAAGGGGCTACACCTTGAACCTACTGAGCTGAAATTTGACATGGATGGGTAGAACTGTTTCTCGGTGCTGCATGCCAAATTTTAGGGCAAAATAATTAAAATGGGGTATTTGGAAACAATCTACAGTTTAAACTGTAATTTTTTTCTTACAGTTTCAGTTAGGACCACTTTTCTGCTTTTGTCTATGGGGGATTTTTTGGAAGGTATAACTCAGGACAAATTTTGACTAGGGGTTTTACTTATTAGATAGCTCTTGTTCCAGTGTAGGTGCTTTTGGGGTTCAGGTAATTGAGAATGTTACAGTTTTTTTAACTATTAACCCACAAATGCCCCACTATAGAGATGGGGAGCTTCAACTTGCTGCGCATGCTCAGTAGGTGGCCTCCTGCAGGGGGTGTACAGTGGTTTCACTTGGGTACACTAAGATGGCTGTCCTTTGCGGGCATTAGCGGCGGTGGGACCAGGCGTTAGTGGCGGCGGGGGCCCAGCCACCCTTCCACCATCAGCGTGGCAGCAATGGGATCCCACACCGTCCACCACTACTGCGGGACGTGATAATAATGGCGGTGGGCATGGAGACAGGGTGAAGTGGGCGTGGCGCGGGAAGTAGTGGCGGGACGTGGCTATTACCTTGCAGAGTTCACCAGCCGGCAGCGGTGCAGCTGGCTTTTTTATTTCAAAAACGGCAGCACGGCACCATTTTTGAAATTCAAGATGGTTATAACAAGCCAATCACGGCTCCCTTTGTCATCACCCCGCCCCTTTATACTGGCTTATATAAGACAGCGCGAGGCAGCGGGTGTCAGTATGACAATGGAGGAGGAGCATTGAAGAGCTCCTGAAGATCGAAGACGCCAGGGAAGTCCTGGATGGGTGGCGGCCATGTACTAGATCTTAAATGTCGGCAC
This sequence comes from Taudactylus pleione, assembly GCA_031769625.1. Lineage (NCBI taxonomy): Eukaryota > Metazoa > Chordata > Amphibia > Anura > Myobatrachidae > Taudactylus > Taudactylus pleione. Next base: position 1,511,870 of record JAUIMM010000965.1, on the reverse strand, counting down.
CCTCCAGGTGAAGATTCTGTGGAAGTCCTGGGGTAGGCGGCAGCCATGTAAAAGAGCTTAAAGGCTGCCGCCCCCCAGGTGAAGATGCAGCAAAATAAATTATGAAAACATTCGAGTGTAATGTTTTTATTTTAATATTATTTTTACAGGTGTACTATAGGTACCAGTGGGCCCTTAATGTCCCGCATGCAGAGGAGACTTTCTGGAACCTATAGTTAACTTGCAAAAGACAATATTTTAACTCTTTATTTGAACTACACAATCAACTCAGCACCCACCACCCAGGGGTGCCGGGATAGCTCCCTCCGTCATGCGCATGCGCAGTGCAGACCATCGACCCACTTGCGAGCGGACAGCCGCTCGCGAGTGGGTCTGAATGAGGGCCATTATGGCTGACGCCTTAATGGACATGTTCCTTGTGCAATACATATATGGTATGCCATGACACCATGTGGTTAACTGCAGATTCAGAACTCTCACAGAGTGAGATTGCTGTCACTCACAAAATGGTGGAGCTGCTAATTCACAGAATTGTGTGCTCATTGGAATACACACATGCAGCATATGCAGCTGAGGTCTCAGCAGTTATGTGGCACACACATCTCATTCAGTGCCCACAATCTTCCCATTCGGTCACCACAACAATCCCACTGGGTTCCAACACCCTTTTCACTCCATACATCCATCTCATTCAGAATACACATTCAGCTCCCTAATGGCTAAAACTATCAAACTAAACGATCAAACTAAATTAAAGCCTTAATGGAACATGTGAAACCACAAGGTTTTTTGTCTATGGAAAATTATATATATACAGTGTATATATATATATATATATATATATTTATAAATCTGTGTTTGCCACATACCTCTACATTTACAAGCAGGTCACTCACGGACACTCTCTATAGCACTGATTCTCAAACTAGGTCCTCAGGACCCCAAACAGTGCATGTTTTCCGTGTCTCCTCACAGAATCACAAGTGAAATAATTAGCTCACCTGTAGATCTTTTAAAATGTGTCAGTGAGTAATGAATACACCTGTGCACCTGCTAGGTGACCTTGAAAACATGACCTGTGTGGAGTCCTGAGGACTGAGTTTGAGAACCTTTGCTCTATAGGAATGAATGGGGGCATGCTGATTGGTCACAGTCTGGGAACTGACGTGAATTGATCAATCAGCACGTTCCCATTCATTCCTATTGAGAGTAACCGCAAGCGACCTCTCATTAGCAACCGGAATCCCAGAGCTTTTTTGGTATTGCCAAGATTGGAGGATGCTACAGGAACTGAAGAGTGCAGTATGTGACCCCTTCAATTTGTGAAGAATAAATGGGTAAATAAGTGTTGTGTCACAGTGTGTATATTTTCTTTTTTTATAAATGATTACAACAGTTAGGGGTATATTTACTGAAGTGAGAGTTTTTAGAAGTGGAGATGTTGGAGAAGTTCCCGATCCCTACTCTAAGGGGTAGATTTATTAAAGCTTCTAAAACAGAATTGGAGGTGTTGCCCATAGCAACCAATCAGATTCTGCCATTCATTGTTTAGAATGCACTAGAACAGTGGTTCTCAAACTTGGTCGTCAGGACCCCACCCAGGTCATGTTTTGCAGGTCACCCAGCAGGTGCACAGGTGTATTCATTACTCACTGACACATTTTAAAAAATCCACAGGTGGAGCTAATTATTTCACTGATTCACTGAGAAGACGTGGAAAATATGCACTTTTTGGGGTCCTGATGACAGAGTTTGATTACCTGTGCACTAGAGAAATGATAACTAGGGGTATATTTACTAAAGTGCGGGTTTTTAGAAGTGGAGTTGTTGCCCATAGCAACCAGATTCTAGTTATTAACTTCTAGAAGGTTCTAGATAATTGTTAAGTAGATTCTGATTGGTTGCTATGGGCAACACCTCCAAAAACTCTCACTTTAGTAAATACACCCCAAAGTGTGTGAGTCCTATCTTTTGTTTAATATTAGTACAGGTGCTACTGGGCCCTTGTGGTTCTAGAAGTACAATCATCCTCTGGCTTGCCTGGACCTGTAGTCCACATGTAAAAAACAATATTGTTTTAACTTTATTATGACTATTACCTCAGTACTAAAGTCCCAGGGGCTCACAGCAGTCCTGGGCTGATCAGTCAAGGGCTAGTTGCCATTATGCTAGGGGGACCCCAAGCTGTGTGACCCCCTGCTATAGCGTCAGCTGCCCCTGCTGGTACTATCACTTTAAGGTTGGACCCCATGCCATTTTTTTTTTTTTTTTTCTTTTAAAGTAATTTACATTTTTTAAAACAACAACTTACCTGCAGGACTTTTATTTAGGCAGATTTTTGCTCAGCTTTTTGGCAGGTTTTAAACTGCCACATAATTAATTTGAGTTTGTATTCTAATAGTTCAGTGCTTCTCAAACTCACTGTTTGAGAACAGCCATACGGGCCCCACACACGGTTCACATTTTCCAGGTCACCCAGCAGGTGCAGTCATTACTCACTGACACATTTTTAAAGATCGACAGGTGGAGCTAATTATTTCACTTGTGATTCTGTGAGGAGACCTAGAAAACATGCACTGTTTGGGGTCCTGAGGACCGAGTTTGAGAAGCTGTGTTCTAGTTAAAAGTATATAGATGGTGTGGTAATGTTCTTTTGCTGTCTAAAGTCAGTATTCACAGCAGGTTTGGTTTTAGTGCATCAGTGGATTGCAAACCTGCCAGGAGTCTGCCCAAAATCAATGCTACTAAATATACCCCAGACAGTCTGTGTGATCCATGTCTTTTACTATTTACTAAAAAGCAGCCGTTTTCTATGCAGTTTGGGAAGCTTCCGCTTAATACATGGAAAAGTTTCTATACCTTCAATGTATAAAAATGAGAAGTGTGGTTTTAACCTCTTGATTTAAAATCATGCACTTTGATGATTTTAGTAATTGGTTCAGCTTACAAAACATACATCACAGTGCAGAAAAACCTGTTTGTACAAACCTGTAAAACGTGGAACAGGGTTCCAATCCATATCAGACCCGGAACTTCCCAGGCACCGACTCAGGATATTCCTGAGTCGGCACATTTCACACCGGAGCCGGTGTGACCCGGCTCTTCTGGCATTAAAGTGAACACGGAGATGATGTCATCTCCAAGCGCCACTGAAGCCGGCCAATCAGCAGGCATGCGGCACGATCCGGGTCATCGTGACCCGGGTTCGCCGTTTACACAGCAGGGTTTCACGGGTCGTTCCCGTGTTAAACTCTGCAAGTTACCAGGGTTGGATTACTGGGTCACTCAACCCGGGAATCAGACCCTTTTACACCCAGAAGCAACCCAGGTTAACCCTGCAATAACCCGGGTTTTAGCTCTGGTGTAAAAGGGGTATTAAGCTGCATACACGCGTAAAGATTTTCTGTCCAACCATCCAACTAGTTGATTGGTTGGAATGAAAATCTGGTAACGTATGGGAGTAACTGATGATCAGCAATTTGCTCCTAAATGCCAGAAAACAGATGAAAATGGTCATTCAGACAAGTTTGTTAAATGTTTGATCTAAACAATTTGTTCAAACAACAGTTTTTTCCATTTTCCGGCATATGGGAGCAAATTGCTGAGTTTCAGTTACTCCCATATGTTACCAGATTTTCATTCCAACCAATCAACTAGTTGGATGGTTGGACAGAAAATCTTTACGTGTGTATGCACCATTAGTTGACCTGCCCCTTTGTGTCTCCAGTTATAATATGCATCAAATAATGATTAGAAAGTGGATGCCTGCTGGGATCTTTCTTATCTTTGTTGCATTCATGAACTTGTATATAACAATGTGACCATTCCCATTTCTAGGTGTACATACTTACATAGTCAGAATTATAGTAGCAGATTTAGGAAGAAAAAAAAACAAAAAATAAACAAAAAAATAGAATAGTCATTGTTTAATGAATTAAAAAGAAGTTAACTAGTTATACCCACTAGTTAAATGGGTATAATAGATGGTTATATTTATTAGCCTAAAGTAATTTATTATATTATAAGTAGTGGATATTTAATAGATCTATGTTTTCTATCCGTCCATGTTGTAATGTTGTCTGTCTTTCAGATGATTACTGCCAATGGTATGACACTGTTCATCTACAGCTTGATATTACAGTCGTTCAACAATTTTTAATATCAAGAAGACAAGTCACATCTGCAGTTCTCAGCACTGCAGTGTTATAGAACTACTGTACATATCCAGCAATCTGGCATTTCCCATATATTGGTATTATATATTATTTCCTCTTATTGTTATTAGAGATGCATTGTTTATGTAGCCACATGCTGGGCAACACTGACATCTCCAACTAATTTAGCAAATTACATCTCAGTTTGATACATTGTGTATAATGGAGTGTGGAAGAAAAATTCTACTCTAGAGTACTGTTTCCAAAAATCTGTTTTCTGGGAATGAGCTGTTTTCTTTACACAATAAAATGATAGAAGGGAGGGTGTACATGGTCATAATCTATAAATTATGTGACATTCTTTTTTTTAATTTTATTATTGAAATGAGCTACTGTACTGTACATTATCCTTTGTAGAAATGAGTGTGTGTACTGTGGGCCACCCATACTAAAATAAATGAAACAGACACTACAATAAAAAATATTATTCCATCATAAACAAATATAGTATATTTTGTAATGCATAAGTTTATTGGCTAACAGTTGGTGAGATAGTATTTATCAACACACATAATTACACTTTCAGGATTCTTTAAAATGTTAACATCTGTACATATATGAATATGGTGGTAGTATTTACCAACACACATAATTACACTTTCAGGATTCTTTAAAATGTTACCATCTGTACATATATGAATATATGAATTGGTGGACAGGCTTTGTGCTGAGCTGACACTTATGAATGGCCTGCTGTCTAGCTGCAATAACTGCCTCGGGTTGTACTGATGTGGCCAGGAACCGTTATTTTAGGTAGGTGTCCCAGGTTCAAAAGTGAATGCAATGTACAGTTCAATGTGGAAGCCTGTGCTTCTGCTTCTGCACTAATAACGGTAAATACTGTCCAAATAGTGATGCCACTGAGTGAAGAAAAGCCTGGAAGATTCAGTAGAGATCAGTCTCAGATTTCTCTAGCCTGTCAAAAGTTATATCCAGTGAATTGCTGAAAAGGCTATTGTGAATGAAGCCATAAACCGTATTCAGGCCTCGGTCCATTTTACCTAAAAAGTAAAAAATTATAAAAATAAAACAAATGTCTAGACAACTTTAAAATAATGTAAATTGAACAAAAGTCTCCCTAAAGCCCATGCTCATCACTTTATTAAAAAAATAAATAAAAATTCTTATTTCTTGATGAAATCGAAAGTCAAAATTTTCCTTTTGTTCTTCTTTCATAATCCATGTAGCCCAAATGGAGAAAAAAATGTACTGACTCCAGCTTAATGATCATATCTTTCACCTTCCACTGGTAGCCAATCACAAGTATTATCCCACACTGGCTGCTTTTGTTATGTGTTACTGTCAATTTTTGTATGGGAGCACTAGAAACCTTCACAAATATCATAATGATATCCTTAAATGCAAGGACAAACCACCAGGTCTCCCATGTTTTCCATCAATGGCATATCTCACATATCATAAGATATATGTAGGGATTTATGCTGGGTACACAATTACCTATGTCTGTACCCAGCGATGCGATGCCTGACCACTCAATATATTGGACGGCCCTGTCAGTGGCGTAACTTCATCCCAGCTGCCCGGAGGCAAAATGAATGTTGGTGCCCCATCCCAAAATGAAAAAGTGCTACCGGAAATGTTATATATATATATATATATATATATATATATGTGTTTGTGTGTGTATAGCACTGGAGGTGTATCTGATCTATCTTATTATTACACTAGCTCTTTAAGTGCTCTCCAACTCCCGTCCACTGCCCACAGTGACAGCCACCGCGCAGTACTCTGTGTGTACACTCAGCCGAGCCGGCTCAGGGTCGCGTTAATATGTTATGTGATGTCCACGACCAGAGCACAGAGTCTAGGTCACGGAGGAGGAGGAGCGCTGCTGATGCTAATCGGCAGGGGCGGATTGGGGTATAAAAACAGCCCAGGAATTTTGTGGAAGCAGCTCTAATGGGTGCAGGGACTGTAGAAGTGGTGGGGTCTGTCAAGCGGGCAGGATCCCTCCTCATAGGGCCTGATTTTGATTTGGATGCAGTTTTGGTTTTCCTTGCAGCTGTGACTTTTCCAGGCCTTGCAGTTGCATCTGCAACTTTAGGCCAATGCTGCTACGATGCCCTTCCCTGGTGTACAGTACATCCAAATATGCATAGACTGAGATGCCTACTTCCATTGTCTACAGACGCTGCAATAATGCTGTGTAGTCTTTAGACGCAACCATCTCTCGAACCATTAAAACTTTCACCAGCCCTATTCTAGGTGCATTATCGCCCGTCTGAGTATGGCCTCCAATGTGAGCAATTTAGCGTCTCTATACTGTACAGTAGCAATGTCATTAACACACCCATACTACGTTACATCTGTGTCTGCTTAGCCAACCCCCTGTAGCCGCCTAGGAATGCCAAAAACACATTTTTAATATACTGCATGTGCATGTATCTGTACTGCAACGCTGCACAAAGCATAGACGTGCAACTCAGCCGTATTTGTAGACGAAAAGCATTGTACAAGAAAAACATTGGCCCCCCACAGGAAAACAAATACATTGGCCCACACAAAAAAAATACACCTTAGCCCCCACATAAAACAGATTGGCCTCCATAGGAAAAAAAAATACATACCTTAGCCCCCACAGAAAAAAATAAACACATTGACCTTCATAGGAAAAAAAACACCACATTGGTCACCACAAGAAAAAATAAAACACGTTGGCCCCCACAGGAATAAAAAACATTGGCTCCCAACAGAAAAGGAAAAAAAAAAATCAAACACATTGACCCTAACAGGAAATAAAAAAGCACTTTAGCTCCCACAGGCAAATATAAAAGACATTGGCCCCCACAGGAAAATATAAAAAACATTGGCCCCCACAGGAAAAAAATAAAACAAGCAAATTGGCCTGGATAGTGTGGATTATGTATGTCCCTGGGTTGCGGGCACTGTGTCTAGGGGGCTGGGAAAGGTAGGGTAGGAAGTGTATGTCCCTAGCTAAGGGACTGGGGGTGTCATAGGGTGGATAGTGTATGCAACTGGGGCTGGGGTGTGTGGTGGTCAGTGTACGTCTCTGAGGCCAGGGAGGGGGCGGGTAGTGTATGTCACTCAGCTGGGGGTACTGTATATATAGGGGGCTGGGGGGGTGGTAGGACTGGTTACAGGTATGTTCTGTAAATGAGGGGTAGTGGTTAGGGTGGGCCAGGGGGTAGGATCGGTTAGTTTATTACCTGCAACATGGCTAGCACTTGGAGCACAAGCTCCATTCACTCCGAGGCTGCTGTGGGCAGAATGGGAGTAGTAGAATCAGGGAAACAGGATGGGAGTAGTAGTGGGAAGCAGGGGGTCAGTATAGGAGACGTAGTGGGCCACAGGGGGGAGAATTGGAGTAGTAGTGGGAAGCAGGGTGCAGGATAGGAGGAGTGGGAAGCAGGGGTCAGGATAGGATAAGTAGTGGGAAGCAGGGGGCAGGATGGGAGTAGTTGTGGGAAGCAGGGGGCAGAATCAATTGGTCTGGCCCTCAGAGCTTTATTCTGCTAGCCTCATCTGGCTAGCAGGGTGCCTAGAATGGCACACTGTAGCCGGAATCTATGCAGCAGTGCCACCTGGAGCACCCTTAAGATGCTTCAGACAGTCACACTGCTGCCCTTACAGCTCCCTGGAGCATCCTCAGGATGCTCCGGGCTTTGCTGTAGCCACTGGCGATTGTTGCCCTGTCCCATGTGACATCACATGGAGGGGGCGTGGCCTTCACCGGGCCCACAAATAATGTCATATATATCAAAAAGGTTCCCCTGCCTTGCCTTAGAGGCTGACTGTTTATCAAGCTGTATCAATATAATTAAATGTTTAAAACACTTTTTTTGCTTTGCTCTATTATTCATCTCATTATCACAAAATTTAAGACCATGTTGCAGTATTTATCAAGCAGTGCAGCATTCAGTTCTTTGTTATAGCTGGCATTTCTATATTTTTTTCACAGTAAAGTCAAAATAATCTTCCTACAGTCTGTTACACTATACATCTTCTGGTCTCATGCCACCATTACACAAACCTCCTGCACACAGCACTATCGGTTCTACCTATTTTACTAGATATGTAATGGGAAGGCACTACTGTAGATATGCCCATGGGCAGAGCTGAGTGCAACACTTTAGGTGTACTTCAACAAAAAGACCACTGTTACTGCTCTTACTTATATTTTTATATTTTCCTCTGGTGTATTGTTCTTCTGTTTTGGTTTTCGGGTTTTCCTGTTACTTTAGGATAACAAAGAAAGTGCAAGTAAATTAACTGGGTTCCTCTGCAGTTTGTTTGTATTTTGATATATGGGTGAGTAGTTGTAATTTTTGTTTTTCATTTGAAATAAGAATGATTGGTATTAATTTCATAGCATTGTACTAACATAAAAAGTACAGTATAATATACATTTAGTAAGATAGTTGAGATGGATTTATATAAAGAAAGTTTACATTAATGTGGCTTTTTGACATAATGCATAGCTTATTTAATGCTGCATTTTTCACTTATGTTATTACATTTATATAAAAATATATTAATTATGTAGTTTATTTTTAACCCACAATTTCTAGAAATCCTGCATTCGTTTCTTAACCACTACATGGAACAGGAATCAAAACTGAAACCAATCAATCATTACATACAGTAAATGTTCTAAGTAAGAACTACAATAAGTAGCTAAACACAGCATAGTGGCAATAACGCAATAAAGCACTAGAGAGAAGAATGGGCAAAAGTTGTTTGAGGTGAAGTCTAAGTGCCTCATATATGGCTTCAAATAGTAAATGTTTTGAGACCATGGGTAGTTGCTATAATCAGGGAGTGTCAGACACAATGAATGACACAATGGAATATACAGAAATGAAAGTGTTAGCCCATTTTGTACATGTAGCTACTGTACTCAGGGGCGCCGAGAGGGGGGGGGAGCGGGTACAGATTACCCGGGCCCGGGCCTCCTGTGGTGCCCGGTGGGGGGCCCAGCGGGGGCCCGTCCGACGCCGTCCCCCCTCCCTCACAGCAGCCCAGCACACAGCGTGTGCAGAGCTGCAGTTGGAGGCTGCTCATGGCTGCTGAGCAGCAGCCACAGCAGTCTCCTATGCCTGTGCGGGGGAGCGATCACACTGATCGCGCCCCCCCTGGCTTTGCGCCGGGCCTAGGGGGCTCAGAACGCCCCCTCCCCGGCGCTTCGCGCCTCTGCAAATCTTTTTATTTTTTTTTTTTTTCAACAAGGGGGCATGGCCATGCCTCCCAAGATTAGGCCACACCCCCTATTATCGAGGCCCGCCTTGGCTCTTGGCGGCCCTGACTGTACTGTATATTCTTACCCAATGGTCAGGTAAGAAAACATCACTAAAATGACTGCAGGCATGTCTTGATGTCAAGTGGTGCACATTTGGAGGGCTTGTTGCTTTTCCTCCAGTCGCTGAAGCATGTAAAAGGTTGGAATTCCAACTGGTTACTAACTCTTGCTTCAGTTGGTGGCAAGGAAAATTAATTTTTTGGGGCAACAGTTAGCATCTCCTGCATGCATCTGTCAGTTTTAAGAAATTCTGAACCACTAAGTTTTTTGTGCGCCCAAAACATTCTATTTGTCCAAAATTACCCATTTGTAATGCTCATACAATGTGGCATGCATTTTATAGGAAATTAAATATCCTGAGGAACGTCAAGTGGGGCAAGCCATTTTGCTATGTTTTCCCAACAAATTAACACTGTTATGCTTCTTAGTGAAGCTGGTGATACGGAGTAGCCTGCCTGTGAATGAACTGACATTGTTTGTTAGATTCTGTTGTTGCTGAAGACCCAGTGGACGTTCACAGTCATGTAATCTGTAGTTTGACTAGTACCATTTCTCCACATATCTATAGGGAAGTAGATTGTTGGTACAATGGCAAGAATAACTTCTTTATATATGCTGGTACAGGTGAGGAATTGCAATTTGGTAGTGTGGACACATGACCTCAACTAATTGACTAAAACTAAATGCATTGATAGCAGATATTGGACGCAGATCTAATGCTAACATAACCGGCATGGTTTCAGTTATTCACTGTGCAACAGGATGGTAGTGGCTGTCATACTTGGTTCTTCTTGCAAATGATTGTTTCACAGTTTGAAACTACTATTGTTCTTGGTCCCTTTCTGTAATGAAGATTTACCCTTAGCAGCAGCCCTAGAGCACAAGGATTCTTCTTGAGAATCCTGGATAGGGGAGGAGTCAGTTAGCCATTGCAAACTGGATGCAGGAGGACTACCTTTAATCACTAATAAAGGAGGTTGATGATGAAGGTGTTGGTGGTGGATATTGCATGGGCTGGGATCTATCTTTGCTGCTGGTAGCTGAAGCTGGACTGCTTGTTATTATTTTACAGGATATTGTGATTTTGATAAAAATTTGCATGAACTCGCTGCAAATGATGTAACTAGGAGGAAATTTCGAGATGGTTAATACCCCTACCTCTACCTACCTAGGCCTCACAAATGGTACAAATGGCTAGACAAATGTTGCCAGGATTTTGGAAAAATTGATTCCAGACTGAAGAGGTGGCTTTCTTAGTTTTATGCCCAGGCACGAAAAGGTCTCTTCTTATCATTGGCAAGAATTGCTGTCACTGATGGCTGAATTACTTTGACATAAACATCTTCCATCTGATTTTTATCAACTTCTTCTTGTCCAACACCTTTATCATCAACATCCTCATTAGCATCAGATACACAAATCTCCACCTCATCTGGTGACACTTCCATAGTAGCATCTCAATTTCTATGTTATCATCAATAGTTATACTGCTACTTATTCTCTGTCAGATTTCTATTTGTTTGTGAACACGGGTTATGTAAAGAAAGCTGGCAGACCTAAGGAGACCTCCTGGCATGTAATGAAAAACACTTCCCTGACCAGGAATCGAACATGGGTCTCAGTGGAGAGATGCCAGATCATACCCACTAGACCACCATCTGTGTTGGAGATAAGTTGGTATGTGCAATCAGTGGAGAGTGTGGCAGTAGATTGACTAGGCTGATACTGGATTAATACTGTAGAAATATAATAAATACACTCTTCTTACTGTAACCGAAATGCTGGAGTGGTAGATCTTGGCAACGTATTCACCAGGCTGAAAATGGGTTGTTGCTGTAGTCCAGGATCCAGGAGCACTCAGATGGTAGCAGGACTGGATGCAGACCAAACACCGGAATGGGTAGTAGGTGATGATACCAGGAATGGCATCAAATGGTGCAGGAACCAGGTATAATCACCATATAGTGAGAATGGTATACACAGGCAAGTTGTAGGTTTGGATAACAGGATCAGGTAGATATTCACTGTGCAACCAGTGGGATAGCTGCCTCAGGCATAGACAGAACCGGATGCAGACTGGACACCGGAATGGATAGTGGATGATGATACCAGGAACGGCACTAATGACGCAGGAACCAGGAACACTCACCATGCAATGAGAATGGTATATACAGGCGAGTTGCAGGTTCGGATAGCAGGAACAAGTTGAGATTCTCTGTGCAGCCGGTGGGATAGCTGCCTCAGGTGTAGATCACATGCAGAAATCCGTATAGCATTAGAAAGTAAAACTGCACAAGAGGATACAGGTAAGCAACAGGAGCTCAGTATAGCTCACTCAGTAGGAACTGAGGTTAGACATTGTACTAGCAATTAGGTAGAGTCAGCAGCTGGGATATATACCCCTGGGTTACCTGGGATAGGCTGAGCAGAAACAGGTGGTATGGAGAGCCTCAGGCTATTACTCGATTGGCCCTACAGTCAGGTGATCGGGACTTGTCAATGCAGTACTCTGTAGCAGACTTAGATCTTGCTTGGGACCTAGCAGGCTGAGAAACACTGAAGCCTGTGTGTCTGGAATGTGACAGAATTGGTAAGTGACCCGGGGACAGGGGAAACAGACCCGGGTTGTGACAGTCTCACATTTGCAGATGGTTCAATAATGGCGGAAATTGGCTTTTGTACGATTATAGTGTCTGAAATGTGAGACTCAAACATAGCACTCAGGGATATGTGAAGTTTGTGAACACGCAGTTTGTTCTTCAGCCTTAATGTTAGTTTTTTGCACTGATTTACCTGTTTTAAAGACGATACTTCTAGATTCAAAAAGATGTTGCATGCGAGATTACAGAAGATGTCTGACTGTGTTTGGCCCTGTATTCTACAATAGGCATTCTAGGGCATGAAACAGTAGCAGGACCACCACTTGCAAAAGAATGTCATGGTAAGAGCATTTCCTTGCCCTGCGTGTGGTGTAGGTCATTGGCAATTTGATGTTTTTTAGCAGTCAATTTTACCTTTATTGCTATTGTTAGGTGATGTTATTTTTAAGATTGTGAAATATTGTTTAGATTTTAGGTGCCCTTACTTAAACCTTCTTTCCCATTGGCCACCTTTAGTAGATATTGAAGTGGTATGACAGGCAGCAGCACCAGTACTTTGTTGCTACTATTGGTCTTCTATCGACTGATCCATGATTGGTGTATTTTTGACACCAAGACAGGAGTAAACCTACTTTTGTTTACCAAGTGAATATACAGCAACGAGATAGGGAAAGGATGGACTGTTACCTTTACCATGCAGTTTTAATAAATGAGTCAAGATTTTTTTTACACCAGACAAAAGAAATATTTTTTTCAACTTGAGAATTGTTTTGGGGTGCAGATGATGGGGGATACCATTGCACACAGTCGCTAATATAATGTAAGAAATAATATAACATCTGGGAAAATTCTTCTATGCAACAGATGCACTAAGAACTTATGCCCCTTCATCAAATTCTGGGAAATCAGGATTACTCATAAACTAAAACTTGGACATTTTCTACTTTGCAAAATCTGTTAATCTTTATGTCAACCCTTAAAATGATTGTCAACATAATACCATAAAAGCATATTGAAAACATTAAAAAGGTTAGAAGCTAAAAGGTACATTTTTAAAAAATAAAAATAATTGATATAAGTGGCATAGTTAGTGGTCATCAGAAAGTATTTAAGAATATATATCCTGCCTAGCTGCTCCAGCTCCCGAGTGGTCTACTGCTTGACTGACTTTCTTTCACATCCAGTGACACCATACACGTGAATATGCTGTTTAGTTATCTAATGATTGTTCTTCTAAGATAGATGCTATCATATTTCAGATATATCTACAAGTTGATCTCTTACCAGTCTAGTTACATTTTTAAGTCTATTTCAATTGATTGATATGTTCAGGATACAGTTACTTTTGGTGTTTAAATAAATAAGTCTATTCAGCTACTAATTTTAATATATTATCAAAAACTGTGCTGTCACTATGCCATATTACCTTTCAACAGTTACTGTAATTGTCTAATTATATATTGGTTATTATCAAACCATTTGATCAACCATGATCTCCGACCACACTGTCACAATTCCCTAAGTTTTTTCTATGTTACCATATGTATTCTATATCTCTACATATTGTGTTTTATTTTTTATGGTTTGCCCCTCACTAAAAGGAGGATCTCTATAACACAACTCCTTTTGCAAATTGTCCTCCTCCTTATTTAGGACTAGGTCTAACCTTCACTACTACCTCTGTAGTTTTTCCCCTCTTTTTCCTACTCCTTTTTCTCTATTCTCTTCTCTCTCTGATTGCCAGCCAGTGTACTCACCATTTTTACTACTAAGTACTTTCATATTTATCCACCATGAATCTAAAAATCTGTACACTTATCAATGGCCTCAATTCCCCCACTAAACGAGCCATGGCCATTCAATACTTTAGTCATCTCAAACCCGCTATTATCATGTTGCAAGAGACCCACTTCCAAGCTCCCCATCCCTCCATGACATGTAAACATTACCCCCAAGTTTATTACTCCAATATGTCATCTAAACATAGGGGTACTGCCATTATGATCCATAGAGATCTTCCCATAGTAATTCATGATACTATTGTTGATGATCAAGGCCGCTTCCTTATATTAACAGGCCTCTATAATCAAACCCTGATCACTCTGGCCTCAGTATATGCACCTGCTATGCAGCAGGGTTCCTTACTTTCTACCTTTTTCAACCACATATTCCTACAACCAAAAAGTCTCACTATCATTGGAGGAGACCTTAATATAACATTAAACCCTAATCTAGACAGACTCTGTGGATACCACCCAATCTAAACTCTCTAAAACCCTCCAATCACAAATGTCTCTGCATGGTCTTTATGACGCTTGGCGAACGTTATACCCATCTGCCAGGGTATTCTGCCACTATTCCCCACCACATGACCTCTATACATGCATATATTATTTCATAGTTGACTGAAACTCTACACTCCTTGGGGCTCCTCGGGGCTCAGACTCTGCCGGTTTCTTGGACATTGAACTAGAGATTGACCCACCCAGTACTCCCCTGCCTCACAGTTGGAGACTTAACAAATTCCTTCTCCTTACGTTACTGAAATTTCCCTAGCCATAAAAGAATATCTAGAACACAATCTATCAACAGACATATCACCCTCTATTCTCTGGGAAGCACACAAATCTACTATAAGAGGCCTACTAATTAGTCTCACTTCTGCTCAAAGAAAAACAGAAGCTAAACATTTATCAGATTTGGAATCAACATTATCCTCTTTAACCCTTTTACATCAGAGATATCCTAAACCTACTTGAAAAAATTGGTGATTAAAGGTCAATTGTCGCAGATATTTTCTAAGAAAGCCTCCAATGCCCTACTGTGGACTAGCCAAAAGTTTTATGAAAAATCAGATAAAGACGATACACTATTGGCCCGACAGCTTAGAGCTAAGCATACATGAAATCGCATTTTTTCACTGAACTGTTTGGATGGATCTCTCACTCATGATCCACAAGTCATGACTAAACAGTTCGGTGAGTATTTTACCTCCCTCTATAACCTCCCCTCAATATTTATCATCATGCTCCCTATCTAAATTGACTCAAACATAATCTCTCCTTAAATGCGCCCATCTCCAATGAAGAAATTATAGGCGCCATAAGACAGCTCCGCAGCTCGGCTGCTCCTAGTCCAGATGTCCTCTCAGCCCTATACTATGAAAAAATTACAGAACCTCTACTCCCAATGCTGCAACCACTTTTCAATTTATTATTGGAAGGTAAGACGCTTGATGAGGCCACCACCAGGGCCAATATAATCATTATCCCAAAACCCGATCCTTTGGAGATAAAAAATTACAGAAAGTTTCCCTATTAAATGTAGATCTGAAACTTTTTGCAAAAATATTAGCCAACAGACTATTCCCCACCATGCCACAACTAGTCCATCCAGATCAGGTGGGCTTCATTTCTAATAGGCAAGCTTCAGATAACACCAGAACACTAATCAACTTAATTCACCTCTCCCAAAACAGATCAGAACCAACCTTGGGGGTGGCCCTTGACGCAGAAAAGGCTTTTGACAGAGTGGCATGGCCTTTTATCCAACAAACTTATTACAATGGCCTTCAAGGGAGCTTTCTTCACCACAATCCCTCAGCCATTTCTTATTCAAAATGAAATTAGACAAGGATGCCCCTTGTCCCCACTACTTTTTGCACTTGTGATGGAACCCCTGGCCGCTAGAATCAGACTTAATGATTGTGTCTCTGGCATCACTGTTGGTGACAGATCACAAAGTTGCTCTTTATGCAGATGACGTAATCCTGACACTAACAGACCCCCACTCTTCTTTACCACACTTATTTGCCGAAATTGAGACTTATGGTCAGCTGTCAAACTTTAAAATTAATTTGGACAAAACTGAAATGTTGGATATTCGGATTCCCCCAGCCTCTCTGCAACTATTGCAGTCTACATTCCCCTCCAGATGGCAGCCACACAAATTGAAATATTAGGGCATCTACTTTACCAAGAACTACTCTTCTCTCCACCAGGGGAAAATGCGTGATTTCTTGGACAGGCCGTATCGCAGCGATCAAAATTAATATTCTACTCCGACTTTTATATCCCTGGCAGACCTTACCGATCCATATCCCCCTAAAAATTTTTTAAAAACCTTCAAATTAAGATAACGCATTTTATATGGGTGGGTCAAAGGTCTCGAGTTAGGATGCGCTACTGCAAAAACATGGCTGGCAGGATGGCTTGGGTGCTCGTGATTTGGTTAAATATTATAGAGCAATCCAACTGTCGACATGTATCCTATGGCACGCACCCCCTGACCTAAAACTTTGGACTAGTATTGTAGCAAATGTTCTTCAGACATATTGCCTTTATAGTTTCCTATGGTGTACCCCTGCTAACAGCCAGAACACTGTCTCAACCCTTCCCACAGTACAGTTTACTCTCTCTATGTGGGACCTTTGCACATGACTATATCAACTTCATTCCTCCCATCCGTTTTTAATTGCATTATGGAATAATCCAGATTTTGTCCAGGTATGATCCATAAATTATTTCAACATTGGACCAAATCTAACATTCTTTTTCCAATGGATTTAGCTCTCTTAAATTATTTCCCAGAATTCTCTAATTTGCAATCTCGATACTCCCTTCCACACAAAGTATTTTATCCATATTTGCAAATATGTAATTTTTACCAATCGCTCAAAAAATCAACCTCTCCTATAAGTAAAACTCCTATAGAGTCATTATGTCAAAATCATCGTACCACCAAAGGCCTAATTTCTACAATCTATCAAATTCTTCTTTCCCACAACCAGCCTTTAAAAGAGCCACATGAGTTGGCATGGGAAACTGATATAGGAGAGACTGACTCTCGAGGAGTGGTCAGAAATCAGATCTGAGATTTCTAATAGCTCTATTTCAGTTAGAATTAAGGAGAATTTGTATAAACTTTATTACCGCTGGTATCTGGTCCCTTCCCACCTACATTCGATATACCCAACGGTTTCCCCGATGTGTTGGAGGTTGTATGGGCAACGAGGAACTCTGCTGCATGTTTGGTGGTCATGCCCCCACATTCAACAATACTGGAAAGATATTCATAAATTGATTATAGAAATAGTAGATGTTCAAATCTCCTTTACCCCACTAACTACTCTGCTTTCTCGCTCTATTCTAAATACTACCTGACCTATACAAAAACATTTTAAATACGTTCAAGTGCCAAATAGCAGCGCACTGGAAATCAATTACACCTCCTCCAGTGTTAGCTACCATCAATGCAATTTGGATTACTTAGAAAATGGAGCATATATCATCTATCATGATACCCCGGATCACTTTATAAAAGTATGGACTCCATGGACTTCCCACTTTAATGCTGAAAATTCTCCATTGGGGATATTTTTGGCATGATGTTGAACTGCATTGGCTGGCATTCCTCTTATCTACTATCTCTTACTCTTATTCCTTGTCCGCTATCCTTTTTGCCCCCCTTTTCAATTCCTCCCTTTCCTCTTTACTCGTCTTCTTTTCCTTATCCCATATATCTTTATTTCATTGACTATTGTTGATGTAATGTTATGATGTATTACAAATCTAGTCTCTAATTTCTGTAATTTTTGGAAGTCATCTATTATGTTTTGTATACTGTATACATGAAAAATGTTTCCTTAGATATACAGATTAAAAAAAAAAGGAATATGTATCCTGGAGTTGGATTTTTGTGTGGCATTTGACTGTTAAATGAACCAATTTGTTTTACAATTTAATGTGATATAACCCTACCAAACAATTAGATTGTGTTAGGTTATGTGAAGTTGGATAACATTTAGCAACATTTTTAAAATGAATTTAACATCTAGTTGTTTGTTATAAGTGACAGCAAATGTATACACAGTATGGGATGTAGTTAATAGACCGACAGACGCGATGCCGCTGGTCTAAATCCTGACTATACATGCCTTAAGATACGAGTCAAAATACTGACTATACATGCCCGACACAAGACTTAAGATACGAGTCAAAATACCGATGACTATCTTAATCCCTACGCCGGAAGTCTGACCCCCACCATCCCTATCGTCAAGAGCCGGGTAAGTATTCTACTTAGCCCAGGGATGGTGGGTTAGGTCCCCCCCAGGAGTTTTAGGGTTAGGCACCACTAAGGGAGGGTTAGGGTACTTACCAGCCAGCGTCAGGATGTCCTCTTGTTGGGCTGCCGTAGTTGGGATATGAACCAGCGGCTAAACAGCCATTGGTATTTCAATCCCATACCCACAGTATACTGTTATTACAAACAATTTTTAGTGAAAAGATTGTTTTTCAAAATTATACCAAAGAAAAAAACAATAAAATATCAGTTGGATAATAGAATAAATAGAACAGTGTTTCTCAGTTTAGCCAGTATCTGTCAGTCATGGTAAACTGGTCTGGTAATGAATTGGCAAATTAAGAACATTATACAGTAACAGTCTAAAGTAAATGCATTTAATTTAAATAGAACCAGTAAAAAAGGTAATGTTTTCTCTGAAAGTAAGTTAGACGCAAAACACACACTTTTAAACAAGGTTTTTAATAAATGTAGAGTGAAAATGAATTGCTCATGTAATAAAGGATTACATTTACAGTTTGTGAGTTTCAACTATGTATTACTGTTGGTCAAGATACAGGGAAGACGTAAGCTGCTATTGTATCATTGAAAATAGTCCATCTGTCTCCAGAAGAACAGAAGAGATTTGCAATTAAATGGGATTTGTTACTGTACAGGTTCTTGTGAGACAGGTTCCCATTGATTACTAATTATTGCTCACTGGCATGGAAGATAACGATGACCATTTTACTACAGGGAATTAAACTCTGTTGTAAATAACATTAAGCTTTGTTTAAACAAAAAAAAACCTGTTGAGTAGCTGGAAAGAATTGTTAGGAAATATTGTGTACAGTATCTGCACACTGAAGTCAAGCCCCTTGTAGAACAAGAGCTACCGTGGCATGAGTTTTACAACCTCAATATTGAATTTGATGATTGTTAATAAGCCCAGTGTTCAATGGTGTAGATGGAAGTGAATACTGGAGTATGTTGCTGGTGTGGTCTGTAGTATCGACGAGATGAGATCATGTACATATAAGTGTTTATCTAAGGTGTAGTCAATACTATGTTAATGTGAAAAGTATTAAAATTCCAATATGGTGCAAATGGGGTAGCTGACAATCTTGAGGTAAGCAAAAAAAAAAAAAAAAAACAATAAAGTAATAACAAAAAAAGTGAATGTAAATCATGGCTCAAAATACAAACTACAAAAAGTATTTATATTTGTGGGATTATTCACAACGTGAATGCCAATATGTTACTAATAATGACAGTATCCTACAGCTGTATTACCTCTATGACGCTGTGCTTATGTACTGCTGTTTGTCCTGATAATCTAGTAATAGACCCAGACTGTCTCAATGTCCTGTAGTGCACTACAGTTAGTAATGTCCTGTTATAAATGTATTGTACATGTCAACAGATTTCACTCAGTGAGTGATCCACAACTAAGCTAGTGTGTGGTAACAGAAATATATAGAAGAGATCCAGTAGAAAGTTGTTGACTACAGTAAATACAGGTGTGGTGTGTTCTAGTATATGGCTACCAGACTTGCCTTTGTGCCTCTAAATTCTTTACAAATAGAATTCAGATACTGGGTCTGATATTGAGTCGGACGCTGCAGCCAACACTTTTCCCTACGACTGCAACATTTTGCTTGCTTTCATATGCTAAAGCGACAATTGGTTGAACTACATCACAAAGCAGGCATATGAAAGTGCAAGCCTATCCATCCACTGTTCTAGCATCTGCAGACACAGCCGCCATCATTAGTATGGCACATGCACCAGTCCCATGCTCGGTGCAAGAGATCCATCAGAAACAGACACCCCTTTTCCGTACATACAACTTAGAATCACACATAGGTTTAAATACACGCCCACAACACTCCCATGACACAAAAATCAGAAACAGCCGTTCCATGTGTCTTGACATGCGCCGCCCTAAAATGCCTACTTCATGTTGGTCTCCAGTTGTACAAGATGCAACAAGAACACACCTACTTGCTACTATGGACACATGAGGCCTGATTCAGAGATGGATGGAATTGCATAGTCACACACAAGCAGCTGTGCAATTCCGTCCACCTTAATGCAAATGAAGAAGAAGGTGTGAGACAACTCCTTGCTGCATATGGGAGCACCATCACAACCATCGTGACCAATGGTCATGATGGTTGCTCCTGTTTTCAGACTGTAGGAGCTGAAGGCAGACCCAGGCCTTGTTCCTCCAGGAAAACGAAGGGGAGATATGCCCTCGTTTCCGGCAATGGTGACCAGCCACACTCCTGCTCCGCCCCCCATATACACAGAATGGGTTCTGTGCAGGTGTGGACCCCTAACCATCAGAGATGTACATTCATCATCAGATGAACATACATCTTGGAATCAGGCCCATGGTGCAGTACATGCACTTCCGTGTTTTAGGATGCAGATGCATGTGCAGTTGGCTCATAATCAGGAGACGCATCCATTTTCACAGATGCATCCAACTCACATTCATCCATACTATGAAAAATAGCACATACCTTAAAAGAATTGAGAAATATAATATTGTATTTATATTTGCATGCAGTGAGTGTAAAGCTATTGTTCTTTGTTAAATGTAAGATTCTGGCTACCATTTCCTTCTGTGAGATAACCAACAGGAAGTCTGTGTGTAGGAAAGTACAGTATAGTCTTCCTTCTTTAAAGTTTTATCTCAGATATACTCAGTACTGAGTAGACATTGTAACTTTCAGATGCTCATCTCACTGAGATCAACTCTCATTGCTGTTGCTATCATTGTTTGTTTGGCTTCTAGAACTACTGAGCCAAACTGTCAGTGTCCTGGACCACTTGTCAAAGGGGCAGAGACCTTCTCCATTGCACAACTTGGATCTATTGTTCATCATAACTCTATAACTACAATAACTAATGCATATGCATCCATATCTTACATCACTCCATGATGCACCTGATCAGTTTACCTTCTGTTATGACTTAACCCCTAGAGTATACCAGAAATACAACCACAAGATGTAGCAAGGAACAGCCGCTCGCGAGTGGGTCTGAATCAGGGCCATTGTCTTAATGATTTTTTAGACTTACACTTTCTAAAGAGACAACATTTTAACTGACTTTAATAAAAGTTATATATTAATTTATACAATATTACATACAAGAGTGCCCCAGATAGCCTTCTTCTCTTCCATTATATGTGTATACTTTTTGTGTATACAGAGCACCACCAACCTAAGTGATTTAACCCTGTAATCAGTACATATATATATATGTATATATTTATATATAGCGAATAGCGTGTGTCCGGCACTCAAGGGTAATTCGGATATAAATGATCCACAACCTGCTCCGGTGCCTATCCAGATAATGTATATGGTAGATGTATGGTGGGTGGCACTCAGAGTCTTCGCAACAAAGAAACAAACGCCGAAGCAGTCTGTATAGTCAACGTCTCAAACGTTGACTATACAGACTGCTTCTGCGTTTGTTTCTTTGTTGCAGAGACTCCGAGTGCCACCCACCATACATCTACTATATATATATAGTCCAAATAGGTCCACATTCTCGTCTTCAATAATAAGTTACTGGGGTGACACACCCATATGGGATCACAATAATCCTCTTCATGCAAAAGTAGAAAAAAGGGGGGGTAGCACTCACCAGTCTTCTTAAAAACATATCTTTATTGCATCTCAGTAAAAATGTTACAACATTTCAAAATCAGACCTTTTACCTGCTTAATTGATAATGAAATAATGTGGGAATAGCCCACACCTGTCCATGAAATAGCTTTTGAGTTGATAGTCCCATTACTTTTGGCCCCTTACAAAGTGGGAGGCACATATAGAAACCATTGTAATTCCTACACCGTTCACCTGATTTGGATGTAATTACCCTCAAATTAAATCTGAAAGTCTGCAGTTAAAGCACATCTTGTTTGTTTCATTTCAAAGCCATTGTGGTGGTGAATAGAGGCCAAAATATGAAAATTCTGTCAATGTCCCAATATTTATGCACCTGACTGTATATATAGCGATCCCTCTGGCGGCACTCCGGATAAAAAACTTCAGACAAGCAGAGCTTAGCTAAGTACAGCTCTGCTTGTCTGAGGTTTTTTATCCGGAGTGCCGCCAGAGGGATTGCTATGTGACAGTGTGCTTGTGGGCATCAGGCTCATTGAGGAGGGCACCCGGTGAAGAATATACATTTACCATTGAGTGCCGGATTGTGGTTGGATATATATATATATATATATATATATATATATATGTATGTTGGTTAACACTATATGACTCTAATATATAAACTTTCTTTGCCGGCTCTTTAACCTTCTCTTTCTTGCAATGTATGGGACAGTGTCAGCTAAAGTCATGTGGACAGTACTGCAGGCAAAATATGAGGATGGGGGTCTGATGAGAAGAATTAATTTGTGATGTATTAAATAATACTAAGTTGAGTGAATGCACAAGTATAAGTGACTACACTGACAAAAAGATATCCATATCCTATCAGTTACTTTTACAGGAGTCCAATTAAATGATTAGGAGATAGCCATGGCAATGCTCCAGAACATAATGCCTGAATTTGTCTTTTTGACATTAGAAGCTAACACAGCCAAGCTAATTACAGAAATTGTCAGGACAAAACTGCTGCAGTACCTGGAACATGTGGCAGTTGAGTTAAATGCTGATAATACTACATTACACACTAAAGTAAGACACCCAGAAAATTAAAATACAACTATTATGTATGTCATGATATAGGTCACAAAGCAACTTAATGTAAATTGAAAAATGTGAATGCTATGCAAAGTAAGAAGTACAACAGCAAAGATGAGTCAGCTTTAAGTGTCACAGACAGTAGCAGAAAAATATTCTTGGTATTTTGACTCGGGTGCCACTAGACATTTCAGTTGCAACGAGAAGTGGTTCACTATATTAAGCATGTGTGATCTTATAACAATTAAAGGAATAGGAAATTAAGCATAATGTTCATATGGCTTTTTTCTAAATCCACCTGTATTCTTCCAGTGTTCCTGTCTAATAAAATCTTAATTTCTGTAAAATCGTGATTCTCTAGTATATGCATTAAAAGGATACTGTAAATTACCTTTTGTTGGTTGGTAGCAATGTTTAATATTGCAATTTGTGTTTGAAACCAAACTATTTTACCTGCACCCATTCCTTACCTCTCTGAATCAAGAACCAAGAGACTCAGAACCTGGTAAAAATAGAGGTGTCACATGAGCAGGACCTTTCCTGCCCTCTGTTTTCACGTCTGCATTTTTTTGTTTACTTTGTAAGTCCCTGATTAATGTATGTCCTTTTTTGCAAACTATACAGTGCTGCAGACCACTGTAGCTCTTTGCAAATCAACAATAATAATAATCCTATAGATTGTAAGCTTGCGAGCAGGGCTTTCTTACCTCTTTGTCTATCTGTCATTACCCAGTCTTGTTCTATTACTATTGTTTTTCAAATTGTAAAAACAATGGAATATGCAGACGCTATATACATAATTTATTAATAATAACAACAACAACACTTACATTTGAAACTTGAGGAGGAATTCATTTAGTGAGTGCAGTTAATCCATATTTTACATACTGTACTATAGTAGGTTTTGTATTTAGTTCTTAAGATGGAGATGTAGATATTAATCTATTCATTGGCTTCAGACAAATAAATATGGGTAATGAACAACTCAATACAGGATTTGAAGAGGCAGATAAATATTGGCAATATTAAGCAAAGTGGAAGAACCAGTTCGCTGAGCACCATAAGCTCCTGGACCGGTTAAGAGGTGCATTATCTGCTATGTATAATAAACTTGAAAATACAGTGTAGTTTTTTTACTTCTTGTGCTCATTTTTGCATTGTAATCTGCACAATTGAACTACAGTCTCTATTATTATCATATTTATTATTATTAATTCTTTCACCAATGAGTTACACATAGAGCACTTTTCTGTGAGACAAATGAGCACCTTTAAATTTTTCATTAGACTGTTCCACATTGCCTTTGTCATAATTATCATTGTCTATTTGAAAGAAACCACAAATCTCTCTTATAAATAGAAACATGTCAGAGACAGATCTATGAAGGCGTGACAAAGAGTGTCTCATGGCAAGATGTATGAGGGGAAGGTTTGGAAGGTGATTATAAAAATTAGTTTCTGTCGGTTATGGGGAAACAGTGTAGGGATTTGCAGAGTCATGCAGTGGATGTGGAGCATTGACAGTTAGGTCAGCCTAATTGCAGCATTTAGGTCAAATAGTAGCAGACATAGAGAGGAGATGTACTAAGCCTTGGAGAGACATAGAAGTTGAGAGTGATAAATTACCAACCAATCAGCTCCTAACTGTCATTTTACAGACAGTGTGTTTGATAAAAAACAGGAGCTGATTGGTACTTTATCTCTCTCCACTTTATCTCTCTTCAACGATTAGTACATCTCCCCCCTGCAGTTGCTGCAGTTAAGACCAGACAAACTGAGAATGGACGAGGGATTTGGGGGCCAATTTATTAATAATAACATTTTCAGTGTGATCTGGGCATGATATTATAGCCCAAAATTGCATTGCAGTATATGATAATACTGCCAGGAGATATCAATTACTACATGTAGGGACATTGGCTCTGAAAGTAGCCTATCCTTACAATATGTTAGGAGTGAAGTGACTGCAACATCAGTCTCTTCACTGCTCTATATGGACTTCTGCAAATGTGCAATCTACTGACCACACATGTACGGCAGCATTGCCCGGTACATTTTGCAAAGTGTAGCCAATAGGCTACAGTGGCTAAGCCATCTACAGATGGCACTATCTGAAGAAGCCAAACTCTGGAATTCTTCACATTCTGGAGCTTGGAAAATCTAACAGCATCACATACCCTATAGAAACCTATGGGGTCTACAGCTGTTGGAAATAGAGGGATCCCAGCAGATATCTTAGATCTGAGCCATAACAGGACACAGTTGTGCCCTGTGCCGGCCCTGCCCACTGACCGTCATTATGTCATGCAGAAAGGGGCATGACCAGCTGCTCTGGTAAGTGCAGTGCTGACTGATCATCCTCAGTTATTGGCTGCATATACTGTGCAGGGTGCCCTTCTGGAGCAGCCACAGGATGCTCCCTGGGTGCTGCAGCAACAGTCCTGGCTGTAGGCTGCCATACCAGGTACCCTGCTATCCAGGAGCAAGGGCCAAGGGGTGCCACCCACAGGGCCCATAGCTAGTTAAGGCCCTGTCTCAGAGATCTGCAGTGGTTCCTCCTACTTACATTGGGGTGATACTTTATATTAGCTGATGTCCCCATAAAATGGGTGTTTTCAAGGAATATGCCACAAATATTTAATGATAAATAGGCCTCTTGGTAACATAGAAGAATGAGAAAGGGCATATTCTGACAATGTTTCCAAGGAGCATGCAACATACCAGCACCATGGACAGAGTGCATAGAGTAAAGAGAGTGGATATAAGAATGACACAATTAAAATAAAAGATAGAGGTAGTTGTGCAATGAAGCACAAACTCTGCAGATGTCTCAAATGCTTTATCTGTATACTTACAGTTCAACTGCTTCCAATGATAGAGAGGGTAAGTCAGAGTGACCCAATATTTACCATGCATGCAATTACGTGATTTGTAGATACTGTTGAGAAGAGCAGCATACCAATAACCTGCCCTATTTGTGACATTGCCAACAGTAGAATTCCAAACACTAGTCACTGAGATAGATCTCTTTGCCCTTGAATCTCATAAAGACTAGTAAATTCTTCAGCTAGTATGTTACAACAAAAATATATATGTTTTAAAGCAAAAACTACAAGGCATAGTGTAACACAGGTAAAAAAAATGTTTTCTTCTCCTTTGCATACAATATACAGTATATCTAACAAGTAATATTTTATATAAACTTTTCTTTCTATCGATCCTCCCCTACTGCTCTTTCATGTGCCTTTGGTACTTTCCTGATAAATTGTAAGAGAAACACTGTGACTCAAACTACTTATTGATTTTCTCTCTCTGGAGCATGGCAGAAGCAGTGTGCGGGCTGCTGTGCATTTGTTTCTCTATATGGTTCCTTATCCTCTAATTCATTGCATTTTAATTGTGTATTAGAAACCATGGGGGAACCATTATATGTACAATATTACCTAAAGTGAAAGAGTACTTTCCAATAGATTAATTTTTTTTCCCTGTTTATAAATGTAAGATTAACTTTTATTCAACCTTGGCAATTCCTTTTTAAGTGGACTATTTAATAACAATGAAATAATTAGCAGTATATTTGTCACAAGACATAGTTATTTTATATATATATATATATATATATATATAAACAGTTTTTTACAGATTCTTGTTGTATACTTACATGCAGTATACTGAATGTAGTAAGTGCATCTGCCTGGCTTTGTAATGATTGCTGGAAATTACAAAGCAAAATATTTTATATTATGTATCATGTATCATGTCCATGAGTTAATACACAGGAGGTTGTGATTATGTAAAAAGATACAAATTCATTGCTAACACAGTAAGTAATTCTGATATATAGCAGACACAGAAACAGGCACAGTATTTATTATGACCTCATTACGGTCAATAATAGATATGAAGAAACAATACAAATAATTTGGGATACAAGCAAAGCAATATTTGCCAACATTGGATATCGAATAACTCTTTTAAGGGATTGCTTTATAACTAGAGAAATTAGAACAAAATATAGTAAAGCTAGTATAAATGTAAACCCATGGCAGAAAAGGGTAATTTCACAAAACATCATACGCAAGACATTGCAAAAACTCTAATACACGCACTTATTATTTCCCACATTGACTATTGCAATAGTCTCCTAATTGGTCTTCCCAAAAACAGGCTCTCCTCACTACAATCCATTTTGAATGCAGCTGCAAGGTTGATCTTTCTCACCAAACGTTCAGTGTCTGCTGATCCACTATGTCAGTCCCTCCATTGGCTGCCGGTCTTCTACCGTATTCAATTTAAAGTACTTACACTCACACATAAATCTAATAACCAAACCACACCAACATACATCTCTTCACTTATCTCAAAATATCTTCCAACCCGACATCTCTGATCTACACAAGATCTGAGTCTCTCATCCCCGCGCATACTTGTTCCTATGCATGGTTACAGAACTTTTTTCCGGCTGCACCCACCCTGTGTCACCCGGAACAGGGTTGAGCCCTGCAGTGTGGCTAGAGTTCAGAGCGGGGTTGAGCCCCGTGATGCAGAGATGATACTGTAATGGTGCAGTTGACAACTTTAACAAGAATGAGTTCAATATCCACAGGAACGGAAAGACAACAGGCAAAGTAAATAGTGCAGCAAAATGATGAAACCACAGTGATGGAGCAGTAAGCAATACTTAGGCAATAGGAATGCTGGGCTCTGTAGTGCAGCGGGTAACCAGCATCAGAAGATCATCTGGAATATAACAAAGTCCAAAGCAATCCACAGGCACAGCGGGGATCTGGCAGGAGTCCAAGAAAGACCTGAAAGCAACATTGCACAGACACTGAGACACAGTTAGTAACAGGCTTTATACTAGAGGTCTGTGATCAATAGGAAGTTTCAGAACATGTGACCCAAATGAAATAATGAGCAATCTAGGAATCCCACAACCTGACGACACCTGGGAAACAGATGATCACTTTAACACTCTATTCCCTGAAGGAGAAGCATGCCAGCAAGCAGGATAGCTCCTCCAATGACCACAATGGAACTTTGGCAAAAGTAGTCTGTTTTTATGTACTGAAATAGTCGCAGTCCTGACACCCTGTGGAATGCCCTTCCATGCACAATAAGACTTTCCACTAGTTTCCAAACATTCAAGCATTCTCTGAAAACTCACCTCTTCAGACAAGATTATCAGATTCCAGGACCGCCCACCTAACCTTTTATAGCTCCCTATCTAAGTCTCTTCTTATAGTAAACACCTATCACATCTTTTCTTTCTTCAATTTAACGTCCTCCTAACCCTAGGCCAACTTTCCAGTATGATTGGATTATACAGCCCACAAAGAACATCTGCAATCGGGCTGGACCAATTTGCAATATGTAGCACCTATCTTTGTGTATCAACACCTATTTCTCCATAGATTGTAAGCTTGCGAGCAGGGCCCTCTTACCCTTATGTATGTCTTTTATGTATGTATGTCTTTTACAACCCAGTATAATGTTAATGTTGATTCAAATTGTCAAGCGCAATGAAATTTGCTGCGCTATATAAGAAACTTTTAATAAATTATAAATATCCATATGGTATGTAGGTTGGTAAGAGAAAATGTTATATTTGAATATTACACCAGGAAGAAAACATGATGTTATTTTAAGTCAATCAGGCACTTCGAAATGATTAAAGTTTGATTTGTCGAGTGGCAGAATTTTATTTTGTTGGTATAATAATTATGTTAGGTTTGAAGGTTAACTGCTGCCATTATCCACACTGCTCTGAATTGAACTACTTATTTCTTTGTTAAACCTTATGGCAGACTCAGCCATTACAGGCCATTAAGTCACCTGTGCTCAAGCATGTATATTTTTTAAATGTGGGCTGTAATGGTGAAGTATGGGAACCTCTGTCTTATGGCATAAGAAGTGAAGCTGTGAAATATGATTCTAAAACTACATAATCAATAGTTGTTGTTCATTAACTGTAACAAGCTGGATTAATGAACTTTGTCTCATACATTGGTACATTGTCAAGTGGTTAATACAGTGATTCCCAAACCCAGGGCTGGTTCACATTTGGGAACAGAGGGCCTGAATCAGCATGGATCGCAATTACGATCACAGCAGCGTAATTGCACTCAATGCAGCTGCGAAAATATACTAATGTCTGCCACCACTCAGCCAGCATAGAGACGGCCACTACTGCATTCTCACATCCGTAATACCTCGCAGGCGGTAACATAGAAGCACATCGGCCCGTCACACACAATTACAGCAACTTTGACCCGTCACAGAAATTTAAAATCTCGGTGCACGCAGTGAGTACTCAAACTACGTAGGCAATCGCAGTGGCTAATTTATGCACACCCATGCAACGGAGTTCCAGCAGACAGACATGCCTACATTTCTGCAACTGCTCCCCCATCACGACTTCCAAATTCTCATGGCCTGACACTCACTCTGCGATGGACTCCTGTCTGTATAATCGCAGTGTGATCACCGTGCTTGTGTAGTACGCAACAATCAGCCGATCTGCGTACGCGGTTGCAATTGCGATCCTTGCTGAATCAGGCCCAGAGTAATAAAGAGCAAGTCCAAACTGAAATTTAAATTTTGCAATGTTAAAATAAAGCTGCCCAGCATTTATGAGTTACATGTAAAAGCAGCCAGTATTTACCCCACATGCAAAAATAATAACTGTATTTGCACACTTTGCATTGCAGCTGGGTTTGTCCATGTATACATTTTCTTGCACTATCTTACTCTATTCTCAAGTCTGAACCAGGCAACCTACATAGGATATCTATGCTTGAGCACAGATGATTAAATCAAATTGACTGAGGTACTAACTAAGCCACCTTTGGCCAAGCATGGATATCCTTAAAACCTGGACTGGACTGTTAGGGTACCTTGAGTAATGAATTGCTGGATTACACTATCGTCTCATCCTTCGTTTATAAATCATTTACTGGAGAAAATAGCCAACCATAGACATTCCATTGTAGTTACAAACACCGGCAAACAAAGGTGAAAGATTGTCCAACACTTTTATAATACCTATAGGTGAGTGCAATGACAAAAATAAATTGCATTTGATGACTGCATGTCTGCTACACACTGTTTTTATTTTTGATACACACATGGAAGAGAATTGTGACTAAATAACACTCCTATTAAAGCTCATGTCCCTTTGGCCCAAAACAATCCTTTTTGAAATCTAAAATTATGATGTGCTTAGTCCGTTAACTCTTGGTGCCTTCCTGTAGTCTCCTCTAAGGTGTCATGGGAGCAGGTAACAGATGATGTCTCCTAGGGTTAGGTAGTTGCAAAGTAGTCAGTAAATCAGTGTTTTGGTGAAAATAGCTACACCTTTTTTTTATTAAGGCACTAGAATATAAACAATAAAACAAATCCTAGCTTGTCCAGCTCTAACAAATAGTCCCTGTCCATGCAGAGTCAGAAATCAATTGTCTCACAACAAACCTAATGGTCTCTCTTTGTCTATGCCTGCTTCATTCATTGGGTAGTGAGACACACATAGCAAGCTGACATATTCTATTACAGTATTAGTCAGTAAGTGCTAATTAGCCTACTGACTAGCTGAACTGGGGTCTCAGAAATGGAAACCATCTTCTCTCTATTTCTACAGGCATTCCAGGAAACCTTACCAAACCTTTACTTCAGTCAAGACTTTTGCCTTCCTGATTGCTTTTAATATTATTAAAGGATACAATAGAACACCACGTTTATCTGACAGTTTTCTATATAAAACAGTAGTACACAATCTTGAAGCTCATTCTTCAGACAGATCCATAACCATAAGAAAGATTAAGAAAATAGTTGCTCCCGATTGTTGAAAATATCATACACATGGGAATGATCACCTACAGCAACTTCAAGGAGCAATGCCAACCATGGGTATAACTACCATAGGTGCAAGGGGTACAGCTGCTATGGGGCCCAGAGCTTAGGGGGGGCATCTTCCTAGTCAAAGTTACATGTGTTATATACATCTTTCACCATTGGGTGGTACATAGAGGCCGTTACAAACTTTTGCTATGGGGCAAATACTTAGTTAAGCCCCCGATGGTAACCATTTTAATGAAGTAGTGAATGTCAGTGGAAGAATATACAGACATTTTGCCTGATTCAATACTGTACGCTACTTCGATTACACACGCAATTGGCCTATTGTTGCGTTCTGCGCGAATATGTATGCATCGTGTACATGCGCGAATTAGCTATTACAATCGGGACTGCGATTGCAGAGGCTACGCAGACCCCTCGCACATTGATTAACAGTAAAAACTGTTTGTGGGTGATGACAGGGGGGTGGTCGGGGAAAACATAAACTATCCACTATGATGCCATGCGCATAGCGTGCGTGGTTGTTAGCAATTTCTCAGTAAGGCCAAAGCGTGTGCATGAGGCTGCGATGGTACTCGATTGTACTGATGGTTTCCCTATTCTGCTAAGTATTACAGTTGTGTGCAATGCAAAGTAAGCGTCCTTATGTAGTGCTGAGTTTGCATTGCTATCGCAGTGAATTAGCATACAGTACTATCACAGTTAAATTGCGTGCGTACGTGATATTGCGTATTGTAGTGAATCAGGCCCATTGTCCATTATTTTATATAATGTTGCATATTTTAGAAATGGTACTCCAAGATACTTTAAAAACAAATTTCTCAGAGTACCCCAAGTCTCAAGTATTCTGGATAGCAGAGCCAAAAGAACATACATATAATGTTGATTAATATTAGAGGTGAGTGGGTTCGGTTTCCTTGAAACCTTACCCATCAGAATTTTAGATATCTGATGGGATCCAAGTCTTGACTCGGTTATTTCCATCAGACTCGGATCCCAAAATGAGGCTAAAGGTCATCTTCCTGGCGTCGTAGTGTTTTAGATTACATATAAAAGTCCCTCTCTTGTGTTTGGGCACCATTTGATGCTGGAGATCCGATGGAGAGAGTATGGGTAGGCAGGGCGGCCTGAAATTTAGTAAAAAAAAAAAAATATATAGCAAAAAAAACCAACAACTGTGGTTAGAAGCACAGGTTACTTAGCAGCAGCAACCACTATGCACATAGTGTGTGCGTGTTTCTAAAGCCAATAAAGGCAGGGGCACTGTGTCTATCATTAATTTATAAAACAAACGCCATTAGGGACTCAGGGAGCATTGTGTTCAAGCCAGGGGCACTGTGTGTAAGTAAAAAAAAATGCCATTGGTAATATATCTTCTTTTTAAAGGGCACTGGGTGTTTTATTTAATAAAACAAGATCAATTTAAGAGCAGTGTGCTATGTGATCTTGTGGTCATTTGTTAAAAAAAGAAAAAAAAACCTCTATTAAAAAAAAAACTTGTGCATGTACACTCATCGGGCAGGCCAGGCAGTGGTACTGTGTTAAAAAAATAATGATCAGTAGGTGTCATGCCACCACATTAATATCAGCAATCTCAATTGCAGTTTGCAGTTGTCATTAATATCAGCACTGTGAGTCATAGTGTGATTTTTGTCTTTTTAAAAAAAAAAAAGAAAACATTTATTTTTATAAAACCTGTGTGTGTTCAGGCAGGCCAGGCAGTGGTACCCGGGTAAACAATAATGCTCAATAGGTGCCGTGCCACCGCAATAATATCAGCACTGTGAGACACAATGTAAAGTTGTCTTTTTTTTAAAAAAAGAAAAAAAAAGAAAAAACTAATTTGTATTTTTATAAAACTTGTTTGTATTTAAGCAAGCCAGGCAGTGGTACTGTGTTAAACAATAGCGCTCAGTAGATGCCATGAAACTGCGTTTGTTATTATTATAAGCGCTGAGAATATATATGGATCACGGTCAGTTGATAGAAGACCAGGAGCAGCAACCAAGTACTAGGGCTGCAGCCTGACATGATTATACTAGTCCTTCAACATCTACTAAAACCAGTTCTCTAGGGCATAGAGGGATTTTGACAGGACACCTAAAATCAAAACAATATTTAAAAATGTCAAAGAAAAAAACATCACCTCTAATAAAGTTGTCTACCAAAAACACCATAAAATTGCCAACATGCCATACTCCAAATGCAGCGGAAAGGATAGGCTCAGGCCTTGGCCTCTATATGTGAGTCATGGTTCTAGAACTGCTGTCAGTCAGGCATATTCTTCTGTAATCTCACATGATGATGCAATACCTTAATCAGATGCCAGAAGAGGTATCAAATGTAAAATAGACAAGTCGGTGCAGGGAAAAAAACACTAAGGCTGAAGAACAAACTGTGTTCAGAAATGTCTCAAATCCCTGAGGAGAGTCAAAGGGTGTCCATGAGTGCCTTGTGTAAGTCTGACATTTCTGATACTGTACTCATAGAAAAGCCTCCTTTCACCATTTCTGCACCCTCTGCAAATGTGGGGATGAGCAGTACAAGTAAAGGATGGTGACATAATATACATTTAGGATGCTAGTGTGGAAGTACAACAGGAGGGTAAAGGGGATATTTGAGTCCTATCTGACGCTAATGAGGATGTTGATGATGAGGATGTTGTTTGTGTAAGTCAGCCACCAGTGGCAGCAGTTCTTGCTTGTGATAAAAAGAAGGTCATTGTCATGCCTCTGGAATTATTTCATCCAAATACTGACAACATTTGTCAAGGCATCTGTACCATTTGTGAGGCCAAAGTTAGTAGAGTTAAGGACATAAACCATCTAGGCACCCCCTCCCTGTTACATAATTTGCAGGAAGTTTATGCAACTTATTTAACAAACTTATAATAATTTGTAAAAAAAAATAGCGAGCATGTATATATGTATTTTGTATGTGCGGTTCGATTTTCTAGAAATACGAACACACCTGAACTTAGAGGTCCACATTCGGGATCACTTTGGGGTTCTGAGTCGAACCAAGTGTGGCTCAGGTCTGCAGTCAGTTCAGAACTCGAATTTAAAAATTTAACTCAGGTTTTGGATTGTATGTAAACAGGGCCAAATGAAATGATTTTAGCTGTTTTATTGATTTTAATAAATTTTTAAAGACTCTAAAACCGAACCAAAAGGAATCCGAACCAAAACACTTGAGGGTGGTTTTGTCAAAATCAAAACACGATAATGAATTAGAACCAAAACCAAAATATTACATTAAAGAAAGGATTATATGAAACACAATTCAGTAAAACATAACACTTTATAATAAACATTAAAATCTTGTTATCTTTTTTATCTAGCACTGTAAAACTTTGAACACTTTTTTTTGCTTTACTAATGGACTAAAGTGTTCAGTGAAAGAAAACAGTGAGATGACCAAATATACAAATTAATATGTGTAAGGCTGATAATGCACAATTTGGATTTGTTGCCAACATTTTGTACTACAGATAGAGTAATAACAATTTCTTATGCTATCATAACAATACTAAGCCTGCAAACCTGCAGCCCACATGTCACTTGACACCTCTTTGATATTGCTTTTCTTATATAGTTGGTAATAATTCTGTTACGTTCTCTGTATACAGAAGGTAATCCTTGATTAAGAGTGATTAGGTTACATTCATTGTCCATGCTGCCAGATCAAGCTCTTTGCTACTCTGTCATTAGTAGTAATGTTCATGGGATTTTAGTGAAATATACAGTTCCATTGATATTGTTATCAGCAGAGAGCAGGCCAGCTTAGTGTCTGTTGGATAATACCGTAGTGAGACTCTTTTTTTTTTTGTGATGAAAGAAATTTTTTACAGAGATAAACTAGGGAAATTGTTTTGATCTACAATTGAAGTTGCACTCAGATGCACAATATTAATATGGATAGCTAAACTAGAAACTGAAAAAAGCTAATTAACAGCTGTCTTATTGTGTTGATGAAGGAGCAACTGTAAATGCTCATGTTTATTCTATTAGAATGCACCTGCATCCCAAAAAGGCACAACATATACAGTGCTTTGAAAAAGTTTACAGCTTTCTTTTTTCTCCACAGCCTGTGATTTTTATTTTTTTGAATTGGATTTTTCAACACTGACAAAGTTGCTTTTAAAAAAAACAGCTAATAAACCTATAGAGTAAACGTTAAAGATGTACTATCTTCTCTTAACAAATATTCATCTCCTTTAGCCAATATGTATTTGACCCATCTTTGTAACTTATTACAGCCAGTAGTCTTCCATGATAATTCCCTACTGTGTTTGTGCACTGAAAAGGAGTAATTGCCCATTCCTTCTTGCAAAATGCAGCTGTCAGGTTAGTAGTGGAGCGACAATTGATAGCAAGTTGAAATTTTGTCATAGATTTTCAATGCGATTATAGGGCCTAATTCAGCAGTGCACAGACCTGTTCTGTGCATATGCAGAACGGAACACACACAAAGGAAAAGAGTCTTCCCGCACTAGATATTATTATGTTAAAGTATTAGCAATTGGGAGTGTATTATGCGGAATATGACAAGTTCAGAGTGATTAACACTGTAAAAGTGATCCGGAAATATGGTGGTGCTACCAACTGATTAAATGCATGTATTTAAACACACGTGTCTGTATAGATAAATCCGTCTGCTAGACAAGACATCATATATTATATGGACCTCATTCAGAGTCAGTCGAAGCGGCCGCACGGTCGTACGGAAAAAGGGGCCGGATATTCAAATGATTCCCTCGCAAGTTGCGTCCCTAAGTTCGGATCGGTAGTTGGCCGACCAAGGGGAGGAAGCGGTCGGAAGACTAAAAAATACGCCCCCTTCTCGTACGCTTTGCACGTCATCTCCGGGCATATAAGGATTAATCGAGACCATCGGGAACCATCGGAACTGGTCGTAGAGCTTAAGGTTGACCATACCCTCTTAAGCTCTACGATCATGTCAGTGTAAAAACCTCCCATGTCACATGTGCCATGACGCTACTTTGTTAATTATGCACTCCAATAATCCGTATGCACTCCCATAAAATGCCGTTCACATAATGAGGCATGCCTGAGTTCGGATCTCCACTCCCCCGTTTTCAAGCACCTTCCCCTGTTACCACCCACAAACGCCTCCATCTGTCACTCAAACTACCGACCTGGCTGTGTTCAAGGAGAGAGAAATTTCTGATCATAGCGGCTAGTTTGCGCACGCGCATTGCGAACTTTACGCATGCGCAGTATAGCGAACATCGGTGGCGTACGACCGTGCGGCCGCTTCAACCAACTCTGAATGAGGTCCTATGTCCATGTGCTACTGAACACACACTTTTGCATATGTTTGCCTGAATCAGTAAATACGTGATAAACAACTTACATTTCTTGAATAGGGTTTCCCCAATCTGATACTAAGAAGAAACTTGTTACATCACTAAATATGAACACACACTGATACTGGATGATACAATTAGAACAATTTGAATGTATTATGTATCAATTATAAAAAGTATCATTCCTACATGAGTCAGTATTATAAGAAATATCAACCCTCTGTAAAGCCAGTACATGATTAATATCAGGAGAAAAACTTTCTCCAAGTACATGGAAACTCCTATATTTTTATTCTAATTGTACTTAATTAATTACCATTCAGTTTTATATCTATAGGAAGCATTTATTCTACTATACTTCTGTGATATCTGTATCTTTATATTAGTGATCTGATAATTATCTACATTGATAACATAACGGTAGAATTTTCATTTGATATCACAGAATTGTATCCATTTATTTATATGTGAATATTGACAGTAAGATAAATATAACATAGGACATAAATAATTGACAGCAGTGCTCAGCAGTTTTAATCACTTTATTTAATTTCTACAAACACAATCTTTCTAGATTTTTTATATTTCACTCGACTTTCAATCTTTTTTACATGGTATGATTTATACATGTACTTTGATGATTGTTGCCAGTATAATTTTTAAAGCATATCTAATAAATTAAGATTTTCTGTGTCTAAATAATTCTTTTTGGAATTAGAGTGCACCAATGTAACTGATTTCCTTTTCTCCTTCTTTTGAGAACATGTGCAGAACGGGTCTGTGAGCCTGCAGCAATAATTGACAGTCTGCTGCCATTTGTAGACAGGGAGGAGGCGGCGATGCCCTCCATTCCCCGAAATGGAGGCGTGTCGTCACCATTGCGGGGGAGGGAAAAAGCCAGGATCTCCATCAGCTGACAGAGATTTCATGGCCTCTTCCTCTAAACTGCGGCGGCAGGGCTGCGGGACCCCATGGTCACTGCAGCCGGCTGATGGTATGCAGATTATCTGATGTTGGTCAATGCAGCTTGGATAAGTAATGCCTTGAGGCGTGATGCCTCCTGCTACATTACCATATCTGCAGGGATCACAATTACAAAGCTGCCTGCGTGCATACATCATATACCTATAGCCTGGGTGCAGCTTTGCAATTACGATCCTTACAGAATCAGGCCCATAGTCAGGACTACTCAAGGACATCTACTTTCTTTCTATAAATTACTGTGTTGTTTTTTCCCAAGCAAAGTTTGGATTTGCATTTTATTGCTAGAGCTTCAGTGAGTCTTGTTTGTTTGCATGTTCATTGACATTTACTTCTTCCCTCATGATTCTACCTTTTTCAAGCCATACATTTCAGCTTTGTCTCGCACAACCTGTCTTATTGTGGTGTGTCTCTGACAGTTTTCCCAGTCAAATGGTTATCTCCTGGAAGTGACCAGCAGCACGACACCCAGGAACAGTTCCTAAAATAATTACCTATACGTCTGAAGGGATGGAGTGCCCAAATTGCAGCCTTCAGTATAGATTAAATGTGTGCAGTGTTTAAACAATTTTAAGCAGTTAGAAAAATCTCCTTGAACACTGAATAGTGGTATTACCATCCAGCGCATTTTGAAAGAAGCCTGAAACTGTAGAAACATGCATTGGCCAGGGGTTAAAGTGGGTCAGAACAGGGCAGAGCTGCATTCCGTCACCTCTAATGGTAGGCGGAACTACTTCCACTTCCGCCATGTCCCTGCACAGAAGCCACCCATGCTGGAGTCACTGGCGATGGTCGCCTCCCCCTCCTCACTTCCCATGTTCCTCCTCTGCCTGCGGCCAGCCCCTCCTGTTACTCACTTTGTCCTTGTGGGCCTGTGTCCTGCAGCTCCTTTTGCGTTACAGCATAAGTGACTTCATGCCATCACCAGCGCTGCATAGTGCATTGAGAAGCCGTCAAGAGAAGCAGTGGCCCGGGAGGCACTCAGCACTCACAAGTAGAAGAAGAAGGTGAGCTGCTGCTGCTAGAAGGACACGGGGGATTGGGGTAAAGTTACTGGCAGGAGAGGTGACACGGGCAGGCAGCTGCTGCAAGAGGGACACGGGGGGAAAATAAGCTGCTGGTGGTAATGGAGACATGGGCATCGAGTTGCTTGTGGGGGACATAGGGGCAGGGATCTGCTGGTGGGGGACAAAGGGGTAGGGAGCTGCTGGTGGGGGACAAAGGGGTAGGGAGCTGCTGGTGGGGGACATGGGCAGGGAGCTGCTGGTGGGAGACACAGGGGCAGAGAGCTGCTGGGGGACACAGGGGAAGGGAGCTGCTGGTGAAGGACACTGGGTCAGGAAGCTGGTGGGGGCACGGGCAGGGAGTTGCTGATGGGGGACACAGGGGCAGGGAGCTGCTGGTGGGGGACAAAGGGGTAGTGAGCTGCTGGTGGGGGATAAAGGGACAGGGAGCTGCTGGGGGGGCATGGGCAGGGAACTGTTGGTGGGAGACACAGGGGCAGGGATCTGGTGGGGGACACAGGGGCAGGGAGCTGCTGGTGAAGGACACTGGGGCAGGAAGCTGGTGGGGGGCACAGAGGCAGGGAATTGCTAGTGGGGGACATGGGCAGGGAGCTGCTGGTGGTGGACACAGGGGCAGGGGGCTGCTGTTGGGATACACAGGTGAGATGCAGGGGGAATGATGCTGGTTAGACACAAGGAGGATGAAGATGGTGAGATGCAGGGGATATGGCACTGATGAGTAGCAGGGGGTGGCACTGTAGAGATGCAGGGGGATGATGCTGGAGAGACGTAGGAGGATGTTGTCTCTCCAGGATGTTTGATCAGGGAAGTTCACATTTTGCCCTACCCCAACACGTATATTACTCTGTATTATCTGGTTGAACCTCTTGTATGAAGATGAAATATTATTCCTACCCAAACAGGTGGCTACCGTACCACATGGCCTCCTATATGCATACTGTACACTGGCTCAAGACACTCTGCCTAGGGAG
This sequence comes from Taudactylus pleione, assembly GCA_031769625.1. NCBI lineage: Eukaryota > Metazoa > Chordata > Amphibia > Anura > Myobatrachidae > Taudactylus > Taudactylus pleione. The sequence goes on along the minus strand of JAUIMM010000965.1, from coordinate 1,472,835 downwards.
GCTCAGTTTATTCAGAGGTCCCTCATAGCAAAGAAACTAGCATATAGGGAAGAAAAGACTCAAGCGCAGATGATACATGCAAAAAAACATGCGGCACCCAAATGACATAGACTTGTTTGTGGGGACCCCATAAAAATCTCAGAGGCACGGAAGAAAAATAATTAAGAGTTACACTGATGATATAGAACATTTTTCTTTCTTTTTAAGTGACCTGTATTCTCAGCTGATGGCAGGAGTGCTAAAAAAGCATCTAAAGTGTATTGAACACTTTCAGATCCCCTGAAGCTTTTGGGGGCTTAGGCAGCCCTCTGGCCCCCGGCCATTCACTTTAAAGTTTGCTATACACAACACTGTGTGTGTAAGTTTAAAGAACAGTTTTCACAGTTCTGGCCTCTCAGAGTAGTTCAGCATAGCATGGGGACGAGGGGAGTAGGCACCAGGGGGTATCAGTTCCACCACCTCTCCAGGACAACTTTAAGCTCTGGCATCGGTAAGTTATCTACTGTCAGGCTACATGGAATCAGCAAGTTATCTAATGTCAGGTTTACATAAAGAAGAAAGAGAACCTTTCTTGTTGATACTGGTTTGAAGTAGCTCACCAAGAGGCACAGCCCTCTAGATGAGCATTTAATTCATAAAATTAAATGCAGTGTCACAGTTACTGGTAATCACTAATAAACTATCATTATAAAACTACAGAGTGTTTCTTTAAGACAAATTCTATATACACAATATACAATGGATATTCACATAAACATTATATACATTCTGCTAACACTGTACAAATGTACTTTTCAGTAATGGAGGGTCCTTTAACCCAAAAACCAGTGTCAACAACTCTATGAAATCTAATGAAGACTCTTTAAATTACATGAATTCTAGTAATCCAGGTTATATCTGAGCATTTGTGTGCACATTGGGGCCCTTAAAATGTATGCACAACTAGGAGTTGTATAGCATTGTTGCAGCACTGATACTGTATGGATATAAAGGGACCACAAGCTATGTCTGTCTACAACAATAGATGCTTATGGTCATATAAATGCTTTCATTTCACCTATGTAGTATACTGAGTCAGGATGCTACTTCCTCTCCAAAATGTAAGTACAGCTCACCTATCAGCTGGTCTCTCTGTGTGGAACCACAAGCCTCAGCCAGTCTGCTTGCTGCAGTCAATCCCTCTCAGCTGCTTATCCCTTTATCTGCTTCATGCTGCTCAATGGTGTCACCCAGCTTTACCCTCTCCAGAGCTCCAACTTACATCCCTCCAACAGCTCCTTTGTTTTGTTTTGAAATCAGCTTTGTTTAAAATGGCCTCTTATGACCTTCTAAAATGGCCTAATTTCAGTAGGATCTCTCTAGCTAAAATGGTTGCCATCAGCATTGTCTGTAAAGGAAAATGTATGATAAATAACCTGTGATTTTTTTTTCCCAATTCTCTCACAGGTTTGGATGCCAAGTACATTTTCTAAGGTATATGTGCTTCAACTTAGTTCAGTTATCATCTTCATGTGGGCATCATAAAAGGACAATCATTGGCTGTGGCATTACGATAAAGGTGCAGTCCTGGGTCTAGCGCTGAGTCAGGCACATTGTGTTCTCATACTTTATCTGAGGAAGTAGCTGTCAGCATGTGTAGCCATTAAACATAGATTTTATTTTTACATTAGAATTGTAATCCATTCACCAAAGCCAACTAAAAATTTTGTCTGTCTATGACAGTGTGGCAACTTGGGTATATGACTACATTCACCACTTATACTGGAAAACTGTCCCCAATAAATTTTGCTTTTATTTTGTACATGTTCTTCAAATGATGGAGTGTTAGAAAAGTTTTTATAAAAGTTTTTTATGAAAGGTCAATGCATTGTCTACACAGGTTACACTTCACACACCCTTTACCAGAGTAATAGCGTCACATGAAATGAAAAAAGACTTGTATACAATCTTCTGTAAAAAAAATTATTGATATTCTAACCTTCTATGTAATAATGGTTTGTAAGAATGTATAAACCAAAATATTGCTCACATGTAATGCATGTCTGCACTATTATTATCTTTTAATGCAAAATATAATTAAGGCTTTTTTTACAGAAATACAGTGCTTTAGTTCTTTGTGAATATAATTGAGATGTAACATGATTGCATTTGATTTTTATTGTTCACTTAGTCATGTTTCCCAGCACAAATAAATAGTTGTGTATAGGTTTAGTGGACTTTATGGAATTATTTTCAAACTCACATAATATAGTTAGGTTATAGTGCTTATACTTTTTATTTTTTATGTACATACTGTATCTGTAGGGTAGAAATAATGAAAATCCTTGTATTGGGTTTATTTATACTAGTGATGAGCAGTTCAGATTTGCAGAATACCGAACACACCTGCACTTGGGGTTTCCGAGGAGAGTCCTGAGTCGGGTTTGGATCTCACAACAAGCGAAATGTAATTTTCCTGGAAATTTCAGATCCTGCATGTTTTGGATTGTATATAAGAGTCCTGCTCTCGTGATCAGGTGCCATTTCATACAGGAGAGTGTAAAGCGGCCACTGATTGGCTAGCAGTCCGTGGGAAATACAGATGACAGCGATCATCTGTCATTTCGCATATTGTAAGTATATGTGACAACATATACTTATAACTGTCTGCCTTGGATTGGTTCACTCGTTTTTTTATTTTGACGTATGGGGATGCTACAGAGAGCAGCGCAATGATGTAGGGGAGTATGGGATATTTTTTCCAGGTATTCCCAGTGGATTCTACATGGACAAGGGGACAGACCAGCTGGAAGCAGATAAGTATATGTGAGAGAGGTAGGTAGGTATGTAATAAAGTTGTACAATACACGGTGTGTGCGTGTTGTGGTTATTTAACTATTTATTTTGCAGTGGGGGTACAGGTGCAGGCCGCCTGCTGGCAATTATAGTTCCACAAGTGCCAAAGGGCAGGCATGCTGGCACCTGTAGTTCCACTGTAAATTACAATAGTTTAGAACTATATACCACATTATTACCCCATACCCACTGCTCCAGGGGTACGGGGAAGAGCCCCAAGCTTCAGCCTAAGCCTGGGGCTTTGGGAAAGGGGGGACACCTTGGGGGGCCCCACCTCCCCTGAGATTCCCAGCTTGGGCTGACTGGCTTGGGGTGGTAATGCTTTTGCCCTGGAGACCCGTTGATAAGGTCTTCTCAATGTAGTATTACACCCCTGTCAGTTTGGGTCCGTTGCTGGTTTTAAATATAGGGGGACCCCTATGCATTTTTTCCCCCAATATTTAAAACCAACACTGGCCCTGCAGCCAGGTGCTGGTTCCTAAATTACAGAGGAATCCTACTTATTTTGTTCCCCATAAGTTTAGGAACCAGGACTGGCTGAGCAGTCAGGGGCTGGTTATGCTTTTGGGGGGGATCATACATAATTTTTTGGAATAAAAACACTTTAAATTAGGTACACATGCAGAAACATAAACAAATCACACTGATCTGTGTATGTTTCTGCAAAACTTGCAGCTCAGGAGGTGGACTGTTTGAAAATTCAATTTCTCTGTGAGTTTGATCCAATCTCACCTGAGATTGTAATCTAGATTCTTGGTAAATTCCCGAGTTGCATCTTTTTCATAAAAAGTACTTCCAAGGTTGCCCAATGGTAAGTTGTTTTGAGTTTACGATCTCCCCTGAGTTTTACAATTGAGAAGAGAGAAATCGCTCCCAAACTCACCAGAATTTGTCTTTAGTATATTTGCGAGATGAAAAACATGCCTAAACTCAACCGAGATTGTCATCTTGACCAAACACGATTCTTCGTAAATTTACCCCTAAGGGTGTCCACGAGTGCTATTTGTGAGTTTGAATTTTCTGATTCTGTCACTGTATTTGCAGGAAGCCTGTTTCCACATTTTCTGAACCCCCTGCAAATGTGAGGATGAGTAGTAGTGAAAGTAATGATGATGGTTTAGACACAGAAAGTGAGGATACTACTGTGGAAGTGCAAAATGGGTGAAGGGGATAATTGTCTATCTGACACTTTTGAGGATGTTGATGATGAATGTGTTAGAAAAGATCAGGTTCATAAAATTCAAGAGGATTATGTTGTATGTGTCAAAGTGAGTCAGCCACCAGTTGCAGCAGTACTTGCTAGTGATAAGAAGGACATTGTCATGCCTGCGCATAAGACCAAAAAAATCCAAATCTTCTGTGTGGAATCATTATTACCTAAATCCTGACAATATTTGTCAAGGAAGCTGTAACATTTGTAGTGCCAAAGTAAGTAGAGGTAGGGACATTAACAATTTAGGTACCTCTGCCCTGTTACACAGCAAGTTCATGCAAATTATTTATCACAATCTTAAAAACCATGTAAAATAATAACAAGCAGTCAAGCATCAAGTATTAGTAGCATGGGTAGATCCCAGCACATGCAATCTCCACCGCCAACAACATCATCATATTATCAGAGGTAGTCCTCCTGCATCCAGGTTGTAAAGGCAAACTGACTCCTCCCCTATCCAGGATTCCCCAGAAGAATCCTTACAAACTAGTGCCTGGTGCTGGGGTGAATCTTTATCACATAAGACGACCAAGAAGAAAACTTGTAGTTTCATACAATCATCATTTGCAAGAGGAACCAAGTATGACAGCTGCCATCCTGTTGCACAGTTGATTACTACAGCCATGGTGGCTTATGATAGCATTAGAAGTGCATCCAATATTCACCATTAATGCATCTGATTTTAGATGATTAAATGAGGCCATGTGTCCACACTACCAAATTCCATCTTGATTCTATTTTACCAGAACCAGCAATTCCTCGCCTGTACCGGAATATTAAAAAAACGTTATTCGTTGCCTAGAAACTGCCAGTGAACTGCAGATATGTGGACAAGTAGTACTGGTCAAACTAAAGATGACATGATTGTGACAGCTCACTGGGTGGGTGTATTACCTTCAGGCTACTCTCTGTTCCACTGGCTTCATTTAGAAGTATACCGGTGCCAATTTGTTGGACAAACTCAGGGATGCGATAGCATCATTTGTTGTTACTTATTAATTAATTCTGAATGTCTACTTTCTACAATTATCAATTTCTATTGGCCAGAGGCCTGTGATTTGCTAATTGGAAAAGTTTGTTATTAACTTCTTAATTACCATATTCTACTTTCTATAATTATCAAGTTTTAATGGCCTGAGACTTATGATTTCGTAATACATTATTCTATGTATTGCACTAGGCTTTTGCTTTTAGGCTATTACTTCTTGATTAATGAAAGCATTCTATATGGTCTTATAGTTTATTAAACTGCCATCCTATCTGCCACTGCAAAGGCAGTGCCACCATGTTTCATATAAGTCCTTTATTCTTTTAACCTGCCATATGTTTGTGTCGCTGCTCTGTCGCTTAGTGTAGCCAACAAGCTCGCTGCAGCCTTTGGCCAATATTTGTGAAAACAATATTGTGAGCTGTGAAGTGATCAAAATTTACTAGAAATGACTGGAAATTAATATTATTGCTGTTAATAATACTGTAGGAACAAAAGCAGGCCCAATTTACATGATTTTAGCTGTTTTTTTTTATCATTTTTTAAAGAAATCCAGATCCAAAACACAATGATGATTTAGAACCAAATCACGGAGGTTTGAGCACATCTGTAACCTACCTTACACTACTATTTCACCCAATAAATAATGTTTTAAATACATTTGTTCCCAATAATTTTCTTATTGCAGTAAACTTTTAATAAATTACCTTATGTTTAAAAAACCCTCCTCTGTAAAATAAGCAAATATTGCCTTGTACTGCAATATGGATATACTGTACATAAGAAAGAAATGAGGAATAAAGCCTCCAACATGGCAGGAAATCTGCAACGTTCATTCAGGAGCCGGTCCATGTTGGAATTTACTACTGGATTCCATCTTGTTCTCCTGAACATTACCAACAATTTAGGAATCTGCACTGTAAAACCACAGGAGATTTTGGGGTATGGATTTTATAGTGGCTATAACATTAGCAATGACTCGTAATCACATATGCATTGTATTCTCGTTACTTAACACAATCAATGACATTAAGATGACATTGGGACTATCTTCAGTACAGTATGTGTACTACATATATAATATTCACCTTCTGAAGGTCAGTTAAATTATATTAACCTTACCACAAAATATTGTTTTTGCATGGGCGCACATTGCACACCACATCCTTGTCAAGACAGAATTTAACAATGAACCTTCAATTCACCCAGCTACAGTACCTCCATCAGTTGCTGCCATCTTAATGCTTTTATCAATGTGCTACTCATACAAATAAATCAGTCCTATGCCATCACAAAATAACTTTTACCATGCAACCTACATTGTTACAGTTTTGTAAATGAGTTGTAACTTTGTCAGCTTTACCATCATGTTTAAAGTAAGAATGCCGGATGTTAAAATGATTTAAGTAGCATATTAACTGTATCAGCATAATGCAGTCGACCTTCTCATTCCCGCATATTCACTGATGACATATGCATTGTCACAGAATTAAAAAAAATATTTAATAAAAAAAAGTTTGAGTCTGCTTATTCAGTCTTTCATTTCTTAATGCAATACAAAACTTATTATTGGCAATCATATGCCACTGAGGGGTCTATGTACTAAGCCTTGGAGAGAGATAAAGTGGATGGAGATAAAGTACCAACCAATCAGCTCCTAACTGTAATTTTTCAAACACAGCCTGTAACATGGCAGTTAGGAGCTGATAGGTTGGTACTCTATCTCCATCCACTTTAGGCTTCATTAATATGGATCGCAACTGCGAATTTATGCTAATGCCTACCACAGATCAGCCAGCATAAAGACGCCCACTACTGCTGTCTCACATTTGTCCAACCTCACACATCTGCGTAAACATCGGTACCATTGGGGCTCATCGGCCCATCACGCTTTACAACAGGTCTGACCAGCCGAAGAAATTGCAAGTCTCATCGCACACAGTGAGTACTTAAGCTGTGTATGCAATCTCAGTGGCTAATTTATGCACGCCCATGTAACGGCGTTTAAACGGACAGACACGCCTGCGTTTTTCTGCCCACTCCACCATCACTACCTCCAAACGCTGACAGCCTGTCACTAAATTTATGGTGGATTCCTCTGTGCGTCCGTAATTGCAATGTGACCACTGTGCACGTGCAGTGAGGCTTGTATGCATATGCAATGGCAAACAATCACATGACTGCATGTGTAATCGTTATTGCGTACACTGCTGAATCAAGCTCTTTATCTCTCTCCAAGGCTTAGTAAATAGATCCCTGAGGTTTTTTTTTTGTAGGTTTTTATTTTACTAGATATATTAAGTAGAGATGAACAGGTTTTGATCTCAGAGATCCGAACCCACCCGAATTTTGCAGATCCCAGTCGGATCCAAACCGGCTTGGGTTTTGCCGTCTGACTTAAAACGAGGCAAAACCAGAGACGAAATCTCAGGGCTTGCGAGCTTTTGTCTCTATATATAAGGGACGCTGTGGCCCACCATTTCACTCCGGCTGTGGAGACTGAACAGGGAGGGTGGGTAGTGTAGGGCTGGGAGGTACTTACTTACCTGTGCTGGTGCTGGTGCTGTGCTGTGTCCTGGGCTGGTGCACTGCTGATCCATCTGGTGCTGTCACTGCTGTGCTGTCTGCTGTGTCCATCTGGGATGGTGCTTTGCTGTCTGCTGTGTCCATCTGGGCTGGTGCTGTTGCTGATCCATCTGGACTGTTGCTGTGCTGTCTGCTGCATCCATCTGGGCTGGTGCTGATCCATCTGGGCTGGTGCTGTGCTGTCTGCTGCATCCATCTGGGCACAAGTTCTGGACCCGAAAAAAAATATATATATATGTCTTTTTATTTTTTTTCTGTGTGTGCATGTTAGGCTTAGCTGCACAAGAAACAGCAACCAAACCTAGTGCTGCCCGACTCCAGTCATCATCAATCTGTGCTCTGGGCCCAAGTTCTGGACATGAAAAAAAATAAAAACAAAGTGTCTTTTTTGTCTAATAATTGTCTGTGTGTGTGCATGTTAGGCTTAGCCACACAAGATACAGCAAGTCGGCAACACAACCTAGTGCTGCCCGACTCCAGTCGTCATCAATCTGTGCTCTGGGCCCAAGTTCTGGACCTGAAAAAAAATAAAAAAGTTTATTTTTTTGTCTAATATTTGTCTGTGTGTGTGTGCGTGATAGGCTTAGCCGCACAAGATACAGCAAGTCAGCAACACAACCTAGTGCTGCCCGACTCCAGTCGTCATCAATCTGTGCTCTTGGCCCAAGTACTGGACCTGAAAAACAATAAAAAAGTGTCTTTTTTGTCTAATATTTGTCTGTGTGTGCACGACTGTGTGAATTTTGTAACCGCACGTTGGTTACACTATTGATGCTTGTGACACTGCTTCAAGACCACAGAAAATATGGAGGGCTGTCACATGATTGGAGAGCAAGGCCAAGAACCACATGTTGTAGCTGCCTCCAGCAGTGCAAGGCCGTCAACTTCCTCATTCTGTATGAAGGCCCATGCCCCAGGGCTTAAGTCACGCCGTCGATATGTTAAAGCTACTTTTATTGAAGTTAAGAAAAAAAGATTGAAAGGAAATTTGCCTTTAGATAAACAAAAAATTGGCAATATACCATTTACTACGCGAAGTGGCAAGGAAAGGATAAAACCTTGGCCTTTATTTATGATGATTGCTGGTTCTGATTCTGATAGCCCTTCTGCTTGTAGTATTAGTGATGGTGGTACCATTAAAAAATTAAGATCCGTAAGACAGCTTCGGAAAAAACAACTGTGTGCACTGAGAAATCGAAATCACAAATCCCTGAGGAGAGTGCAAGTGTGTCCGCGGTTGCCATGTGTGAGCCAGACCTAAATACTAGTGTACTGGAGGATCCTCCAAGTTCCAACATTTGTGTGCCCTCTATAAATGTGGAGACGGGCAGTCAACATCTGGCAGAAGTAGTCATTGAGGATGCTTCTGTGGAATTGCACATGGAGGAGGAGGATATTTTGGTAGGTGATGGTGCTAAGGATGATGAGGATGTTGATGATGAAGATGTTGGTGATGAGGATGTTGATGCCAAGGAAGTCCTTTGTGTAAGTAAGGCAACAGCTGTTGCCCATGGATTGAAAAAGCCAAAGCCTATTGTTGTCATGCCAGGGCAAAAGACAAAAAAATCCACTTCTCATGTGTGGAATTATTTCCACCCCAATCCGGACAACAGTTGTCAAGCCATATGTAACCATTGCCAAGCAAGAGTGAGTAGAGGGAGGGACCTAAACCACCTAGGAACCTCCTCCTTGTTATGTCACTTGGAGCGCATTCATCAAATATCAAAGTGTCGCCAAGTTCCAAAACTCAAAACGTAACAAGTCCAGTGTCACCTACCTGCTCCCTCTCTGTGGGATCCAAGCGCCTTCGATCTCCAACACCAACACCTGCATCATCAACATCCTCATTCGTCATTGGGAGTAGTCCCGCTGCATCCAATTTTGTTATTCGAAGCATGATTGACCTCTCTCCTATCCGTGATTCCTCAGAAGGATCCTTGATGATTATGCCTGTTGCTGCTGCTGTTACTGTTAGTGGATCTTCATCCCAAAAGGGGACCAGGAGGAAGACTACTTGTAGCATATCCTCCAAAAAACAATTAACTGTCAAACAATCATTTGCAAGGGCAAACAAGTATGAAAGCAATCACCCAGTTGCACAGCGGATTACTGACGCCATACTAGCTATGCTGGTATTAGATGTGCATCCAGTATCTGCCATTACTACAGTGGGTTTTCAACAGTTAATTGAGGTCCTGTGTCCTTGTTACCAGATCCCTTCTAGATTCCACTTCGCTAGAACAGCAATTCCAAGTCTGTACAAGGACATTAAAAAAAACCTTATTAATGTCCTCAGAAATGCCAATGTCCACTTGACCACTGATATGTGGGCAAGTGGGACAGGGCAAACTAAGGATTGCATAACTGTGACAGCCCACTGGGTAGGTGTATTGCCTACAACAGCAACAGCAACATCTACCAAAAGACAGCTGATACAGAGGCAGGCTACTCTTTGTATAACTGGTTTCACTAAGAGGCATGCCGCTGAGAACCTCTAAGAAAAACTCCCACTTGGACTTTCCTCGGGATTTGTGATTTCGGACAATGCCACCAATATTGTGAGAGCATTACATGTGGGCGAATTCCAACACATCCCATGTTTTGCTAACACAATTAATTTGGTGGTGCAACATTTTTTTAAAAAAAATTACAGGGTCGTGCAGGAGATGCTCTTGGTGGCCTGCAAAATAGCCAGACATTTTAGACATTAGGCGACCGCTTGTTGAAGATTGCATGACCAGCAGGTACTGTTAAATTTGCCCTGTCATCAGCTGAAGCAAGATGTAGAACTCAGTGGAATTATACCCTCTATATGCTTCGGCGGATGGAGGAGCAGCAAAAGGCCATCTAGGGCTATACAACGGCCTATGACATAGGCCGTGGAGGAGGAATACACCTTATTCAAGTGCAGTGGAGAATAATTTGCATGTTGTGCAAGGTTCTCAAACCCTTTGAACTTGCCATACGTGAAGTTAGTTCAGACACTGCCAGCTTGAGTCAGGTCATTCCCCTCATCAGACTTTTGTAAAAACAGCTGGAGAAACTTGCCACACATGAAGTTAGTTCAGACACTGCCAGCTTAAGTCAGGTCATTCCTCTCATCAGACTTTTGCAAAAACAGCTGGAGAAACTGAAGGAGGAGGTGAAATGGAGCGATTGTGAAAAGTATGTCGGACTGGTGGATCAAGCCCTTGATTCACTTCACCAGGATCCAAAAGTCGTCAATCTATTGAAATCTGAAAAATATATTTTGGCGACCATTCTGAATCCTAGGTGTAAGACCTACCTTTTGAGTTTTTTCCTACAGACCAAATTCTAAAACTGTGCAAAGAGCTGTTGGTAAAAAAATTGTCAGCTGCAGCCGCACGTGAAACGCCATCATCTCCTGCTTCAGTTTCTGAAGCTGCCAGGAAAAATCTAAATTTTCCTTACAGAATGCCTGCTGGTCATTCAGATCGTTCACCAAAAAATGACATCTGGTCGGGCCTGAGAGAACTGTCTACTAGTGACATGTCAACCTGATGGTTGCCCACTGCGCATGTGCCGCGTCCGTCGTGTGCGTGCGCGAGCCCCGCTGAGTGACTGAAGTTCAGTTGCTATGGGGCTCACAGCAAGATGGGCTGGCTGTCAATGTTGATTGACAGCTCACCCCATTTTGTGAGCGGGTAGTGGCGTGGCGTCCCTTAGGAACGCCTGGTGTTTGTAGGAGGGCTGACTGACATCACCACTGATGTCTGTAGTGGACTTCCTGCTCCAGTTTGTACTCTGAAAGATTTTTCAGTGCAGCTAGCAGCCTTGTCAGCTATCGGCATAGGAGGTTTCTTCCTCAAAATGTGGAAAAGATGATGTTCACTAAAATGAATTACAAATTCCACGAGGAAGACCTCTGCCAACATTTACATAAAAAAACTACAGAAGCGCCTATGGTGGATTCCAGTGGGGACGAATTAATATTGTGTGAAAAAGAGGATGTACACACTGATGGGGATGACGAGGACCATGATGACGACAACTTGTAATGTAAAGCCAGTTTGTGTATGGGATCATTTTCATTTCCATGTCCAATGCACATTGGCAGCTTGTTTTATGGGGGTCCAAACAAACCAATCATTTCAGCCACAATTGGCAATCCTTGTCGCTGAAATTATTGGTTTGTTAAACTGTGAATGTCCTGTTTCGTATACAACATAAGGGTGGGTGGGAGGGACCAAGGTCTATTCCATCTTGCACCTTTTTCCTTTCCATTATGTGCTGGTTGGGGCATTGCTGCCTGACATTTTAAATTAATGTTATGGTTGGTTTAGGAACTAATGATTTATTTTTAAATTAATTTATTATCAATTTTACAGCCAGGGGCTGCACCAATGAATTGCTTTTTATTAATTATTCAGCCAGGGGCTGCACCCAAAGAATTGTTTTTTTAAAATTAATTTATTATCAATTTTACAGCCAGGGGCTGCACCCAATGAATTGTTTTTTATTTAATTTATTATCAATTATACAGACATGGGCTGCACCAATGAATTGTTTTTTAATTAATTTATTATCAATTTTATAGCCAGGGGCTGCACCAACTATTGACTATCAATTCTTCAATCCTCAAGGGTAGCCCAACCATTATCTTTGCACAGTCCTCAAATCTATTAATAATTATATCAATCAGTTTTGAGCCAGCAAGCTGGATGCAACCTTTTGGCCATTTAACTAGATGAAAAAATCAATATTGTGAGCTGTGTGGTGGTCAAAATTTACTGGAAACGAGTGGAAATAAATGCTATTGAGGTTATTAATACTGTAAGAACAAAGAAAGGCTCGTTTTATGTGATTTTAGCTGTTTTTTTATTTTTTAAGAAAAAAATCCAGATCCAAAACCAAAACACGAAAACAAAACACGGAGGTGAGGTTTTGGCAAAACCAATCCAGATCCAAAACCAGGGGAGATCCAGATCCAAAACCCAAACCAAAACACGGGGGTCAGTGCACATCTCTAATATTAAGCTAGTGTAAGGTCACTGCTGGAAACATGTGCACACTATACATTTCCACTTGCAAACAGGAATTTCAGTTTAAGTCCACATTTTTTACTGTTAACCTCACACAGCTGTGTAAGAGTAAGGAAATGAAATCGTCAGTTACTGGTGTCACTAACCATTTTCAAACTGTTCTACAGAATATTGCTCTGGGCTGCAAAATGTTACATGACTCCTTACTGGAATTTGGCTGCAAGTATTCTCATTCAGGTAGGGTACGGGATGCCGGCGCTCAGGATCCTAGCGGTCAGAATCCCAACTCTGGCATCTTAACAGGATTAGAATACTGGCTCTTGTCGGTCAGTATTTTAAACCCCCCTTATCCTACCCTAACCCTCCTGAACTGAACCCTCCCCCTCAGTGACTAACCCTAACCCCGCTACTTATCGTCGGATGTAGGCGGTCGGGATGCCGGCGCAGGCATCCTGACTGTCAGGTTTTTGACTGGATCCTTCTCAGTCTTACCCCTCCATGAGACAAAAGAATGCTTTGCCAGTTGCCTCAGCTCAATTTTTTTGCTATAACTACATGTGTTTTCATAAACAAAGGGCAGAATAATGAAGGTCAATAGAACCTGAACATTATATCTCTAGAACATGATACCTATGCAAAATGGAATCGGTATGTAATGCCGTCGGACTGATGCTGGAAGCCCGAACAATCAGGATCCCGACTGGGCCTGGTAAGTACCTTAACCCTCATCTCTCCCCGCCCCTAACATTTCCTTAGTGGTGCCTATCCCTAACCTCCCCCCGTTGGTGCCTAACCCTAACCTCCCCCCTCTGATCCCGAACCCCCCCTTCCTGCACCCTAAACCTAACCCTCCCAGGGGGGTGCCTAACCCTAACCTCCCCTCAGTGGTGCCTAACGCTAACCCCCCTTCCTCTAGCCTAACCCTAACCCTCCCTGGGGGTCACCTAACCCTAAGTCCCCCCGGGTGTTCCTAAAACGAACAAAACCCCATGCGGATAACAGCTATCAGTCCCCGCTTACCTTTGTTCGAGATGCTAGGCGTCAGGATTTCGGTGTCTGGCTAAAGATAGGCGTCGGTACTTAGATGCCTATCTTTAGTCCAGAGTCAGACTTCCAGCATCGGGATTCCGAGGTCCGGCATTCCGTACGCCAGTAAATAAACTGCATCCCAACTTTCCTTTGCTTATTTATATTAATTACATATACAATTATGAAAACATAGCTTTGTGTATGAACTAGAGATGTGCACAAACCCCCATGTTTTGGTTTTTTGGTTTTAGTTTTGGCAAACCATTCTCAAATGTTTGGTTCTTTTCTGTTTTGTTATGTTTTCACCAAAACCGAAGCGCACATCTCTAGTATGATCATGGGTACAGTATATATCTTATATAGCTCAGTGCGAATGTTGTAAATATTCTTTAATAGAGTTTAGCAAACTACCACTTAAAAAGTGTTCACTTAAGACTGTGTGATTGTATGTATTTACCATTATAGCTCTAATACATGATGTGACAGTGCATATACAATGGAAAAATCTGCACACATTAGTGCAATATGGTTTTATACTGTAGTTTTCTTTTGAAAACTCTACCTTCAATTTCCCTTTAAGTTATAAAGCTTAAACATACCGACTTGTGTACCAGTAAGAGGCTTTGCAGGAAAAGGAAGTTTTCTAGGCTGAATTATTTTCCATGGTTATGAGGAATAATGTCAGAATATTAAAAACTCAGGAGTCTGAGGCTGCCATGGATTACAGCGTATTATGCAAACTGAAGCCAAAATCAATAGCAAGTAAAGGTAAAGTGTCATGAATGAAATCTGAAGACACAATGGGCTCTGTTTAATGAGGTTTTGTGCCAGATATTCTCTTGAGGAATTTTCAGTCTCAGTACACAAACTGCATCTTGAAATAAGGCCAATGCTTTTTAATCAAGCAGCCCTGGAGTATCAATCATAACCGGAACAATGAATTAATGCCAGATTTCCATAAATGACATTACCCAATTTGTTTGGCTACTTTGTACATAATAAAATATATTTAGGTAAAATATACTTATGTATATAATTACTCTCCTTACCAGAAATGCCATGTTCAATATGATTTTTATAAAACTTGTCTTATTTCATACACAATCTCAAATTGTCTCTTAGCGACCACCAAGATGTCAGAATGCATAATGTACAACAAGAACAGCAGGCACATACTGTATATTATATTTATTGCCCTTAGAAACAAAATAATGAAAAAAAACTACAGTATACTCAAAATGCTTTGGCTTGTCATCTTCTCTGAGTGTTGGTCATCAATATAGATTTAAATAGTTTAAAGACAGTTGAGAGCTCACATACTTTATATTATTATTTTAAAGAACCATTGATTTATATAAAGGCGCTACCAACAACATTCACAATTAAATACATTTAATAATCTTATTTGAGAAAAGGGTTTGATCATCATCTCACAAGGAGAGGAGATTGCTCTCTGGGCACCCTGCATATGTAGTACAGATGAACAAAGTGAACAGTTAAACGTTTATCTACTTCATCTGCAAAATATAGATATTTGTAATTTTGTTATTTTCAACTACTAAAGCTGCCCACACATGTACGATATAGCAGTATATATCATACCAATCCGTCGGATCGACTGCTATATCGCACCATGTACAGTATGGGCACCTTAAAATTTTATTTTTGATTACATTTTGTAAGAAGAACATTATTACTTTTTCTTTTTCTGTTATAACAACGTAAAATATCATGCACACATATTTCTATGTGGTGTTATGTTGTGCTTACTAGATAATTTTTTACCACATTCTAGGAAAAAATAGGGATTTTCTGTATTTAGTAAATAGTTTTTAGTTGTGTATTTATTAGGGGTGTGCACCAGCCACTTTTCGTATTTTGTGTTTTGGTTTTGGATCTGGATCTTTCTTCGTGTTTTGGATCTGGATTGGTTTTGCCAAAACCACCCTTCCGTGTTTTGGGTTCAGGGTTTTGTGTTTTGGATCTGGATTTTTTCTTAAAAAAAAATAAAATGCTAAAATCACATAAAATGGGCTTTTTTTTGTTCCTACGCTATTAATAACCCCAATAACATTAATTTCCACTCATTTCCACTCTATTCTGAACACCTCACACCTCACAATATTGTTTTTAGGCCAAAAGGTTGCACCGAGGTAGCTGGATGACTATGCTAAGCGACACAAGTTGGCGGCACAAACACGTGGCCCATCTAGGAGTGGCACTGCAGTGGCAGACAGGAAGCCAATCAGTGTTATGGTGCCCATTTGCATGTAGTATGGACCCGGGAGATCCGTGCTACATGCATCTGTGCGATTGGCACAGAGCATGTAGCACGGATCGCCCCAGATCCCCGAAGTTCGGGTGGGTTCGGTTCTCAGGGAACCGAACCCGCTCATCCCTAGAATTTATTTATTGCTGGATATATAACAAAGCACATGCAATAAATGCTCATACAGTGCGTCCGGAAAGTATTCACAGCGTGTCACTTTTTCCACAATTTGTTATGTTGCAGCTTTATTTCAAAATGGAATAAATTCATTTTTGTACTCAAAATTCTACACACAATACCCCATAATGACAACATGTAAAAAGTTTTTTTGAGCTTTTTGCAAATTTAATTAAAAAAAAATACTAAGAAATCACATGTACATAAGTATTCACAGCCTTTGCCATGAGGCTCAAAATTGAGCTCAGGTGCATCCTGTTTGCACTGATCATCCTTGAGATGTTCCTACAGCTTAATTGGAGTCCACCTGTGGTAAATTCAGTTGATTGGACATGATTTTGAAAGGCATACACCTGTCTATATAAGGTCCCACACTTGACAATGCATGTGAGAGACAAACCAAGCATGAAGTTGAAGGAATTGCCTGTAGACCTCTGAGACAGGATTGTCTCGAGGCACAACGGGAAGGGTACAGAAAAATATTTGCTGCTTTGAAGGTCCCAATGAGTACAGTGGCCTCCATCATCCATAAATGGAAAAAGTTCGGAACCACCAGGACTCTTCCTAGAGTTAGCTATCCATCAAAACTGAGCGATCAGGGGAAAAGGGCCCTAGTCAGGGAGGTGACCAAGAACCCAATGGTCACTCTGTCAGAGCTACAGCATGCCTCTGTGGAGAGACGAGAACCTTCCAGAAGGACAACCATCTCTGCAGCAATCCACCAATCAGGCCTGTATGGTAGAGTGGCCAGACAGAAGCCACTCCTTAGTAAAAAGCATATAGCAGCCCGCCTGGAGTTTGCCAAAATCCACCTGAAGGACTCTCAGACCATGAGAGACAAAGATTGAACTCTTTGGCGTGAATGCCAGGCGTTCTGTTTGGAGGAAACCAGGCACCACTCATCACCAGGCCAATACCATCCCTACAGTGAAGCATGGTTGTGGCAGCATCATGCTGTGGGCTTCAGGACATCTCTGTGAATGTCCTTGAGTGGCCCAGCTAGAGCCCAGACTTAAAACTGATTGAACATCTCTGGAGAGATCTGAAAATGGCTGTGCACCTACACTTCCCATCCAACCTGATGGAGCTAGAGAGGTGCTGCAAAGGGAAATGGGAGAAACTGCCCAAAGATAGGTGTGCCAAGCTTGTGGCATCATATTCAAAAAGACTTGAGGCTGTAATTGCTGCCAAAAGTGCATCAACAAAGTATTGAGCAAAGCTTGTGAATACTTATGTACATGTGATTTCTTAGGTTGTTTTTTAATTAATTTTGCAAAAATCTAAAAAAAACCTTTTTAAACGTTGTCATTATGGGGTATTGTGTGTAGAATTTTGAGGAGAAAAATGAATCTATTCCATTTTGGAATAAGGCTGTAACATAACAAAATGTGGCAAAAGTGACACGCTGTGCATACTTTCCAGATGCGCTGTATATTGATATGGATTAGGTATGGGATGCCGGTGCTCAGGATCCCGGTAGTCAGAATCCCGATGCCGGCATCCCAACAGGGTTAGGATACAGACACCTAAAGGTAAATATCCTAACCCTCCCCCTAACCCCAATACTTACAGTAGGGATGCTGGCACCAGGATTCTGACTGGTGTTGGGATTCCAGCACTGGCATTCTCAGCGTAGGCATCCTGACAGCTGAGATATTAACTACATCCCATTATACAAAGTAATTATACAATAGTTATACTGACATGTTACATAAATAATAAAGTTGTCATTCCATTGTGGTCTCCTTCTTGTGAGGACTGGGAATACTTTCAGAAAAATAATACACAATAGGACTGATGCAGAGTTAAATGCAAGTCACTGTAATTGTTCCTGCATTGCTTGCACAAAACTTAAAATACAGAGTTGTATATACTCTTCGGCTCACCACTTCTCTCCATACGTTTGGTTTGATAACCATCATTATCCATCTTAAAACAGATGTCATTATATTTACTGTATGCACAACTTCTCATAGCCCACAATTCTGTCTTCATACCCTCAGTGAATTTAGCTTAAGTGAGAAGGAAGACAGAAGGTATTTTATATGCCTGATGAAATTTAAACTATAAGGTTGTAGATTACAGTCCCATTCTTATGAGTAATCCTATTACAGTTAAGGGGTTGAGTTTTGAAGCTGAGTTGCTGGTTTATAATAGTGATTTCCTGATTTGGAGGTCTCTTGCCTCCACCCGGTTATAGTTATTGTCAGCTCTATTGTTTTGAGCAAAAGAATGGTAACAGTGACTGTATTGCTGTAGGTCTTGAGGTGTTCTACCTGCCAATACACAGGTTTAAGCTGATTCTAGCAATGGGCTGTTTTGTTTCATTGGCAGGGGAATTTGAATACCTTGAGTTGTTGGTGATAGGCTAGTGTCACGGCTGGCTCAGGGGAATCCCCTACTGAGGAGCTGAAAGCTGAAGTCCCGGGTTGTGGAAGGACTTGGAGGTGAGGGGCCTGGATGTATGTCCTCTTCATCCACAAGTATCGGATTTTGGCAAGACCTGACCAAAGGTCTAACCTGCTGGGAGGTGTTCACTAGTGACCCCTCCAAGTGGGATATGGGTTTAAGCTGTGCCCAGCAAGCAGGTCACACCCTTTGGTCAGGTATCCAATACAGGTGGGAAATGCAAGGTTTTTGTATTTTGTACAGAGTACACGGGCAAGGTATCAGACACACTGCTGGCACAGGAGAGAGACACTGTGTTTGTATTCGGAGGATATACTGAGTACATGGGCAAGGTATCCAGTCACACCACTACCACAGGAGAGTGACACTGTGGTTGTTCTAGGAGGATGTACAGAGCACATGGGCAAGGTATCCAGTCGCACAGCTAGCATAGGACAGTGACACTGTGGTTGTACTCGGTGGATGTACAGAGCACACGGGCAAGGTATCTGACACACCACTGGCAAAGAAGAGTAACTAGAGATGACCCAAGAGTAAACAGCAAGGGAACCTGGAATGAAGTGACGGCAAGCAAACACTAGTAGTAATGACGTTGTATAGGCAACTTCCTGTTGTCCAGAGCCCTGTTATATACCCTAAGGTAGCAGTCCATTAGAGGACAGTGTCAGCTGACATTAACCACACTACCATTGGGTAAAGGGTCAGTCAGGTGACGAAGACATGGCTGCACCCATGATGGCAACCGCAGCAACCAAGACACGGAGCAGCTCATGGATGTCTACGTGGTCTCTAGGAATAGCACTCAGTGCATCACTTGCCACCACAAGAGGTGAGGGGAATCTGGCACTGGGGTAATGGATGATCCTAGGCCACAACCTGACAGTACCCTCCCCTTTCAGGGTGGACTTCAGACACCCACAAGGCTTATCAGGAAATCTTCTGTGAAAAGCTTGAACAAGTTGAGAAGCGTGGAGTATGGACGTCAGAGGCCCTAATCCATGTTCGTTCTTCAGGTCCGCATACTTTCCAATCAATAAGATACTGAAGGCAATTAGACCGATGCCAAGAGTCAAGGATTTTCTCAACCTCAAATTCGACTCCCAGTTGAGTTTGAACTTGAGGAGTCTTGGGTGGAGAATGCTGAAATTGATTAAGAACCAACGGTCATAACAAAGAAACATTAAATGTTTTGGAGATTCTCAACTGCGGAGGGAGTTCCAATTTATAAACCACAGGGTTGATGACTTTAAGAATGCTGTATGGTCCAATGAAGCGTGGAGCAAATTTCATGCTTGGGACCTTCAAACAAATGTTCTTAGATGATAGCCACACCCTGTCTCCGACTCTCAGAAGGGGAACGGTGAGACATTTCTGATCTGCAAATTTTTTGTAGTCACTGGAAGTTTCTTTCAAAGAACAATGACATTTTTCCATAAATCCGAAAAGGAACCAACAAGGTTAGTAACAGCAGGATCTTCCATGGGCAATAATCTTGAAAATATGGTACTCATGGATGTTTACCATACACTGCAAGGAATGGAGTGGAATTTGAAGAAGAATGGTATCTGAAATTGTGGGCAAATTCTGCCCAAGGCAACAACTCGATTTAGTCATCTTGAGAGGAAGATATGAAGAGTCTGATAAACATCTCCAGCTCCTGATTCACCCTTTCTGCTTGGCGGTTAGTTTGAGGGTGATATGTGGATGAAAATTTCAACTTGATCCCACAGGCAGCACAAAGAGCCCTGCAAAACTGTGCCACAAATTGTACCCCAAAGACAGGTACAATCTACTTGGGTAAACCATGAAGCCAGGAGATATCACGGATGAACACCTTGGCCAGTTGCAGTGCAGAGGGAAGACAGCTATAACAAGATCAGCCTACAGTTTTCATATAAAATTCAATTATATATCACATAACATGTTGATATATGCTGATATATGTTGATTGATCAGAATCAAAGGCACCACAATTGAATACAACAGAACATATTCTACATGAAGGTCTCAAAAGTGAGAAATAGAAAAGAATAGAAAAGAACAACAGTTCACCTGGTGCAATCAAGAATAATAATAGTTTATATTCAAGTACATTGTGATAAAGGAGGGGGCCAGGGGATGGGGAAGGGGGGTGCCACAAACAACAGGAAAAGGAATGAGAATAACATTGTGACACCAATATGAACACCCTCCACACATCCTATATTGCCTCATATATTAGGGAAAGGGGGTGAGACAAAACACATTCTCAATTTGCTTCAAGTTGTCTGTATAAATATCAGATTTCTCAAAGAGTTTCAAAATGTGAGAATGTGATTCTGCAGTCAATATAACCCCACATTTCTTATAAAATTTCAAACACAACAGTATTGACTACATGGAGAAATAGTGGTGTGGGGGGCTACCCATTTTCATAGTATTACTTACTTGCAGGGGCTGGCTGGCAACTTTTAGCCTGGGGGGCAAATGCATGCAGGTGGCCCTGGCAGAGGAGTAGTGTGTAGCCAGGGTGCCTGGAGCACGTGCGTGCTTAGGCGCCTCTTCCCCCTCAAGTGTTCCAGGGAGGAGGTGGGTCCATATGGAATTAATGCAAAGTAATTATAAAGATATGGGCACCTTGTAGTGGTGCCCATATGCAGTGCCCCAGGAGAGGACCCCCTTATACAGGCCACCCAGTAGTGATCCTCCTATGCAGTGCCCCTTATACAGTGCCCCCAATAGTGGTCCCCCCTGTGCAGTGCCCCTTGTGCCCCCAGTAGTAAGCCCCTTATATAGTGCCCCCAGTAGTGGTACCTCCTATACAGTGCCCCCAGTAGTAGTCCCCCCTTGTAGCGCCCCCAGTAGTAGTCCCCCCCTTGTAGTGCCCCCAGTAGTGCTCTCCCCCTTGTAGTGCCCCCAGTAGTAGTCCCCCCTTTGTAATGCCCCCAGTAGTAGCCTCCCCTTGTAGAGCCCCCAGTAGTAGTCCCCCCTGTAGTGCCCCCAGTAGTGCTCTCCCGCTTGTAGTGCCCCCAGTAGTAGTCTCCCCCCCTTGTAGTTCCCCCAGTAGCAGCCCCCCTTGTAGTGCCCCCAGTAGTGCTCTCCCCCTTGTAGTGCCCCCAGTAGTAGTCCCCCTTTGTAATGCCCCCAGTAGTAGCCTCCCCTTGTAGTGCCCCCAGTAGTAGTCCCCCCCTTGTAGTGCCCCCAGTAGTGCTCTCCCCCTTGTAGTGCCCCCAGTAGTAGTCTCCCACCTTGTTGTTCCCCCAGTAGCAGCCCCCCTTGTAGTGCCCCCAGTAGTGCTCTCCCCCTTGTAGTGCCCCCAGTAGTTGTCCCCCATTGTAATGCCCCCAGTAGTAATCTCCCCCTTGTAATGCCCCCAGTAGTAGCCCCCCTTGTTGTGCCCCCAGTAGTAATCCCCCTTGTAGTGTCCCCAGTAGTGCTGTCCCCCTTGTAGTGCACCCAGTAGTGTTCTCCCCCTTGTAGTGTCCCCAGTAGTAGTCCCTCCCCCTTGTAGTACCCCCAGTAGTGGTCCCCCCCTCCCACAGTACACACACACACGTAATAAATAATAAAAAAAAACACTTACCTGAATCCCCGCTCCTGCCGCTGTCATCCGCTCCTCTGTCTGTCGTCCCGGGCCTGGCCGCTCTGCATTATGGGAGAGACGTCATATGTGGTCATGACGTCTCTCCCATTACCCACTGCAGGAGCCGGAAGATGGTCGGCTCCTGCAGTGGGTGCTGCGGCAGTCAGTGAGAGTCTGACACACTCTCTTTGGCTGCCACTCAAAACAAACACAACAGTATTGACTACATGGAGAAATAGTGTTGTGGGGGGCTACCCATTTTCATAGTATTACTTACTTGCAGGGGCTGGCTGGCAACTTTTAGCCTGGGGGGCAAATGCATGCAGGTGGCCCTGGCAGAGGAGTAGTGTGTAGCCAGGGTGCCTGGAGCAAGTGCGTGCTTAGGCGCCTCTCCCCCCTCAAGTGTTCCAGGGAGGAGGTGGGTCCATATGGAATTAATGTAAAGTAATTATAAAGATATGGGCACATTGTAGTGGTGCCCATATGCAGTGCCCCAGGAGAGGACCCGCTTATACAGGCCACCCAGTAGTGATCCTCCTATGCAGTGCCCCTTATACAGTGCCCCCAATAGTGGTCCCCCCTGTGCAGTGCCCCTTGTGCCCCCAGTAGTAAGCCCCTTATATAGTGCCCCCAGTAGTGGTACCTCCTATACAGTGCCCCCAGTAGTAGTCCCCCCTTGTAGCGCCCCCAGTAGTAGTCCCCCCCTTGTAGTGCCCCCAGTAGTGCTCTCCCCCTTGTAGTGCCCCCAGTAGTAGTCCCCCCTTTGTAATGCCCCCAGTAGTAGCCTCCCCTTGTAGTGCCCCCAGTAGTAGTCCCCCCTGTAGTGCCCCCAGTAGTGCTCTCCCGCTTGTAGTGCCCCCAGTAGTAGTCTCCCCCCCTTGTAGTTCCCCCAGTAGCAGCCCCCCCTTGTAGTGCCCCCAGTAGTGCTCTCCCCCTTGTAGTGCCCCCAGTAGTAGTCCCCCTTTGCAATGCCCCCAGTAGTAGCCTCCCCTTGTAGTGCCCCCAGTAGTAGTCCCCCCCTTGTAGTGCCCCCAGTAGTGCTCTCCCCCTTGTAGTGCCCCCAGTAGTAGTCTCCCCCCTTGTAGTTCCCCCAGTAGCAGCCCCCCTTGTAGTGCCCCCAGTAGTGCTCTCCCCCTTGTAGTGCCTCCAGTAGTTGTCCCCCCATTGTAATGCCCCCAGTAGTAATCTCCCCCTTGTAATGCCCCCAGTAGTAGCCCCCCTTGTTGTGGCCCCAGTAGTAATCCCCCTTGTAGTGTCCCCAGTAGTGCTGTCCCCCTTGTAGTGCACCCAGTAGTTTTCTCCCCCTTGTAGTGTCCCCAGTAGTAGTCCCTCCCCCTTGTAGTACCCCCAGTAGTGGTCCCCCCCTCCCACAGTACACACACACACACGTAATAAATAATAAAAAAAAACACTTACCTGAATCCCCGCTCCTGCCGCTGTCATCCGCTCCTCTGTCTGTCGTCCCGGGCCTGGCCGCTCTGCATTATGGGAGAGACGTCATATGATGTCATGACGTCTCTCCCATTACCCACTGCAGGAGCCGGAAGATGGTCGGCTCCTGCAGTGGGTGCAGCGGCAGTCAGTGAGAGTCTGATACACTCTCTTTGGCTGCCACTCAAAACAAACACAAAGCTGCCAGAGCCAGCGGGAGTGTGTTTGTAACTGTGTAGTGCTGAAAGAACTCCATCCATTCAGCGCTACACGTGCGGTGCAGCTGTGTCACACAGACACAGACTGCCCACGGCCTGCATGGCGCTGCGGCCCGGGGGGCACATGGCACCCTGTCCCCCGGCCCAGCCCACCACTGCTTAATTTGCAATTGTTAAAATAACCTTCAGAATTGGTTTAATGTTGGTCATGGTTTGAGAGGAGATAAAGGAAACCTTAATGTCAAAGTTACAGCAAAGCAAAGACAAGAGTTTATTTAAAAATTTGTCAATCTTTATACTCTCCCAGAAGTTGTGTTAAAAATAGTAATTCTCCCTCTTGCATTTCAAACATTTGCCCATTTCTTCTGAAACAAAAGGTTTCCTCCAGTTAATTGGCTGAATGCAGGTATTTCAGGGTGTTATTAAAAAAATAATAATTCTAAGGAAGGAATGAACATCTTCAAGACCCTATATGTCTTTTGCTGGGTGACTGTACATCATAAGAAAGTAAATCACTATATAGGTAGATTTATATTTGTTTGATTTCAAAAAGTAAAATAGATTATAGAGTATACATCTTCTGGGGATGGCCAATCATATTTTGTTGTATGAGCATCCTTATATAGTGGCGTGCTTGAAGGTACATAAAAAGAAAGAACGTAAGGAAAAGAAAATGTATCTCTAAGCTGTTGGAAATAAAGTGAGGAGCTCCCTGGGTCAAAACAGTCACATATGCCAAGGGCCAGATTAAGCACTCATGGGGCCCGGGGCACTTAAAACAGGGGGGCTCTCCCCCTCTTGTCAGGACCTCTGTAACATCCTTTTACTGGTGGTTATCTTTGTTATATGTAAAATAAGTGGATTTAGTGCTGTAAATAATAATTATTTATGTAAAAATAAATTTATACTGTTAATGTAGTATTAATAACTAATAGGAGCACTATACATGTAACTGACAGCAGCTGTCAGCCTTTTACAGATTTCCAGTAGCCCCATGTGCTGGGATTTATGCGGCAGTGAGGGGGTTAATGTGGGAGTGTCCATTATATGGCTAGCTGTGGGGTGATCTGCAGGTTTCCATGGCAACCCAAGAGAAGCTATAAATACAGCTGAGGCAAGGACAGCTGACAGTTGGCCTGAGATAATGGCTAAAAGAGGAGTGTCAGCCATCTGATGGAGAGAGACTTACCTGTGTGACTTGTCTGTGTGGCGATGCTGCTGCTATTCGGCCACCGGGCCAGGTACAGGGAGCGGCTCAGTGCAGGAGCCAGTACCAGTAAGAGGAGGACTGTCTGAGCCTAAGTCTGACCCCACAGGCGGCGCTGAGGTCAGGGGAGGAGACTGAGGAAGAGCATTTCAGAGGTATCTGTGAGGTAGAGAGTAGCATCATATTATAAATCGGAGCTCCTGGTCACTTAAAGTACAAAATACATTCATAGCTGCAGCTGAAATCTAACACAAAGTAAATAAAAGATAGACCTTAGTATTGCCCCGCAGATTATTCTATTCATACAAAGTTATACAGAGCAAAGCAGAAGTGATCCAACCCCTCAGACACCAGAGGCTTACGTATAACTGCACTAACTTTTATAAACAGACTATCTGGGAGCATCACTAATGGAGATCTAGTAATATTCAATGCAGCAATAACTTGAAGTTACAGTAATCAACGAAAGTGTCAATTAAATTGAGTGGCTATAACATAATCTAATCCAGGGACTGCAAACATCATATATCCTCAAGGGAAGTAATGACTATCAGTAAATGTATCCCTAATCCTATGAGGACTGCTCTATGCTGAGATAGTGTTCTTCTACAGCTAGGATCAGAGAGAGCAAGGATAGAGTAGAGATAAAGCCCAAATTCATCATTCCAAGGACATTGACTATCTCTAGTAGCTTCAGCATTTAATCTTTTGTAGCAAAACATTTTGTTAAAGATCAAGTATTCTGCTGCTTAACAAAATAACTAGATTTTAGAGCTAGATATAAGGGAACTCAGCCCACCGAGAAGTGCCATTGGATTGGCTCAAGATGATCAATTTAAGTACCACCCATCCGGAATAAAAGAGCAAAATCACCCCCCACCATTCTCCTTTTACCCGTTAATCACATGTGTGCACCTTCATAGCATGGCCATGCATATAGATAAGTCAGAAGCTGTTTAGACTGTCACCTGTAATTGGTTCATAACTTTGAGGCTTTAAAGTATTTTTTATTCAGCATTTAAAATATTGAGGGGTATTACCTATCCAATTAGCTAAACAAGTATTAATAGTGATAAATCTGTTATTAAGCTATCCACATTAAGACTCCATCTTGTCACAAGATGGTGTGTGCCTTTAAATATTCATAGCTTTAAATGTGAAATATTACAAAGACTGATTTCTGCTGAGCTATGAGCCAAAGAACCTTAGAATGTATAAACATGCAGATAACGTTATGAATAAGACTGTGTATCCTTACCCCCCTAACATTCCCACATGTACAGATAGTAATATAATGAATCTAACAAAGACTGCTGTGTTGAGATGTAATCATATGTTGCAATTGTATGAACGCTGTGCTTTATACTATTGTCTACATGCAAATATAGTCAGAGCAATCTTTGAACACACAACTGATGGATGTGTCTTGATTTGCATCTCCTGAGATCTCAATAATTTAGTGGCCTACATACACTAATAAACTTGGGCTGGTAATTCATTACAGAAGATTGGTTTCTGATCTATCACTTGGAGGTTCCCACCGAGATTTCCTTCACTGATCTGAGGGTGGACACGTTGGGAGTGACCAGGACAGTGGATTCTGACTTTAATCCCGGGGTGAGTGGTATTCCATTCAAGGCCGGACTCCTCTGTCTCGTGAACTTCTATGTCTGCTTAAAGATTCAGGTACGGAAAGCTGTATCTCAGACTCTTGTTTTGTTTTTGTTTTTTTGTTGTTTTTATTTTGGGTTTTGTTTTATGTAATGACATGTCCATTGAATCTTTAAAAATGTATACAGATAATAATTCTTATAGATTTACATATGAGAAATGTAAATGTGTTATTGTGTTTAACAGTCTGATAATTGTTTCCCTGATTAGCATAAGTATTGTCCTTTGATACATCTTGTGATCTTTACACTTCCAGAGTGAATAGACATAGAAGTACATTTTGTTTGTTGGTAGGTTGCCATATTGGTGGAGATTATCTCCAGACTATACTAGGATAGTCTCCACACTATACTAGGAGAAGTTTGGGATTTGTTTATAACAACTTTGCCAATCAATTTACATCGCAAAGGTACGGAAATAGTGTGCCCAGAATTACTAAGGAGACCCACTTTAATCACAGAAAGTATACAAAAGAATCTGTGGCTGGCTTCTTCTCTCTCAGTAGGAACTGCTGCGCAGAATAGAGTTTTGGTGAACTCACAATAGCGTTTTGGTGAACTCACAATAGCGTTTTGGTGAACTCACAATAGAGTTTTGGTGAACCCACAGATATGGGTAATGCGGACAGCAAAAAATCTGTCCAGCTATCAAACCCCCATGGATATTATACATACAGTGTTATATCCTGGGGTGACAGAAGGAATGGAAATGGCACACTTGATCCGATTAAGGATACAACAGATATGTAAATCATATGGCCACTGCATAAAGAGTAACAAACTTGAAGACAAACTTATAAATTAGATAATAGTGATAAAATAGATCTTGTTAAACAAAGAGTCACAAAAAAGGGAAAAATAAATTAATTGTATGTACTTTAAAGATTAAAGGAGTAACATCTGTAAGGACAGTAGGTCTAAATTGTTTAGTAAAGAATATTGCTAAAAATAAGCAGCTATGCCCTGATATAGACTGTAAAGCATGTGATGATTTGGAATTGTGATGCTGTAAATTGTAGAGGTTGTAAACTGAAGGTATCATATACTGATCCCAGAAAAGATACCGAAAATTAGAATAAGAATAAGAAAAATACATAGAAATGTGAACATCCTCGATTAAATATTGGAGAGTGCTAAATTATTTATGATTTTAAATGTAAAGATAAGTGCATGTAAAAATTGCAAAAGGTAGATATCAGAAATGTGCTGAAATATTTCAGTGTAATCCTACGTGTTTGGAGATGCCCATACAATGTAATACTGTAGTTAAGTTTTAAAAGAAATGGATTTTGAATCAGATGCTGACGTTTTGCATATTGTGTGTCTGAGATCTGACAATCTCCCTTTAAGACATTCTGAAGGGAGGGGGAGTGAGTGTTCAGAAGAAGTTGAAATTTCAGCAGTTTGTGCAGAAAATAGTAAGCTTACAATGCAAAGGAGTTTTAGAATGAAAATGTCTGATGATTTGCCAAAAAGTAAACAAAATGTTAAAGTCCATAAATGAAAATTAATGAGCTCAAGAAGTAGTTAACATAGAAGATACATAAATGAAGGTGTATATTCAATGACATTTAAATATGATGTTAATGAGATATTCAAAGATTTGAAAGTATGTCATAATTGTTCACAAAAAGCTCAGTAAAAAATCTCCGTGTATGCTGTTTTGTCACTCCACAGGCCAGCGAGCAACTCAGAATTGTTTTTATTTTAATATTGTTTTGTTGCAAAAAGTGTTTTTATTTTTGCTATTGACCTTTGTTTTTAGTGATACTACATAAATATGTATGAGTGTTGTATTGTTATGTTATTACGGGGACAGTGTAAGTAATGCTGTCCACCTCTTCCTCAGTCCTGTACAAGGACTTATAAGGTTATTGTTATTTACATATATGTTACCCACAGTGAATAAGTTGGATTGTAGTATTGAAGTGTTTACAACAAATGTTGAAATGTAACAATTATTGTGAAGGTAACATTGATTACATAAATAATAGGGTGGTGAGGCGCGCTCTTTTGTGGGGATAAGGGTGTGTGCTGCGTGTGGGTGTGCACGGAATGTCTAAAAGAGAGACTGAGTCGGTAATGTTGGGTCAAAACGCTTTATTTGGGTAGGCACAGTGCTGCTTGAGAATCAATTGACCCTGGGGTGTAAGGGGGTGTGGATAGATGAGTGCACGGGGGGGAAGGTGGGTGGACCCTTTTAGGGGGCTCCTTACCGTGCAGTTCTCGACCAGCACGGAATCCCTGCTGGACCTTTGGTCAACAGTCTTTCCGCCCGGCAAATGTGGTATGGAGGGTGTGGAGGCGGCGTCCCGCACAGTGTGCAACTTACCTACCGGTAGGTGCCTGGGATGGCGTTGCGATATGGGGATGATGGTATTCGGCAGTCTCTGGTTGTTGAGCAATGTTGTGGTTGTGGACTGTTGTTTCTGTCCTGTAACTCTTGGAGCGGTTATGCTACGTGCTGATGGTGATGGTGGTAGCGTACTTGATGGCAGACTGGAGATGTCTGCGTAGGCTCAGTGTCTGTACCCGGTAGGGTGGGAGGACTTTGACGGGCTGGCGGCACCTGGGAGCGGTGTGCACGCTTTAGCCGAAGTGGAGGTTCCGCGTGTGCCGGCGGGACGACCGGGGGTGGGAGCTTGGTGAGTGCTTCTGGAAGCCGGGTGTGCCTGTACCCGGGTGGAGAGTCGGTGGCAGCGGGGTAGCGGCTCCGAGGTGCGGGAGGCGCGCTGCCGGCCGGATCTTGTGCCGCGTGTGCTGGCGGGGCAGACCGGTGCGGAGTCTGGCGGCTGCTCCCGGCTCCTGATAGTGAGGTCACTGGGTTGCCGCCGGAAGTGGTGTGTGCACAAGGTGGGGATGCCGCTCGCCGAAGGTGCTGGCGGCTCCTTGTGCCGCACCAACCTGCGTGCAGCTAGGGGATTGGTAAAGCTGAGCAGAGTGAGGACTAAGTTTAGTAAACGATGGTAGGTGTGGGTTCTCCAACGCGTTTCGGCGTGCTGCCTTATTCATGGAGGTATATACTGTAGCCCTCAGAATTATCTACCTCTCAATATGACCAGTCACAGAATCTCGCAATATATTGTACCCATCTGGGGCTGCTTAAAAATGTTATTCAGTTCAAATTAATCTCACCAGAATGTTTGACCTCCTCTGTAGTCCCGGCCACTGGCCTGGATGGTCAAATACAGTATTTACAAAAGACAAATCCATTGCAGATTATTGTAAATAATGGTGTAATAATCTCAGGTGACTGCCTGTTCTAATCTTTTACAGGCAGATCTATTGTCAGCATTAAATGCCACAATAGAATACAAAGATAGGGAAGCGATTTTAGCTTCCAAACCAAGACTAATAGCCTTTGATACAAGTAACCAAACAGGTAGAAGGTTATATGAAAGTAGGGGTATTTAGGGAATGCCGTTCCAGTTGAAACTTGCCTTGTTCCTTATTAAATGGAACACCCCAAATGCAGATGGATCGCCCCCTTTAAGATAATTCAAAATTTAAGAGAGATTAATAGAAGGTTACAGGTTTAATACACTAACAATACCTAATCTGCACACCTTGTTGAATGGCATACCACCCACCTCATAGTGTTTTGCTGCCTTTGGTCTCTAACAATAGAAGCAGTATGTTTAGTGTAAACGGTGTGCTGCAAGTCATAATGTTGAAGGGATTGGCTGTTTGCCAGTGCAATAATAATCATTATGTGATATGTGGACGATTTAGTGTTAATTCAGAGCAAAATTGTTTGCATGAAACAACAGTATTACTGAGTATTCTGCACAAGTAAAACAAAATTATTAAGTATTTAAAGATAAATTGCAATCCATACAGACCAAAGGTTGATTTTTTAGGACATCGTATATCAGTGTAATTCAGAAAGCATATATCCAAACAGCTTAAAGCCTTTTTGGGCTTATTTATATATTGTAGGGAATTAATACTTTATATAAATAAATTGTAACTTTTGTACAATGTAGAGATGTGCGGGTTTGGATTTACTCGGTTCTTATCGCCATTTTACCGCAAGTTCGGATTATTTCGGATTAATTTTATTGGCTATCCAAAACACATGATAGCCGATAGCCAATAAAATGCCGTTTTGAGATCTGAGTAAATCCGAGTAAAACCGAGTAAATCTGAACCCACTCATCTCTAGTATAATGTAAACAAAGGATTGATACAACAGGATCCCCTTGCATTAACATATGGATAAATTGAAGTTTATTATGTTGTAAAACAAGTTATTATGAATGCATCAGCATTGGTTTTACCTAATTATAGTAAGCATTCACAGTTCTCCCACAGGTACCTTCACTTACATTTACATCATTTGAAGTACATTCTATCTGGACTTTCACCCCTTTCTCTCTGCGAGTTGCTGCTATCTATCGCCCGCCTGGGCCACC
Organism: Taudactylus pleione; assembly: GCA_031769625.1. Lineage (NCBI taxonomy): Eukaryota > Metazoa > Chordata > Amphibia > Anura > Myobatrachidae > Taudactylus > Taudactylus pleione. The sequence goes on along the minus strand of JAUIMM010000965.1, from coordinate 1,441,823 downwards.
GCAATAATTTCTGGAACATTTTTCAGCCTGGCTCCCTCACTTCCTATTCTCAGACATCTCCACCATCATTATGGGTGATTTCAATATCCCCATTGACAGTCCACAATCTCCTCTTGCCTCCAAACTACTCTCTCTAACCTCCTCTCTTGGCCTCTCCCAATGGACTGACTCCTCTACTCATAAGGAGGGCCACTGCCTTGATCTTGTATTTACCGGACTATGCTCAGTTTCTGATTTCACTAATGCTCCTTTCCCTCTCTCAGATCACAATCTTATCATCTGCACACTTTCCTCCATTACATCAACCTCAATGTCAGTGAAATCAACCAAACCTCCTAAAACCCACAGAAATATTAATGCAATTAAGTTTCAACAACTATCTACCTCTCTACAACAACGACTCTCACCAATTTCTGCACTCACTTCTCCTAAGACTGCTGCATCACACCTAAACCTGATTCTAGTAAAAGCCCTCGATGAAGTAGCTCCAGCTACCCATCACACACCACGTAGACTTAGACGTCAACCGTGGCATTCTAACTTAACAAGGCATATACAAAAACTCTCACATAAAGTAGAACGTCAGTGGCGAAAGTCTCGCACTCCACGTGACTTCCTCACATATAAGTCTATCTATAACTCTTATCGTAGTGCTCTGGACACTGCCAAGCAAACATATTTCCAATCTCTTTTCTCTGCTCAAGCCTCTAACCCCAAGCGACTTTTTAATAAATTTAAACTGCTTCTTACCCCTCCATCACCCAAGCCACCTGCTACTATCTGTGCACAAGATCTTGCCTCCTATTTCAAGGACAAGATTGATAATATCCGAAATGAAATGTTATTCTCTTCCTCAGCTAGTGACCTACTCAATTCCCTACCTGAACCCTCTGGCACATTCTCTTCATTTGACCCCACAAATGAAGATGAAGTATCTACACTCTTCTCATCCTCCTACTCTTCTCCTCTAGATCCTATACCCTCACAAATTAGTAAAGCTCTGTCTTTTGTGCTCATCTCAACCCTAACTAAAATCTGTAATCTCTCTCTTTCTACTGGCATCTTTCCATCACTGTTCAAGCATGCAGTGATTACTCCCATTCTGAAAAAACAAAATTCTGACCCTAACACTGTCTCAAATTACCGTCCTATCTCCCAGCTCCCATGCCCCTCCAAGCTACTGGAGAGACTTGTCTACACCCGCCTCACACACTTTCTTAACACCCACAACTTATTGGACCCACTTCAGTCTGGCTTTCGTTCCCAGCACTCCACAGAGACAGCACTGACTAAGGTAGTAAATGATTTGGTCACTGCCAAGGCTAAAGGCCATTACTCACTCCTAATTCTTCTAGATCTCTCTGCTGCTTTTGACACTGTTGACCACTCTCTTCTTGTACAAACATTACAATCCCTAGGTCTTAAGGACACAGCTCTTTCTTGGTTCTCTTCCTACCTATCTGATCGCTCTTTTTCTGTTCATTTTTCTGATTCTGCCTCCTCTTCGCTACCTCTATCAGTTGGAGTACCGCAAGGCTCTGTCTTAGGTCCTTTGCTATTCTCAATCTATACCACCTCTCTTGGCAAACTAATCCACTCTTTTGGATTTCAGTACCATCTGTATGTGGATGATACTCAAATCTACCTATCCTCTCCAGATTTATCACCATCTGTATTGGTTCATGTCACTGAATGTATTTCTGCCATTTCATCTTGGATGTCATCTCGCTACCTGAAACTTAATATTTCTAAAACAGAATTAATTATATTTCCACCGGCCAATAACAGTTACCAATCTGATCTCTTTATCACTGTTGATAACTCAACAATCCACCCCACCCCACAAGCTCGCTGCCTTGGTGTCATCCTTGATTCTGAACTGTCCTTTGTTCCCCACATTCAATCTGTCTCAAAATCATTTTACATACATCTAAAAAACATATACAAAATTCGACCATATCTCACACAAGACACTGCAAAAACTCTAATCCATGCACTCATTATTTCCTGCATTGACTATTGCAATAGTCTCCTTACTGGTCTTCCCAAAAACAGGCTATCGCCATTACAATCAATTATGAATGCAGCTGCGAGGCTTATCTTCCTTGCCAAATGTTCATCGTCTGCTGCCCCACTCTGTCAGTCCCTCGATTGGTTGCCGGTTTTCTACCGTATTCAATACAAAATACTGTTACTTACACATAAGGCCATTAATTAATTAATTACACCAACATACATCTCTTCACTCATCTCAATATATCTCACAACCCGACCTCTCCGCTCAGCACAAAATCTGCGTCTCCCATCCCCATGCATTACTTGCTCCCATTTACGGTTACAGGACTTTCTTCAGGCTGCACCCACTCTATGGAATGCTTACCAGGCACAATAAGACTTACCTCTAGTCTTCAATTCTTCAAGTGTTCCCTGAAAACTCACCTCTTCAGACAAGCTTATCAGATTCCAGAACTGACCACATAACCTTCATAGCTTCCATGTCTTATTACATCCCCTCTCACAGTCCACACATAACCTCACATATTGTCTTTCCTTCACATACTCCTGACATTTTGCCGACATTTCTGTGTGACTGGATCATGCAGCCCACCAAGAAACTCTGCATTCTGGCCGGACCAAATTGCAATATATATAGCACCTATCCTTGTGTATCAATGCCTATTTCCCTATAGATTGTAAGCTTGCAAGCAGGGCCCTCTTACCTCTATGTTTGTCTGTTATTACCCTGTTTTGTTCTATAATGTTTCCAATTGTAAAGCGCAACGGAATATGCTGCGCTATATAAGCAACTGTTAATAAATAAAATAAATAAATAGTCATGATTCTAACTTACAGGGTGTCATTGAACAATCACATAGAAACTCTTGTCACCTAGACATTGGTAAGTGCTGACATAGTGTTAGGACACCCCTTAACTCTTATAGTATAACATGAAGCTGTAAAATCTAAAGCTTAAAGAAAGCATTTATCCGTTGTTAAACTTATGAAATACAAAGTAGCTTTGTTGTACAAGTAATGTCACTCTTAAAGGTACAATGCTGAAACCCTGCGTCATCATTACTTTTGCAGGTTTCAAAAGATGGGAGAGTATAGTGATAATATACAAGTAAATAGTGACAGTGGCAAGGAGGACACTGAAAATATTTAAACTTTTTAGTTTCCTGATCATGATTGTATTGAACTAATGAAGCAGGAATCATTGTCCTTATTTAACTTTTCAAATGATTATTTTGAAGATGGAGTTCAATACACAAGATATGTTGGCTACGTCAGAGCACTGTCTACTGCATTCCAGTTATCCCAAAGGCTTTTAGTGATAAAAATGAGGGTACACTTAAGAGACTACACCTGAAGCTTAAGACAATAGACTTGTAGACCCGGCCGAACATGCTGCTGCCATAAGTCACTACTCCTAAGGGCAACCCACTTATGTGGTAGATCCCGCCCCTAAGATTGACTTAAGTACCCTCACAAAGCTCCAGGTACAAGCTCCAGAGGCTGAGAAAAGCAAAGCTAGGAGCTAAAGATAAATGGTGAGTGGGGAAAAAAGGTCAACGCTTAGATCTACCAAAACACTTTATCCAGTTATGACCCAGATAATACATGGTGAGGTGCACTTGGGGAAGGATACAATGGTGGCTATCACCAATCGTAATTGGATAGCTCCGGGTTTTGCACAGACAGCACAGGCCTGTATAACAGGATGCCTAACATGTGCATTGGACAATCCGGGTAAGACTTTCCCAACCCCTTTGAAAAGTGCTCCCCAGACTCAGTGTTCCTTACAGAGGATACTAATTGATTTTATACCACTGCCCAAATGTTCCAAATGTGATGTCCTCTTGTACGAGCCTCATCAGTCACTAGCCCGCAGGGTAGGCATGTTGAAGGGCAGATGCAAAGACAATGGCCAAGGTAATTAAGATAATTAAGAAAATAATTTTCTCTAGTGTGTTAAGAAAATTATAATTAAGGTCATGGAATGGAACAATTCGCAATCCTATGTATAGGTTCCTGCAGATGGGACTTGTGCATAAATGTACCTATACTTAGTATAGCAAGATCGTGTTCCTCTTAGGTAGATAGTATAGTGTAAAGTTATGAATAAAAGATGGGAAAATTATAAATCTGTTATTAAACTACCCACATTAAGACTTCATCTTGTCACAAGATGGTGGGTGCCTTTAAATATTCATAGCTTTAAATGTGAAATATTACAAAAACTGATTTCTGCTGAGCTACGAGCCGAAGAACCTTGGATTGTATAAACATGCAGATAATGTTATGAATAAAACTGTGTATCCTTACCCCTCCTAACATTCCCACATGTACAGATAGTAATATAATGAATGCTAACAAAGACTGCTGTGTTGAGATGTAATCATATGTTGCAATTGTATGAATGCCGTGCTTTATACTATTGTCTACATGCAAATGTAGTCAGAGCAATCTTTGAACACACAACTGATGGATGTGTCTTGATTTGCTTCTCCTGAGTAATTCAGGGGTCTGACATACACTAATTAACTTGGGCTGGTGATTCATTAGAGAAGATTGGTTTCTGATCTGTCAATAGTGTGGAGGTTAGGTTAAGCTCTTATTAGAACCAGTTATGACCCAGATAATACATGGTGAGGTGCACTTGGGGAAGGATACAATGGTGGCTATCACCAATCGTAATTGGATAGCTCCGGGTTTTGCACAGACAGCACAGGCCTGTATAACAGGATGCCTAACATGTGCTTTGGACAATCCGGGTAAGACTTTCCCAACCCCTTTGAAAAGTGCTCCCCAGACTCAGTGTTCCTTACAGAGGATACTAATTGATTTTATACCACTGCCCAAATGTTCCAAATGTGATGTCCTCTTGTACGAGCCTCATCAGTCACTAGCCCGCAGGGTAGGCATGTTGAAGGGCAGATGCAAAGACAATGGCCAAGGTAATTAAGATAATTAAGAAAATAATTTTCTCTAGTGTGTTAAGAAAATTATAATTAAGGTCAACTGCAAATATGGTGTGCTACAGTATGTATCAATCTTACAGACACAATTAACTAAAATACATAGTCTGGTGATTTCTTCTATACCAGTCCTTTTATCTTGATACAGGAACCACCTGTTTACAACCAGGAGATTGGATAATAATTTGGAAATATACCAGGAAGGCTATTGAGCCCAGATTTTAACGTTTATTCCAAATCCTGATGAGTACATTTATTTCAGTGAAAATTCATGGGACGGACACCTGAATATATGACTCTAATTGCAAAGTATTCTTCCAAGGGAAGTTTGAGTAATTTGATATTGTGAATAGATACATGTTCCTAGGCCCCAAGCCTGACAAAGGCTTGTGGAAATGTATATTTTGCTTTGCTTTATTATAAGTTTAATTTTACTTTAAAACTTTGAGTTGTTATCAAAAGTATTAAGCTGAATAACTACATATATAGTTTTATATGAAGAGATGAAGCAGTAACAATATCTAGACTCAGTGTATAGTATGCTCACTATATAGAAGCTTTAAGCCAAAGTGTTTGATAATGTTACAGATAAAATATTTGATGTGCTTAAAATGAACTGCAAATTAGAGTAAAGGTTATTGGACAGTTTAGACTGATCCTTGAGTACCTTATAGCTGCTTGATAAGGTATGTGTCTTATAGTGAGACTAGCCTGCTGTAATGTATATAGCTGATAACTTTTCTGACCTGATACATGGAGACGTGAAGAAAATCAAGGCACTGAAAGACCAGTCTAGGAAAACACATGGTAATCCAGATTATGATCTCAATGATAATGAATGGTTTTCCTAATTAAACCCAGCTAAATGGTCTAATGAATTTAGTAGATGGATATCAGGAATTCTTTCAATTATTGATAAAGGTTTATCTTTGTTTGTAATCATTTAGATTGCTATAAAATTAGCTGTGTTTTTGGTTAAGAAGTTACTTACACTTCACTGTTGTTTCTCCAAGTAAAATACACTAAAGGCCTTGATGATGATTCAAGTTATGATAGCATCTGTGCCTAAGACAACATTCCAAGTTGTACCATTTGTGGAACCAGCCTTATAGAGAATGACAAGCAAACATGTGGACAGTGCAAGACTATCATAATTTCCCTGAATATTCATGACAAGATGGACTGAATAAAAGACAATTAGAGACTGAGGACCGTGGACTTGCTTTATGTGGAATGGAACAATTCGCAATCCTATGTATAGGTTCCTGCAGATGGGACTTGTGCATAAATGTACCTATACTTAGTATAGCAAGATCGTGTTCCTCTTAGGTAGATAGTATAGTGTAAAGTTATGAATAAAAGATGGGAAAATTATAAATCTGTTATTAAACTACCCACATTAAGACTTCATCTTGTCACAAGATGGTGGGTGCCTTTAAATATTCATAGCTTTAAATGTGAAATATTACAAAAACTGATTTCTGCTGAGCTACGAGCCGAAGAACCTTGGATTGTATAAACATGCAGATAATGTTATGAATAAAACTGTGTATCCTTACCCCTCCTAACATTCCCACATGTACAGATAGTAATATAATGAATGCTAACAAAGACTGCTGTGTTGAGATGTAATCATATGTTGCAATTGTATGAATGCCGTGCTTTATACTATTGTCTACATGCAAATGTAGTCAGAGCAATCTTTGAACACACAACTGATGGATGTGTCTTGATTTGCTTCTCCTGAGTAATTCAGGGGTCTGACATACACTAATTAACTTGGGCTGGTGATTCATTAGAGAAGATTGGTTTCTGATCTGTCAATAGTGTGGAGGTTAGGTTAAGCTCTTATTAGAACCAAAAAACAGTAACTAGCTTGTATAATTTAGAATCTAAATTGGGTTTTGGACTGTAAGCAATTGTTTGTGGATGCAAAATATAATAGGAGTTTGTTTAATGCTGAATATTATAGTTACTGTTTTGCTTTTCTGTGTAATATATGCATTATATGATTGAGTATTCCCTAAATGCCTTTTATTTAATAGGATTTACAAGTAATCCAGTATAATAAAGCATATATTCCGTTGTTCTGATACACCTTCTCTGTGTGTTGTCCATATCGGAGATGGTAACACGTCAGCCCTTTTCACACACTTTTAACTAAAATTCGGGGTTCTCCCAAGCCAGCCCCTGATAATTTGATGACTAATAGTAAGAACAGGCTTGGGTGGAGTCACCGCAGAACACCTAGACAAGAGGAGACCTGAACCACGGTCACAGTAACCCATGCAAATACCAGGTGAGCCAGGGTTACACCTCCAAGAAGCAACAGTATAAGACCTACCTGTACCCCCATGTCTCTCTATAGTCCACAGCTCAGCCCCTTCCCGGGTCTATCTATAACCTTAGCCCTACACCCCTGTGCCTCTCTATAGCCTCAGCTTCCCCTGTCTGTCCATAGTCTTAGCTCTCGCTGTCTGCAGCAATCTCAACCCTATCCCCATGTCTCTCTTTAGCCCTCAGCTAAACCCATGTGTCTCCCTACAGCCTCAGCCCTGCCCCTAGTGTCTCCCTATAGCCTCAGCCTTTCCCCATGTGTCTATCTATAGCCACAGCCCTGCCCCCTGTGTCTTTATATAGCCTCAAATGCCTTCTCCCCTCCACTTCCTCACTTACCTGGATTTCGGATCTTTTGCTTGCTCCTCCAGAGTCCCCCTCATTGCAGCAGCGGTGACAGCAGGCTCCTCACAGTCAGTCTCTTTCTGTTCTTCATCGCAATGATGTCATGATGTCACATGCGCAATGAACTGCAGTGAAAAAAACTTTATTGTTCCAGCCAGGTCATGTGATCCCGGCCCCGGTACTCAATGTCTGCGTCGTGCTGAGTACTGCAGGGGTGCAGGCACAGACAAGCCAGGACCAATCACAATCACTGGACTAGTCCTGCCATGGGAGGGTAGCAGCAGCAGCTAGAGCTGGGGAGAGCAGCTCCGGCCGGGGGTCCCCTGAGAAAGGAGGGCCCGGTGGTACTAACCCCCTGTGCCCCCCCCTTAATCCAGTTCTGCATATGGCTGCAACATCCTTTCCTGCCATTCTAAATGTTTTGCATTATCAAGACCAGAAACAAAAAGTGGGGTTACCACATAGTCTAATATATTTGGATGTCACTCTGGTCCTCTTTAACCTTGTTAATGGCAAGCCATATCTCACAGAGTAGGTGTCTTTAAACAAGATATTTTGTCATTTGGATAGAACGCTCATGGGCAGGTGTAAAAAAGACAGTGGGTAGACACTGAATTGGAGACTGCTGGAACTAAAGTGCATAGAAGGGGGATACCCACTCTGCCATCTACAACATCAGAAAAGGAGAGAGATACTGCAATTAGTCCTCCCATGGAATCAGTGTGAATTATGGACATAGGCAGCCAATGGTTATCAACCATTAGTAATCATCAATTTTCACGACTCAATGGATGTACATACTTATTCCACCAAATTGCGAGTATTCCATGGATGCCAGCCATGGATGCAGCTTTCCAATGCCCATCCTATGGATGACAGCAGGGCCATAACTAGGGATGTGAGAGTGGTGCCACTGCACAGAGCGCAGAGTTTTGTGGGCTGTACCGCCATTCACCCACGGTCTTTGCATCTGGCTAGCAGGTTGCCTGTAATGGCACCCTGCAGCCAGAATCTCAGCAGCAGTGCCGCCTAGAGCATCCTCAGGACGCTTCAGATGTGCACTCCGCTTGCACCAAGCACCGGGAAATGTAATTACGGCCGTGGATGACTGCTTCCATGCAAATACATACACCAGGAAGTGGTGTCCGCTGCTCAGCTAATGTGTGAATGCATAAAGTTCTGAATTCTTCTGTTTCTGACATGCTGTTGGAATTTGTGGGGGAAGGGCAGCATTCCACAAAACAGTTGGACGTGTCAGCCCCGTATCCTGGGTGTGCCAAAGCCAGTGGCCACACTGGCCTCAGCTACTGTACATGATTACACTGAACCTCTTGAGTAATTGGATCACAGAAGTCTGCAGCAAGTCTCCTTTTGCTTAAGACGCCTCCTGCAACTTTTGCATAATTTTGCACAGCGTACAAAGAGGCAACGGCTGTGCATATCCAGCCATCTCTGAATCAGCCATGTGTCTGCCAGAATACAGGGGAGCTGTCCAGTGCTGAACTACAGACTACAGGATGCAGGTAGAGAGTTGTAATAATACAAGCATCATTATTATTATAGCTGATTGAAGAGACATTTATTATAGCTAAATCAGTTCAGGGCATGCTATAGTCTTTGGTTCAGCTCAGCTCCATAATCACATCGGAGACCTTTTCATAACCATTTAAGTCAGTGTAAGTTAATTTTCTATCACGACCGGTGTTGCCCCCATTAGATCCTACAGATATGTCCTTCTACATCTATCAAGACGTCATGAAGAGCGATATGCCTGGCGTAAGTGAATCGACAGGTCCTGTGCAACTCTGCTAGCATCAGGGATATAGTGACTGAGTCTGTAAACAGAACTTAGTGTGACAGTCCACATAACAGTCCACATATAACAAGGGATACTCCGCTTTTGCGGTGAAAAGGGCACTCGCCAAACTTGGAATCAATTTAAGCAAATTTATTAGCAATATTCTGTCAAAGTTTTGGTCTCACAGAAACATTTCTCAAGATTAAAACAGCTTGGCAACATCCACATGGAAGGCAGCAATGTGACAGAGGTCAGACAGCAATCATCGCACCACCTTATTGGGTCCCTGTATATAGGTAGACCCTATCCACATGCTTACTACTTTCAAAATAGCATATGATAATGAGAGGAGGCATTTTATTTAAAATCCAGAACCTGTGAAATGCAAGATTTCTTGGTAAATTATGTTGTGGGTTTTGTTTAGGCATGATAATGTACTCACAAATACAAAATCATGTTCTGTCATTTTCAGAGAATGTGGAACCACTTATTTCTACCACAAACAGGGCCCTCTTAACCATCTTGTATCGGTATGTTTCACTATGTAATGTCTGTGTACCTCTTACAAATTGTACAGCACAATAAAAACTATTGGCATTTTATAAATATTGGACAATAATAATATTTTAATTATTTAGAGCACTGACTGAGGCTATCAGGTGCTCAGTCACTGGGATGCTGCTAACCCAGCAACAAATAAATCTCTATCAGGTAACACAATTTATAACTCCAGGGAGTACATTTACTAAAGTGAGAGTTTTTAGAAGTCAGTTTTAAAAGAGATGTTGCCCATAGCAACCAATCAGATTCTACTTAACATTTAACTAGCACCTTCTAGAAGATAATAGCTAGAATCTGATTGGTTGCTATGGGCAACATCCCTTTTAAAACTCACTTCTGAAAACTCTCACTTTAGTAAATTTACCCCCAGGTCTTAGTTCCTCAAATTTGTCACTCAGAGATTATGTAAATGGTAGGATATTCTGCAATTAATTCATATTCCTTCGATGCCTTTGGTAGATGTTAGGTATGTTGAGATAGTACATTTTCAGAAGAACTAGGTGTGATGTACTTCCCAGTGCTGAGAATAACAGTATATATAGGTGAACATTGATTAAGCTTTACTCACTTTCCCAGTGGAATTTTGGAGATGTAAATAAAGGAGGAAATGGACAGTAATCATTCATTCTACGACTTATTAAAATGTCATAGGTGTAAGGACATCAATTAAGCATAGAGAATACAGTTTTAATTAAGCAGACATTAGACTGCCGATGAAATGCACCCTATTAAAAATGCCAATAAGATGCATTACAATTCTCTGCCATTTAATGCTATGTCAATTTCTCACTGAATACCTATTCCTTGTGTTAGCTGTTTCTTTCAAAAGCTGCAAACTGATTTCCAATAGTGTGTCTCTTAAACAAAAACTGTAAAAGTTTTCCAACAATTCATTGTATTGCTCATTTACAAAAGGAAGCAATGACAGTGTTTAGATTTTATCTGCCTTGCAGTTGTCTAGAACTTGAGCACCCGGTCTAATACACATTGGATTCTAACCACTTAGCTGGCTAATATTTTTAAAATAATGTAAAATTATAATAAATAATAATAATAAAATTTATTAATTAGTTAAATAATACCTATTTAAAAGCATATTTAATAATATTTTTTATTATATTACTCCCAGTTGGTGGCTGGCACCACCCTGTGGGCATGTCCTAAAGACCTTTTTAGCATCATTCTCCCAAACCCTTAAGCATTTTTTATTTATTTTTTTAGATTGGCCTGTAAAAATTGAACCGATCTGTCCCCTCTGAGCAGCACTCGGAGTGGTTGATGATCATACTCTACATCAGCCTGCTCTGAATGTGCCCTGCAGCGATCAGCAATCCAGTGCTCAGAGAGGGAACTTCAGTTCCCCTCTAAGCACTTTTGCTGCACTCAGAACTCTGCCTCCAGAATTTCGATTGCATGGCATTCTGGGGCACACAAACCACATGTGATGTCAGTGGTTACAGAAAGCTGACATCACAGCCCTGCTGGTCACTGAAGAGGAAAGGAACGCAGGTAGGAGTCCTGACCTGCTGGGCTCATAAATATGCCAGAAGTGGAGCAGACCCTGCGGTTGCATGGGATGCGTCCACGGCAGGGAAAGCCCACCTGCCCGTACTGATTTACGTATGTTCTAAATAAAGGTAAAACATGACTGACATTTGATGACAGATCTAGTGTGTTCTCTACACATGTTCTAGCTGTCACCGCTCCCAATTCAGTGTGAGATTTGCTCATGTTTAGTTGATATAAACAATAAAAGGATTGATAAATATCTCAAATAGACAAGTGTAGGCTTTAAAGTACCATTGTAAATGTTTGGTTACATGTGTCCTCATAAACTGTTGCTGAAGTCGCGCCAAATAGCCCCTCTTAGAGCGTCAGCTCCTGGGCGACTCGGTCGCACCATGCATCTTTCTAGCTGAAAATGTGCAACTTATTCACATAAATAAACAAAACTACATGCTGGATTGCACTGATCAATTTGATGCGCAACATTTGTATATCTGTAGTGTGTAGGAAAAAAATGGAGCTGAGTGTACCAGTATAAACCCTTTTTACTTTTCCCTACCTATAATAGCAATACAGAAATTTTGTACAAAGTAAATTAAAGAATGCTGTCTGGAAAGGAGTAATTTTATATAAAAACACCTTTATTTAGATGATGTGTTGGTATCCTTATGCAAATGTGTCCATGTGTACATGTCAGCATGTTGCAGTTTATACAGATACAGTATATCTAAATTGACAAGTACAGTATGGTAAGGTTAAAAACAAGCTTCACAAAAGATACATATACATGGTAACTAGTATCAAGCAATTAGTATTGCCAGAAATGTTACAGTTTTTATATTGCAAGTAACAAAATAGCACAGAGAAATGTTATAATGTTTAGTGCCAATCTGAACATATTAATCCAAAAGTTTTATGCTTCTATGCAGCACAGATGGTGTAATGGTTAGCGTTACTGCCTCACAGCACTGAGGTCATGGGTTCTATTCCCACCATGGCCCTACCTGTGTGGAGTTTGTATATTCTCCCTGTGCTTACGTGGGTTTCCTTCGGGTACTCCGGTTTCCTCCCACACTCCAAAAATATACTTCTAGGTTAATTGGCTCCCAACACAAATTACCCCTAGTGTGTATGTGTGTGCGTGTACATGTGGTAGGGAATATAGATTGTAAGCTCCACTGGGGCAGAGACTGATGTGAATGGCCAGATCTTCTCTGTAAAGCGCTGCGGAATATGTGTGCGCTATATAAATAACTGGTAATAAATAAATAAATAAAAAGTTCCAGTGTTATATGAAAATGGTGCACAGTGATACTGTTACAGTTCCAGTGTTATATAAGGATGGCAGGTATGAAATGATCCTCCTTGCTGGTAATATGTATACCTATTTGACGTATGTCAATCTCTTATGCCTGTTTATTAAGCCAAAATATAAATATAGTTCTTAAAGGTTTCACCAGCTGTGTCCTGCTGGTTGATCTTGCTGGTAGGTGGTGCTGCTTCTAATCCAGTTGGTGTCCCTTGCCTTGTGACACATACCTCCTCTGGTGTAGGTTTCCCAGTGTTCCCTGGTCTGTGCTCAGTGGGTTTGTGACACAGAAGCAGTGTGAGTTGAATGGATGGTTTCTCCCTGGATACTTAATAGCTCACCTGTAGCCTCTAATGCGTTTCACCCTACGAGAGGTCCTAACGAAAAAATTTATGGAACCAGAAAAGTAACAAACACAAGCCCAATTGCTCACTGTAGATGGAGAACCAAAGAGGGGAACCCATCTAGAGAAGAAGGGAGCCCAACCAGAGACCACCTGAAATATACCACCCATGAGAATATACAAGAAAGAATTTATAAAGAGGCAATCTATTCAGAAGAGTCCAGAATGGGAAATATAAGCAGAAGACTTATGTCCAACATCAAAAAACGCACACCAGCATCAAGCCAGAAAGGATAATAAACAAGATCCTGATGACTGTATGGACGGTTTTGTAGAGGTAGCACAACAACACATTTACCCTCCAGGAAGGAGGTACCTAACACAAGGAAACATCGGGTATAAAAAGAACAAGAGGAGTAGACTGAGAGGAAGGAGCGGTGGTAAGAAGACAGGGAGCAATATCAAAACCAAGAAGACAATAAAGTTTGAGGGTATATTTAACCTCAGTAAATATGCTCTAACCAATACAAATAAGAGATTATTATGTAAAGGCCTCAAATTTGCCCCACCATGGGTCCTAATAAATTTAACACCTATGTTGACCTATACAAATGTAAAATTAACCCTAAAAAAATTCTTCACACACAGAGAACATAAAGATTCAGAAGAAACATTCAACTTTGTGCACACCAAGTTGAAAATGTAGTTAACATTTTATCTGACCCACTTAAAAGGGGCCTTTCAGAATTTTGTAAAGAGAATTTGAACAAGATCCTGAATTATAGAAGAAAAAATATATATAAACTCCAAACCCTTGTGCCAACAGGTCTAAATATAGACTTTGAATTGGCCAGTTTTATAAAGGAATAACTTGCATACCGCCCATTGTGGATTGTTTATGGTTTAGATCATCCTTAATGGCCTTAAAACCAAGAATATATACAAACACACCACCCTGGAAATGCCAAACTACTACCGAACTTCGAAGCTAAGCAGAGTTTGTGCCAGGTTAGTATTGTAAGGGAAACCTAAAAGAATATCAGGTACTGTATTTAGCTTGGTGAATGTGGCCGAGATGATCTTACCTGATCTCAATCCAAAGAAGAGCCCTGGATCTGTAATAACAAGGAAAAAGTAGATTGGTATAAGAAGTTACAACTAACACAGACTGAATTCTAATAAACGAAAACTAAACTCTAAGTAAAAACTATGGGAGTCTGTATTCATAAGAGTCAATAAGAAAAGAAACAAAAGAAACAATAAATGCACCAAGTTTTAAACAACCTAAAAAGCTTCCAGACGTGATTAGGAATATCCAGTACTAATTCATCTTTCCACCTCTCTGCTTGCAATATGTAGCCCCTCAATCCCAAAAAGACTCACTGAAATAGCAATCGCAACATCTATCATTATCCATTAATCCATTATTAACCACAAGTACTCTCTCTCTATTTATGGGGGTCATTCAGACCCACTCACAAGCGGCAGTACGCTCGCAAGTGGGTCGATGTTCCCCAATGCGCATGCGCACGACGGAGGGAGCTCCGTCGTGCGCATGCGCGAGACCCGGACTGCAACAGCCAAGCTGTCGCTCCGGGTCTCGCACCAAAGGGGGCGTGCTGTCGATGGTGACTGACAGCACGCCCCCTTTGGTGGGCGTGCCGGGGGCGTGCCTGCCAGACGGAGGCGTGGGTGGTCACCCACAGCTATACGAGCGTCCAGGAGGACGCTCCATTTTACTGGAGGAGGGCCCTGATTCAGGGCGAGCGCTCTGGTCAGAGCGTCCGGCTCTGAATCAGGCCCTATATCCTAACTGCCTGTTCTCTAATACTACACTGTTACATTATATTACAAAACCTCACCGATGGAACACGTTTTAATCTTCTGTGAACTCTAATTGTGCTCCTTCCATACCAAAATACTTGCAGAAACAGTAATTATAATATCCATCATTATCCACAATGTCTAACATTATACATTAGTACTATCCCCATACATATTTAAAAACACTACACTGCTATATTACAATGCAAATCCCCACTAATCTATATATGTTAAAAAGTAACACATCTTATCTCTACATTACAAGACACTTCCCCACTGATTCATATGTGTCACAGCATAACACATCTTATCTTAAATGTTAAACGAACTCTATTCCCTAACATTACACTGCTACATTATAATGTAAATCCCCACTGATTTATACCGTATGTATTACAATGCAACACATCTTATCTTCACATTATAGTACAAATCCCCACTGATCTATATGTGTCACAACGTAACACATCTCTTCTTTAATTTAATTGATATTACGTGAACTCTGACTGGGCTTAAAAACAACAACAAAAGCATTGGACAACGGACAAATAGGAATGAAAGCACAAAGAGACTGAGAGGAATAAACCAATCAGAGCCACCGTAAAACATCATTTAAGGAGTGGGTGAGCTAGAGTTTGCAATGCCGGCTTTTAACACAGCTAGCAGGCGCAGAGACCACCATGGTTCCCAACAATTTACACTTCCAGAGCCCTTTACCAAACGGATGGCCAGAACGGAACACACCCCTCCAAAAAGGCAAGATCCTGCAAGTGGACCTAGGGAATTCCCCAGGACATCCAAAGAAAGTAAGGCAGATGCCAAAAGATAAGGTAGAGAGCAAAAGACACTAGTGCTAATTAACAGCTTATTGCATATGTCATAGAACCAGTGCCTAAAGTGGTCCTAGAGAAGTGGTGGAATTCACCCCCCCCTCTGCATTTTTTTAAGAAAGGGACAACACGCGCATCGAAAAAGCGTGCATCGAAAAAAGGGGCGTGGTCTTTTAAAAAGAAAGGGCCGTGGTCACACAATAGTATTCCCAATTCAAATTATGCCACACAGTAGCACAATCTTGATTCACCCCAGATTAACAGTACACCATATAGTAGTGTCCCTTAAACATGTATGACATACAGCAGTGCCCCTTTAACACAATGCCCACATTTGTCCCCCTTATACACAATGCCCACAATAGCAGTGCCCCTAATACACATAATGCCCACAGTAGCAGTGCCCCTTATACAATGCCCACAGCAGTAGTGCCCCTTACACATAATGCCCACAGCAGTAGTGCCCCTTATGCACTGCTCATTGTAGCAGTGCCCCTTACATATAATGCCCACAGCAGTAGTGCCCCTTATGCAATGCCCATTGTAGCAGTGTCCCTTATGCAGAGCCCACAGTAGTGGTAGTGCCCCTTTTTCAGTGCCCACAGTAGTGGTAATGCCCCTTATGCAGTTCCCCCAGTAGTGGTAGCACCCCTTATGCATTGCCCCTTTAGTGGTGCCCCTTATGCAGTTCCCTCAGTAGTGGTAGTGCCCCTTATGCAGTGCCCACAGTGGTAGTGCCCCTTATGCAGTGCCCCCAGTAGTAGTAGTGCCCCTTATTCACTGCCCACAGTAGTGGTAGTGCCCCTTATGCAGTGCCCACATTAGTGGTGCCCCTTATGCAGTGCCCTCAGTAGTGGTAATGCCCCTTATGCAGTGCCCACAATAGTGATAGTGCCCCTTATGCTGTGACCCCAGTAGTGGTGCCCCTTATGCAGTTCCCTCAGTAGTGGTAGTGCCCCTTATGCAGTGCCCACAGTGGTAATGCCCCTTATGCAGTGCCCCCAGTAGTGGTAGTGTCCCTTATTCAGTGAACCCAGTAGTGGTGCCCCTTATTCAGTGCCCCCAGTAGTGGTGCCCCTTAAGCAGTTCCCCCAGTAGTGGTAGTGCCCCTTATGCAGTGCCCACAGTGGTAGTGCCCCTTATGCAGTGCCCCCAGTAGTAGTAGTGCCCCTTATTCACTGCCCACAGTAGTGGTAGTGCCCCTTATGCAGTGCCCACAGTGGTAGTGCCAGTTATGCAGTGCCCCCCAGTAGTAGTAGTGCCCCTTATTCACTGCCCACAGTAGTGGTAGTGCCCCTTATGCAGTGCCCACATTAGTGGTGCCCCTTATGCAGTGCCCTCAGTAGTGGTAATGCCCCTTATGCAGTGCCACAATAGTGAAAGTGCCCCTTATGCTGTGACCCCAGTAGTGGTGCCCCTTATGCAGTTCCACCAGTAGTGGTAGTGCCCCATATGCAGTGCCCACAGTGGTAATGCCCCTTATGCAGTGCCCCCAGTAGTGGTAGTGTCCCTTATTCAGTGAACACAGTAGTGGTGCCCCTTATTTAGTGCCCCCAGTAGTGGTGCTCCTTAAGCAGTGCTCCCAGGAGTGGTTCCCCCTGTAGTAATGCCCCCTGTAGAAGTAATGCCCCAGGAGTAATGCCCCCTGTAGTAGTGCCCCCTGTAGTAGTGCCAATAGTAATACACCCTGTAGTAATGCCCCCAGTAGGAGTGTCCCCAATACTAATGCCCCCAAGTAAATGCCCCCAGTAGTAGTGTCCCCAAGTAAATGCCCCCAGTAGTAGTGCCCCCTGAAGTTATGCCCCCAATAAAGAAGCCACTTACACAAAAAAAAAACAATACTTTATTAAGCCCCACTCCCACATCCGCATCTGTCCGGCTGGCTGCTCCTCGGAACTATGGGAGATACGTCATGACATTGTGCCATCTCTACCATAGTGCACTGTGGGAGCCAGAAGCCGGAGCTCAGGTGTGAGCTCCAGCCTCCGGTCGGGACTGCGGGGAGGGAGCCGGGCGCCTATTGGTAACAAAATTTCAGCAGGTGCCTGACAAATGGAGTTTCCCTGTGGCGCCGGGCTAAGGTGGGTTGGAGAAGGCGGAGCTGATTCCGTTTCCACATAGAAGTGATGGAACGCAGTTCTGCCCCATTCCGGCCTACTTTAACCCCAACATAGAACGAGCAAAGGAAACAACAATCCAATTAAACCTGCATCTGATTAATTAAGCCATGTGCTGACTACACTGGCTCGGACTGTATGTACTTTTGCTGCTTTATTATTCTATGTTTCTGCTTATTTGATGCTGTATTTACATATCTTAAATTGATCAATTTATATATTCATAATTTACAGTATTTAAATTGTTTTATACATTCAATTTTGTTTAACATGTGATTTTATATGAATCAATACCACACAAATTCTTAAACCACTGATTTTTTATAATAAATATATAATTTTTAGTCATTTGAAATTTGCGCCGGCAGAACTACTATATTTTACATTACATAGAGGCATTCTTATCAGGAATTAATATTTATACCTGCAGAACAAGAACCCGGTCATACCAGTGTTTTACCATCTGCCAAAAACCATAAGTATCGAACTAAGCAAAGATCACAACTGCGATCGCAGATGCGATTATGCACGCAGTCTCACTAAGATAGCAATCGCAATGGATTAGCATACTATGCCATTGCAGCACAACATAAAGACGCCCACCTTACCCCACACACATCCATAATGTGTAGCAAGACTGCGAAACCAATAGTAACACTGAGTACAATCGCAACCTCAGGCACACTTGCACAAGCTCTGACCTTACTCAGAAATTACTAAACTTGTTGCACGCTATGAGTCCTCAGGCTGCGTATGGCATCATAGTGGGTAATTTATGCACACCCAGGCAACAGCGTTCAAACGCCCTGGCACGCCTGCGTTTTGCTGCCCCCCCGTCACCGTCCCCAAATGATACTTCCTGTCAATCAATCCGCAATGGGTCTGCGCAGTCACTGCAATCACAGTCTCAATCGCAGTGGAGTGTTCGTGCACACAAACTGCAATGCATACGCATGTGCAGAATGCAACAATCGTCCTATTGTGTGCTTAATAGCAGTTGCGATCCTTGCTGAATCAGGCCCTAAGCCCCCAGGAAAACCAATAGTAACAGGTAACATCAAAATTCTCAATATATCGACGATTTCTTACAGCCATTGGCTAGGAACCAGAAAAGTTACATCAAATGTGATGTTTGTGTGTCCACATACTTTTGGCCATGTTATATATGTAAAAACATTGAAAGGTGGATTACTTTATTGTACACTTTTTCAATTATTACAGTTCATGTCCCAATTCTAGTCTACACTTGTCTGTGATTGTGAATACACTACAATAAGAATAATAATAAGAAAACATTGAATGGAGTGCCATTTAGGAATTTGAAGATGACAAAAATTGTGTTACCACTGCTTTGATTTAGTCCTTCTTGGAAAGGATGGATCTTAGGGGTCAATCCAATTATATGCAAAGGGTGTGAATTGGCACTGCAACGGCGTTAAAATGCAGGCAATGACACAGCATATTGCACCCCTCACGGTTGTCTTAGAGCCTGAATTTGTATACTTGTGCTCGGAGCCCTATGGGTCTGCGAGCACTTTTATGCGAATTTGGGCTGCCATCAAGTGCACACATTGTCGCGATGGCTCGCACCTGCGAGTACAACGGGTGTAATTGGATTGACCCCTTCTAACCTCTGAAGGAAAAATATTACCCTGTCGTCCTGCCAAAATTGAGATAAGCGTAGCCCATCCAAAATTGGTGACATGATAATGAGAATTCTGCATCTATATCTATGAGGTCATAGATTTAATGCTGGCCTACCAGTTAGACTGACTTCCTGTATATAGTTGCTTTAGATTGGCACTCTAGATGAAGTAAAAATATTCATATAAATTTAGAATCCTGTATTCCATGTGGACTTGTGAAGCCCCTCTCTGGAAAAATAGGTGTCACCCCTCCGTTTTAGGTAAGAATTAATATATTTGTAAAAAAAAAAATCACAATGTTTCAAGATCCCTGAGACCATCCATAAAATATATGTATGTATATTGTGATAGAAGCACAGGAAAAGATTGGAAAGGCTTCTATGTGTGTCCCAGATTCCTGTCCTATGTGTTTTGACAAAACAGACTAGAAATGTTGGCTTTGGTGAAAAGCCGGAATGGGTCCTGGGGGTGTGGATGTGATGAGAGATGCTCCATCCACAGGCCACTCCAGGTGTTGGGCCTTTCAGCCTGGTAGCAGGCTCATTAGGGCTTGCACCTGGAAATGGCTGATATAAGCTGGGTTTAGTTGTGGCTGAGTGTCTCACACCTGGGAGAGCAGGCACGCAGGCTAGCTTGCTCTGATACACTGCTTAATACAAACCTGTAAATACTGTGGACGTGAACTTGTTTAGTGTTCTGGTAGTGAGGGAACCTACTGTCTAGTTAGAGCCCAGACGGGCTAGGATTTTGTGTGTATATTATTTTATTTATGTGTCTGGTACAATAAAGACTGGCTCCGACCAACTTGCTTGAGAACCCCAGAACTGTGTCCTATTTCTCCGGCTGCTGTGTGCGTGAAGAGGTAGTCCATCCCTCCCCTATTCCGACTGTGTCACAATATATTACTAATAATCGATTTTGGCTATTTGGTGTATTTATAGGTGATTTTAAGTCGATTTTGCAAATCATGGATTTACTAAAGACAAAATCAACTATAAATTCGACTATTAAACTGTGGGGCTGATTCAGCAGAGGGCAGAGTTGTAAAGCCACACACAAGAAGCTTAGCAATTCCATCTTTGTAAATATGCAAATGCAGCAGGAGGTGTCTGACACCCCCTGCTGCAATGTCACAGGCTGGGATAACCATTGCAACCATTGGTTTCGATGGTGGACAGTGCCGGGCAGCTGAGTAAGCCTCAGCTTACGCAGGCTGGTCAGCTTGCGAGGCAAGGAAACTGCATCCGTGGACGCAGATCCTGGCCTTGCCACTCCCGGAAAATGCGGGCAACATGCCTCCATTTCCATGAACGCCAGCCGTCCATGCCCCCGCACCACCCTGTAAATTCCTCTGTCTATCAATCAGGTAAAGGCATAGCAGGAGGTGCCTGCGATCAAGCAGGAACCAGTTTGCACATGCGCATAACGGGTCCTGCACACACGCAGTTTCCATATAATGGGGAATCTGCATTCAACATTGAACTTACATGCAATGCTGAATCAGGCCCTGAATCTATACCAAAATAGACCATCAACCAAACATCGGTACTTTGCTATAGAAGACTACAGGATCCCCTCATTTACTCACAGTCAAATTGGAAATCAACTAAAAATCAACTTCCATTCCGACCTTAAAAGCACCCAAACAATACACCTGCCTAAGGCAGGCAGGTTTGGGAGAAGCATGCACAGATCACTATGTAATGTTTCTTAGGATCAAAATAAGGAAAAAAGTGAACAATTACAAAACAAATGGTGTGGGGTCACCCGCTAAACCCATAACCAGCCTTGGACTTTTTAGTCTGTTGTGGTCATAGAAAATCGGGTGAAACACTGGGGTGGAGTTCCCCCTATTTTTAATTAACCAGCACCAAGCTGAACCAGCTGGAGTGGTAATGCCACAGCAGGAGGACACACAGCGTGGGGTCCTCCTGCCCAGGCATTAAACCAACCTCAAACTGGTCAACCTAGGGCTGGCGAACCTTTGGAAAGTGGGGACCCCCAAAAAATGAGGTCCCCCCTCCTGAGCATTAACCAGCCCACTCTTCCCTGCATTCCTATGGTGGATGTAAGGGTGATGGGATAAATTAATAATTAATATTGTTTTTCACAGTGGAACTACAGGTGCGTTGGCACGTGTGGAACTACAAGTGCCAGCCACTGTGAAAAAAATTAAATATACCGCAGCACACACACACACTAAATATTGTAAATCTTTATGGTAAGCGCAATACCTGAGTTTAGGTAAAACCCAAAAATTTAAGCCCACCTGGCAACCCAGCCAAGAGACCTCAAGACCAAACCACGTCTTCAGAAGATCAATAATATGCCTCATGAAGAGAGAATAATTATCAAATACAGTAATTAACAACTGATGAATAGAAATGTCTAGCTACAGTATTTAACAAGTCTTCCAAACATATACAAATTTCCCCTGCAAAGCATGAAGAAGCAAGGGAGAAACATGACTTGGCAGGGCTTCTTGTATGGACATATATAATTTATATAGGTAGGCATGACTATAACATTCCAAGATATTTTGGATGGCTGGCAAAAGTGTCTCCAGACTTGAAACCAATAAAATCATTAAATCAAAGAGAAACAGTTTCTGAACAGTAGAACCCATTAACACTCCTGTAAAGGCAGCACTGGATTACTGTGACAAAATATACATGAGTGGAGAAAAGGGACAAGCCTACCTAGTTACATTTGAGATGAAAAAGTAGTCTGAAAGGAATCCATTACTAGATATTCTTGCACAAGATCCTTTGCAAAGTGCAGAGATTAAAAATTATATATTTCACCCCAAAATGACAGAAAGATGCACACAGATAATTCTAATAAAGATGTCTTTTCTGCATCACAGGAGAGCAAAACACAGTCTTCAGGTTTTTTCAGACACCTGACGACCATCAGCACAGCCTGCTTGTCTGGGTGGGTCAATTGGGGAGCTACAAACAGCGCAACCAATTTAGTTGATGGCGACAATGTTTCTTCCCAGCTTGTATTATATATACACAATCTGCTGCCTTAGTAACTGTTGTTTTTCATATCAAAGATTGTGCTTAATAGTCAAAGATTGTGCTTAATAGTCAAAGATTGTGCTTAATAGTCAAAGATTGTGCTTAATAGTCAAGGAAGAATCTTCTTAAAAATTTGCATAGTCCATATAATGCAAAAATGCAGAAAACAATTTGAGTCCTTAAAGTGTGCGCACCTCTTACCTCTTCCTGTGCTCCGATGTGAGCAGGAATCGACAGTGGGTTATGGGCAAGTGGAGGTCAGAGCCCCGTTGTCGATGCTCCTGCTGTGTGCGCGCTGATATGAATATAACCCTGGAAGTACCCCAGGATCCTCCAATATGGCACAAAAAGATTAGCATTCCTTCCAGATACTGATCACATAGACATCTCTCAGAACAGTGAGACACAGAATGGAAGGTGCTCAGAATCAGTTTATTGCCTGGGGAGGGTTAGGATACAAAGAGGGGGGTTAGGGTTAGGCACCCCCGGGGAGAGGTTAGGGTTAGGCATCCCCCGACACAGTTAGGTTTAGGGTATGGGAAGGGGGGGTTAGGCACCACCGGGGGGAGGTTAGGGTTAGGAACCACTAAAGAAGGGTTAGGGCTAAGGGGGCAGGAGGGGGCAGGGGAGGGTCAGGTTACTTACAATCCCCAGTCGACACTGTAAATCTTCGGCCTTCCAGCATCAGTATGAGAACAGGCGGCTATTAAGACGTCGGTATTTCATACCGATTCCTTCAGTTTATTATGTATTTTTTTGCTGTTGATGCTGTCAATCGTTTTTCCCTGTTTTAGATTTTTTCTCAGTAAGGTTAGCGGAAATTTGTGGTGCCTCTTAAATAAATGCTAATAACCATAAGAAAGAGCTTATGAATTTGGCCAATAACAGACACCAATGACAATTGCATCTTGAATACATCTAATTTTTAAATGATAACATTGGAATGGTCTTCCATGTCTACCATTTAGTCTAGAACAAAAGATACCTCAATCTGATATTGTTGAGAAGCAAATATTAAAAGCTAGATACGCCACCAGTGAAGCAAGTGGATATCACTAACATGATATGGTAGCCCTGCTTATTAGGTGATCTCTGGCAGGAGCCCTCCTGGAGTGGTGCAGGACACAGTGATGATAAGAAACAGGGCAAACCTACACTCAAAAAGTTCTAAAGGAAACTAAAGCCTGAAATTTAGCAAATTGGGTTTCAGTATGAGGGATAATCTCAGCCAGGCAGTGAACACTGCATGAGCCAATCGCTTAAAATGGCCCTTGAAGGACAGCAAAGCACAAGCACAGTCCAAATGAAATAGCCTCAGCAAGAGACCCTAGTCCAATAGCCTTAGAAATCCATTGCAACAGAGGTTAAATTAAAGATCAGGCTTTTGAAATACATGTTTTATAAAGCAGGATATAACTTAAGGCAGGGTGTTTCATAAAGCAGGATATACAGTCAGGTGCATAAATATTGGGATATTGACAGAATTTTCATATTTTGGCCTCTATTCACCACCACAATGGCTTTGAAATGAAACAAACAAGATGTGCTTTAACTGCAGACTTTCAGATTTAATTTGAGGGTAATTACATCCAAATCAGGTGAACGGTGTAGGAATTACAACGGTTTCTATATGTGCCTCCCACTTTTTAAGGGGCCAAAAGTAATGGGACAATCTAAACAATCCTAAATCTAACTTTCACTTTTTAATACTTTGTTGCAAATCCTTTGCAGGCAATTACAGCCTGAAGTCTGGAACGCATAGACATCACCAGATGCTGGGGTTCATCCCTGGTGATGCTCTGCCAGGCCTCTACTGCAAATGTCTTCAGTTCCTGCTTGTTCTTGGGGCATTTTCCCTTCAGTTTTGTCTTCATCAAGTGAAATGCATGCTCAATCGGATTCAGGTCAGGGGATTGACTTGGCCATTGCATAACATTCCAGTCTTTAGCCTTAAAAAACTCTTTGGTTGCTTTTGCAGTATGCTTCAGGTCATTGTCCATCTGCACTGTGAAGTGCTGTCCAATGAGTTCTGAAGCATTTTACTGAATATGAGCATAAAATATTGCCCGAAACACCTCAGAATTAATTCTGCTGCTTTTGTCAGCAGTCACATCATCAATAAATACAAGGGAACCAGTTCCATTGGCAGCCATACATGCCCACGCCATGACACTACCACCACCATGCTTCACTGATGAGGTGGTATGTTTTGGATCATGAGCAGTTCCTTTCCTTCTCCATACTCTTCTCTTCCCATCACTCTGGTACAAGTTGATCTTTATCTCATCTGTCCATAGGATGTTGTTCCAGAACTGTAATGGCTTTTTTAGATGTTGTTTGGCAAACTCTAATCTGGTCTTCCTGTTTCTGTGGCTCACCAATGGTTTACATCTTGTGGTGAACCCTCTATATTCACTCTTGTGAAGTCTTCTCTTGATTGTTGACTTTGACACATATACACCTACCTCCTGGAGAGTGTTCTTGATTTGGCCAACTGTTGTGAAGGGGTTTTTCTTCACCAGGGAAATAATACTTCTGTCATCCACCACAGTTGTTTTCCGTGGTCTTCCAGGTCTGTTGGTGTTACTGAGCTCTCCGGTGGGTTCTTTCTTTTTAAGAATGTTCCACAGTTGATTTGGCCACACCTAATGTTTTTGCTATCTCTCTGATGGGTTTGTTTTGATTTTTCAGCCTAATTATGGCTTGCTTCACTGATAGTGACAGCTCTTTGGATCTCATATTGAGAGTCGACAGCAACTGATTCCAAATGCAAATCTCACACCTAGAATCAACTCCAGACCTTTTCCATGCTTAATTGATAATGAAATAACGAGGGAATAGCCCACACCTGTCCATGAAATAGCTTTTGAGTTGATAGTCCCATTACTTTTGGCCCCTTAAAAAGAGGGAGGCACATATAGAAACCTTTGTAATTCCTACACCGTTCACCTGATTTGGATGTAATTACCCTCAAATTAAATCTGAAAGTCTGCAGTTAAAGCACATCTTGGTTGTTTTATTTCAAAGCCATTGTGGTGGTGAATAGAGGCCAAAATCTGAAAATTCTGTCAATGTCCCGATATTTATGCACCTGACTGTATATCCTGCTTTATAAAACATGTATTTCAAAAGCCTAATCTTTAATTTAACCTCTGTTGCAATGGATTTCTAAGGCTATTGGACTAGGGTCTCTTGCTGAGGCTATTTCATTTGGACTGTGCTTGTGCTTTGCTGTCCTTCAGAGGACATTTGTAAGCTATTGGCTCATGCAGTGTTCATTGCCATGTCCCAATATTTATGCACCTGACTGTAACTTAAGGCAGGGTTTCTTAAAGCAACAATTACTGTAGATGAATGCCAATATAGTGGTTGGAACCAAAGCAAAGCACTTTTAACAGTTCTGCCAAAGAGTGTTGTTAAAGCAGAAGAGCTAGGATGTCTCTAGTGCTACGGTAGGGCAAAGTCCAAGTCTTGATCCACTGTAGGTGTCAGAGATCTACCATTAGAAGTGGAACTTATGATAGAAAAGAAGCATGAGTATGTTTGAGGGCCACTGCTGCAAGAGTGCTGATGGGCTTAGATCCAGGATGGCATCCAAAAGGATGGGTAGGAGAAACCAAGTCAACCATTGATCAGATGCACCTACAGGCAATCTGGGAGTTCCAGCATAGCCTGTGCAGGTGAGTGTTGTGAACGCTGATCATGGCCTATTGGTCAACTCCAGCAGTATGGCTGGAGACAGAAATACCCTCCCACTCAAGGTCAAGGAACTTAAAACAAGCCTTTTACTGGGGTAACTAATGATAAATGCCAGAACACAGACTTCTTTGAGGTGGTAGATAAATTTTGAGTCCCGGACACTGGAGGTAGGCCCCAGAAGGGGAAATGGCGCAATGTAAAGAATAAGGCAATTCTTCAGGGTTTGTGCAGCTCTGCATTGGCTATGTCTGCAAAGACTTGGCTCCCAGTGGAGCGACACCAAGAAAAGCATCCCAACAGGTGTCCCCCTTACTGGGGTGTATGAAGTTGCTAATGGATGGTGTAGATGTACTGGTAAAACAGTAATGGCACCAAATAGATATTAGATGGAGATGAAGCTGGAGCCCACAAGAGAAGTAGCTGCCAACATACTGTAAGCTCAGAGGTGTAGCATGAAGTCATAGCACCTAGAGCATGCTTTTGCTATTTGCTTTCCTCCCCCCCTTCCTCTACTGAATTTTGCTAAAGTGGTCATGGGCCACATCTGCCAATACAGGAGCTCAAACCTGCCAATTGTTCTTCAGCTGTCAGGACATGCCATGGATAAAATAAAGGCAGGTAGAAGATGTATGTTTATGCAGTCCAGTGCCAGCAGCAGCAGCAGAGGCAGGTGAGTACAGTAGGTGGGTGAGGAGGCATGCTAGTAGATGGAGGAGGACTGGAGGTGGGTGAATCAGGCAGGCTGGTAAGCAAAAGAGGACTGGAGTCAGTGAGGAGGTGTGTGGGTAAAGGGCTGGGAAATGGGCAAGGAGGCATGCTGGTAGGCAGGAGAGAACTGTTAGCATCCTTACTTCCATCTTACTTTCTCTCCCTCTCACCCCTCTTTTCTGTCTTCCTTTGCTTCTCTCTTTTTTCTCCTTTTACTTAGGGTGTCAGAGCTGCAGGGACCTCCCTTGCAGCTCACCACTGCTTTATTCCACCAGTAGGCTAACACCGGTGACATATCTCACTCCCCACACCCCATTCACGGCCATAAGCATTCTCCCCTCCCCCGCTCGTGGCTGCAGCCTCCCTCACCCAAAACACTGAACAGAGGTCCAGCATGTGGGAGGGCCCATGGCCATGCCTACCTGCTCCCCAACGCAGTCAACCTCTGCTGTCAGGATGCAGGATGGGCGCTTAAGTGTGGCACTGTGAAGGAGCAGAGGAGGGGGCGATCAGGGAGTCCTGGCTGCCAGAATGAAGCAAAAAGTCTGTATTCGATTTTACAACTGCCTGGAGTTGAATTCCAGCCACAGCCAGCACCCTCTGATCTGTCCAGTGCCTGAAGCTCGTGCTCCACCGGAACTGCCCTCCCTACTCCCCTGTATAAGCTATAAAACCACACACCTTGTTGTTGTTTATTTTTCTTGGAGTAGACATAAAAACGTTATGGTATGGTTATAGTCCTAAAGGCTTAAAAAACTACAGTATTTCTACAGTACATGAGATGGCACCATATTCTATGTGTAATCCTGTTTGGAACTTTCAGTAGTAGGCCCATAGCCATGAAGAGATTGTCCTAATTGTGATAATTGCAATGATAGGATGGTTTAGTACCCTAGGACATCTGGGCCTGTAGCACAGTGACTAATATATTCCATGCAGATTATTCCATGCTAAACGCTGATGTACCTTTGTCTTGCCATTAGTCAGAGGTACATCAAGACCAGCAAAAATATGATAAGGTTGCTATGCGAAGATTGTGGCTTGTGCCATAAAGTTGTTTTATATTAAATTTAGATCATAATTAACAACATATATGTTGTGAAAATCATCAATGTATATGGTAACGATACTGGATCAGAACCTCTAAATACCCCTGCCTGTACCTTCTAAAATCCTTCCTATAAACCTCTAAGGATGACGCTAATTTGCGTACGCAGTCATACAGTAAATAAAGACTTAGACCTGGAATCTGTGGTTCCAAAGCACAAGTGTTATTCAAGTAAAAGTTCAGACAGTTACACACAATTGATCCAGACACAATTTAGGCACAAAAGGAATTATACAGACCCAAGTACAGTATACATACGCAGCGCTTCCGGACCCGAAGATAGGCATCTGCAAGAGACCCCTCGTCATTCAGCATTCAGCACGAAGACTAAGAACCCAGCGTTTGAGCACACATTTTTATACCCCCCCAGAATAAACAGGACAATAGAGAAGTTTGTTGCTGATGTCATTGGCTTCCAGGGGAGAAGCATCTGTTACAGAGCATTTAACAGGCTGGTTCAAATAGAATCTCCCTGCCTCTAACAGCTGGGGATCTTTCCCTTCCCGCCCCCTGCAACATCCTAACAGTTGTTCGTGAAATATACATTTTGTTGCTTGTAGGCACTGCGATCCATAACTCGAGAATGCATGATGCGATCTCCCTACCGATAACACCGGAATACTGTAAAAATAGTATGCATCAGTACGAAACCAAACACAACTTGTTTAGCATGTATAAAACCTTAGTTATCAAATATCTTTATTTCTCAGCATTTAAACTAACTGAACCAACTTAAATCATATACTTTAAAGCTTATTAAACCTTATGTGTGAATATGTAATGTGTGAGTATTCGGGGTTTGATATAAGGAAGCTAGTTAACTTGGGGCAGATGCGTGCGCATAAAGCTAATAAAACAGCGGTTTCATACAAAGTCCTATGCATTCGCTAATATGCGACTAGTTAACAGCGCAATTGTATGTATTAATGTGTGTATGAGAAATGGTGAAAGATGCAATCGCATGGTTCTAATAGTATTATCGCCACATGTACTAAAATGTGAGTTTATTTAAAATGGCACTTAGGCGGCCATTCGCAAAATGGCGTCTTGCAATCTCATTTTCAAGATGGCGTCTTGCGGCCAGTCGCAAGATTGCGTCGTCGCGATTAAATCTTAAACTGAACTTGTCTCAGCCAATTATTCAGCTTTGACAATGGCTATCTCAGCATGCAATAGCATGTTTTTGTATGTGATAATTAAATACATATACTTCTGATAATGTGTAACCTACTGGACTAACACTGGACAGGTTTAAAATAATTATCTAAACACGTTTACATTATTTTATACAGCCCAATCTCTGCTGTGACCTGCCTAGAATTGTATTGTTTTATATGTAAACATGCTGGGTACCAGATGACAGAAAACATGTGATTTGGCACTTAAATTTTACATTTCACAGCAAGATCAGAAATGATTGTTTTTGCTATTAATGGCTAGTACGAACATTTATGTATTGTCACAATAAAAGGCTTACCAGTTTTACTTAAAAAATGCCATTATCCTTCAGAAAAACAAGTTTCAGGGTCTGTTTGTGTAGTATTATTAACCCTATTGTGCCTTCACTATTGGCCTTAGTCAGATGTGGATGCAGAACACATACAAGCTGGGTCTTTGGAGGCAGCTGCTGTGTGTAATTATTCTAATGCTGCAGAGAGCATCTGAAGGAAATAGAAACCACCTGACAGCATCGCAGACCTGAGTGCTGCATCTGAAGATGCAACAATGGATCACCATTGTGACCATCAGTTGCAGCTTCAGGCCATCTGGGAAAGCCAAAGGCAACTCAAAATGGCCATCTTACCTGCATTGCCAAGGCCAAGACATTGGTGTCTTCCAAAGCAGAGTCTGACCTTAAAACTCCCAGAAAACGGGGGCAATATGGCCCGGTTTACAGGACCGCAAGCTGATGCAACCCTCTCCCTGCTTACAAACAGCAGCAGCCTGTCATCCAGGCAGCGGTTGTCGGGCACTGCCAGCGTGATCACAGTACTCATTCTGCACATGTGAGAGAGGACTGGAGGGGAGGAGGCTAAAGCCTCTGAAGATAGAGAGCCTGATTCAGAGATGGACGCTAATGCGATTGCAACTGCGAAAATATGCTTATGTTGTCAAAGATCACCTGAGCATAAAGACACCCACTGCTGCCTTCTCACCTGCATGCTACAACACATGTAACCATTGGCAACATCGAAGGACATCAGCGCCCATCAGACCTGCCGCAGCCCTGGGTGCTTTTCTGACACGCAGAGTTGTGTATGCAATACCAGTGGCTAATTTATGCACGCCCATGTAACAGCATTTAAACAGACAGGCACACCTGCATTTTTGTGACCACTCCCCATTACCACCCCCAAACATTGCCATTCTGTCACTCACTTAGCGATGGATTTCTCTGTGCATGCATAATCGCAATGCGATCGCAGTGCATGTGCAGTGCGGCTTATATGCATGCACAATGGAAAACAATCTTAGATAGAAGGCTGGACTAGCCTTGGCTGGCGTGCCCCATCTTAGAAGTGCCCTAATTTAAAAGTGCCAATAACTTTTTAAAGCAATTATTGGCGTTATATCAGCGTTAAACAGAAGTGAAACAGAAGGAAACCCACCGATCTACAAACAAACAACAACCTAACCATTAATTGGACAAAGTGGGATGAACAAATGTGAGTTCACATACTCCATACTACAAGATCCTGTGGACTACATAACCAGGACTTTCATCACTGAACTCCCTGGTTGGTAGCTACAAAAACCTGTTGCTTCCCTTGCTACTATTTGTGCGGCTCTGTGCTTTACATATAATCCTAATGCATACTTATCTGTGTTAATGTCAGTTTACCTCTATAATAATGTACTTTTACCTTAGCTCTTTTTCTAAGTCTTATATCATCTAGCTCCTACCACTATCTATTTTATTATTTTACTTCTGCTCCTACCAAATCTCCACTTTTATTATACTCAATAATAAACTTTTGCTGTACAGACATTTTTCCCACACTGGACCTCATTCAGAGTCGGTCATTAGTTGCAAGCGGTCGCTCCTTGTCGATCGCTAAGCTGTGGGTTAACACCCACAGCTCTAGCAACCGACATGGGTGATGGTCGCGATGGTCAAGACCATCGCGACCATCAGGGCTTACGACCAGACCCTAAGGTTGGGTCTGGGCACTCATAAGCCCCAGGGAGCTTCCTGCTCTGATCGAGCAGGAAGCTCCCCACTGACATCAGCAATGATCTGCTGCGAGACCCCTAGCGATGGAGCATCCATCGCTAGCTGGGTCTCGTGCATGCGCATGACAGAGCTGGCTCTGTCGTGCGCATGCCCAGTGGGGCAACATCGAGTCGTTTGCGAGTGCTCAGCACTTGTGACCGACTCTGAATGACCCCAAACTTTACCTTACTTGCATTTCTGGATATCTGCACTATTACATTCTTTCTTCATTCCTACTCTTAACCTTTTCTTCCCCTATTTACATCATGCTTACTATTACCATGTTTTCTTAAACTCCCACCTTCACTCAGTGTCTACCTAATCTTTTGTTTTGCCCCTTGCTTCTACCTTTATCCTTTCCCCCTTGTTTCTTCCATTTCCTCTTCCCCTTATCTCCTCTCCTCTGTTTACCTTCCTCCTCATCTTCTCCCATTACTCCACTTTCATTCTCTTATACTCCACAGGGGTCCTACAACCTCACTGCTAATCCCTCCTCCCACCCCCCTCTCCATGACACTTCACCCCACATCCATACACATATCATTAATTTCCCTTCCTGCCCACCTTCTACTGGCTCCCTTTCTAGCACTGGAGTCCACATCATCACTACACTCTATTACTCGGTCCCCCAAATGAATCTCACCCCCATGCTACAGCAACCTTGATAATCTCATTCAAATCTCTCCAACAAACTCTGTCCCTCTATCCTGTGCCCTCTGGAATGCCAGGTCAGTCTGTAATAAACTGGTCCCAACCCAAGATCTTTTCATCTCCAACTCCCTGAACTGGTCCCAACCCAAGATCTTTTCATCTCCAACTCCCTGAATCTCCTAGCCAAACCTGGATTTTACCCTCTGACACCACTTCTCCTGCAGCTCTCTCCTCTGGGGGCCTCACCTTTTCCCACACCCCACGACCTGGGGGTCGCCATGGTGGTGGTGTTGGGGTCCTTCTATACCCTGTTTACTCATACCAACCCTTTCCCTCTGAACCATCCCTTACATTCTCTTCATTTGAAGTCCATGGTATATGCCTCTTCCACCCAGTACACCTCCAAGTAGCTGTCATTTACCGTCCCCCTGGCCCTCCCTCCAAGTTCCTTGACAACTTTGATTCCTGGCTCCCTCACATTCTCTCCTCAGACCTTCCCTCCATTATCCTAGATGACTTCAATATTCCAATTGATATCCCCACAGAATCCTCTGCCTCCAAACTCCTCTCCCTCACATCTTCACTTGGTCTCTCCCAATGTACCTCCTCACACTCCCATGTGAGTGACCATGTGATTGATCTGGTCTTCACTCACCGTGTGATATTTCTGATCACCTCAATTCCCCATTCCCACTTTCTGACCATCATCTCTTTTAATCTGTCCCTCTCTCCTTCACCTCCTCTACCTCCAAAAGCCACCATTACTAAGCTTAACATTGACGCTATTGACACAGTTTCCTTTTCTTCCCTGCTTAACTCACTTCTCTTCCCCTATCCTCTCTCTCTCCTGCCCTGAACAAGCCACTTCCCTATACAACGCCTCCCTTACTCCTGCTCTGGACTCTGTTGCTCCGGCGATCACTACTCACACTCGCAGATCTACTCCTCAAGCCTGGCATTCCAAATGCACCAGATACCTGCAAAAGTGTTCTCGAACTGCCGAGCGACAGTGGAGAAGATCACACTCTAAGGCAGATTTTCTCCATTTCAAATTTATGCTCTTATCCTATAGTGCTGCCCTCTCCCTCTCTAAACAGTCATACTTCAAGAACCTCCTCTCCTCTCAGTCTTCTAATCCCCAGCATCTCTTCACCACTTTCAACTCCCTCCTTTGCCCACCCCCTCCTCGCCTCCCCTCCTTGCTCACTGCCCTTGACTTTGCTACCTACTTTACATCTAAAATTGATTCCATATGTCAGGACATCATATCCAACCAGTCCCCCAGCTCTCCACCTCCTCCTTTCCCAGATCACCCCTCCCCATCAACTTTACCAACTCTAACATCCGTCTCCCCTGTATCTGGAGAGGAAGTCATGGCCCTCATTCGGTCCTCCCCCCTTCCACCTCCCCCCTTCCACCTCCCCCCTTGATCCTATTCCCTCCCACCTCCTCTGCTTCCTCTCTCTCTCTGCCTGCTCCCATCTTGCCCACCTCATTAACCTCTCCCTCTCATAAGGCACTGTTCTTTCTGCATTCAAGCATGCCCTTGCTTCTTTCTAACTACCGACCCATCTCTCTCCTCCCCTTTGCCTCCAAACTCCTTGAGTGGATTGTCTACAACCGCCTTACCACTTTTCTTTCCTCCCACTCCTTCCTTGACCCTTTTCAGTCTGGCTTCTGTTCTCTCAACTCCACTGAAACTGCCCTCACGAAAGTCAGCAATGACCTCCTTGCTGCCAAATCCCATGGGCACTACTCTCTTCTCATTCCCCTTGATCTCTCTGCTGCTTTTGACACTGTGGACCACCCTCTCCTGCTGCATATCCTTCACTCCCTTGGTCTACGTGAAACTTCCCTCTCCTGGCTGTCATCCTACCTCTCTGACAGATCTTTCTCAGTTTCCTCTCATGACTCCTCTTCCCCACCAAAGCCTCTTACAGTAGGTGTTCCCTAAGGTTCTATTCTTGGTCCTCTCCTATTCTCCCTCTATACTTCCTCTCTAGGTGAACTCATCAG
Organism: Taudactylus pleione; assembly: GCA_031769625.1. NCBI lineage: Eukaryota > Metazoa > Chordata > Amphibia > Anura > Myobatrachidae > Taudactylus > Taudactylus pleione. Next base: position 1,407,809 of record JAUIMM010000965.1, on the reverse strand, counting down.
CTCTTTTGACCTCCATTATCATCTCTATGCTGATGATACTCAAATCTACCTTTTCTCCCCTGATCTCTCCCCCTCTCTTCTGACTCGTATCTCCAACTGTGTCTCTGCTATCTCTTCCTGGATGCCCCAGCGATTTCTTAAACTTAATATGTCTAAGATAGAGCTGATTGTCTTCCCACCCTCCCACATCATCTCACTTCCCAATATTTCTTTATCAATTGATGGAATAACTATCTCATCTAGTCCCAAGGTGCGCTGTCTTGGAGTTATCCTGGACTCATCCCTCTCCTTCAAACCACATATCCAGAACCTTTCACAGTCCTGTTGTTTCCATCTCAAAAATATTTCTAAGATCAGACCCTATCTCACCCAGGATGCTACTAAAACACTCATACACTTACTGGTCATCTCCAGATTGGACTACTGTAACCTCCTCCTATCTGGCCTCCACAAATCCCATCTCTCTCCTCTCCAGTCTATCCTTAATGCTGCTGCACAGCTTATCTTCCTCTCCAAACGCTCTACATCTGCCTCCCCTCTCCTACAAGCCTTCCACTGGCTCACCTTCCCTTTTAGAACCCAATTTAAGGTTCTCACGCTCGCTCACAAAGCCCTCACCCGATCCTCTCCCATATACATCTCTGATCTCATCTCCTTTCATGGTCCTCTCCGCTCTCTTCGTTCAACTAATGCACGCTGCCTTTCATGCCAGCTGATTACTTCCTCCCACTCCTGCCTCCAAGGTTTTGCCGGCACTGCTCTCCACCTCTGGAACTCTCTCCCACTCCCCATCAGACTCTCCACCTCTTTGCAATCCTTCAAATGGGCTCTCAAGACCCACTACTTCATCAAAGCCTTCCAGCTATCGTTATAACTCCCTGCTACATGCTCCTTCCTCCCCATCTACCCCATCTGTGTCAAACCAGTTTGTCTTCCCCCACCTTTTTAGAATGTAAGCTCTCATTTGCAGGGCCATCTACCCTCTTGTGCTTCTCCTTACTTTAGTGTCATTTACTTCTTACTCACCACTAGGGCACCTAACACTTGGTTGCTTATGCTCTGTTGCTTATCTGGGTGATATGGTTGCTAATGTAGCAATATATATTATCCATGTCCTGTATTGTATTGTTCTGTAAGGCACTTGTCTACAGTTTGTTTATGTACTTTGTAAGGTGCTGTGGAACACTTGTGGCGCCATAAAAATAAATGATAATAATAATTATAATATACAGTCAGGTGCATAAATATTGGGACATTGACAGAATTTTCATATTTTGGCCTCTATTCACCACCACAATGGCTTTGAAATGAAACAAACAAGATGTGCTTTAACTGCAGACTTTCAGATTTAATTTGAGGGTAATTACATCCAAATCAGGTGAACGGTGTAGGAATTACAATGGTTTCTATATGTGCTTCCCACTTTTTAAGGGGCAAAAGTAATGGGACAAATTAAACAATACTATATCTAACTTTCACTTTTTAATACTTTGTTGCAAATCCTTTGCAGGCAATTACAGCTTGAAGTCTGGAACGCATAGACATCATCAGACGCTGGGTTTTATCCCTGGTGATGCTCTGCCAGGCCTCTACTGCAAATGTCTTCAGTTTCTGCTTGTTCTTGGGGCATTTTCCCTTCAGTTTTGTCTTCATCAAGTGAAATGCATGCTCAATCAGATTCAGGTCAGGGGATTGACTTGGCCATTGCATAACATTCCACTTTTTAGCCTTAAAAAACTCATTGGTAGCTTTTGCAGTATGCTTCGGGTCATTGTCCATCTGCACTGTGAAGCGCCGCCCAATGAGTTGTGAAGCATTTTACTGAATATGAGCATATAATATTGCCCAAAACACTTCAGAATTAATTCTGCTGCTTTTTTCAGCAGTCACATCATCAATAAAATACAAGCGAACCAGTTCCATTGGCAGCCATACATGCCCACGCCATGACACTACCACCACCATGCTTCACTGATGAGGTGGTATGTTTTGGATCATGAGCAGTTCCTTTCCTTCTCCATACTCTTCTCTTCCCATCACTCTGGTACAAGTTGATCTTTGTCTCATCTGTCCATAGGATGTTGTTCCAGAACTGTAATGGCTTTTTTAGATGTTTCTTGGCAAACTCTAATCTGGTCTTCCTGTTTTTGTGACTCACCAATGGTTTACATCTTGTGGTGAACCCTCCCTATTCACTCTTGTGAAGTCATCTCGTGATTGTTGACTTTTACACATATACACCTACCTCCTGGAGAGTGTTCTTGATTTGGCCAACTGTTGTGAAGGGGTTTTTCTTCACCAGAGAAATAATTCTTCTGTCATCCACCACAGTTGTTTTCCGTGGTCTTCTGGGTCTGTTGGTGTTGCTGAGCTCTCCGGTGCGTTCTTTCTTTTTAAGAATGTTCCAAACAGTTGATTTGGCCACACCTAATGTTTTTGCTATCTCTCTGATGGGTTTGTTTTGATTTTTCAGCCTAATTATGGCTTGCTTCACTGATAGTGACAGCTCTTTGGATCTCATATTGAGAGTCGACAGCAACTGATTCCAAATGCAAATGACACACCTAGAATCAACTCCAGACCTTTTACCTGCTTAATTGATAATGAAATAATGAGGGAATAGCCCACACCTGTCCATGAAATAGCTTTTGAGTTGATAGTCCCATTACTTTTGGCCCCTTAAAAAGTGGGAGGCACATATAGAAACCTTTGTAATTCCTACACCGTTCACCTGATTTGGATGTAATTACCCTCAAATTAAATCTGAAAGTCTGCAGTTAAAACACATCTTGTTTGTTTCATTTCAAAGCCATTGTGGTGGTGAATAGAGGCCAAAATATGAAAATTCTATCAATGTCCCAATATTTATGCACCTGACTGTATATATATATATATATATATATGTGAATCCCCCCCATCCCCCCAACTGGTAAATATTGCAAAGTGTAGGCCATAGGGGCAAAACCCAGAATGAGAAGGAGCTTGGTGACAGCTTTGCATCCCACATAAAACCCGTAGGGGTTGTGGCTAATGACGGAAATGAAGGGAACACAGCAGTTATTGGATACCACCATAGTGCATCTGGGGGATACTTAGTATATGCGAATATCCCACGAAAGTTGGTGTTTTTGGGGAATATGAAGCAAATATTTAATGATAAATAGGACATAATATATATGTATATGATTATGTAAGTATGTATGTGTTATGACTGTGTGTGACAGTATGTATACATGTGTATTAGTGTGTGATTGTATTGTATTAGTGTAGCTGTAAGTCTGTGATTGTGTGATTGTACACATGTATGTGTATATGACTGTAGGTGTCACATAGCCGCCGAGACCTCCGCAACAGACCTCGCTGCTTACCTGTCCGGGTGCTGTCCCGCAGTGCTCCGACTCTCCACCAATCCTCTGCTGCTGCTGCCCCTGCTCTTGCTCCCGGTTGGCAGATGTTCTCTCTGCTCCCCGTCGGCACCTGCTCTCCATTTTCCTCTGCTGGGCTCCAACCGCACACCCAGTGGACATGGGCGCAGCCATCTTGGCTCTCGACATGTGATGCTGTCTCCACCAATGGAGCAGCTCCCCCTCTGGATCTGGCCAGTCAGCTTCCAGCAACTGGAATACAGGGACCTCCTGTCCCACTAGCAAATTGCCAGTGCAACTAGTTTCTTAGTTTACTAAGTGAGCCTTCCCACTGTGCTCCATAGGTGTTTATTGCTATCCAGCTTAATATTTACCTTACGGCTACCCAGCCACTCCAAGTAGTGTCCGAGCTACCACCATCACCTTGCGGCTACCCAGCCACTCCATGTAGCGTCCGAGCTACAACCATCACCTTACACCTACCCAGCCACTCCAAGTAGCATCTGAGCTACCACCATCACCTTACGGCTACCCAGCCGCTCCAAGTAGCTTCCGAGCTACCACCGTCACCTTACGGCTAACCAGCCGCTCCAAGTAGCGTATGAGCTACCACTGTCACCTTACAGCTACCCAGCTGCTCCAAGTAGCATCCACACTACCACCATCTCCATATGGCTACCTAGCCGCACCAAGTAGCTTCCATGCTACCACCTCATGGCTTCTCAGCTGCTCCAAGCAGTCCGTACTGCCACCTCTCACCTCACGGCTTTTCTCAGCCGCTCCAAGCAGTCCGTACTGCCACCTCTCACTTCACGGCTTCTCTCAGCCGCTCCAAGCAGCCCATAATGCCACCCTTCACCTAGCAGCTACCCAATTGCATTAAAGGAGTCTCCGAGTTGAACCTAACTCTCCACCAGTCTTCTGTATCCGCTCATGTGGAGAAACTTCATAAAGCCAAGTCTCCTCCAGAAAGCATCTGAGTTGAGTAATCCAGGTCCAAGGTCCATCCCGAGAACACACCTCAAAATCCCACGATTGCGACAGTATGTATGTGTATATGTGTGTGACTATGTATGTGTGTGACAGACAGTATATATGTATATGTATATATGTATGTGTATATAAGTGTAAATGTGGGTGGCTGTATATATTTATGCGACTGTATGTATATGTACATGTGTGCATACATATCCCCCCAACCATCATGATTGATGAGACAGACCTGTTTTTTTGGGCACTGTTCTACCTATGAGCTGGAGGAAAGGTAGGGAGGGAACATGATGTGCATGTGAGTCTGGGGGCAGGCCAGCAGCTGGGGAAGTGATGTCCACACCCCCAGCATGAAGTGAAATAGGGGTGTGATGTGTGGCCACGCCTCCTGTTCATGTGCACATCGAAGGCACGCACACTATGACCCAATCCCTGTATCCCAAATGTTGGTCTTTAGGACCCCCCAGTCCTAAGTGCCTTGGGCCCCCCAAAGCCTTAATCGAGCTCTGGCATTAGGCTAATGGTGCATCAAAGATCTAGTAAGTGAAACACTGGATTTAAGCTAGACATAGTAAACTCCACCCAGTGGTATTGTTTAAGTTTTTAGTGGAGTCCTTTTTATGCTTTATTTAAGGTATATTATTTAGATCAGATATGCCTATACCATTAATGTTTTAGTGGCTGGGAATTCAATTCAGTGCAGCGCTGTGAAGTGCCTACGAAACAGCTGGAGCGATGACACGTTAGTTATGTTTGCCTACCATAATATACAGTGATTAAATTCCCCCTTCTACTTGTTTTATAAAAATAAAGTGAAGAAGAGTTCATATTATGCTGTTAGAAGTGTTTGGAAATGTGTTGTAAATAATTAAGGTCACTGAGAAATTAAGATTGAGCAAGTGAAGATATCAGAAGCATAATATTATAAGCTAAACAATTTCACAAAGTTAAGCAGGAATCATTTTAGAATGGGTAGTTTTAGAAATCAAATTAGTTTAAAAGGTGGTTAAATAAAAAGGCAAATTTGTGATTTCAATTCAACAATTAGATACTGCTGAAATGCCAAAAGGTGATGAGGCAGAACTGTGCAATAAATAGCTTACTGGATAACCATTTCATTGTCTTGGGGGCTATATGTGTAAAACCTTATAGTTCTATTGTGCAAATACTGTACATGTTGAGTCTCCCATTTCCATAATGCTTGTGACCAGGGGTATTTTGGATAATGGAATAATCCATATTTTGGAATAGTTGCATATCATAATCAGATATGTTGGGAATGGGACCTTAATTTGCACACAGAATACAATTATGTGTTACACACACCTTATACACACACAGCCTGCCGGTAATTTTATACAATATTTGCAATAATGTTGTGGCCCAAACAAAGTTTGTGTACATACATGAAATTCATTTATGTTTCATAAACACCTTATACACACAGCCTGAAGCTAATTTTATACAATATTTTTAATAATTTGTGCCTTAGACAAAGTTTGTGTACCTTGAACCATCAAAAATCAAAGGTGTCACTATCTCAGTCATGAAAAAATTATTCAGTATTTCGGAATATTCCGTATTTCGAAATATTTGGATATGGGAGACTCAGCCTGTATAACCACTGTCCTATGTTTAACCATTTCCTATGTAGACTCTAGTACAGTGTATTTTGAACAAACCTGTGGTGAAGGCGGCCATAGTGTGTCTTCTGTCTACAGCTGTCCTCTGCCACATCAACTTGCCAATATCATTGAATGTAGACAGAGTACTGTAGTCCACACATATATATCTATATACAGGTTGAGTCTCCCATATCCGAAATGCTCGGGACCAGGAGCATTTCGGATTTTGGATTATTCCGGTTTTCGGAATACCTGGGGGGGGCCCGGTGGGTGGGTCCGGAAGGTGTCGCGCGTGTGTTGCGGTGGTCCGGGTGTGCTACAGATGTCCTGCGGGGCTGTCGCGTGGGTGTTGCGGTGGTCCGGCGAGTGCTACAGGTGTCCGGCGGGTTTCGTGAGGGGTCCGGTGACTGAGGCGGAAGGTTCCAGCAGGTAAGGTGGAAGGGTCCGGCGGGTGCTGCGGCTGTCACGAGGGTCCGGCGGCTGCCATTGGGGTCCAGAGGGTGATGCGGGGGATGGCCTGGTGTGTGGACCACGCTCAGGCCGCTAGTCATTGGCCGCTGATACTAGTGACGTCATGACGTCAGGTCACGTCGTGACGTCACATATGCACCGAAATATTCTGGTTTTTGGAATATTTCGGTTTTTGGAATAACGGATATGGGAGACTCAACCTGTATAGATATTTCAGGGTTTGCTGAGTCAGACATATTTAATTCATCTCAGCACCAGTAGAATATGCAGCAGGTTTACATTAGTGTTACATACATACACAAACACTTTCACCTAATCAAGTCATAACCACAAGAAAGATTTTAACATACGTCTTGATAGCAAAAAACGCATTCACAATTAGTTTGTAAGCTCTCACATGCAGGGCCCTCTTCTCTCATTTGTCATGGGCATATCTACGGCGGGGACAGGGGTGTGGTTACTATGGGGCTCACATTGCTCCTGCACAAAGCTCACTTTAGGCAGCATTACAAAGTGACAGAAGTTGCCGCAGTTGTATTTTCCACCTGAAGCAGCTGCGTCGATCCCTGGCAGCCCTCCCACTCCTGGCGACTTCCACTACATTACCATGGGGGTTGGTCTACATGGGATGGTTGGAGGTGTCACTGGGCACTACTATAGCAGTTTTAGTTAGTATGAGGGAGTAAGTATGTGTGTGGTCAGGGGCTGTAGTGCTGATGATCCCTCCTATGAACCGATTTGTGAACTCATCCTGTGAATAAGAAGCATTTTGCTGCAAGGATCATCAGCACTGCAGCCCCCTAACAGATACAGTGCCTGATTCAGCAGCGCTCGCAAATGCAACTACATTCGCAGATTGAGTGATTTTTAGCCATTGCGCATGCGTATATGCTGCACTGCGATTACATACGCACAGAGGAATTCATCACAGGCGTGCCTATCAGTTTAAACGCTATTGCTTTGGCGTGCAATAATTAGCCACTGTGATTGCATACGCAGCTTTTTAGAGCCCACTGCGTGCGCAAAGATTTGAAGTGTCTGCGGCAAGTCAGACCTGGTGTAAATGCTGCGTGAAAGGTTGATGTGAGTCGCTGGTACCGATGTTTACACTGAAGAGTAGCAGTGGACTGATGTGAGAAAGCAGCAGTGGGCATCTTTGTCAGCGGTGCATTTGCGACCATTAGCATATTTTCACTTTTGCGTTCCGTGCAAATTTGCAGCTGCGAACTCAGTAGCGATCCTTATTGAATCAGGCCCCCAGTGTTCAATGGTAGAGGCAGAGATATTTTTAGATGGGGCACACAAGTTATATTTCCCTTGCCCCCCTCATGTAGGAGAGTCAGTTCCTCCTAATTACATCTGTAGCCATATTGGTGTATGGTCAATATAATAATGTACAGTACAAAAATATAACTATTGTGGTAATTCACCTATATCCATCATTCTAGGGAGTTCATTATTCAAAAATGTGTGTGTGTGTGTGTGTGTGCGCGTGTGTGTGCGTGTGTGTGTGTGTGTGTGTGTGTGATAATGAATGTATAGATATTATTACAAACATGTGCATTGTAATTCATAAAAATATATATGTGACAAATCCTGAGGATGACAGGTGATATATATAATTCATAAATGTATACTTCCCTGAGGTCAAATATGTTTAGTCCTATTTTTATATATTGAAGTAATTTATGTATACAGTTATATGTAATTCATGTACAGTATCTACATATAAGTTTATATGGTACTTCTTTCTGTTGTGAGGATGTGCCCCAGTGTACGGGATATATAGTACATACACTATAGAAGAAGGGGTGGAGTGATACAGCTGGGAGTGAGTTGGTTCTTGTTATGGAAAGATGGTCCAGTTTGAGATGGAGAGATAACAGCTGTCAGCACAGCTGACAGGCCAGTCTGTGGATCCAGTGCTCACCCCCCATCCCCCCCATGTCTCGGGCTGCAGCTGAGTAGCGGGTAGGCTGCCGGGCGCAGGGGGGTGGAGTCAGAGAGGGAGCAGGAAAGGAGGATTCCCCCCTCCCGGATTCTTCTCCAAGCTTATGGTTCCAAATCTGCATACAGGCATAGATCAGTGGCAAATGCAGGATTTTGAAAGGGGGGGTTCCAAATCCTTGGTTACCGAAACCAATACAAAAACATCTAGCCACAAATAAATATAGATAGACAGATAGATAGATAGAGATAGAAATGGCTTACGCAGTATTTAGGACCACTACAGTAAAATATACCACTCAGCCTATGACCGGGAACAGACGCACTGACTGACACAGACACACACACACCTCTATCACTAAAAAACATGAAAACAGCCAGCATGATTTATTAAAGACCCCCCTACCCCCAGTAGTGGTCCCCCTATTTGCAGTGCCCCCTGTAGTAGTCCTCCTTATGCAGTGGCCCCAGTAGTACCCCTTATATAGTGTCCCCAGTAGTAGTCCCCCTATGCAGCTACCCCTTATATTGTTCCCCCAGTAGTGGTCCCCCTATGCAGTGCCCCTTATACAGTGCCCCCAGTAGTAGTCCCCCTATGCAGTGCCCCTTATATAGTGCCCCAGTAGTAGTCCCCATTATGCAGTGCCCCCAGCAGTGCCCCTTATATAGTTTCCCAAGTAGTAGTCCCCCTATTCAATGCCCCAGAATGGGCCACCCCTCTATACAGTGTCCCCAGTAGAGCCCCCCATATACAGTGCCCCCTGTAGCGCCTACTCCCCAATGCAGTGCCAGTGCCTGTGCCCCTTACATATATACACACACAAAAAAAAACTTACCTGAATCCCCGCGACTGCCGCTATCTGCTCCTCCCGGCCCACTCTGCACTATGGGAGAGACGTCATGACGTCTCTCCCATCACCCACTGCGGGGAGAGCTGGAAGGTGGAGCTCATGAGTGAGCTCAAGCCGGCTCCCTCTGTGGATGCAGCAGTCTATCTGACTCTAATTGGCTGCTAAAATAAACACACTGCCGCCAGGTAGTACGAGCGTACTAGCCGGTGCCGGTGGCGGTGTGTTTATTAGTGTGTACACTGCAGTCCACACTACACTTAGTGATCGGATCGGCGGGCAGGAGGGGATTTCTGGGTACTCAGAAACCCCCCCTCCATGCTCACCTAAAGGTGTACCCTTTCTTGCACAATACAAAATAGCATAATTTATACTAAGCAAATGGGCATATGCTAAACTCAGCTTGAACTCTACATGTACAGTATTAAAGGGCTTTTGGAGCAGTTTTCATAAAAAACTACTCCAAGCCTTTAAATTTGCATTACCCATACTTGTCATGAGAAATGTGATCTCTTGCAGATTTACTAAATTAAAATTGTAAAATATAATGAGGGAAGCCTTATAATAATAACACAACCTGGAGATTGTATTATTATGGTTTTCCCTTTTACACCGACTACTGCACTGCTCTGACAAGCATAGCAGAGTCGGGAGCCAGTGCCTGTGATCAGGTTTGTGTGTCTAAATAGACCACAGGCTGATCCCTTTAAAAAATTAAATAAAATTTAAAGAAAAAAATCACTTACCTGCATCCAGGAGACTGGAGATTGGTGATCCGGTGAGCTCCTCTATGCCTCCAGTTAGCTGATCGTCGGGATCATGCTCTGTGACCCCGGCATCTGACTTGTGTTGTAAACCAGCATCTCAGTTTACAGCACAAGTCAGATGCCGGGGTCACAGTGCAGGAGCCCGGCGATCAGCTGACTGGAGGCACAGAGGAGCTCACCATGCAGGTAAGTGTCAGCTTAGTGGAGGAGAGATGGGGGGGGTCATAGGGAAGGGGGTTAGCTGCAGAGCATGGGCAGTCACACTCTCAGGGTATTTTTTTGCAAAAAATCTCACAAGTTTTGTTCCTGCATGCGATATTTGATAGATCCTTGTGATGTATTCTAATATTGCAATGCAATTTTGGGTGAATTTATCGCAACCCATCTGCATCTGAGATGTGATAAATATGCCCAGATAACCTTTAAATAAATATATGTTTTCCCCTCTTAAAGTTCAGCTAAACTGGGAAGAGTGATTTAGAATTTGTAAAGTTTTGTAAGCTGTTATGGTCATAGCATAGTTTCTGATGGGAGTACTTAACTAATTGTACTATTAATAATCACAGTATTCTATAATCTATAATGCTTTTACATTAGAATTTTATGTTACAGCAAAGTAATAATACAATTTCACTTGCATGTTTTTCCTGGTACAGTGTTAATTTTTTTCTCTTGCATTCTCTAAATGATACCAACTAGCTCTAGCTTCCTCTGCTACAGTTATTTTTACTTGTGATAAATGTATCTACACTTTCCTGCTGCTCTTCTGCCCTATTGTCCTCCTGCTTTCATGTGCGTTTGTGCCATACTTCTTGCCCTTTGAGGATCTCCTGAGGGTATATAAGCTGCTTCTTAAAGTACATCATTCATCTGTAAACATTCCCAGCTATTGCTGTGCGCACAGAGATATTCCCTGCAAGGCACATTAAATACTGGTGATAGATTCCTCAGTTAAGGCCATGGCAATGACAACATTAGTAATGCATCCCCTCAAAAGTCCCAGGCCTGGTTACAGCAAATGACTTGGCAACCAGTTAAAAGACTGGTAATGACTATAGAGATGGGCAGTCACACACAGCACTTGGGTTTCCAGTTACACACTGTATGTCTAAAAGCAATCTCCAGAATAAGTACATACACTATTATGTGATTTATAGATCTGTATAACTTTATCTGATATATATATCTCTGAGATAGATAGATATAATATACCTGTTTATGTTACATAGAATTTAAATATCTTTATATTATTATTATTATTATTATTATTATTATTATTATTATTATTATTATTATTGTTATTATTATATTTAACAGGTATTTAAAAATTGCTTTCTTTGGATATACTTGCATAGTTGTCTTTAATGGATAAGTACCCTCTTTCACATTGTTTTTATTATATTTAATAATTGCCTTTTTAGACTATGGGGCATATTTATCAATCTTTTTTTAAGAAATTAATGTGAAAATGGGTGTTTTCACACCCTTTTCACATTATTTCACATTATTTTAGTATCACTTACATGTATCAAAGGCCATTAGGAGCAGTATTCATAAAAAACTACTCCAAGCCCTTAAATTTGCATTCTTTTAGTAAGCAGATCACATTTCCCATAAATGTAATAGGAAATGTGATCTGTTTCAGATTTACTAAAATAAATTGTTAAAAACAAATACCAGGAGGGAGCCTTGCAATAATAACACTATCTGTTAAGCAGGGTTCCCCACATTTCACCTGCTCCAGCCCAGCCTTCCCTGCCTGCTGACAGGGGAGAGGAGAGCCTAGAGTAGGATTCTGTGATCAGCAATGTGTGTCTCATAGACCACAGGCTGATCAAAGTGAGAAAAAAAAAATAAGCTTACCATGGTGACATAAGCAACTGGAAAAATGTGTCAAGTGATCAGTCAGGCAAGATGGGCGCAAATGCTGTAGAGAATGCATTTTGTGTGCTTGTATTAAGTAAACCAGGTTCTGGTATAGTTGTGCAACATAGACAATCCATCTAAAGCTGGTCATGCACTATACAATTTTCTGAACAAATGACAGTCGATCATATGGTTTTAAACACCGAAAAAAAGACAAAAAAAATTGTTCAAATTGGTTAAATTTGTGTGTTTCAACCAATTTCTCTGAACAACCATTTTTGGCTATTTTCCAGTGTTTGTGAGCAAATGGACGATTGTCATTTGCTCCCATACATTACCAGGTTTTCATTCCAACCAGCCAGATTGGACAGATATCTGACAGAAAATTGTATAGTGGATGGCCAGCTTTAGACTGCCACAAGAAATTTTAAACAACTGGATGTTTGTGTAAAGGTAAAAGTTCTGGGAGACTGCGTGTATCTGATGAACAAGGGGAGAGTGTTCGTGCCATTTATCAGCAGCCCAAAGAAATCCACCACAAGGGCAAGTCTGGAATTAAAAATTCCACAACCGACTGGAAAATTTTTCAGAAATGGCTGAACATTACTCCCAACAAACTGCAGCTATTGCATATTAGGAGTATTTTTACAAACCTATCTAAATCGATCAATATCGATGTTGTGCTTCTGCAGCAAAATCACACATTTACTAAAAATTAAAAAACTAAATACAAAATTGTTTTAGTAAATGTGTGATTTAGCCCCAGAGACACAACATCAATGTTGATCGATTTAGATATATTTGAAATCAATTAAAATCAACCTTTAGTTAATACTGTATACCCCCAAGTGACCAGGAAAATAATCACACATCCAGGTTTCTGTGCAAGAATGCAGGAGCGTTGTGAAGAGGGTTTTATTTTATTATACGTCTCATTTTCAGTGATAAATCCACCTTCCACATCAGAACGTTTGCATATGGGGGAATGAACATCGGAGAACAACAGTGTAGCATGTGCGGGATTCCTCTAAGCTTAATGTATTCCATGCTATGTCCTGTAAGAAATGTATGGTCCCTTATTTTTTCCAAGAATAAAAGCACTCATTTGAAGTAACTGTGGTGCGCATATTACTCACCATTTATACAAATCTTTTCATTTATTTACTACACTAGAAAGTGCCTGTTTTCTCATCCTTTCTTAGAATTTTACTACTATCGAGACATCATAACAATGGGTCTCCCTGGAGAATTAAAAGGCTGCCACCTGAAAAACACAGGGAGTGTTTCCGAAGTGAACTTGTATGAAGGAATAAACTGGAAAAATAAATTATAAATAAATATAATTATATTAAGTCTTTGAGTGCTCTAAATAGTCAAGCAGTCCATAGCAATAATAGTTTTTTTTTTTATAGCAACTCCAACTTGTGCAATCCACTCCAGCCAAAGGATTACTAAAAAAATAAAAACTAGGGAGCGCTCATTCCAATAAAATATAGGCAATAAACAAAGACCTGCAGGTAACTTTTACAATTATCAGGAAGGCTTATCTGAAATACAGGATGTATTCCAAAAAGTACTTGCAACCACACAGTTCCAGATGTCAATAGTCTTTCCAAGAGCTCTTTGTAATGGAAAATGACAGACTAGTCACTAGTGCAATTACTAATATTAAAGAATCTACATAAAACACGCTTACAAATGAGCTCTTGATTGTAGCTTATCTGATCATCCAGAGCACAAGGTCTATGGAATATTCACTGGAGCAGCTCAGATGTGCCAGGACACAAATGATAGCAACACAGTCACCAGAGCAAAAGGCATGGGAGCCACTCAATGCGTTTTGTCTCAAGGACTTTATCAGCGAGACCTCACCCCTGATGAAGTCTTTGAGACAAAACATATTGCTAATTTAATAACAAAAATTGTGTCTCTATCTGTAGTACTGTACTCTTCAAGCCACCAAGCATGGTGCATATTGTATATTTTAAGCAGAGAAGCCATTACTGGCAACTTGCCAGCGAATCCAGTGTGCAGCACTTTGCTATCTTAGCCAGGAATCTGAAAAGAGGGATCGCTCACCAGGTCCACAATTACCTCAGTTTTCCTGTGCATATGCGTTAGCTGCCCCTTCAATATGTATAAAACTTCCCTACTTAGCAGTCATTGTTAGGTTATTATTAACTCCGCTAGTATCTTACTTGTGATTTGTCAATTTCCTGAACTTGCTCCTAATTGAAACCCAAATGGCTCTCGGGCTGTTGCACCACTTACCGAACCTTGGCATCTCCTGACCTTGCAAGACAAAAAACAAGAGTAGAGGTACAGTGCACATTAAAGTGTATATAATAACCAATAGATAGTGCATAGATACTCCATCCTGAATCTTATTGTATGTTATCTTCCTTAATTTAAGGTCATTTAAGTGGAATCGGTATGTATTACCGCCGGCTCTACTACTAATCCTGCCCCCCCTAACCCTAGTCCTCCCTTAGGGGTGCCTAACCCTAACCCCCCCCTAGTGCCTGACCCTACCCCCCTAAGTGCCTAAACCTAACCCCCCTGTTCCCACAGCCTAAATCTATGTCTCCAGGGGGTGCCTAACCCTAACCCCCACCTTCCCTTAGCCTAATCCTAACCCTCCCGGGGGGGGTGCCTAACCCTAAGTTCCCCCAGGAGCCCTGTCTCCTAACCCTCTCCCCCCCGCACCCACCGCCCAGCTCACCTTCTTTCGGTATGCCGGGCATTGGGCTCCTGGCGTAGGTCTAATGACAGGCATCAGGATTTCAACGCCTGTCATTAGTACCCTGCCGAGATTTGACAGTCGGGAAGCCTGTGCAGTGCAGAGACGCTGTGGGTGGCTGAAACGGAATGTAGTCAGGATGCCGGCAGTACTGTTTGTCTTTTAATAACATATTAATGGAAGCTAACAGCATCTCTTTAGTCTTTCTATTAGATTAATTCCTGATGTTTTTAATAAGTATTTTATCATTTTTTTTATTATATTGTGTTGTAATAGACAGACTTGCAGAAGAGAAAGATAGCTGCTGAGATGGCTTAACTGAATGAAGCAACTGATAAGAAAATTTGTTTAACTTTTAAGAAAACTGACCATTTAACTGTACATACAATGAAATGTGTTTTCTTAAACTTTATATATACAGAAATACATATTTATATTGATAAAGATAATATTCATACATTTTATGCTACTAGGTACTAGGAATAAAGATATCAATTACATATTAACAATAAATACAATTATGACTAGAAATGTAGTAACAAAAGGATAGATATTGATGAATAGAAAAATATAGAAATAATATATTATATATTATCTAAATTCTAGAAAGTTATTTAAATTAGCTCCTAGAAATGTATAAAATTATAAGTTAAAAAATTAAAATGGCCATCGTGGTCCAGGATCACTTGGGAAAAATAAAATAAATAATATGTAAAACAAATTAAATGGATATATGCCAAATGAAGAAAGACACGTGCATAAATTTTCATGTGTTATGTCAAGGTTACTTTCCCATGTATCTACAAATGAGTCTTAATGACTTCATCTGTAGAAAAGGTATAAATATTGGAGCTAAAGTGGGCTCAGGGGGTGACTGGGGATTGAAGTACTAGGATGACATGCTGCTGCAACACTATACTTATTAATGTTTTCTTTGTATTATCTTGTATTTCTATATTATTTTATTTTAGTTATTTTCTGTTCAAAAATTAAGTGTAAGTAAAATTATTATTACTATTATTATTTAATTCCTGACTGGACATTAAATAATTTGAACAATATCTCCTTACTGTTTATTTATAACCTTGTTGATCATCATATGAATGATTGAGTGTATGTGTTTTGGGCCAGCCTTTATGGGGTCTACTGTATTTGTGTTTTGATCATCATTCATGATATCTGTATGTAATAAAATTCTGACTTCAAGTATTACTTCAGTTAACGCTTGAAGAAGGAATAGATAGTTCCCAAGTCCCAAGTGAAAACACATATTAACACTATAAGGCCTTAGACAGCAGTGTGTGAGAGAAAAAGGTGGTTCACATAATGTACCAAAGGGAAAGTTTAATATATTTGTTTTAATTTTGACAAATACAAAGGTCTTATAAAAATACGGACATTATCATTACAGAAGTAGACAGGTCAGGGAGGAAAGGTAAATGTGGGTGTTGTCAGCTTAGAGGTTACACTGAAGGGTTAATGAGTAAATTAGAGAAGAGGTGTGCAGCTAGAAAATCAGAGGCCAAAGGTCAGGTCCTTGTCTGAAACCAACAGATTATAGGAGAGAATGATCTAACAAATGTAGACTCTAATGGGGCAGTTCAATATTTAGAAAGTGAACCTGGAGTTAACCTTGTCAAGAATGTAATGACGTGAAGGAGAACGGGATGACCATCAGTGTTGAAATAAGCTGAGAGGACTAAAATGATGAGTGTTGAGAAGTGACAGACATTGCTTTAAATAAAGTGTTGAACACTTTTGTGAGGGCAGCCTTAGTGAATTGATGGAACAGAAGCCTAACTTTGTTGAGAATGGAGTGAGGTTGGAAAAAACTAGCTAGACAGTGAAACACATATTGCTCAAGTGGATGGGAGACAAGGGAGGAGAGAAATAGGATGATAGATGACAAGAGAGACTAGGCTGAGAGATGGTTTGATTTGTATTGCAGAAATGAGCATGTGTGGAATGGTGAAGGCAAATGTGCCATAGTGAAGGCGAAAACTAGGAATGCAGTGGGATAGAAGGAGCAGAAAAGTTGGGAGGAAATATGTTCAATGGGAGACATAGGGTAATATTATGACATGAGTGCAGAGGAAGGTAGATTGGGGAGTATAGGAGAAGGTTTTGGGTGTGCAGGATTTGGCATGACGTAACATCTTATCAAAGCTGTCAATTTTGAAATAGATGACAAAATCATTGGTTGTTAGTGAGGAAGTTCAATGCTGCCAAATGAGATTGGAAAATAGAAGATTGTTTGGATATTAGGGAAGTGAATTACAATTGCTTGGTACAGTAAATGAAATGGCAATATTTCCATTTATGTGCCATTGTTGAATTGTAGAACTTAGAGTCTATTTTATATATTGTAGCTGAAGCTGTATTTCCTAGGCCTATAGTGATTGTTTTGTTGTAGAAAGAGACAGCATGATCAGGACGGGATGCAGTCAAGAAGCCGGCGGTCGAAATGCCGACCACCGACTTCCCGACTGTCAAATCCCGGCAGGGGACTAATACCTCAAAATCTCGACACCTGTCATTATACCTACGCCGGGAGCTGGACATCCGGCATACAGAACGAAGGTAAACCAGGCACCTGGTGTGGACAGCCGCGGGGGGGTTAGGTTAGGGGCTCCTGGGGGGGGACTTAGGGTTAGGCACCCCCCTAGTAGGGTTAGGCCATGGGAAGGGAGGGTTAGGCACCCCCAAGGGGGAGGTTAGGGTTACGCACCTCCCCCCGAGGGTTAAGTTTAGGCTGCAGGAAGGGGGGGTAGGTTTAGGCACTTACGGGGGGAGGTTAGGCACCCATAAGGGGGGGTTAGGGGGGAGAGAGGATTAGGGATAGTTAGAAACTTTCCTTAGTCGGGATCCTGCTGTTCTGCTTTCCAGCGTCGGTATAACATCCGCCGGCCTACCTGGTAAAGCAAATTCATGGGGCTGCAACCTGTAGAATCCCCATGGCAATGTCCTTCATCAACTGTTAGTTGTATAGTAAGTTCTCATCTGTGACAAATTGTTACAGTATTTATTTCACATTGGGTATCAGGAAGGATTATTTGGGCTTCTAGCATGTTTATATATTACAGTGAAGTTAACTGTGAATATTATTTTTTTTTCTTGCAGTAATGTAAATTGAAATTGAACAATGCAAGCTTCCATTTGTCACTCTGAGATTATAACATTCTGGTTAAATGAAGCCAGTTAATGCTGGCCATACACGCTACAATTATCGGGGCGATCCGCGGATATTGGGCGGATCGCCCCGATAATTGTAGCGTGTGCGCGGGTGACTGAGGGTTAAATATCACTCGGTCGGGCATGCCGGATTGGCCAGCATGCCAGTCCGATGTTATATTTATTAATTAAACCGTCGGCCACATCAGGCAGTGTATGCCCTGCTGCGGCCGACAGACAGACATTTTCTGTGTTCCTTGCCATGGAAGGAACAGGGAAATGTCTCCTTCCCTGGGGGCGGAGCGCAGATGTCTGGGCTAATGCACTATGAGAAATCTCACAGTGTATGTCGCGGACATCTATGGGCTGGGAGGCTGCCAGATAAAATGTCTGTCGGTCATACAGACATTTTATATGGACGTGTATGTCCATCTTAAGTCATATATTCAAATTGGATACCTCCCAAAACTGCTGTATTTTAGTAGCCATATCATTTCCATTTTTAGACAATTATTACAATACAGGGTAGAAGTGATTTCTTTCTGTGTTCAGTTTTATATCATTGTGTACAATTAAAGATGTTTTTTTATGTCAATGTGAAACAGGCAGTGGGTCTAATGTATCCAGTGTTCTACTGCAGTTACATAAAAAGAAAAAAAAGTTCTTTGACTGACAAAAAATTAATTTCAAATAAATTAAATTGCTTTCGCCAGCGACTGTGACTAATGGGTGCCTGACGGAGCAATTCAATTGTTGCTCCGTTTGAGCGCAAATAGCTGTGGGTGCAAACATTTCTGCTCGCGCCCTCCTCAAGTGGCAAGCAGAAATGTGTGATAAGTCAGTGATTTGGGCGCCCAAACTTCTGTTTGGGTGCGCTAACCAGGACTTAGCCATATTACAAGAATAAATCCGAATGATTTGGGCCTGGCATTCGCGATAATTGAATTGAGCAATATACTGTACTGTATTTAGGATTTTGAGATTAAAATATTTTGGTAACACTGATGGTCTGAGACCAGGGAGTTTGACTTTGGCTAGTTACTAAATTAATCTCATAGATTACATTTGTCCTATGCTTAAAAACAATGCTATTTTTGGAACTCATTCTTTAGTAGAATGAGTTCCAAAAATATATGGAAATAAATTATGTTTATAATCTTAAAACTATCAGTTAATAATTTACAAAATCAGTTGAAAAAAAATTAGAAACATTACAGTATGTGTAAAGTAAGCAGTCTCACACTGACACTTCTATGGCAAGTGGCCTTTCCACAAAGCTTGCAGACAAGAGAACAGTAGAGTAACACAGTAATATAAATAATATAGCATTCAGAGGCCATACAGTTTGTGAAAAAGTAATTGGGATTGTTTTTTTTCAGGAAAAGACAATATCTATCCTAAATTGTAATAACCAGTATATAACACAGTGCCCAACAGACGTGCAATATGCAATACAAAGCCTGACATCCAATATATAATAAAAATCCCATTCGTATGCTGTTTAAAAACTAAATTAAAAATATAGGAAAAGCAAATGAAGACAGTATAACTGCAAAAAAATCCACCGATACTTCTTAGATGTGAATTTTGTTTTTACATTTAAATATGCATAAAGCATTTATTTATTTGGAGTTTGACTGCAGTGACATTAGGTGAGGTCATTTATATTATATGATTATACACTATGTTGATTGTATTTTGCACAACCTTTAATTTGAATAACTAACAGTTGGCATTAAAAAGCACTAAATTGTTCTTAAAATGTGCAATCTATTTAAATGAAATGAGAAATGTAAGTAAAAAAAAAAAAAGTACAAAGGCCATTAAGTCCTGTACATTCAGCTTCCCAGCATGCAATCTGGCACTCCAACTGGTACAATGTACATAAGTATATCCCTTTTGTTTATAACTGGATTGTATCATTCCTGGCACAAATGTAATTATAGTTGGCATGCAAGTACAACCTATGGCGATATATCTTAATCTGTTCACTCAAGCATCTGATAAATGAAATTATGCCACCAATCTGATAGCTAATGATAAATCAGTTGTCTCGTATGGTATCTGCTGAGGTCATCCATAAATGCTAAGCACTTTGAGTCCTTTAGGAGAAAAGCGCTATATAAATAAAATTATTATTATTATATTATTATTAATCATCCACTAATGTTTACCATATGTATATATATAGAGTGCTTCCAAAACAGGGCAGCACTCCCCGGATTTGACAAAATTTCAGACAGACACTAACAGTATCATCAAGTTTTAGATGTATTATCACATTTTTCATCAGGATGAAATAAGCATGATACAATATCTTACCTTTTCATTCACACCAGTGCACTGCCAGATCCCAACATCCCCCACCTCACTTCCAGGGCTGAGCAAGCTAACATCACAAACGTGGTTATACCGTGGTTACAGAGGGGATGAAATGGAAGTGGCAAGGAGGAAAGCTCGGGCCATACCGTGTGGGTAATGTTTGACATCAAAAGTTAAGGCTACTATACAAATTGTACTATTGGAGTCTGAATAATTCCCGGGAGGGCACCCAGGTTTAAGGTATAGTTTATATGGCGTGCCAGTCATCTACCATTGTTTATATATATATATATATATATATATATATATATATATATATATACATATATATATAGAAATCACAGGGCTCTGCACTCACCATAATAACTAATAATAATAATAATAATAATAATAAACATAATAAACAGTGGGGTTTTGGTTCATGAATTGATCAAAGCATTTAAGCTTGCAGCCCATCGTCACGGGACCCCACTTTACTGCAAGTCCCTACTCTATTGCTCAGAATTATAACTTTAAACTCAGGGTATGCTGTCAAGGTTTAAAGCTCACAGCAACTTTGCTTTTAAATGTGAGACAGTTACCAAGCACACCTGTTGCAAAGCACCTAGGAAAATAGCTGACACAAGTTAGATAACTAGTTAATAATAATAATAATAATAATAATAATAAACATAACAAACAGTGGGGTTTGTTTATTATGTTTATTATTATTATTATTATTATTAGTTATTATGGTGAGTGCAGAGCCCCTGTGATTTCTATTTAAACAATGTGGTCACATACCATGTTAAACCCCAAAACTTGGAATGGTGAGTGCCGTGGATTAGTGCTTTTTGTTTATTATGATTAATTTTTATAATTAATCATTTTTGTGATCACATTTTCTCATGTACCCATTTAACTAGTTATCTAACTTGTGTCAGCTGTTTTCCTAGGTGCTTTGCAACAGGTGTGCTTGGTAACTGTCTCACATTTAAATGCAAAGTTGCTGTGAGCTTTGAACCTTGATAGCATACCCTGAGTGTAACACTAATGTGATGGCTATGTCCATGTTATAATTCTGAGCAATAGAGTAGGGACTTGCAGTAAAGTGGGGTCCCGTGACGGGGGCTGCAAGCTTAAATGCATTGATCAATTCATGAACCAAAATCCCACTGTTTATTATGTTTATTATTATTATTATTAGTTATTATGGTGAGTGCAGAGCCCCTGTGATTTCTATTTAAACAATGTGGTCACATACCATGTTGCACCCCAAAACTAGGAATGGTGAGTGCTGTGGATTAGTGCTTTATATATATATATATATATATATTAGGGGTGTGCACCGGCCACTTTTCGTGTTTTGTGTTTTGGTTTTGGATCTGGATCTTTCTTCGTGTTTTGGATCTGGATTGGTTTTGCCAAAACCACCCTTCCGTGTTTTGGGTTCTGGGTTTTGTGTTTTGGATCTGTATTTTTTTGAAAAAAAGCATAAAAACAGCTAAAATCACAGAATTTGTAGGTTTTTCTGCTCCTATGCTATTATTAACCTCAATAACCTTAATTTCCACTCATTTCCAGTCTATTCTGAACACCTCACACCTCACAATAGTGTTTTTATGTCCAAAAGGTTGCACCGAGGTAGCTGGATGACTATGCTAAGCGACACGAGTGGGCGGCACAAACACGTGACCCATCTAGGAGTGACACTGCAGTGGCAGGCAGGATGGCAGTTAGAAAAACTAGGCCCCAAACTGTACATAATGCAAAGAAAAAAAGAGGTGCAAGATGGAATTGTCCTTGGGCCCTCCCACCCACCCTTATGTTGTATAAACAGGACATGCACACTTTAACAAATCAATCATTTCAGCGCCAGGGTCTGCCACACAACTGTGGCTGAAATGATTGGTTCGTTTGGGCCCCCACAAAACAAGCTGGCAATTAATGTGTCCCTGCACAAACTGGCTCTACGGAGGCAAGATGTCATCCTCATCCTCCTCATCCACCGATTCCTCACCCTCTTCAGTGTGTACATCCTCATCCTCACAAAGTATTAACTCGTCCCCACTTGAATCCACCACCACAGGTCCCTCTGTACCTTCTGGAGGCTGGTCTCCCTGGAAGAGCTGATAATTCATTTTGATGAACATCATCTTCTCCACATTCTGTGGAAGCAACCTCCTACGCCTTTCGCTGACAAGGTTCCCGGCTGCACTAAACACTCTTTCGGAGTACACACTGGAGGGGGGGCAACTCAGGTAAAATAGAGCCAGTTTGTACAGGGGCCTCCAAATTGCCTCTTTTTCCTGCCAGTACAGGTATGGACTGTCTGACATGCCTACTTGGATGCTGTCACCGATGTAATCCTCCACCATTCTGTCAATGGTGACAGTATCATATGCAGTGACAGTAGACATGTCAGAAATTGTTGCCAGGTCCTTCAGTCCGGACCAGATGTCCAAACTTGGTCCTGCCTGCCCTGCATCACCGCCAGCGGGTTGCTTAGGATACCTAAGTTTTTTCCTGGCAGCCCCAGTTGCGGGAGAAAATGAAGAAGGAGCCGTTGACGTGTCACGTTCCGCTTCAGCTGACAGTGTGTTCACCAGCAGGTCTTTGCACCTCTGCAGGCTTGTGTCGGCCGGAAAGAGAGACACCACATAGGCTTTAAACCTAGGATCGAGCACGGTGGCCAAAATGTAGTGGTCTGATTTCAACAGATTGACCACCCTGGAATCCTGGCAAAGCGAATGAAGGGCTTCATCCACAAGTCCCACATGCCGAGCGGAATCGCTCCGTCTTAGCTCCTCCTTCACTTTCTCCAGCTGCTTCTGCAAAAGCCTGATGAGGGGAATGACCTGACTCAAGCTGGCAGTGTCTGAACTGACTTCACGTGTGGCAAGTTCGAAGGGCTGAAGAACCTTGCACAACACGGAAATCATTCTCCACTGCGCTTGAGTCAGGTGCATACCCCCTCCTTTGCCTATGTCATAGGTGGATGTATAGGCTTGTATGGCCTTTTGCTGCTCCTCCATCCTCTGAAGCATATAGAGGGTTGAGTTCCACCGCGTCACAACCTCTTGCTTCAGGTGATGGCGGGGCAGGTTCAAGAGTGTTTGCTGGCGCTCCAGTCTTCGGCACGCAGTCGCTGAATGGCGAAAGTGGCCAGAAATTTTTCGGGCCACCCAAAGCATCTCCTGCACGCCCCTGTCGCTTTTCAGAAAATTCTGCACCACCAAGTTTATTGTGTGAGCAAAACATGGGACGTGCTGGAATTTGCCCAGATGTAATGCCCGCACAATATTGGTGGCGTTGTCAGATATCACAAATCCCCAGGAGAGTCTAAGTGGGGTAAGCCACTGGGCGATGATTTCCCTCAGTTTCTCTAAGAGGTTGTCGGCGGTGTGCCTCTTACTGAAACCGGTGATACACAGCGTAGCCTGCCTTGTAACGAGCTGGCGTTTCTGAGATGCTGCTACTGGTGACGCTGCTGCTGTTGCTGCGTAAGGTGATACATCTACCCAGTGGGCTGTCACAGTCATATAGTCCTTAGTCTGCCCTGTTCCACTTGTCCACATGTCCGTGGTTAAGTGGACATTGTGTACAACGGCATTTTTCAGGACACTGAGGACACTTTTTCTGACGTTTCTGTACAGTCTCGGTATCGCCTGCCTAGTGAAGTGGAATCTAGACGGGATTTGGAACCGGGGACACACTACCTCCATCAATTGTCTAAATCCCACTGCACTAATGGCGGATACCGGACGCACGTCTAACACCAACATAGCAGTCAAGGCCTCAGTTATACGTTTTGCTTCAGGATGACTGCTGTCGTACTTCATCCTCCTCGCTAAGGACTGTTGGAGGGTCAATTGTTTAGTAAAAGTAGTGGTGTTCCTACTTCCTCTCTGGGATGATGAACGACTCCCAGCAGCAGCAGCAACAGCAGCAGCGGCAGCAGTAGGCGTAGCAATGCAGGATCCTCCGGAGGAATCCCGGATAGGAGAGTCAGTCATGCCAGTGATATGGCCTGCAGGACTACTTCCGATCCTGACTAAGGAGGAAATTGACGAGGAGGGAGTTGACGGTGTGGTTTGCAGGCGCTTGGATACAACAGGACAACGGGATTTAGGTGTCCCTGGACTGCTTACGGTCTGAGCCAAAGTTTCTGAACTTGACAGTAACTTTTTATGAACGCGCTGCAGGTGCCGTATAAGGGAGGATGTTCCTAGGTGGTTGACGTCCCTACCCCTACTTATTTCACCTTTACATATGGTACATATGGCAAGACAGTTGTTGTCCGGATTTGGATAGAAATATTGCCAGACCAAAGAGGTGGAATGTTTGGTCTTCTGCCCAGGCATGACCGTGATGGGCTTTTTCATCCCACGGACAACAACTGTCTCCCCCGGAGCCTGATTTAAACAAACCACATCACCATCAGAATCCTCCTCGCCAACTTCCTCCTCAGCGCCAGCTACACCAGTATCCTCATCCTGTTGTACTTCAACAGTGACATCTTCAATTTGCATATCAGCAAGTGGACTGTGGGTGCTCCTTTCAGCACTTGCAGGGGGCGTGCAAATGGTGGAAAGAGCCACCTCTTCCCGTCCAGTGCTGGGAAGGTCAGGCATCGCAACCACCACCACACTTGGACTCTCTTTGGGGATTTGTGATATCTTCTTAGAAAGCACAGTTCTTCGCTGTGCTTTTGCCAGCTTAACTCTTTTGATTTTTTTAGTGGGAGGAGGGCTTCCATCGTCATGTGAAGCTGAACCACTAGTCATGAACATACTAGGGATCGACCTTAGCCGTTCCTTGCCACTCCGTGTCGTAAATGGCATATTGGCAAGTTTACGTTTCTCTTCAGCTGATTTAAATGTCTTTTTCAAGGTCATTTTCCTGAACTTTGCCATTTGGGATTGTATGTGCCCTCTACTATGACATTGGGCATCGGCCTTGGCAGACGACGTTGATGGCATGTTATCGTCTATGTCATGACTAGTGGCAGCAGCTTCAGCACTAGGAGGAAGTGGTTCTTGATCTTTCTCTATTTTATTTTTATCGGAGAAAGTTTGGTCCTCCATTTATGTTATATCGATTTGATATATACGTGCGGCTAAACACAGAAAATAAATTTTTTTTTGGTTCGGACTGGAGTGTACTTTGTGGGTTACAGCACCCTTTAACGGTCAAGCCAGCCGGCCCTTTACTTATGACACAGGCGCACTCTTGGCACTACTTTGTTGATGCACGTGCGGCTACTGCGCACACAATTCACAAACACAGAAAATAATTTTTTTTTGGTTTGGCTTTGGACTGGAGTGTACTTTCGGGGGTTACAGCACCCTTTAACGGTCAAGCCAGCCGGCCCTTTACTTATGACACAGGCGCACGCTTGGCACTACTTTGTTGATGCACGTGCGGCTACTGCGCACACAATTCACAAACACAGAAAATAATTTTTTTTTGGTTTGGACTGGAGTGTACTTTCAGGGGTTACAGCACCCTTTAACGGTCAAGCCAGCCGGCCCTTTACTTATGACACAGGCGCACGCTTGGCACTACTTTGTTGATGCACGTGCGGCTACTGCGCACACAATTCACAAACACAGAAAATAATTTTTTTTTGGTTTGGACTGGAGTGTACTTTGGGGGTTACAGCACCCTTTAACGGTCAAGCCAGCCGGCCCTTTACTTATGACACAGGCGCACGCTTGGCACTACTTTGTTGATGCACGTGCCGCTACTGCGCACACAATTCACAAACACAGAAAATAATTTTTTTTTTGGTTTGGACTGGAGTGTACTTTCGGGGGTTACAGCACCCTTAACGGTCAAGCCAGCCGGCCCTTTACTTATGACACAGGCGCACGCTTGGCACTACTTTGTTGATGCACGTGCGGCTACTGCGCACACAATTCACAAACACAGAAAATAATTTTTTTTTTGGTTTGGACTGGAGTGTACTTTGGGGGTTACAGCACCCTTTAACAGTCAAGCCAGCCGGCCCTTTACTTATGACACAGGCGCACGCTTGGCACTACTTTGTTGATGCACGTGCGACTACTGCGCACACAATTCACAAACACAGAAAATAATATTTTTTTTGGTTTGGACTGGAGTGTACTTTCGGGGGTTACAGCACCCTTTAACGGTCAAGCCAGCCGGCCCTTTACTTATGACACAGGCGCACGCTTGGCACTACTTTGTTGATGCACGTGCGGCTACTGCGCACACAATTCACAAACACAGAAAATAATTTTTTTTTTGGTTTGGACTGGAGTGTACTTTGGGGGTTACAGCACCCTTTAATGGTCAAGCCAGCCGGCCCTTTACTTATGACACAGGCGCACGCTTGGCACTACTTTGTTGATGCACGTGCGACTACTGCGCACACAATTCACAAACACAGAAAATAATATTTTTTTTGGTTTGGACTGGAGTGTACTTTCGGGGGTTACAGCACCCTTAACGGTCAAGCCAGCCGGCCCTTTACTTATGACACAGGCGCACGCTTGGCACTACTTTGTTGATGCACGTGCGGCTACTGCGCACACAATTCACAAACACAGAAAATAATTTTTTTTTGGTTTGGACTGGAGTGTACTTTGGGGGTTACAGCACCCTTTAACGGTCAAGCCAGCCGGCCCTTTACTTATGACACAGGCGCACGCTTGGCACTACTTTGTTGATGCACGTGCGGCTACTGCGCACACAATTCACAAACACAGAAAATAATTTTTTTTTTGGTTTGGACTGGAGTGTACTTTCGGGGGTTACAGCACCCTTAACGGTCAAGCCAGCCGGCCCTTTACTTATGACACAGGCGCACGCTTGGCACTACTTTGTTGATGCACGTGCGGCTACTGCGCACACAATTCACAAACACAGAAAATAATTTTTTTTTTGGTTTGGACTGGAGTGTACTTTGGGGGTTACAGCACCCTTTAACGGTCAAGCCAGCCGGCCCTTTACTTATGACACAGGCGCACGCTTGGCACTACTTTGTTGATGCACGTGCGACTACTGCGCACACAATTCACAAACACAGAAAATAATATTTTTTTTGGTTTGGACTGGAGTGTACTTTCGGGGGTTACAGCACCCTTTAACGGTCAAGCCAGCCGGCCCTTTACTTATGACACAGGCGCACGCTTGGCACTACTTTGTTGATGCACGTGCGGCTACTGCGCACACAATTCACAAACACAGAAAATAATTTTTTTTTTGGTTTGGACTGGAGTGTACTTTGGGGGTTACAGCACCCTTTAACGGTCAAGCCAGCCGGCCCTTTACTTATGACACAGGCGCACGCTTGGCACTACTTTGTTGATGCACGTGCGACTACTGCGCACACAATTCACAAACACAGAAAATAATATTTTTTTTGGTTTGGACTGGAGTGTACTTTCGGGGGTTACAGCACCCTTTAACGGTCAAGCCAGCCGGCCCTTTACTTATGACACAGGCGCACGCTTGGCACTACTTTGTTGATGCACGTGCGGCTACTGCGCACACAATTCACAAACACAGAAAATAATATTTTTTTTGGTTTGGACTGGAGTGTACTTTCGGGGGTTACAGCACCCTTAACGGTCAAGCCAGCCGGCCCTTTACTTATGACACAGGCGCACGCTTGGCACTACTTTGTTGATGCACGTGCGGCTACTGCGCACACAATTCACAAACACAGAAAATAATTTTTTTTTTGGTTTGGACTGGAGTGTACTTTCGGGGGTTACAGCACCCTTAACGGTCAAGCCAGCCGGCCCTTTACTTATGACACAGGCGCACGCTTGGCACTACTTTGTTGATGCACGTGCGGCTACTGCGCACACAATTCACAAACACAGAAAATAATTTTTTTTTGGTTTGGACTGGAGTGTACTTTCGGGGGTTACAGCACCCTTAACGGTCAAGCCAGCCGGCCCTTTACTTATGACACAGGCGCACGCTTGGCACTACTTTGTTGATGCACGTGCGGCTACTGCGCACACAATTCACAAACACAGAAAATATATTATTTTTTTAGCACTTGGGGGGAGCACCCCTGATGGACAGAGCACCCCCTGGACAACACTACAGCACTCCTTTAGGACTGGGACACTGCACAGGACTTTGGAGTGGACACAGCCCCTATGGAGAACTGACTGCACAACACAGTCCAGCCAGCCCCTATGGACTTTGAAGTAGTGGACACAGCCCCTATTAACAACAGCAGCACAGCACAACACAGCCAGCCCCTATGGACTTTGAAGTAGTGGACAACAGCAGCACTACACTACACTACACTACACAGCCCTAACTCCCACCCTCCCTCTTCACTGTCCACAGCCGAGTGAGAAAATGGCGCCGACGTGTGTACCTTATATAGGATCCAAAACCCGCGAGACTCGGAATGGCGGGAAGATGACGTTTTGCCTCGATTTCAGATCCGAGTCAGGCGGGAAAAGTCGAGCCTGACTCGGATCGGACTCGGATCGGGGGGGGCTCGGGGGGGTTCGGATTTCAGAAATCCGAACCCGCTCACCCCTAATATATATATATTATTTTCACCAGTTATTTATATAGCGCACACATATTCCGCAGCGGTTTGCAGAGAATATTTGTCCATTCACATCAGTCCCTGCCCCAGTGGAGCATACAATCTATATTCCCTATCACATGCTCACACACTTACACACTAGGGTTAATTTTGTTTGGACCCAATTAACCTACCAGTATATTTTTGGAGTGTGGGAGGAAACCGGAGCACTCGGAGGAAACCCACGTAAGCACA
The DNA here is from genome assembly GCA_031769625.1 of Taudactylus pleione. Classification (NCBI taxonomy): domain Eukaryota; kingdom Metazoa; phylum Chordata; class Amphibia; order Anura; family Myobatrachidae; genus Taudactylus; species Taudactylus pleione. The sequence goes on along the minus strand of JAUIMM010000965.1, from coordinate 1,378,936 downwards.
GGGACCTCAGTGCTGTTAGGCAGTAATGCTGACCATTACACCATCTGTGCTGCCCTCTCTCTCTCTCTCTCTCTCTCTCTCTCTCTATATATATATATATATACACACAATGATATAATTGTGGCACTATCTCTGATCTATATAGGAATAACTCCAGTCACTGAGTATTTATTAAAGTTTATCCGTGTTGAGGGGGAATGTTTTAATTCCTTCCTGGGTATAGACTTCACACTATACTTCTCCTCTGTATGAGTGGCTGCTCAGTCCTTACAATTTGTCGCTTGGTAAAGGCGTTTGCTTTTTAACGATGAAAAAGGGGGAAGAAGGACAAGCGCCTGATAATGTAATATGTTAAATAACAATAAATCCAAATTAGGTACTCCAATCTATATGCGTACCATAGATACACTTGTCAGTTAAGCATATAAAACAAATCTTTAACAATCGGCTTTAAGACTTCCCACCAGGGAACAACTTTGAAAATGCTCCTTCCTCCTGGATACACGAACGCCACACAATGACATCACAGCAGCCCGTTACTGGTGCCCAGAATTCTTAATTCTGTCAGTGCCACGTCTGAATCTCTCCTGTTCTGTTCCAGCATCTCTGTTCCTCCTTTGCGGCCTCTGCATAGTGCACGCTTCCTGCATAGCTCTGCCTGTATATACACGAATGAGGGGCACACACCAAGGTATCCACAAGATAAAAACAATTACTTTATTGGTCTGAAAGTTATCAGTCGACGTTTCAGTCACCAATAAGGACCTTTTTCAAGACAAGCATCAGCACAGCTTATATAACAAGCAGTGACCAGAAAAGGAGAACAGCAGCCTGATGGTCACTGCTTGTTACATAATGCTATGCTGCTGCTTGTCTTGAAAGAGGATGAAGGAGGTTTTGCTTTAATGCAGCAAAGATACAGCAATCAGTTGTTGATGTTGGTGAAGCACATCTATGGCCACACATATCTAAAAATGCTATGACCCCTTAAAAAAATCAATCTAAAGAACAGCTTCTGGAATTAGGCTCATTGTGGTCTTTTTGCCTTTTTGATGAGCTCTTTGGTACTCAGTTGCTCCCAGGTCTTGTGCACATGGAAGTAGAGGCTTGACATGTGGCACAAGATAATATTGAGGGTTAAAATATCCAAAGATGTAGAAAACAACGCACAAGTGGGTAAGTATACTGCACCCATAATTGGCAGTGAGGAGTACAGTTGTCTGCGGTGTGTAGTTGCAAGAAATCAAAGAACGCTTTCTAGAAGCCAAGACCCCACAGCCATGATCGTACTTCAAGCTCCCTGCATAGACGCACTGATACTATGGAACCTTCAGAGCGGAGATGCAGAATCTCATGGTACACATGTGCAGCCATTGCTTATGAGAAATGTGTTCAACTGAAACAACAGATGTGAAGATACATCTTTGTTCAAGTGCACCTACATTCAACTCTAAATCAGGCCATTAACAAACTATGGTAAACAAATATATTGAATACATGTACTGAATATAAAACACCAAGGGACCACAAACAATGCAGAAGTATATTTGTAAAAATATGAAAGTGGGTCTATGTAAATTTGGTAAGTACAGCAGTTCTGGGGGTTCACAATAATTAAGGGAAGAGCTAGAGGATCCCAGGAGTTCATGTGTACTGCCAATAAGTGAGAAAGATCTAGCATATACAGTACAGTATATGTGTATATATAAAGCACATTTCCAGTTTGGGGGCTAGAGTTTAAACAGACTTCTTTCTACTGTTTAATGCATGGCATGAACAGCAATCTGGTGGGGAGTGTGTATGTGACAATACTTCTATTCTGATGACAAACACAATACATCATTCAATCTCCAATATGTTGCATAGTGTATGGCAAGATAATTCCATTTGGCGGCAAACAGATAGAAAAATTTACAATCTGATGACTAGTATATAACACTAACAGGATTATGTTTAGTATATTCTCTGGCTGAACCAGGGCCTGATTCAGCAGCATATGCTAATGCGATCGCAGCTGCAATTTCACACGGAACGTGAAATCATGCTGCACATGCAATCACAGTGGCTAATTTATGCACGCCCATGAAATGCTCTTCAAACGGACAGACACGCCTGCGATTTTCCAACCACCCCCTGTCAGCACCCCCAAACGCTGACAGACTGTCACTCACTTTGCGATGGATTCCTTTCTGCATCTGTAATTGCAATGCGATCGCTGCGCACGCACAGTGCGACTTATACGCATGCTCGTGCTCGATCTGCATCTATAATCGCTATTGTGTACGCTGCTGAATCAGGCCCCTAGTTCCCAAATCAGAGCACTGGAATCGGTTAGCAAGATACATATAATTGATAAAAACCTGGCAGCTAACTTGTTGAAGGTAGGGAACAATTTACATTGTGACTGTACTGAAGCTAATGCCTTTCCCATAAAAATAACAGAATTACTGCAACCTTTGAGCAAAATGGTAAGACAGCTTGGATGTCAAGTGCAATGACATTACACATGCTAAATCATGGATTTTAACATATGCACTGAGTGAGTTAATGAAACAGTTTCTACATGCAGATGATACTAAACTGAAATTAACCATGCTGAATTCAATAAAGAAGAATCTATTATTTGGGCCTGCCCCACAATGCTTTCTAGTGCCTGGCCTCTCCCCAGCAACCTGATATATGTATATAAGGTGGGGCTGGTTCTTTACTGAATGATTATTAAATTCCTCTTTATTAAAAGATGGGGTTATTAATGCAATGTAAGACTATCAAGGCTAATAATACATTGTAGTGTTTATTGCAGATTATTTCATTAACGTTGAGACTTACTTAGGTGATTTAGGGGGAGAAGGCCTTTTTTATTAAACATAAATGCTATTAATTTAATATTGTTGCTCATTGGGGTAAGGATGCATAATTATTGAATGTAGCTATTATTAATTTAATGGCATACTTGCCTACACACCTGCAATGTTTGGGATACTCTGGGAAGTTATCCCAGATCAATACTTTGACCACCCCATAACCCACCCAACTCTAAATTTTACCTAGTTTCCTAATGAAGTGAGAGAAGCTGGGGCTTCATGGTGAAAATCATAGCAATTTCTATGGCGCTACGGGCACTTGGTGGTGCTATATAAATAAATAATAATAGTATTATATATTAGTCTAGAAAGAGTACAGTGTGTATTGTACTGTATATACATGCTCTTCCCCTTTACAGCCAGGCACATTACTATACCTACACTATACACAGGATTTAATGCACTTATGTGGCACAGACAAACATAGACCAGTTACCCACTGGTGCTGCATTTGCATTCAACACACAAGTGGAAACCACATGTGAAAATGCATATCAATTCTATGCATTTTCGCAAGCATTTGATATTCTGTTCACATTTATTATATATGCAGTGGATATGTGCAGATGCAAGCTGCACAGAGCTTTTCCAACTCATTTCAATAGTCCATTCACTTAAATTTATAAACCTCATTGAAATGAATGGGCTATTGAAATGAGTAGGCTATGGAGATGAATGGATGAAGCTCTGTAAATAAATACGCCACAAGTGGGAAACTACTGTAGTAGTGTGGGGTTCTCCTGTGACTGTAAACCAAAGGGAAATGTCCTTAAACATATTTTCTTTTAATCCAAAACAAAATATAACAATAACAATCAAAATGTCTTTAAGGAAATTATAAACATAATTTATGTTAATCCAAAAAGGTTTACAATCCATTGGAAAATGTTTTTCACTTGTAATTCAAACAGCGATCCAAGCCATACATTTATTCCTAATGGAAAAAAAAAAAATCAAAAAGGAAATGTCCATACTGAAAATCGAGACATTTTCTTTATTTGATCCAATAGAGCAGCGATTCCCAACCTCTGTCCTCAAGGCACACCAACAGTCCTGGTATTAGTGATATCCATGCTTAAGCACAGATGGTTCAATCAAAGTAACTGAGGCACTAATTAAGTCACCTGTGCTCAAGTATGGCTATCCTTAAAACCTGGACTGTTAGTGTGCCTTGAGGAACGTGGTTGGGAACCCCTGCAATAGAGAATCAAAGTCTGCTCTTATTTTATTAACTCAAAGAAAAAGGGAATAAAAACATAATTATATACTTCAAACAGCTCCTCTCTTAGTCCCTCCCCTGAGCTAGTGAAAAATGTGTTGGTTGCGAGCTACAATGTGATTTGGTGGCAGTCGGAGGAGTTGCAGAAAAAAACTGCTTTACTCACACATACATTGAAATCACTTAAATTTCTTGATGTGGGATTAACAAAATTACCAGTGCAGACAGTACAGCTCCATCAATATCTATGGCTAGCTCATTTCTACAGAAACATCTGTGTTAAGGGGAGACACAGGGTGCACGTGCCCTGGTTCCCCCTCTCTCAGGGGGCACCTCGATTATTATTTTGAGCTGCAGAGCTTGACTACCCTGTGGATGAGGAGACAAAAGTAAGGAGTAGAGTCTGCGCAATAGGGCATAGTCACACGGAACAGTATAGTCCTGCAGATACTGCAGGAGCCACAAAACTAATAAGGTGTCTGCGCATGTGTGACACTGTGCGTTGGTATGTTGGTACCCTTTTGCACTATTGTATTTGGATATGTGTTAAATAAATATTAGCTCTTTCTGTAGCTCATTCATTTCAGTGGAGTTTCTTCCACACACGCACAGTTCCTTTTAAAATGAATGCTCTATAGGAATGAATGGGTCATAGAATACAATGAGAAAATACAGTGCAAGCTGGTTATATCACTCTACTGAGTATGTACATAATACTCTCTGGAACAATGGCTTTTTAAAGTTTAGTGACATGCATTGAACATAGTGAAATATATAGATGTATCCTTATTTACCTGTCATTCTTCCACTACATAATGCTTAAGTCATGGCATGTCTTGTACTATGGCCCTCATTCAGACCCACTCGCGAGCGGCTGTCCGCTCGCAAGTGGGTCGATGGTCTGCACTGCGCATGCGCACGACGGAGGGAGCTCCGTCGTGCGCATGCGCGAGATGCGACGAGCGAAGGATTTTCCTTCGCTCGTAGTGTCTCATCAAAGGGGGCGTGCTGTCAATGTTGACTGACAGCACGCCCCCTTTGGTGGGTGTGCCGGGGGCGTGCCTGACAGACGGAGACGTTCCCAAGGGAACGCCTACCGTCTGAAGCCGGCCCCACTGACATCACTAGTGATGTCAGTGGGAGTGATTTTCGCTCTGATAGAGCCAAAATCACTCCTGGCCTTGTGGTTGAGAAACTCAATCGCAGGCTTCTGCTCGCAGTTTCGATGGTCGCGATGGTCAAGACCATCGCGACCATCATCCTGCATGCTCGTATATGCTGTGGGTGGGGACCCACAGCTATGCGAGCGTCCAGGAGGACGCTCCATATTTATGGAGGTTGGCCCTGATTCAGAGCGAGCGCTCTGGTCAGAGCGTCCGGCTCTGAATCAGGGCTATGTGTGCAGACCCCTGTGTTTTGGTTTTGCAAAACCATCCCCAAAGGTTTTGATTTTGCAAAAACTACCCTCAAGTGTTTTGGTTTAGGATCTGGATTTCTTCAAAAATTTATAAAAAAACCTGCTAAAATCATGCCATTTGGGCATGTTAATGTTCCCATAGTATTATTAACCTTAATAACATTCATATCCAGTAATTTCCAGTCAATTTTGACCACCTCACAGCTCACAATAATGGGCAAGGGCTCCAGCAAGCTGGCTGGCTAAACTAAGCAACTGTCGAGGTCACGACTTGTCTCCCTTGGATTGTTTACCTTCTCAGAGTGTTGTTGTTCCGGTTTCCTCAATTGCTAGGCAATCTGCACGCCTCAGGAGGTCATGTGTTATCCACAGCAAGGCGTGATTGGTTTTTCCTTCTATTTGTGCACGCTGGCCTTTTGCCGCCTCGCCGACTATAGCATTCCTGTAGGTTCTCTCGGCTCAGCTGTATGGTCAACATTCTGTATCACCTCGTGGTAGTGTATTCTGATACTCCAGCGGAATTACCTTGCTCTCATCCTCTCCAACGGCTCCCTAGCCATGCCAGCAGCTTCCCTGCTGCCACTGGCACACCTGCCTTTCCAACGGCTCCCTAGCTGCACAAGCAGATTCCATGCTGCCACCGTCTCTTAGGCCCGCATACAGTAATTAGTACACAAACTTGTGTACCGGCTCTCAAAGCCGCAGTGCACTAATGGGTACACAAACTAATACACAAACTTGTGTACCGGCTATCAAAGCCGCAGTACACTAATTGGTACAGAACCTAGTACACAGACTTGTGTACTGGCTCTCAAAGCCGTAATACACTAATTGGTACACAAACTAGTACACAGACTTGTGTACCGGCTCTCAAAGCCACAGTATACTAAATTGTACACAAACTTGTGTTACCGGCTCTCAAAGCCACACCATCGGCTCTCAAAGCCACATCTGAAGTACACTCACTTGCATACCAGCTCACTAGCCACACTATTGGCTCTCAAAGCTGCATCATTTGGGTACCAACCTCTGCCACCAGCTCCTGCCACACCATCCGCACCCAAGCCACATCATCGGCACCTAAGCCGTACCATCAGCTCTCAAAGCCACATCACTGGTTTACCAGTTTCTACCATTGGCTCTTGCCACACCATCAGCACACAAGCCACACCATCGGCTATCAAGGTCACACCACTTGTGCTCCAATTCCCGCTACCAGCTTTTACTGCACCACCAGCACCTAGCCACACCATCGGCTCACCTCACTAGTCATACCATCGGCTTCCAAGCCGTACCTCTAACTGTTTCTGTTCCTGTTGTCCCACTCACCACAGGATCCCATTGTACCTTCGCGTGAACCACTACTACCCCGCGTATTAAGACCAGATGGACCCCTAAGTACTGATGAACGTGTCTAGTTCTAAGGGAACAAAGAGCGATTGTTAGTGGCAGAAGACCTCGCTAGCCGGGTTCTAGGGGGTTCACATGGAGCAGGCTTTGGCATTCATATCAGCAACAGAGCAGCGGCACAAACACATGGAAGTTTAAACAAGAATATAGCACATCTAGAAAAGCAGACAGGTTGGCAGTTTAATATAAACAGTTTAATATAAACTATATGATGCTATAGAATGTTTTCATTATTCAAGAACTAGATAAAAGGCCCGAGGCCAACAGAAGTAAATGGAGGTTGTAGTATTGGTGGAAGACAGGTATAAGATTGATTGATTACAAAATATATCTATAAAGGAAAAGAAAAAAAATTTGATAATTGGAACAAACTATTAAAAAACATGAATCCAAATGCATACAACTATAAATAAAAAAATATATGAATGGAACAAAACATTAAACAACAAGAATCCAAATGAGATTAATCAATTCATTAATTGATTGATTAGTTTTAATAATTAACTATAAAAATAGTAACTCAGAGAAATAGAAAACACTAGCAAAAAACAAGAATCCAAAATCCTAAAGAGATTGAGGCCCTCATTCAGAGGCGGTCGGAGGATGCAAGCGGTCGCTCAGAAACTGGGCGGCCGCTTGCATCCTGACTGCCCACCTCTGTTTCGGTTGTTAGGCAGTGGGTTTTCATAGACCATCGCGACCATCGGGGCTTACGACGAGACCCTAGGGTAGGGTCTCACTTGTTGTAAGCCCCGGAGAGCTTCTGGCTCTGTCAGAGCCGGAAGCTCTCCACTGACATCACTAGTGATGTCAGTGGGGCCTCCCCCAAATGGCCACCCCCCCGGCCCGCCTTCCAAACGGGGCGAGCTGTCAATCAACATCGACATCTCACCCCCTTTGGAAAGAGACCCGCTACGACCGGCGCTGTCGGTCGTAGTGGGTCTCACGCATGCGCACGAAGGAGCCGGCTCCCTCATGCACATGCGCACTGGAAAAACATTGAGGCGGCCGTGCGGTCGTAGACCATAGGGCCGCCTCTGAATGAAGCCCTGAGTCCTCAGGATCTAAGGCAGTGTAACAGCCTAGTCAAAATGGATAATTACTTATTAATTATACGATTTAATGATACAAGTCTGTATCTGCTGAGAAGTTGCAGGAAACAGTGCATATATGCCTAAATGATAAGCTGGTAGTAGATGGCATTGCAAGATACAAAAGAAAATTAATGCCTTAGTAATGTACAGTACTATAGAGCACACTGTCTATCAAAACCACACAACCTTGGCAAAGTCCATAAAGAAAAGTGGTGCACAGTGGAAATATACATGAACCCTATGACCCACGCTTATGGTAACCGCTTTAAGCTTGTGGGGGCCCAAACAAACACAGCACTTCAGCAACAGTGACTGCCACTTTAGTGACTGAAGTGATTGTTTTGGCCCTCTCAAAACAAGCTACCAATGTGCTTAAGGCAGCTAACAGTGCTGTTAATCATGTCTAAAGTTGGAAGATGTCATTATCATCCTCACCCTCATCAGTGTTATTCATTTCACAATGTTAGCCCATCCCCACTGGAATCCATTGTTACAAAAGTCTCTATACTTGTAATTGGTGGCAAAGGTCTTCCTCATAGAATGTGTAGTCCATTTTTATGAACATCAAATTGTTTAATTTTTAGGAAGTAACCTCCTATGCTGATTGCTCACAAGGTTCCTGGCTGTGCTAGACACTTTTTTTCAAGTACACACTGGATGGTGGGCAGCTTAAGTAAAGCAAAGATAGTTTGTACAACGGGCACCAAATTGCCTATTGATGCTTTCTGTATCAGATTGAGTCAATAATTTTGGATAATTCTTTTAAGCCTAACCAGATGGCATGATGGTGTTTCATTCTGGTGCGCTGAGTTGACTCATTCTCATCACCAGTGGGACTCTTTGAAAAGGTCAGTTTTTTTTCCTGGCAGCAGCATTTGAGGGTGACATTGAAACAGGAGACTTCATGTCATGTGCCACTTGAGCTGATGACCTACTCTTTGCATCTCTTAAGACTCAAACCTATGATTGTTATGGCTCAGTGGTAGCCAAGAGGAAAGTCCTGCTCAGCCTTGAGGGCTGGAATTCCTTGGCTGGATGTGGCTGGGTGGTTTCCTGAAGGGCTGGAGGAGCTGGCTCCAAAAGTGACTTAAGAGCCAATGAGTTGTGGTGCGGTCTTTGGGCCGGTAGCAGCCTGCAGTCTTTGGGCCGGTAGCAGCCTTTGGGCTGGAAGAGGCCTGTGGGCCTATTAGATTAGATGCGGCCTTTGGGCTGGTAGCAGCCTTTGGGCTGGATGTGGCCTGTGGGCCTATTAGTTGAGATGTGGCCTTTGGGCTGGTGGCAGCCTCTGGGCTGGATGAGGCCTGTGGGCCTATTAGATGAGATGCGGCCTTTGGGCCAGTAGCAGCCACTGGGCTGAGTTGCTGCCTTGAGGACAGGAAGACTTTGGCAGGATGCAGCCTTGGACCGAGATACAGTCACTGAGTAAAGCTGCAGCCTCCGGGCTGAAGGACTTGGCTAGGAGATACTGTGATGCACCAGTCGTGCCGGGATGACACAAGCGGTCATACACAGGATTGCGTACTCAGGATGCCCAGGTGCACTTAATGCCGCTGGGATAACACAAGCGGTTAGTACACAGAATGGCATACTCAGGATGCTAGGTTGCGCACTCTGGACTCTTGAGTGTGGCCTGTGCCACCTGGATGTCACAAATGGCAGGTAGTGCAGATGCGGACCATGCCGCCTAGATGACACAAACGGCAGGTAGTGCAGATGCGGACCGTGCCACCTAGATGACACAAATGGCAGGTAGTGCAGATGCGGACCATGCTGCCTAGATGACACAAACAGCAGGAACAATGGAGCTGGCTGGATACTGGAACTTGACTGTGAACAGGAGACCAACAGAAACTGGAAACACATGAAACGCTATCACCTGCATGGAGTGAAGGGCTGGCTGGAATTTAACAGAAACATGGCCCAACCAGAGCAAACCTCCCTAATGAAAGACTATTGAGCACCTGGGCTGTGCACAGACAGTAGAATCAATTAGTGTGGACCTGATACTGCACACAGACAGGCAGTAATTAGTGCAAAGCCTCAGCAGCAACCAAGACTGGAACTGCAAACAATATGCTGCTACCACAGATCCTAACAGGAGGAAGGAGGAGACTTCAGCGAACGCTTGCCCGGCGTTCACCCCGCACAGCATTGGCAGCGCGGCGGCTTGTGAAAACGATCACGCAAAGTTGCCAAAATGTAGTGATCCAATTGCAAGATGTTGAAAACCCTTTTGTCCTGGTGAAGGGAATAAAGAACTTGATCTACACGTCCAACATACTTAGCAGAATCGCTTCATTTCATCTTCTCCTACAGTTTTTCAGTAATTTATCATCTAACTCAGGCTGGGAATGTCTGAACTCACTTCATTGGTTACAATTTCAAATGGTTTCAGTGTCGTCCATAAAATGGAGTAATCTCCACTGTGCTGGAGTAAGGTACATTCCCCGTTCTCTCCCTATGTCATGGCTTTTAGTGTAGCTTGGATGGCTTTTTGCTATTCCTCCAGTCACTGAAGCATATACAAGGTGGAATTCAACCTGGTTACTACCTCTTGCTTCAGTTGGTGGGTTGGCAAATTGAACGGTTGTTGCAGTTGCTGCAATATTTTACGTTAACATGTTACTGAATGCCGAAAATGCCTCAAAATTTTACGGGTCACAAACAGCACACACCTGTCCTTTTTTTAAATTTTCAACCACCAAGTGTATTGTGTGTGCAAAACATGGTACGTGTTCAAATTCACGCAGTAGTAATACTTGTATAAAGTTACTTGCATCATTGGAACTGACAAGTCCTGAGGAGAGTCTTAGCAGAGTTTTTACAATAGGTTGACACCGGTAAGCCTCTAATACCCCTTTCACATTGCAATCCTGGCACAGACCCGGGATTTTGAACACGGGTCCAATCCCTTTCACACTGCACCTTCGACCAGGGTTATTCCCCAGTTGGCCCTGTTCACACTGAACTCAGGGCCTGATTCAAAGCCGTACGCTATATGCGGACGGTCGTTCTGAAAAAGGGGCTGGATATTTAAATGAAGCGCTCGCTCTTTGCAGTCTGTTGACGCCTCTAAGTCTGAATGAGCGAACAAAACCTGCAGCCGCTATTTTGATAAAAACGCCCCCTGGCCGCTCGCATCCTACGTCATCTCTGCTATTTATTTGATTAATCGAGTACATCGAAAGGTGTCTGAACTGCTTGCAGTGCTTGTGGTTGGATTTTCCTACCGCAATCATGCGAGCAGTTCAGGCTAAGAAACAACCAAGTGACGTGGTCGATGACGCTGCTTTGTTAATTATGCACACCCTTAAAACGCCATTTTGACCTTTTGGCACGCCTGCGTTCGGATCTCCACTCCCCGTTTTCAAGCACCTTCCCCTGTTACCACCCACAAACGCCTCATTCTGTCACTCAAATTATCAGGCATTCGCTATTTTGCAAGCACATGAATTTCGACCGCACTGACTGGTTCGCGCATGCGTATTACGAGCCGTACGCATGCTCAGTTGTGCGAACATCGCTTGGAACGAACGAGCGGCCGCTTACGAGCGGCTCTGAATCAGGCCCTCAGGTCAGCCCTGTAAAACCCTATGGATGTTATTAAAAATTGACTATGCACATTTTGTTGCTTAGATGGTTTTTTTCATACACTGGAAACTGTTTTTTGCACTTGCAGGAACAGATCTCTGTGAGAATTATTTTGGGGTGCAGATGATGGGGGACACCACCGCACACACTGTCGATTACTATGGAAGAATAACACACTATGCTAATTATTTTTGCACTAATGCGGGACATGACTGCACACAGAATAGTAATACACGTCTGAACACATTTTTTTAAATACATATATTTTTTGTGGGATGTAGTCGGCATCCCGGCATGCGGAATGCCGATGGACTGAATACTGCCACTGAAATCCCGACAAGTCGGGATCCCAGCACCAATATCCTGACCGCCGGCATTCCGAAGGTAAGTATCGGGTTGTTAGGGAGAGGTTATGGTTAGGCAATAGGGGGAGGGTTAGGGTTAGGCATCGGGTAGGGAGTGTTAGGATTAGGGTGCGGGGAGGGGAGGATAGGTTTAGGTACTAAGGGGAGGTTAGGTTTAGGCCTCGGGGAGGGGGTGTTAGGTTTAGGCCCTGGGGAGGGGGAGATTAGGTTTAGGCACTGAGGGAAGGTCAGGGTTAGGCACCAGGGAGTGTGGGGGGTTAGGGTTAGGGCAGGGGTTAGGGTAGAGGTTATAAAAATACTTACCATTACTTCCTAAGGGTGTCAGGATTCTGGCTGTCAGGATGCCACTGTCGGTATTCTAACCAGCAGCCAGGATTTCATACCCAACCCATTTTTTATATTCAGTTTGAAAACACTGCAGGTTTTTTGTTTTAGACAACAACAGGATCACTTTTACAAACCAAAAAAAAGATGAACAACACTACACACAAACAATAGCTTGTTTGTTTGCATTGCAGTGTGTGTGTGCAGTCAGCGTGTGTGACAAATTAAACAAGCACGCTGACAACGAGGATTCCTGAGTCACCCTGTCCCTTTCCACCAGGCACTTACTCTAACTACTATTTGTACTACTATCCAGAGGAGTAGCTAGGGTGGCTCCAGTTGAGCACCTGATCCAGGCACCTACCCCGGCTAGGGCGCGGGAGATCAGCCATCCGACAAAGGGCAGAGCACCTGCTGAGCAAAGCATGAAACACATAAAGAGATCAGTGCCTCCAGACAGGGGGCATGGTGTGGTTGGAGCGGCGCTTATGGCTCCTCCCACACCACTACCCCAGTATGGATGCACTGATCTCTCACAGTCGAAAGGCTGATCTCCAGTGCCCTGCAACAGTAAGGAGGGGGGAAGAGATCTAATTAAGGGGGAATATCTGTGTGAGTGAAGGGAGGGGAGCTTTGTTAAGTGGAAGAGCTGTGTGTATAAGAGTGTATGCGGGGGTTGGTCTGTGTGAGGAGAGGAGAACTGTGTGTGAAGGGGGCATCTGAGCAAAGAGAAGATCTTAGTGAGGGGGGAGCACTGTGTGTGTGAGGGGAGGCTTAGTGAGGGTGGAGAGCAGTGTAAGGGGAGTTGAGCTGTGTAAGGGGGAGTGCTGTGGTGGGGTCTGAATGAAGGCGGTCATTGTATGTGTTTGAGGGGAGGAGATATGTGTGAGAGTGGGAAGATCTGAATGAGTGAGGAGAGCTGTGTGAGAAATGTATATACTGTATGTATTTATATATACATTAATATGGAGCCCCGAGGCAGTACTTTGCGTAGGGTCCTGTGGGATCTTAATCCGGCTCTGGGACTGAACAGAAGGGAGGAAGGGTGGAGCCACGGGCATTAACAGAAAGGGAGGAGGAAGCGGTTCCCTCCCATCATCACTCCTGGCTTCTCCTCTTTTGAGGTGGGTCCTACCTACCACCCTGGCCTAGACAACAGCCGGCCCGGTTTTCATGGAGGTAGGAACATGGCAGCTGTGTCCCTGTTGCTGAGGGGAGGCCTGAGCCGGGTGCTGGGTTACAGCACCCGTGACTGGGAGAAGCGTGAGCAGTGAGTCTGGTGAGGTCACACCAGACTGCTCTGACACCAAATGCCAATAAGGGGCACTACTATGGCATGTGTAATAGGGGCACTACTTTGGCATAATGTGTAAAATGGACATTACTGTGGCATAGCCTAAATAAAGGGCATTATTGTTATGCATAGTGTGAATAAGGGGCACTACTGTGGCATAATGTGAACTAAGGACATTACTGAGGCATAATATGAACTGTGGGGACTACTGTGTAGCATGTTATGAAAAAATAGCCCAAACTGTGGCATAACGCAAATTAATGGGCACTAATGTGTGGCATATTGAGCATTGGGGCACTACAGTGGCATAACATGAATAAAAGACACTACTATGTGGCGTAATGTGAATAAGGACATAACGTGAATTGTGGGAATTGTGGCCACTACTGTGTGGTTTATTTTTAATTGGTGGAATTACTTTAGTGGGTTGGAATATATCTAGCCCTCCATGTCCCAGTTTGATACTGCCCCTAATGTTTATTTTTATTTCCCTTTACTTTGCCCCTACATGCTGGACACACCCCCTACCTGGCATACTTGGGTGTGCTGTAACACACACATGCTCCGGGAGCGATAGCTACATGCTACACCCCTGCTCCTACCTAGTCCTCCTAACCCTAATGATGACAAGTTAATGGCATTTTTTATATTTCAGTGCTTCAGCCACAGTCTCACACCTTCTCCCTCTTCTCTCTTGTGTGAATGGCACCTGTTCATGAAGGAGGGACTTTTATATGCAATCCAAAATACATAACACATGAGAATCAAAGCTGAGAAGATGATGTTTTGCCTCGTTATGGGATCCAAACTTGGTGGGAACACCTGAGCAGGGAGTCGGAAACACTTGAATCTCTAAGTTTGGATGTGTTTCCAGGGAAACCGAACCGCAAATTTCTATCTGAGCCGCCGTCAGAGAGGAGCGGGCCCAAACGGAGGCTGCACATGGGCCCCCTCCTCTCTTAAATTGCCCCTGTTTCAAAGGGCATATGGAATCTTTTTGAAACTATACTATGCTGCTGTTAAACAGCTATTTTTAAACAATTGAAGTCTAGGCCCACCCACATGTTCTTAGAACCAATTACTGTATACCTACGCATCATAATGGACCCACTGAAAAAAAGAGAGAATCAGTTTTTCCGCTACAGTACAGTATTGCGACCAATTTGCAATATTTGTGCATACTGTATAACAATGCAGACTAACAGTGTGACAAATGTATAACTCCTGTTCACTTCTACTGCTAGATCTGCTATCTGGTGTCTGAGCACTAAATGTAATTGTAAAAACACAGACGTTAGACAATCTCATTTTCTGGTCCTGAGCAGTAAACATGGGCTCTTTTACACTTCTGTGCTATTATGTGATAAATATTTCAGATTGTGTGGCATAAGTCGCATACTGAATACAATGAACTCTATGTACAGTAATCTATGAGTATAACAAATGAAAGGTGTGGTTTTTACTGGCCACTCAGTGGTTGAGGTGTGTACTGAATGAAGTAATACATGACGTGTCTTGGCGCACAATAGGGATGAGCATTCATCAACACTAATATAAATAAGAAGATAAAACAATATATAATTTACGGTCTTATATATTTATATGTGTGTGTGTGTACTGTATATCTTCTATTATTTACTATTGTTATTATTTTTATTACATATATTTTCTTTATTTACTATTATTATTTTTTTCATCTCTTGATATCATTGTTTGTCATTCTGGTTACTATCCCTAGATAAAAGAGTATATGAGGATCTTTTTAGTCGAGCTAGTACATTTAATATCTATTTAGAAATGAAACGAGCATTATTCCTGCTGTGAATATTACTACTATGTATGTTGATCATACAAACATTTAAGTGAGTGCCATTATATAATAAGACTGTTGAAGAATTATTTATCTATTTAAAGGAAGGCTAATTAAGCACATTATTATACTAATATCTGCTTATTTTCTTTTGAATTTATTCAAACATATGTATCGTCACCTTTAAAGCATGTCAAATTCATAAGTATTTTATTTTAATTCATTTTATTATATTTTTTCTTTATATACTGTATATCTAACTATTTGCATATTTGTAATATTTGTGTACTTATTCTTGCATACAGGAATGTTTGTTGCTTTTTAAATATTAATTTCTTTACCCCAGTAACTAATAGTTACTAATAGTGAGACACTAATTGAGTACAAACACTTGATCTAATTTAGCAAACCCCTCTATTATGAACTAAATCTACTACTGACCATTCAGACACCTGCTTCTTGAAAAAGCCATGCACCACGGAGAAACGCGTTGAAGCTTTAGGTGTCTTCCAGTCCGGAGCATCTATTTCTTATAACCGCACTATATTAAGAGCATCCAACTATCCTATTCATCTGGAGCAGTACTAATACAGCTTGACAGAGATCCTGTTTGCAGAGGTCAAGCGCGGCCCATAGTCACGTGGGAAACCAGTGGTCACACTTGGAGTGACCACCTCGAATCGGCTCCCCTGTCCTCCATCTACAGCCTGGCACTGCACACTGAGACCAGCAGATGCTGGAATTGCCATTTAAACATCTTAGCCTGGAGCATAAACAAGTGGACGTTATTGCAGTGAGTAACAAAGGAATTTCTCCTACGTATCTATCCATCTTTTTTCATCAAACAACCAAAGGATAATGTCAAAGTTAAGTCCTTCATTCATCTATCTCTATGATAAAAAATAGATCTAGTTTATGTTATTTACTTGAGAGAGGTCCAAAATAAAGTTGTAGCACTTTAATTTGTGTGTTACATTTTAGCATCTAAATACATCCCGCTAAAAATGCAGCTATTATGGGACTGTCCCACCATCCTAATACAGTAGTGAATACTTTAGTCCCAGCTGCTGAATGCTATGCCATGCTCCTGTGAGTGGGAGCATCTCACATGCTAGACCCACCCACAAATGGATGCAGCCATGCCCAACATGCTGTGGTACCACAGGATGTTGCTGTACCCTGGCCCAGAATTTATCTTGGCAGCCCTGGAGGTGACAGGCAGAGACAAGAGGAAATGGGGCTTAGTGGTGCCGTGGAGGGAGGTGGTTGAGAGTGGAGGAACAGGAAAGGTGGGAGAAAGAAGCAGAGGGTTGGAAAGCAGAATGATGAGAGAAAAAAGGGGGAACATCAAGTGGAGGAGACAAGAGGAAGAGGATAGGGATGGATAAATTAGAGGAATATGTGGACACTGAATAAGAGGGGTGTTTGAAGAAAGGATGTCCATGCTGTGGATGAGGTAATAAGCAAGATGAGGCTGTGTGATGTAGGGACAGTGTGGATAAAAGTTGTTAAATCTTCAAAAATACAGGTAAAAGAACAGTGCTGCTAATGTATGATCGCAGCTCCAAAAGTGAAATATAAAGAGAAGTATGTGAGTAGTGGGTGAAGGAATTAGTTATTAAAATAATTATTAAAGTGGATAGATGTAATGCAATGGAAAAAGGCAATACAAACGAGATTTTCTGTAGTATGAAGGCAACAATTACAATGTACAGAGCCAATCCAGTCAGAAGTGTTTGAACAACAACAGCAATCAACAAGAGCAGCACGCAGATAGGGAAGTTCTTGCAATGTCCAAGCAGTGACTGCAGTAAGGAGTTTCCTGGATACAGCAGCTGTTGGTGAAATCTGTAATTTAAATTGTGATGTTGCTTGATGTTGTGCAGAAACTGTCCTGGTTTTGATGATGTTTTCCCTCAGTTTTCCTTCAGCTTAACTCTGGCGTAACTCCGTCTTAGTTATCAAATTGTAATTACACTTATAGTCTAACACTTTGAATCTAAAACTGAGAAATGCAGCCTACGTCTATGCAGCCTTACTGATCACTAATAACTAAAGTCACAAACATGTGTCTGTGTGCTCACTGATTTGGACCCCACTCCCTGTGCTCAACACACACTAAATTGGGATGCAATAAAGTCTAAGATAAACAATTTGTGAGAAGGTAGTAGACCATCACAGATTCACAATAATTTCCTAAGTTCCTTTATAGAAATTGCTCCTAATATAAAAGTAGTGACAATTTATGTAAAATAATTTTTCAAAGCTGTGTTTTGCAATCAATATAACAGCATCTAATGGGAGCAGTAGTGAAAGTTACCTGTAATTTAGAGAGAGAGAGGTCACATCAGTGTTTGCATGGTGTGCATATGGCTAATAAGATCTCCGGTGTAACTCCATCTTAGTTATCAAATTGTAATTACACTTATAATCTAACACTTTCAATCTAAAACTTACTAATGCACCCTACGTCTATGCAGACTTACTGGTCACTAATAACTAATACAATAAATATACATATATATACATAGATAGAAAAGCATGAACATTTGTGAACTTCCAAGCTTATACACTATAATGTAAAAACACATGTTAGGGGAGAGACACACTTTTGTACAGAAACACAATATGCACAAGGACAGCAGAAATCACTTTTGCACACAAGGCTACAGAGGCACAAACTTATTTACATTAGTCTAGTTATCCTAATAACAATTTCACAGTAAATAAAACTTAGGGGACTTTTTTATTCGCAATTAAAAAGCACTGATCACTCATTGTATACGATATAGAGCCTTATTCTGAGATGTAGGCAAACCCGATGGTTTACCTACATCTCTGATGTTTTTCAATCTGTGCATCGAGGGTTACTCAGATGTCCGAAGGTCCCGCAGTTGATCCGATGCTGCATCTTCGCATGCAGCATCAGATCACAAATGCCCACCTTCTGTGGCTTTTGGATATTTTAGCACAGCCGCTGCATACAAAGACACAGCAGCAGAAGCAAGAATCCAACTCTGAATCAGGACCACAATTACAGATGATAACAATCAGAGTCTTGTTTACTTCATGTATTACTTTTAGTACTGTATGTTAAGCAGGTTCTGTCCCCAAGACATATGCAGGTGGATAGTATCCATGAGGAAAGAATGGTGGAATATAACAAGCATCTCATTGATCTCTTAATGGCCAACATCCATTATACTATCTTCTTTATAATCTAAAACAGAAACATTATCTTATACAGCAGGCATAGTTAATCTTTTTAATTGGTTCTCTCAAATATTTTTTGTTGAGAAAGTCTATTGCTTTTTCAACAAAAAATATTTAAGAGAGAACATGCAGATTTTATTTTCTAATTATAGGGAGACAAAGAGAAGTTCCTTCCAGCACTGTCGATTTCTAGAGCTTCTTTCCTCAATGTGTTATTCAATCAGGGCCAGGTGTGAAGAAAAGTGTACATGGAACCAATTAATAAAACAATCATGCTGGTTCAAACCAAAAATACAATGTGCAAGATTAGTGCTTTCATTATACATTTGTTGCATGCTCTCCTGTGTGATGCCTTCCTTCTTGTGTGCTGTAATTGGATTTGTTATATTTAATTCCTCTCAAGCATTGGTGCGACCAAAACAATGATCTCTGTAGCTGTAAAGCTCATATGGTACAATACTGTGAAAAGGTGATGATATTTGTAATTTAAGGGATATTTTGTGAACATAATTAACAGAATTTTAAAATAATTCACTGTGAAACATATTTAAAAAAAATTGCATTTTAAATAGTTTGGGGGAGATGTACTAAGCCTTGGAGAGAGATAAAGTACCAACCAATCAGCTCCTAACTTTCATTTTACAGACTGTGTGACTGATTCATTACCAATCGCAACTGCGATTATGCACACAGACCCAGAGTGATTGACAGGAAGTGAGCATTTAAGGAAAGTGACAGTGGAGTGGTCGGAGAAACGCAGGCATGCCAGTGTGTTTGAAAGCTATTACAGGGGTGTGCATAAATTAGCCACTGCGATACCATACACATCTTGTGCACTCACTGCATGTGATGAGGTTAGCAATTTGTGAGTAAGCTCAGACCTTGTGCACGTGTGTGTGAGGCTGCGATTGTACTTAATGTCACTGATGGTTTCGCAGACTTGCTAAGTATTACGGATGTATGTAAGGTAAACTGGGCATCATTATGTTAGGATGCGACGGCATTGCGATAGCAATCATTAGCATATATTCGCAGTGAGACTGCGTGCGTAATCGCAGCAACGATCGCAGATGCGATCTGTAATGAATCAGGCCCTGTGTTTGAAAAATGACTGGTTGGTACTTTATCTTGGACAGGAAGATTGGTTGGTACTTTATCTCTCTACACTTTATCTCTCTCCAAGGCTTAGTACATCTACCCCCAAATCTATTGTGTGGCAAAATGAAAGCTGTTTTTAGGGCTCATTCGGAGGGGTGTTTAGGATTGCGCTCACACACCTTAGCTGTCAGTGGACCTGATTCAGACCCTCACGCAATGCAGATGTTCATGTTGTAGAGCGAATCTTTCCTACTGCACGTGCCGCTGGCGGCTGTGTGTCTGTGTCTGTGTAGGGCAGAGCGCTATCACTGCGCTCTGCCCTACACGCGAGGAGACCTGATGTCGGATTCTCTAGTGAGAATCCGACATCAGGCGGCCGCCGTTCGGCCCCGAACGGGGATCCGAGTCAGGCGGTGAACACCCGAACAGGGTTCGGGTGGACTCGGATCCCCAATGTTCGGAGCTGTTCGGATTCCACAGAATCCGAACCGCTCATCTCTAATACAGATCAGTATAATCCGTGCATGTTTCTGACTGTAATAAAGCAAATAAATTGTTAATATTCTCACCTAACTCCTGCCGCTGGAATCCCCAGCCTAGGCCGACTAGTTAGGGGGATAAGTGCTTTGGCTCTGATATCCCATGAAGCATGTCTCCTGGCTGTAACATTACCAACCTGCTAGTAAGAGCACGCTGCTGATTGAAGGAAATATGGGGGAACTCTACTCATTTTTATCTCCGTATTTCCTCAACCAGGACTGGCTCAGGAGCCCAGTGCTGGTTCATTGAAATATGGGGGACCCCAACGCCATTTCCCCCCCTATTTCCTGAACCAGGACCGGCTCAAAAAACCAGGTGCGTGTTATGCTAGGGAGGGGGGACCCCACGTTATTTTTTCCCTATTTTTTTTACACTTTTTTTTAATACTAAACTCACACAAGCCTGCATGGATGTCGCTGATCTGTGCAGGCTGCATGTTCAGGTGTGTTTGGCTCAGTCAGACACAGAGAACACCATCGGAAAACACAATTCAGCAAAACACGATTCTTGGTAAATTTGTGTTTTAACTGACAAAACTCTTTCATGGCCAGACACAAATCTTAGTAAATTGACCCATTCATGTTCCTGACTCCATTAATCTCATGGTTCCTAGTGGTCTGCTATGTTCAAGTCTGCCGTCTGCATGGATCCTTTTCCTCCCTGTGTCCAAACGCACAATCGGTGTGATACTGTCATCATTTACAGAGCTGGTATTGTACATTGGATACTCCGCATCCATGACACTTCTTTGTCACTGTTGTGAGACCTAGCTGCCACAGCCATTATGATTGGACTGCAGCTCTCCATGCGATGAAGTCACAGTATTATGTGCCATGTTCCTTACTGCATTTGTTCTTTATTGTTTTGTGTGTGTCACATGTATATGATTGATCATTCTGTGTTGATATGTAGCATTATTTTCAGCATTGAGTCTGCACTCATCTCTGCCATGGGGATAGCTCACTGAGAGGGGGATGGGAGGTGCATCCTGTAACACAGAGTTGTCACCTTGTCGCTATTGCATCTATAAAAAAAAAATATATATATTTTTACTTTGCTTTGTTATTTTTCATTTTGAAGTGTTTTTTACTCTTTCACATTGACATATATTTCAGTGTTAAAATTATGCAGTGATTATTCCTTATAGGTAAAAAATGTCTAATTTACAAACTAACGCAAAGGTTACTTCTAAAAAAAATGTCTTAATTGACACTAAGTACCAAGTATTAAAGAGTTGTATTTATCGTCAGCTACAGTAAAGAGGTTGCTAGGCACTGGAAGCTATCTCGGTGCATCATCAGCTCTACAGAATCTGTGCATCAAAACTGATTGAGGTATCGCATAAGTCTGTTAATATAATTCAATATAACATTACACTTAACTAAAACAAAAAATAAACAAAAGGGGTATTTGTGAAACATTTAAATGCATTGGGGGTGTCCTACACTACGTTTACTTAGTTTAGGAAGTAGTCATGTTAATTAATGTATTTATATATGAGTATACTTAGCATTAAAAAAACACATTTTATGGAATACTGAGAAAATTCAGGAAACATCAGCAAAACTCCCTCCAATTAAAGAGTAAACAGCTGTTTGATTCTGCAATGGACATAAAATGGTAGAAGCATAACTTAATGGCCCTATAGTACTGCCTCATTATGGTCCACATGAATATTGGAAAATGAAACTGGACAATTGGCTAGAATTTTTTAAAATCATTAAAGTTATTTCCTGCAAGTAAAAGGATCACCAGTTATCACCAATAATCGGAAGCTACTGACATTCATAAAAATGCAACAATAAATGTCTTCTGTAAAATAGTATCACATTTATTTATTTATTTAGATAACAAATACTGTGAAAAATAGAAACTAGATTACACAAGATTAAATGAGATAGAATTGTTTTGTTTTTTGTTTTTTAAGTTTTGAGCAGAACCTTTGTGAGATATGATAAGTTTAGAAGGTCAGTTACTACATGCAAAACTACAGAGAGAAGTGCAAAAACCCCTTTGCTGAAGTTATACTTCTAAATTTGCACAGTTGAGCCTATATTTACATAGAGATGTGCGCAGACAACCGTGTTTTGGTTCAGCAAGCCGGCTGGCTAAACTAAGCGAGAGAGCAGCGGCACAAACACATGGCAGTTTAAAAGAATATAGCAGATCTATGAAAAACAATTGTATGTAAGTGCAGTTTACAGTACTTCCATACACAAGAGTCTATTTGCACTGGATTGCAGATGCTAGCTAGTGTCTGGCAAAGGGATCCGATCTAAATATCTACAGTAAAAAGGTAGACAATGTCTAGATCAGAGATTTTCAACCTTTTTGAACTCGCGGCACACCGAACAAATTTTTAAAAGTACCAAGGCACACCATCTGTCCCCCATGAAGAAAAACTCGCACATTGGTCCCCACGGGGAAAAATAAAGTGCATATATTGGCCTCCACGGAAACTGATAAAGCACATAAAACACAATTACACTGGTACCTCCAGAAAGCAAAATAAAACAAACTGGCCCACAAATGAAAAAAAATCACACTATCCAGATAGCAAAATAATATAAATTGCCCCCACATAAAAAAACACATTTACACTGACCCCCACAGACAGCAACATAATACACATTGCCCCCACATAAAAAAAACACATTTACACTGGCCCCCACAGACAGCAACATAATACATATAGACTTCATATCTGGAGCTCCCTGTCCCTTGGTAGCGTTACTGGGCAGATCCTTCAGTCCCTCAGCGCCGGTTGGTGCATGCTTGCACTTTCACTGCTCATCAGTAGTGTGAAGGAGTGTGAAGTACTGTGCAGGTGGGACAGCGACGCGGCGTGCGTGACCTATGATGTCACAACGCCGTGTCTCCTTTGGTCTGGCCTGGGCAGCGGCTGAGCCACGCGGAAGAGCTCAGTGCTGCCCCGGCACAAAGTTAGGGAAATAAATAGATACAGGTAAGCTGTGGGGGGTATCTCCTGGCAGCACACTTGGGAACCACTCGCGGCACACTAGTGTGCCACGGCACAGCGGTTGAAATTAATTTAATCACATGCCCTTTTCTTGGAATTGCGCTTGGATACAACACGAGGGTTAAAATATATATATTTTTTCTCCTGTCCCTTTTCAATAAGATCACATCATAACCTCAGAAATATAGGCTGTGATAATTGTAGTGTTTTATTCAGCGGTGTAGGATACACTAAATAATCTTTTATATGGGATCTTCAAATATTTGCTATCTCTATTTCTGATAGATGTGTGTGTAAGTCCAATTGGAGGGTGTAAGTTAAGTTACAGTATATGCGGTTTATGATTATGCTGATGGCATGACATGGGGTTAAAGATTGTGCAGTCCTGAATGGGGAATAGTACCTAAATAGCTTGCACATGGCCCCCCTCATTTCTCAAATATGCCACCAGATAACATGCACCTCCCAATATTTTGGCATTCAAAATAGGAACAAATTAAGCACTCTCCCAAAATGACCCATACCCTGGCCCACCCAGAATCATCCATATTTATGCAAACCTCCTCACCTTTTGAATTTTGCAGTTGGGAGGTATAAGGTAAAGACACATTTAATAAATAGCCAAACTTGGCCTACGCTCATCTGCTAGAATTGCTTGTGTGACAGATAATCTGACTCATTTTACTCTAGAAAAATCCCAGTAACTAGTAGCACCTATAAAACACAAGTTAACAATAGTAAACTAAAAAAAGTTTTAATTCATGAAGAGATTTTGGTTTCCCTCACTGACAATGCAAAACTTTACTAAATTTCAATAGTCTTTGGAGTTGTAAAATTAGATTAATAGAGTATTGGATTTCCCCCACCACACTGTCTGGATGTGAACACCTTGAGGCGGGATACAAACATATTGATCCTGTCTTTCTCCTTATATTGACATCACATGAAATAAGGTCATGCCATAATTCTAAAGCTGTTAAGGAATGATTTGCCAATCCTCCAATCATGAAATACAAACTTCATTTATAATTTGGATGCTTTTAAAATATGCTTTGAGAATATGCAGAAAACAGCAATCCGTGTACCAGCCAACAGTTAAAAGCACAATGAAAGCACAGTTGGTGGAAACCAGAATGCTATCTGCCCACGATTATTCATTTCCTTTTAGTTTAGAGAAAAATACTTTATATGTGTAATTGTTAAACCATTTTTAAATAGCAGCAATAAATAAAGATAACAGGAAAGCTTTTAAATGAAGAGCATAAAATAGAATATAGAAATTGTTTATTCCTGCTTCTACCAAAACATTATTTTCTACTTATTATTTGATTTTTCATTTACGTGAGTCATGATAAAAAAATCTGCATATTCATGTTTTGTGTACGTTTGTAATTACTAATTATATACTGTTTGCAATTCTAAAACCACAGCTAGATTTGCATTAGTCATATTTGTCACTAGAGATATGCGCAGACCCCCATGTTTTTGGTTTAGGTTTTGGGAAAACCACCCTCAAGTGTTTTGGTTCTTTTCTGTTTTTGCGTTGGACTTCTTTAAAATTTATAAAAACAGCTAAAGACCTATTATCATGCAAATCAACACCCGAGATTCGAGTTGTAAACTTACAGCAGACCCGAGATGGGACTTGGTTCTACTCAGTACCCCAAAGTTCGGGTGTGTTCAGTTTTCTGATAAATCAGATCGCTTATCTATACTTTTCACATGATTAGGCTCACAATTCAATAGATCATTGGTAAATACTGTATGAATCCAAGTAAATATCTTTCAAAAACAATTATTCCAATTAACATCTATGGACTGGAGGTTAGTAAGTTTAGAGAATCCACCCATCACCATTCATGTGGGGAATCAACTAATACAACACCAGCCAATCACTTTAGGCTTTGGAAGTATGGATTAGTACTATAGATAACGTTATTTTTAAAAAAAACAACATTATATATATATAAATATATATATATATACATATATATATATATATATATATATATATATTACACACAACAATCATACCTATGCTAAACAGAAAATTCTAAAATAATTGAATACATTGATTCAAGATTATGCTTTGTATAATTATAATTCCTTAAAAATGTGGTAAAGATTGTTTCAGTTGAGAACTTATATTTCTATTCTCCCATTTTTTTCTATTGATATGTAATCCATTGGTTTATGATCTGTTTGAAGCAACTTCTAATACAAAATGATTGTACCAGTTTTTTTAGAGCTCAGTAGAGATCAATTAAGAATCACGTTCTCTTCTGAGCAAAATGCGTCTTTTATATTGTGCCGTAAAGAAAATAAACTGAAGCCTCCTATTGAGCTACCATTAGTGATCTAAATAAATGATAGCATTATAATTCTAGACTGACTAGCTGAAATTATACTTTCTGTAATTTAAAGTATTATGCAATTACCCACAATGCACATGAAAATTTCAAAGAATCTCCTTAATAAAGAAACTATAGCAAGCATGATTTTCACACATTTTCGGTTTAATACTTGTCATTATATATCATAGTCATACATGATTAATAAAATGGACATACCTAAATACTAAATGCAGAGACAAGATACAATACATTATTGTGTAAATACTAAACTGTTAAAAAAAATAATGCTATGCAGTGTACCCATGTTTGTGTGTAGATTTAATAGTTATAGTCATCTATGGCATGTTGATTAATTTCATTATCAGTTAGTTAGTAAGTTATGTATATAGTTTGTTAAGATAAATAGTCATATGTAATAGGTTGCGAGTTCTGTGAAGCTGTGTGAATTCGGCAATCTCGGCTGTAGATTTAAAGGGGCAATCGTAATAAGGTTTGATTTTATTTTTTAAATTATTGCCACTTTAAAGCTATAGCTGAGATCCATGAAATTGTGCCGCTTCACAGAATTCAGGACCTATTACGTACTGTATACTCCAAAATCTTACCAGAGTTTATATAATCTCACAATGTAGATTATCAGGAGGTCCTTTAAACATAGGCATGTCCCAACCATTTTCAGGGCGTGATGTAGCCTGTGTCTATGATAAATTTGTTCTGACTTCTCAGTACAGGAGCCCATTCTGAGTGACCATAGGGCTACTCAGATGGCCAATGATTGAATGATCTGCGACAGCGGCTGAGTATTTGAAGGCATTACTCCCACTATCTCCCAAAGGAAGGTTCTAACAGGATTGAAACGCGTTGGTGACAAACTACCTCAACAACCAAAAAGCTACATCACTTTGTTCCAGAGTACTACAATCCAGTGCTGATTGCACTGACACAGCCAGCAGCAGGAACAAGCAGTTGAAGCAGCGCAGCGCTTCGGATCAGGATGCCACGTGACCTGTAACATGACCTGACACGGAACAGGACAATCAAGGAAGACACCGCGGCTATGGAGTGCCCGTCCACAGAGGAGAAGAGGTAGGAGACAGACGGCAAGAAACACAGCAGGTGAGTCCCGCAGCATGGAGGGGGCATGCGGCAAAGGTTTGGATAAGCTGACACTGCATATATCCCCTCCTCAGAGAACGGCATCAGTGTCTGTAGCACAGGCACCCGGGGGATTGTAGGCGCCCAGCCGCACACCTCCGCAGGTCCTGCACAGACCACGATAGCAAGTCACAGGGGCCACCTCATGGACTCAGCCACTACTCTCCCTACACCACCCACTCTGTAAAGAAGACCCAGAGACACCATTCCACATCAGGATACCCACCTACACACTGTCACTGGACACTGCGGGATGCCGCAATCCAGACTTTTACACAAGTGCAACATTACTTTGAGTGCATCTATTGGACTCAATAGTTTACAGACGATTGGAACATTTAACTTTATCCTATCACCAAGAACTAGATGCCACTGGTTTACTAATTTTATCTACGTCCATACTAGTAATCAGCACATGTATGTAGATCCAGAAAAACATACAACAGAATTGTGAGTGATTCAGCTCACCTCCCACAGGTTGACGCAGTTATTGTGTCTGTCGTTTCCATTATTGTATACTATTTCATATTTCAATTGATTTTTGCATACCTTGTCTACATTGACAACACTAATTGTATAATATATTATTATTTTATGCATTTTGATATACTTGGATAGTAAAATATCTTGAACATAACCACGAACAGTTTCAGGTTTATGTGTTATAACAACATTTATCAGTCACCATAGAAGGGTTGAGCTCAAACTATTGGGAATACCATTAGTATTTCTTTCCTTGTTTGAATATATATACAGAGGGGGACAAACCTCTGTGATTTGTAGCTCACCCGATCAGCACCATAGTGCGCTAGTGTTACTGCTCAAGATTTATGAGTATTTGAAGGCATTTGCTTGGATCTACGAATCCACCAGTGGGCATCTCAATATAGTTCCAACCTGCTACCACATTAGCATATTTTTGCACAATAGCTGTGTGTGGGACTGGAGCTGCAAATGCATTAGCGTACATCTGTGTGTGTGTAAATAGCAACATAGAAGTTAATAGGCAGCTAAGTTTAAGAAGTCCAGAGCTATTGTACTTGTACAGTATTACAGTTGTTCAGGCAGCCATATATGAGAAGTCCCACATACAATAAGGGGCTACAAATAAGCTGCAGACAAAAAATAGTTAAAAAAGCTGGCAATTCCACACAAATAAAAATTAATATGATAATACATAGAACATATATATTGAAAACCATAAACACATAAATAAGAATATATAAAACCGACCATACATGCTCTTATTCATTGGACTCCCTTTGCTCATATTTCAAGGGTACACATTGGTATAAAATGTCTAAGCCCACCACTACCTTCTGCCACTTGCACCCCAAGAGAGTCTATGTTACAATGTAATCAACAGATCTCAAAGCTGAAAACCCTGCTTTTACGGCACACTGGTGGAGGATATCCCAGTCAGAGTAAGTGTTAAAGGATGGTCCATACTATACCTATACCTGATACCATCTATTTGGTGGTACTCTCAGAGTGCTATATCATCCAATGGATTCCTAGATGAGCCTATATTCACATATATGCTGGGTGCTTAACTTTTTGTCCATTTGTTTATTGGATTTTATATAGAGATACATTCTCAGAGTCTGCACTTCTAATAGTACACATTTTGATTTTATTTTTGTTTGCTGTTTATTTCTTGTTTTATTACTTGGTGAATAAATATATTAAGATTATTCTAAGAGTTTTAAGGTTTCTTTTTTGTTTCACAACCCATGTTTGATGTTTTTATTTGCTTTGGTGATTATGTACATTATCCTTGTTTGGCCACAGGTGACAGCAAATTGTTATGGTCTTGAAATACTCTTCAATAAAATCCCGCCAAAATATTGTAGAGATCCAAAGTGAAAATGAACCATGCAAATTAGCTTAGTTAGGTCACTAACATTAGACAATAGGTTACCATTAGTTATCATTCACTCACATTTTTCAGGATTCCCCCATCTAAAAAATAATGAGCGTATATTCCACTGAATCACAAGCATCCATAAGCATACAGCATATTGCCAATGTAACTATGAAATTATAATCATGAAGTGTGTTCATGTCTCATTAGATGGACAACCTGTTATGGCGTAGAGATCTCAAATTTGTCTGAGTCATGTAAGGATTTTGGCCAGAAATAAAATTACAATTCATTGGGTATTAGTCAGTATGGTTTGCATCAGAGTTCTACAAATGTTGAATATTCCAGCACACAACCTTACAAGTTATTTGTTTAGAAATTACCTCATGATTAGACTCACAATTGAATCATTTTGAGAACATCAATTTTATGTTAAATTCCACATTGTGCCTTAGGAGAGTCTCACCATAAAGACAGGCCTCTTCCTTTCCTTCCACATACATGTAAGCACAACTCCCCGAGAACAACATTCTCACAGTAATTACTCATTGCTCAAATTATACATAATGAGTGCACAGCTATTATAGATATGCATTTATATATCTTCTACACTGTGTGCCCCCCTCTGTTTCTGCATGATGTTATGTTTTATCAGACAGATTGTATAAAGATATCATTACCACTGTCCTCATCTGTGGTATACAGTCTAACCCACAGGTTCTCAAACTCGGTCCTCAATACCCCAAACAGTGCATGTTTTCCAGGTCTCCTCACAGAATCACAAGCGAAATAATTAGCTCCACCTGTGGATCTTTTAAAATGTGTCAGTGAGTAATGAATACACTTGGGTGACCTGGAAAATGTGACCTGTGTGGGGTCCTGAGGACTGAGTTTGAGAACCACTGGTCTAACCTTTCTCTGTATGAATAATCTCTCCAACACATCCACCATTTTCAAACCAACACAATCTTCCCATTTCATGCATACATTTAATAGGTTAATTAACTTGTGACTTACCTCATTCAGCTCCAGTAATATGTCTGCTCATGCCTACAGAAATATGTTTTACAAGAATGTTTTCCTCCTTTCCAAACTATATAGCAGCACATAAAGAAGTTCTAAAGAATGTAAAGTATATGTCAAAATCAAAATTAAGATCAGGAAAATTAGTCTTGCATAGATTTCCTGTATGTATATTTTCACTTACAACTTTTTATATGCTTTTTTGCTTTAAAATCTCTTCCTGATCAGCTGTTCATAAATACATTTGAAATCCTTGCCTGGCACCTGGGAGCGCAGCTTCACAGCACTGCTACATCATTGACTTAGACTTGTCAAAAGCAAAATATAGCGTTTGGCATACTGGGAAACAGAATTAAGAAACTGTGCGCTTCCTCCTTTCTCAAACTTATCTTATATATTTAATGAAAAGTTCAGTAAGCATTATTCAATAACATATTCAGTAGCATGTGTTATTAATTTTTTTGGGTTTAAATTACATTATTTACCATGACTTTTTGGAGTATATTTACAAAAGTGTGATTTTTAGAAGTGGAGATGTTGCCCATAGCAATCAATCTGACCCAAGACTTCTGTTGTAAGTTGATGGAAAATTAGCTTGTATTTTTTTTCTCAAGTCTATAGACTAAGTCACTAGTTTCATGAACTGAGGATCACAGTGATTGGCCATAGCTCCAACACAGGACCGGCTCTAGGGGTGTTCGACCAGTGCAGTTGCACATGGGCGCCACCCATAGAGGACGCACCCCTCCCCAACATCCCGATTTCAGCGGGACAGTACTGTCCCACTGTTCCAGCCCTGGAATGCCGACTGGTATGCAGTCGGGATGCCGACGGTCTAAATCCCGACCGTCGGCATCCCAACTGTTTAATCCCAGCAAGGGTCTAATGACAGGCTTCAAAATCCCAACGCCTGTCATTTTACCTAAACCGGGAGCCCGACACCCGGCATCCCTATCGAAGGTAAGCTGGGCACCGGGCGCGGACAGCCATGGGGGGGAGGGTTAGGTTAGGGTCTCATGGGGGGGACTTAGGGGTAGGCAGCCCCCAGGGAGGGTTAGGCTAGGGGAAGGGGGGGTTAGGGTTAGGCACGTGAAGGGGGAGGTTAGGGTTAGGCACCCCTAAGGGAGGGTATGGGTTGCGGGGGTGTTAGGTTAGTTTGTACTCACCTTAGCTGCTGTCGGGATCTTCACCTCTGCTGGGCTTCCGCTGTTGGGATTTGAACCGCCGGCCATCATACCGATCCCGTATACATAGTTTATATATATTCATTCAAAGAAATTAGTCTTTGTCAGGTGTTGTTCATAAATAGGTTATGTCTGCTCCACTGTAATTTTCTGCCAGTCTTACTTTTTGGGAAAAAACCTGGGGCTGCTCACTTGGGCTTGCCTCCCAGCCTGAAAGTTGCCAGCCAGCCTCTGAATCTGGCTGAATAATTGACTAACATTTTTTTTACAATTGTTGGTTAAACTACTAGCTTGATTGTATGAAATACCCATAACATTTGGAGTCCTCAATGGTTTTGTCCCAGTGTGTAATGTTTGTATTTTGTTCCCTGAAATAAGTATGTAGTTAAATACTTGGGGCCTGATTCAGAGTAGCAATGCATACGCAACTGTATACTCTCATAAATCACAGTTACTAAAATAGACTAATGCTTTCCAAAACACATCTGAGCATAGGGACGCCCACTCCTGCCTCCTCATATCCATACGACAACGTGCAACTGAGTAAACATCAGTACCATCGACACACAGCAGGCAGCCATGCTTCATCTGCAGCAATCCAGGACAGGGCTGATTACTTATTGGAGGACCTCAGACAGCTGGGGGATGGTGGGTTCTCCACTGTCCTGGAAGGCAAACCCACCACCGCCTTCATGCATGAGTTCACCATTATGAATGATATGTACAGCGCTCTCTGCGGGGGTCATTTCCAGGGAGGAGTGGAGATTCCCACACAATTCTCACCCTTTCCCATCTATCATCACCTTCCCAAAATCCACAAAACCCTCACTTCACCTCACGGGCGACCTATCATCTCTGGTATTGATTCTCTTACTTCCAACCTTTTGGCTTATGTGGATCATTTTCATCAGCCCTATATTGGTCAATTGAGATCACATATTGAGGACACCACTCATTTCTTTACCCTGGTAGAAGATATCCAGTGAAGGAGTTCATATGCCTTTCTCACACAGGATGTCTCTTCTTTATATACCAATATCCCACATGAATTAGTCCTATCTGCAATTTAATCTATTCTTAATTCATCAGGGGATCTCACTGACCAACATAGGGAGTTTCTTCTCACTTCTATTACAATTATTTTAACTCACAACTATTTCTTATTTCTAGACACATTTTGTTTTCAGTTGATGGGGACGGCCATGACAACCAGGCTTGCGCCAAGCTACGTTAACCTATATATGGGAGCATTTGAGGAGCGACATGTGTGGGGTGGAGACTTTGGCGCAAACACTCTTTCAGTGAGGACTCCATCTCCTTCCTGGATGTTACCCTGAACATCCAGGAAGGATGTTCAGGGTAACATCCAGGCCTTATAATTGGTAAATATATTACCTTTGAGGTGAGTGTTTGGATGTAGGGCCCCCGGGGCTACTCTGACTGGGCCTCTTCAGGACATCACCACTTAATACACAGTCACTTTTCATATCACCTTTTATGTTCGTTTTTTATTCATGTAATTTTTTCACATATATTTTAACGCTTTTTCAACATTTATTAATTAGTCTTACACATCTATACTCTACACCTCACTGTCACCCTTCTTCCTTTTTTCATGTGATGCCCTGGGGGGGTCCTGGGCTGGACATTTTTGTGGTGTCTTGCGCTTTAAACATGAACCCCTTAGTGTTAGGGACTACTAGTAACAGAGAAGAAGTGACGTGGCCTAGCAGCTTCCCATGGATTTGCAAATGCATGCAACTAATATCTCTCAATTTCTATCACCATATAGTCTTCATTTATTGTTGCAGGTGCAATTCAGTGTGCTGAGGAACAATAGGGGGTTAAACCCTCCCCCCCTTTTTTAAAATGAAGACAAGACAGATGAGATTGGTTCTTTTATTAACTGTGACTCGAAGTTTGTAATTTATATGTTGAAATGTGATTGTGACCTTACCTATATAGGTTGGACAACTAGATCGCTTAAGCTGCGCTTCATGGAACATCGTCAAAATATTACTAACCAACTACAGAAGCATAGTGTTTCGATACATTTTAGTAGAGTGCATGGAGCAAATCCAGACTGTTTGAAACTCATAGGGTTAGAATGTATACCTCCAAATGCCAGAGGAGGTATGAGATTTCAGAAACATTGTAAACAAGAAATATTTTGGATGTTTAGGCTAGGTTCACTTCATCCAGATGGGCTTAATGACGGGTTAGAACGATAATTCCATCCTATAAAATTAGCTCATCCTATTCCTCTTCATTTCCTCTTTTTTCTTTTTTGGTTCTTATGTTCCTCCTATTCTCCTTTGCTATCATATTAAAACTCATTTACATTTATTGGATGTCAGTATTGACCATATGCAATTTTTCATCCAGTGAATTATCTAATTATGATATATATGATTATTATTGCTAATATTGTGGCTAGACTAACCTACAATAATTTATCAATGTAGCAATACGCATACCCCATATCTTGACCTATAAGAAAATATTTTATAATCAATTTTTAATTAAGATAGGGTTACTTTATTTATATTTATTATTATATATTTTTTCTAAATTTTATTTGTTTATGAGATGCTAGATATGTGGATCTAATATGCATTACCCATACGATAAGTTTTTATGGTTTTCAATCCAGTTAATTAAATTATTTTAAGGTTATAAGATTGATTGCCTCCAAGAGAAAACTGAAATTATATATCAGTTGTTTTGTTGCCTCTTTTCTATATATAGAGACTGATTATGTTACAAATTGTATCCTGTTCCGTGACCACGGATTGCAAATGGTTAAAGTCTCAGGTGCTACATATTGAGGATTACCAACCCTATTTAATGGACCTTGTGGACAGAATGGCATCTGCCCCTGATGAAGCAATGGGTGGAGCCACAGGGAAATGCATCAGGCTTTGCCGTTTTTTACCTACAGGAATTAAGCCTAATATCCATCCAGCAAGCCAAACACTCCTTATTTATCAACATTCATTCATCACCACCAAGGCGGGCTGGACCGCCTCACTGTTCAACACACTGCCAGCTTGGAACAGCATCAGGTGAGCTAATTACAGGGAGACTCAGGACATCAGTGTTTCCCCTGGGCAGTGTGTAGTTTGAACATTGCCATTATTCAGCTAAACATCTTCTGTGATTCCGAGCAGTGCTGGAGCCACTCGCTATAGGAGTGTGGGACACGGAGCTACTGGGCACAGTGTGGATATACACTTTGGGCAACTTTCGGTTCTAGATATATTGCAAGCATTCAAGGACACCCCCGATTTGGAGGGCATTTGTTTTGGACTCCAGCTTGTATGAATTACCCCTTACTGGTAAAAATACATATGCTCCTTGGTCATTTACATATATGTCATTTAAGCTGCTGGCAATGGATATATATGTTTATATTATTTGATTCCTGCTTTTATATACAATGTGCCAATTGTTTGAATATTAAAATTGTTACAGATCCTAACATAGTCTCTATATTATAAATGTACTAGTGGTGTGTACTATTTCTGTGTTCATCTGCAGCAAGTTTGACCAGTCACAGACTCGGCAGCTCTCCTAACACACAGTGACCTCTCGTGCTGCTAAAGAGATCAAAATGCCTAGTTTATGCAAGCCCATGAAATTACGTTTAAACGGTCAGACACGCCTGCGTTTTTCTAACCACCCCCCTCTTTACCACCTTCAAATGCTGATTACCTGTCACTCACTTTGTGAGTGGGTGCTCTGTGTGTGCGTAACTGCAATGCAATCGCTGTGTGTGCTCAATACAGCGTATTGCACATTAGCAAACAATCGCTTGATCTGCATAAAAATCACCATTTTGTCCGTCGCTGAATCAGGCCCTTGGTCTGAGAAGAATCGTGTCTAAAACAGTCTCATTCATGCCACTAAAACTTCATATTACCAAGATCAAATTATTTCTCACCCTGGAGGCAACATGACCCTCATCCACTGACTGATCATTTTTTCAACTAATCTACTACTACCTTCTCCTATCTGGCCTTCCAGACTTCTCTTCCCACATCCACCTCCAGGATTTTGTATATGATGCTCTACACCACTGGAACTAACTCTCTATGGGCTCTATTTACTACAATCCGCATATTGAATGCGGATTGTAGTGTGATATTACCGAGTGAATTCGCATTGCGAATTCAGGCAATATCACATCCGCACTCTAGTCGCGGTATTTTCGGAAAAAATACCGCGACTAAGAGCCCGCGCATGCGCCGACCACCGCTACTACCCCCCACGACGCTAAGCCCCGCCCCCGGCGCTAAGCCCCACCTCCCCGCGATCGCGGACCCCCGCGACACCCCCTCCCCCCCCCCGCGACCCCCCCTCCCTTCATTACACTTACCTGCATCCTCCTGGCCTCCGGTGGTCTTCTCCGGGCTTCCCGATCAGGTGATCTCCCATACTGCACTGGGGCCCGATCACCTGATGACTGGGCCCCAGTGCACTGTGGGAGACCAGCTGACCGGAGAGGAGCCATCACCGGAGGCCCGATCACCGGTCCCTGGATTCAGGTAAGTAAAAAAAAAATGTTTAATTTTTTTTTTCTTTTTTTTACAGCAATCAGCTTGCGGTCTATTTAGACCACATAGCTGATTACTGGTACGGCTCCCGCCTCTGCTCTCCCCGTTAGAGCAGAGTGGGAGCCCGGTAACTGGGGGAGACCCTGGATAACGCCACCTCCAGGTGGCGTTATTATCACAGGGCTTCCCCTGGTATTTTTTTACAATTTATTTTTAGTAACTTGCACACAGATCACATTTCCCATTACAGTTATGGGAAATGCGATCTGCTTTACTAAAAATAAGTGATACTGGGGGTTGGAGTAGAATTTTACTAATTCTACTCCAATTGCCCTGTAATAAATACAGGTGAAACTAAAATAATGTGAAAAGGGTGTGAAAACACCCTTTTTCACTTTAGTTTAGTTAAAATAATGTTAATAAATAGAGCCCTATAACTCTCTGATTCTCTTCTATTCAAAGCTTCAAAAAGGCTTTCAAATCCCATTCTTTATCAAAGCCTACCAGCCCTTATTCTAACCCGTCCCTTTTTATGTGACTCACCCTTGGGGTTTTATGTTTAACCTCTACTAAAGCTGAGTACATACTAGGCTTGGTAAGTGTATACAACCTTACCAATCGTCCGATGTGCCAGTTGAGCTGTCAATCACCGCTAAGTCCCTACCCCATGTGTATGGGTGATCGTCAGGTCGCCCATACACCATTGCAGATTCACAACTCCAACATTACTAATTATAAATAATAATATATTTTGCAATAGATTTTTGCAATAAATAAATAGAGATTTTGGCATAATCATGGCCATGGTTATGGGCCTACCCACAGCGCCCAGGTAACCTTTGAGGGTAGATCCCCAACATACTGGGGTTGAAATCCAGAGCGCAGGACACCCCCAAACAAGCCCAGATGATCCACCCCAGGGCATCACTCTAATGAGGAAAGGTGAAGTGTAATAAGGTGTTAGATAGATAAGAGCAGCTACTGCTTTTCTACATACCAGAGCAGTTGACCAATAAATCTTTTCCATATATCGGCCATCTGCTATGCTGCACAGCAGATCGTATATGTCTGTGAACAAAGTCACAAACATATTTACTGTACACACCTGGCGATGCACTACTGATATATTGCCCATTCAGTGGAATGGGCACTATATCTATCATTGTGTACCCAGCTCTACTCAATTACTACTTGACAATGGACTACTTGTAATTTTCATTGAATATCTTGTTCTTGTACTTGCATGTTGGCACATCTTTATGTTTAATTAGAATTCATGTGACTTGTATGCTGACGCCCCACTCTGCGGAATTTGTGGCACCTCTTATAAATAAACAACTATTATATATTTAACACAAATATATTTACTGATAATAAAAATAAGGTGAAATTCAATTTTGTAAAAATTGTAAAATAGATTATATAAAGTTGTAGCTAATTTTTACCAAATTGACAAACTGTTTAAAAATACTTCAACAAGCAGGTTATTTAAATGAAATTCGCATACTGTATTTTTAAATACTTAAAAACCTTAACACAATATCTGTGCTTATATCGTAATACATTCATATGTCTTTGCTTTTTTCTTTTCTGCTGCTGTACTTACTATTTTTTAATCATAAGTGTCTTATCTGCTACTGTACATACAAAGAGCTGATCACATCAGATTAGTGTTTACGGTGCATGTATTTCTTCTGGTTGTCTATTTATATTTCCAGTGCAACCCCACCTTGAACTCATGCAGAAGGTGTTATGCTTCAGCTAAATAAACTGGGATTCTTTTAGCCAAGTGCTTGAGATGATTTAATAGCATGTGACAAACAACACAAATTATTGGTTTACCGTAAAACAAAAACAATAATTTAGAAGTCCTAATCTGAAACTAAAATTAGGCTAACAAAGGCACAGAAGAGACCATTCAAGACCAACAATATCTAATATATAAATGTTATTATTTTTATAATAAGCAGCAGCAGCTTTTTACATTTTCCATTATATCTTGGAACCTTTGTGAAATAAAAAAGGATTAATATGTCATGTTAAATATATATAAAACATATTTATGCCATGTCACATCACATTGTTTAACCTTTTCCTTATTTTCTGGTGGTTTTTCACTTCAGTGACCAGATACATATTCACAATTTAACTGGAAGTAATGTTTTAATTTTCTAGTTTACCTAGAACATATCTGGTTTTGTTTGTGAATAAAAAATAATAATAATTTGGTACGCTGCTCCATACAGTCTCACTCCTCGTGGTCTTAACTCCTGAGTAGCTATAGATGTCACTGATCTCAACTGTTTCATTCTCCCTTTTTTCCTGGATAGAGAGGCAAGGACCCCCACCCATTCTGATTCAATGACCGACAAATTAAATGAAATAATTAGATTTAATTTGTCTACAATCTTCAGTGGAAATTTTTTTATATTTCCCTTTCCAGGTTAATGTTTGACCACAATCAAAATGACAAGCAGAGATAACTCAAAATCTTAACTAAAGGAGGATTCTATTCCTTGTGATGAGTTTAAGAAATCTTTTCTAATAAGCAACGTAACATAACTTAATACTGAGCACTGCACTGCAACATCATCTGAAAATAACATCCCTTTACTGATTAAGAGGTAGAAATCAATGATTGTCCAAAGACTAATGAACAGATGACATTGCAATAATACATAGGAATAGTATGTCAGACTAACAAAGAAATGTGTAGGATACAGGGCTGCCATCAGAAATTGTGGGGCCCAGTAGCGGATTTACCGCTAGGCAACCCAAGCGGCCGCTTAGGGCCCGGCAGGTCCCTGGGGGCCCGCAGACAGGGCTGTAGAACGGAGGCTTGTTATATTATTGTTTTGCCTGGTAGACTGTCAGCACATTGATTGGACAGCTGCCGGGTGCTGCTCTGTGTCTCTACACTCCTCTAGTCTCCCCTGCTCTGCTGTGCTGCATGTGACCAGTAACGTCACACGCAGAGAGAGGAGCAAAGCCTAGAAGAGGCTGAGGTGCCCTCCATGCTGACATTTGGAGAAAGAGAGTATAATAGGAGGTGAGTGCCATTGCCTGTTGGGCCACATACTATGGTGCTGCGGATTGGGGGGGGAGGGAATGGTCCACCTGCACCTGCTATATTCCGCAGGGGAGAAGGGGTGTTTGATGTTTTTATCCCCCTCCTGCTATAATCTCTGCAGGATGTGGGGGAGAGGTGGCTCGGGGAGGGGGGGGTGTGGGGGGAGGGTGTTTGCTGCAAGCAAATAAACACTGTCTTGTGCTGTGTGAATGTATAATAAATGAATGTCTGTGTCAGCACGTGGTGTCAGTGTCAGTAAGTGTGTGTCAGCCACTTGGTGGTGTCAGTAAGTGTGTGTCAGTAAGTGTGTGTCAGTAAGTGGTGTCAATAAGTGTGTGTGTCAGTACATGTATGTGTATATATGCGGCTATGGGGGCAGTGTGTGTATGTATGGGGGATGTGTGTGTGTGCGTGCGGCTATGAGGGCAGTGTGTGTGTGTGTGTGGCTATGAGGGCAGTGTGTGTGTGCGTGGCTATGAGAGCAGTGTGTGTGTGTGTGGCTATGAGGGCAGTGTGTGTGTGTGTGGGGCTATGAGAGCAGTGTGTGTGTGTGTGTGCGGCTATGAGAGCAGTGTGTGTGTGTGCGGCTATGAGAGCAGTGTGTGTGTGTGTGCGGCTATGAGAGCACTGTGTGTGTGTGTATGTGTGTGTGCGGCTATGAGAGCAGTGTGTGTGTGTGCAGCTATGAGAGCAGTGTGTGTGTGCAGCTATGGGGGCAGTGTGTGTGTGCGGCTATTGGGGCAGTGTGTGTGCGGCTATCAGGGCAGTGTGTGTGTGTGCGGCTATGAGGGCAGTGTGTGTGTGTGCGGCTATGAGAGCAGTGTGTGTGTGTGGCTATGAGAGCAGTGTGTGTGTGCGGCTATGAGGGCAGTCTGTGTGTGTGCGACTATCAGGGCAGTGTGTGTGTGCGGCTATGAGAGCAGTGTGTGTGTGTGCGGCTATGAGAGCAGTGTGTGTGCAGCTATGAGGGTAGTGTGTGTGTGTGCGGCTATGAGGGCAGTGTGTGTGTGTGTGCGTGCGGCTATTGGGCAGTGAGTGTGTGTGCGGCTATGAGAGCAGTGTGTGCGTGCGGCTATGAGAGCAGTGTGTGTGTGCGGCTGTGGGGGAAGTGTGTGTGTGTGCGGCTATGAGAGCAGTGTGTGTGTGCGGCTACAGTATGAGAGCAGTGTGTGTGTGCGGCTATGGGAGAGTGTGTGTGTGCGGCTATGGGGGCAGTGTGTGTGTGTGTGTGTGGCTATGGGGGCAGTGTGTGTGTGTGTGGCTATGGAGGCAGTGTGTGTGTGTGCGGCTATGAGAGCATTGTGTGTGTGTGTACGGCTATCGGGCAGTGTGTGTGTGTGCGGCTATCGGACAGTGGACCTGATTCAGAGCCGGACGCTCTTTCAGAGTGCTCGCTCTGATTCAGTGCCCTCCTTCTCTTTTTTTAGAGCGGCCTCCTGGCCGCTCGCATAGCTGTGGGTGACCACCCACAGCTATAGAGAGCGGCCAAAAAGATGGTCGCGATGATCAAGATCATCGCGACCATCAGGTTTGTGATGAGACCCTTGTGGAAGGGTCTCGTTGCCGCAAGCCCTGGAGTGCTTTTGGCTCTATCAGAGCCAAAAGCACTCCCACTGACATCACTTGTGAGGCCATGGGAACGCCTCCGTCTGGGCAGTAACGCCCCCGGCACGCCCACCAAAGGACAGTGTGTGTGTGCGGCTATGGGGGCAGTGTGTGTGTTTGCGGCTATGGGGGCAGTGTGTGTGTGCGGCGATGGGGGCAGTGTTTGTGTGCGGCCATGAGAGCAGTGTGTGTGTGTGCGGCCATGAGAACAGTGTATGTGTGTGCGGCTATGAGAGCAGTGTGTGTGTGTGTGCAGCTATGGGGCACTGTGTTTGTGTGCGGCTATGAGAGCAGTGTGTGCAGCTATGGGGGCAGTGTGTGTGTGTGGCTATGAGAGCAGTGTGTGTGTGTGTGTCTTTGTGTGTGTGGCTATGGGACAGTGTGTGTGTGCGGCTATGGGAGCAGTGAGTGTATGTGTGTGCGGCTATGGGACAGTGTGCGTGTGTGCGGCTTTGAGAACAGTGTGTTTGTGTGTGTGTGTGTGTGGCTATGAGGCAGTGTGTATTTGTCGTTATGGGGCAGTGTGTGTGTGTGTGGCTATGAGAGTAGTGTGTGCGGCTATGGGGGCAGTGTGTGTGCGGCTATAAGAGCAGTGTGTGTGTGGCTATGGGGCAGTGTGTGTGTGCGGCTATGAGGGCAGTGTGTGTGTGTGTGTGTGTGTGTTCGGCTATGGGGCAGTGTTTGCGTGTGGGACTATGAGGGTAGTGTGTGTGCGGCTATGAGGGCAGTGTGTGTGCGTGTGGCTATGGGGCAGTGCGTGTGTTTGTGTGCAGCTATGAGGGCAGTGTGTGTGTGTGTGTGCTGCTATGGGGCAGTGTGTGTGTGTGTGTGTGTGTGCGACTATGAGGGCACTGAGTGTGTGTGTGCGGCTATGGGAGCAGTGTGTGTGTGTGCGGCTATGAGGGCAGTGTGTGTGTGTGCAGCTATGAGAGCAGTGTGTGTGCGGCCATGAGGGCAGTGTGTGTGTGTGTGTGCGTGCGGCTATGAGGGCAATCTGTGTGTGTGTGCGGCTATGGGGGCAGTGTGTGTGTGTGCGGCTATGAGAGCAGTGTGTGTGCGGCTATGGGGGCAGTGTGTGTGTGCGGCTATGAGGGCAGTGTGTGTGTGTGGCTATGAGAGCAGTGTGTGTGTGTTTGCGGCTAGGGGGGCAGTGTGTGTGCGTCTATGAAGGCAGTGTGTGTGTGCGGCTATGAGAGCATTGTGTTGTGCGGCTATGAGAGCAGTGTGTGTGTGCAGCTATGAGGGCAGGGTGTGTGTGTGTGCGGCTATTGGGGCAGTGTGTGTGCGGCTGTGAGAGCAGTGTGTGTGTGCGGCTATGAGAGCAGTGTGTGTATGTGCGACTATGAGAGCAGTGTCTGTGTGTGTGCAGCTATGAGAGCAGTGTGTGTGTGCGGCTATGAGAGCAGTGTGTGTGTGTGCGGCTATGTGGGCAGTGTGTGTGTGTGCAGCTATGAGAGCAGTGTGTGTGTGCGGCTATGAGAGCAGTGTGTGTGTGTGCTGCTATGAGAGCAGTGTGTGTGTGTGCGGCTATGATGGCAGTGTGTGTGTGTGTGTGTGTGTGCGGCTATGAGGGCAGTGTGTGTGTGTGGCTATGAGAGCAGTGTGTGTGTGCGGCTATGAGGGCAGTGTGTGTGTGTGTGTGGCTATGAGGGCAGTGTGTGTGTGTGGCTATGAGGGCAGTGTGTGTGTGTGTGTGTGGCTATGAGAGCAGTGTGTGTGTGTGCGGCTATGAGGGCAGTGTGTGTGTGTGTGCGGCTATGGGGGCAGTGTGTGTGTGTGCGGCTATGAGGGCAGTGTGTGTGTGTGCGGCTATGAGAGCAGTGTGTGTGTGTGTCACTATGGGGCAGTGTGTGTGTGCGGCTACGCGTGCAGTGTGTGTGCGGCTACGCGTGCAGTGTGTGTGCGGCTATGGGACCAGTGTGTGTGTGTGTGTGTGTGTGTGTGGCTATGGGGCAGTGTGTGTGTGCGGCTATGGGGCAGTGTGTGTGTGTGGCTATGGGGCAGTGTGTGTGTGCGGCTATGAGTGCAGTGTGTGCGTGTGGGGCTATGAGGGTAGTGTGTTTGTGCGGCTATGAGGGCAGTGTGTGTGTTCGTGTGGCTATGCGGCAGTGCGTGTGTTTGTGTGCAGCTATGAGAGCAGTGTGTGTGTGTGTGTGTGTGCTGCTATGGGGCAGTGTGTGTGTGCGGCTATGAGGGCAGTGTGTGTGTGTGCGGCTATGAGAGCAGTGTGTGTGTGTGTCACTATGGGGCAGTGTGTGTGTGCGGCTACGCGTGCAGTGTGTGTGCGGCTATGGGACCAGTGTGTGTGCGGCTATAAGAGCAGTGTGTGTGTGTGTGTGTGTGTGTGTGGCTATGGGGCAGTGTGTGTGTGCGGCTATGGGGCAGTGTGTGTGTGTGGCTATGGGGCAGTGTGTGTGTGCGGCTATGAGTGCAGTGTGTGCATGTGGGGCTATGAGGGTAGTGTGTTTGTGCGGCTATGAGGGCAGTGTGTGTGTTCGTGTGGCTATGCGGCAGTGCGTGTGTTTGTGTGCAGCTATGAGAGCAGTGTGTGTGTGTGTGTGTGTGCTGCTATGGGGCAGTGTGTGTGTGTGGCTATGAGGGCAGTGTGTGTGTGTGTGCGGCTATGAGGGCAGTGCGTGTGTGTGCGACTATGAGGGCAGTGTGTGTGTGCGGCTATGTGGCAGTGTGTGTGTGTGCGGCTATGGGGCAGTGCGTGTGCGTGCGCGGCTATGAGGGCAATGTGTGTATATATGGCTATGGGGCAGTGTGTGTGCATGTGGGGCTATGAGGGCAGTGAGTGTGTGTGTGTGTGTGTTTGTGTGCCGCTATGGGGCAGTGTGTGTGTAAAATTGCATGCTATTGAGGGAGTAGGGCCCCAAACTGATATCTTGCTTAGGGCCCCATGTGGTCTAAATCCGCCCGGGACTGACAAAATGGTTATCCCCCTCCCTTCCCCCGCTACCTTGTTCCTACCAAAAGAAATGTTGGCCACAAATGATCAAGCCTGCCCTCTTCTGTGTCCAGCCAGCCCCCCCCTTTATGTGCATCCAGCCAGTCCCACCTTATATGCAACCAGCCAGCCCCCCTTATGTGCATCCAGCCAGGCCCCCTTATGTGCATCCAGCCAGGCCCCCTTATGTGTTCAGCCTCTCCCCCTCTTTCACAGGTATAGCACAGCTCACCGGCAGCGTGTTTAAACTTACTGGCTTTGCCTGTCACTGCCATCTCCTCTGCTGAGTCCAGGACATGCGCATCCGATTTGCCGGGTGCACCAGGGCTCTTAGAGCCGCAGCGGGTCCTAGTGTCCACCGGCTCAATCTAACCTGATGGAAACAGCAGCAGTGCTGCTGCTGCTCTCCATAAAAAGAAAATGCCCAAAACAACAGGTGGGCAAGGTAGGAGCGCCCCCCCCCCTCCCCCCCTTCTGCCAAGTATCCGAGCCTGGGAGGATATACAATAAGCAGAGAAACATTCACGAGTTCAAACAGAGAATATGTATGAGTGTGCCCAGGGAAAAGTTTTGGTAGTGGAGGAAACCGAGGAACCACAAAATGAACTTAGGCCCTGATTCAGACCCACTCGCAAGTGGGCGTACGTACGTTAGGCGTACGTAAAAAAATATTTAAATTCAAGCACTCGCTCGTATTTTCGTACGCAGCTAAAAATCCGCCCCAAACTTAGGCGACCCCTCCTCTAACTAACGAGCGTGCCAAATAGCGAGCGTACATCCCCGAAATGGCTTGAAGGGAACGCACGCACAAGTACAAACCGGAAGTGGGCCTGTCAGATTCCGATTACCTGCTCGTTTTTTCTGCCTACCTCCCTCAATCGTATCATGCCAATCAATGTATCAATTAGCTTAATTGTTTTTTTTTTTCAACACAATGCAATAAACTTT
Source organism: Taudactylus pleione (assembly GCA_031769625.1). Taxonomy (NCBI): domain Eukaryota; kingdom Metazoa; phylum Chordata; class Amphibia; order Anura; family Myobatrachidae; genus Taudactylus; species Taudactylus pleione. The sequence continues at coordinate 1,335,008 of JAUIMM010000965.1, read as the reverse complement.
AATCTTGTCCGTGTTTGTGTTTACTCGCAGAATACGTACGGCTGAACCCTTTGCTTTTATTGTTCAAAAGACATGTTAGCCACAATTAAACAATTGTTCTATTTGTTTGTATCCCCACAAATTTTCTGTGGTTCATTTCTTTATTTAAATTTGCTTACGCATGTCACTGCATCAAGCCTATCATAACTCTCAAGATATTTGTGGCCCTGTCGGACACATGACTCATACACTAACCAATAGAATTTGTCCTGTTAATTTCCCAAATACATTAGCCAATCAAATTTTTTTTGGGTGCTTTATTAAAAATAATTTTCTAAAAATACACCATTGCCATCATGAGATCCGCCGCATTCACCAGGCGCGAACTGCTGGTGCTCACGGAGGTGATGGACAGGCGGATCACCAGTCAGCCTCCACCCATCTCAAATAGCCGAAAGCGTTCCGCATATGCGGAGGTACGTCGCCGCCTGCGCTCCTTCGGCTCACGCCGACATATTGGCCAGCTGGAGCGCAGGTGGTCGGACCTGCACCGGCGTACGCCCCGCTTGCTGGCATGCTTTCGCATGCAGATCGAGGAAAGTAAGTTTTATGGACTGTGGTTTTCAAGTTTATCTTGTGGGCCCTAACTGCGTGTGCATGTTTTCATGTCTGTCCTATTTAGTCATTGTAGTCATATCTGCATGTGCATGTTTTCATGTCTGTCCTATTTAGTCATTGTAGTCATGTCTGTCCTATTTAGTCATTGTAGTCATATCTGCATGTGCATGTTTTCATGTCTGTCCTATTTAGTCATTGTAGTCATATCTGCATGTGCATGTTTTCATGTCTGTCCTATTTAGTCATTGTAGTCATATCTGCATGTGCATGTTTTCATGTCTGTCCTATTTAGTCATTGTAGTCATATCTGCATGTGTATGTTTTCATGTCTGTCCTATTTAGTCATTGTAGTCATATCTGCATGTGCATGTTTTCATGTCTGTCCTATTTAGTCATTGTAGTCATATCTGCATGTGCATGTTTTCATGTCTGTCCTATTTAGTCATTGTAGTCATATCTGCATGTGCATGTTTTCATGTCTGTCCTATTTAGTCATTGTAGTCATATCTGCATGTGCATGTTTTCATGTCTGTCCTATTTAGTCATTGTACTTATATATATATATTTTTTTTATTTGGATTCCTGTTGAAACTAACCACAATATTTTTTACATCTTTTAGGGGCACAGCAAAGACTACGGCGTCATCGGCAGACAAGACGCCGGTCCCGGCCCCTCTCTCCAACCCCCAATTCCTCAATTACCCCCTCCTCCCCAGACCCTGTGGCCGAGATTTCTGGTCTACTTCCCCTCCAGCCCAATTCACCCTCTCCTCCATCCGCCCCTCCTCCAAATACCCCCTTCCAGGATTCTTCAAACACCCTGCCCCTAGGTTTGGGGAATGTAGCCACCTCCGAGGTGGTCGAGGGAGTGGCTTCTCGCTCTGGCGTTTTGCCGAACGGTATGTTTTTTTTTTTTGTTTTGGGCACCACAAACTGTTTGTATGTAATCATGTGTCGTCCCCATTTTTGTTGGCTTTCTGTCGCCTTAGGGTATTTTTGGTGGTTGTCTTTACCTGTTCCTGCTGATTTCACCATACACATATCACACCTGTGTGCATTTTTTTAGGGCCCTTGTATTTTTGGCCTAGGACATTTTGGGGTGCTGGGTTTTATCCGTGTAATGTTTTTTTTTGCCACAAGCTTTTAAGTTTTGGTTTGCTTGTTTAGTGTTTTTTTTGAATGTTGCTTCATTATTGATGTATTAATCCCCAAACTTTTGTCACCCACAGAGGAACAGAGGCGTCGGGCAGAATCTGTCAGTGTGTGGCACGTATGCGGGAGCAAGTCACCGTGCTTCTGCAGGGCCTTGACCATCTGGCGGTCCTCCTTAGGAATTAGTTTTTTTTTTCGTTTTTTTTTCAAATTGTTTACAAATAAATCAGTTTTAATTCACGCTCTGTCTCATGCGTTTTTAGTAAATCCAAGATTCTTTACACTGACATAAGTAGACTCTTCAAGCAAGGATTGCCAAAGAATCTCACTACAGATTGTGTGTTGTATTTTGAAGGCAAACAGGCATAAGAAACACCTCCCAGTACCAATGTCATTTTCCTTTTTTGGGGTGGAGAACATGATAGTTTACAACATTTTACAGGTTCCTATTTGGTGCCCAATCTGCTTAGGCCAATCTTACGAAGGCAACTGATTGTACAGGATTTCTTGGTGTGTTGGTTAGTACCCCGAAAACATATTACATTTTAGCTCCACTTGCTTCATTACTGGGTTACCCCTTAGGTAAAATTAACGTTTGGGAGTTTGTTTACACTTGCTTCTAACGTGCCCAAAAAGGAAACAAATTACACTCTCCAAATATTTATTCACAACAGAAATCAAAAAACAAAGTGGTCACTCACAAACAAAACACACAGTGATAATCAGAAATACACCACATACCAAAAACAGGAAACAAACACACAACAAATCAAGAACTGGTTGACGAAGGTCCATGCCCACATGATTTCAAAAATATGGCGTTGCAATATAGGTGTCAGAATATATTCCAGAAGTTTCCACATAAAGTGTTTTGAAGGGTAGCCGGAAGTAGTCATCGTGGGAGTGGCAAAGATTATGCAAACAAACAGAAGATGGGGCAAGAATTAATATCAAAAAAGATGAACGCCAAAAAAACGTAACACATTGGGTATACACACTGTTGTTTGGTCAATAATTACCTAAAATATCGGGCCACCACATCATCGCGTATGGCCCCCCCACATACTGACCTCCGACCAACCTCGGGGGGGCCATCCTCAGGTAAGGCATCCTCTGGCTGCATTGGGACACCACTCCTTATGGCGATGTTATGAAATATCCCACACAGGACCACAATTTTCGAAACCATATCCGGCAAATACATGAGCTCGCCACCAGAGCGGTGGAGGCATCTGAATCTGCCTTTTAAAAGGCCGATACAGTGCTCCACCACTTGCCTGGTGGCTGTAAGTGCGGTATTAAACTCACTTTGTGGGCCTGGTGTGGGAGCCAAATAAGGAGTGAGCAGCCAGGGCATGCAAGGGTATCCACTGTCTCCTGTGAAAAAGAATAGACAACATCAGGATCACTGTGTATCAAGCTTAACATTGTTATGTACTAAAGGTCTCCACTTACCCAGAAGCCACGCATCACCAGCTTGTAGGTTGTTTAATTTGTGCCATATCCCTGATTGCCGGATGACGAAGGAGTGATGTGCACTTCCTGGTAATTTTGCATTCAGGGACAGGATCTGGAGGGAGGCATCACATACCACCATTACATTCAGGGAGTGATAGTGTTTACGGTTGCAAAATATTGCCTCCAGCCGTGCTGGAGGCTGAAGTGGTATGTGAGTACCATCCACAACCCCTATGATGTGTGGGAAGCCAGCTATTTGGTAAAACTTGGCCTTGGCCACACTAAGGGCACCCATATCCAAAGGCATTTTAATAAAATGATGGAGGTGCTTGAAAAGTGCCTCCATCACTGCCCTCAGGATCCTGGAAAAGGAGGATTGTGAGATGCCTGCCACTATTCCCACCATTGTTTGAAACGATCCTGAGGCACAGAAATGTAACACCGCCATAAATTGCGTAAGTGGTGGTATTGCTGTTGGACTGTCAATTTGCCGCTCAAGATCACTCTCTATTAATGAGAGAGTGTCTATGATGATTTTGGGAGGAAGACGGTAGCGTCTTAAAACCTCATCATCGGGCATTCCAAAAAGGGTGACACGTGTTCGAAATATCTGGGGCCTTGCACGCCTACGATGCCTACGCCTGGGACGAGATTGAGGTTGGTCGGCTTCCGGGAGCATGGCCAGAACAATCCGCCCAAGATCAACCTGAAATGGAAAAAGATTTGAATGTAAGGCTTTGGACCCACCCCAAAAGAAAATTAAAACAACTTAGCTTGATGATACCATCCATTGCTGCTTACATGCCGAGGTATTGTCATGATACGTCAAAACTGAAAATAATCCCAATATTAATTTGTAAAAGTTTAGTCTGTGCATTTATGTTTCTAAATTTGGTGCTAGACAAAACATAAAATAGGCGAAACACACATTTGGGCAAAGAGCAAAACTACGCACACAGTACATCAAAATGTGGTCAAATGTAAGCCAAAAATGCTAAAGGGCAACCACAAACAATTTTTCAGGATGAATAAGCATTTAAAAATGCGCGAATTAGTTCGCCAATACAAGTCACTATACAAACAGAGAAAAATGCGCTAATTAGTTCGCAAATACAAGTTAATAAACAAACAGAGAAAAATGCGCTAATTAGTTCGCAAATACAAGTTAAAAAGCAAACATAGAAAAATGCGCTAATTAGTTCGCAAATACAAGTTAATAAACAAACATAAAAAATGCGCTAATTAGTTCGCAAATACAAGTTAAAAAACAAACATAGAAAAATGCGCTAATTAGTTCGCCAATACAAGTTAAAAAATGGACTTACCAAGAGCAAATATATAAGATTCAAAAGGTCTTTGGGTCCGAAATAAAAAAAAACCTAAAAGAGATGAAATTATGGATCAAAAAATTAAGAACAAGAAGAAACAAAATGAGACACCAATTGAACCAAAGTTAGACTTCACAAAACTTACCAAATCAAGAAACAAGGCCAAAAAAAATAAAAAAAAAAAGCGAACGGAAGATAAAAACGCAAATCTAGCAAACAAAATAAACTCCAAACGCCAACTCCTTAATCCGCAAACAAGAAACTCCAACCAAGGTAACCTCCAACAATCCAAAAACGCCACCTCGACTCGAGACACACCAAGCCATAAATAGTGTTTCGTTTCCCGCACAAATTAAGGAGGGATCATAGGAACGCACAATCAATGATGCGGCCGCAAAATAAGGACGCATGTATAAATACGTCACGAAACCACATTTAAATTCGGGTGTATTTCTTGTTTGGACCTCAGACATGGCTACAGACCAGGGAAACAATGGACAAGAGTCAGGCGGTAAGTCTGTCATGCATTTTGTCTCAATGATTAATTTGAAACATAAGATTGGGCAAGTTGTGAATTTGAGAAATCTGCATATTTACACAAATAGGTGAGGAGGATGACATGGAAGAGGCAGCTGGGCCCAGTATTCCGGCCAAAGCTGCCAAAAAGAAAAGGCAGCCACATTTCACAAGAAAGGAGATGGAGGTTTTGATTCAGAAGTGTGTGGACATCCTGCCACAGGCAGACAGGAATATGAGTACAAGCCAGAAGTGGAGAATGTGGGAAGAGGTAGCCGTTGCTGTCAATAGGGTGGGTGATTATGTCCGTCTAGCCCGGGATGTCAAACGGCGGTAAGTAAACACTTGCCCCCCCTATAAACAAACCACATTTTAAACAAAAGGATAATGGTTCCCATTTTATCCCACAGATGGGGCGACTTCAAATATCGCCTAAAGCAAAAACTCGCGGACAGGGCTAGGCATGCAAGGGGGACAGGTGGGGGTCCCACCCCTGTGTCATTGAAGTTGACGGATTTAGAAGAGCTGGCACAGGGATGTGTGCAGCTTGTGGAGGTGTTTGGCGTGTCCAACATGGATACGGACATGCCAGACTTTGCGGCTCCTCATGTTGTCCCAGGTAAATCTTGTGATGTCACCAACTCTGAAATGTTAGTGGGCCAATATGTAGATTCTAATGTGAGTCTTTTCTTATTTTTCCTAACAGAGACACAGGCGGATGAGTCTGCTCCAGAGGGGAGCCTTGGCCGCCGAATTTCTGCAGGCTCTGCAGGGGAGGAACCAGTACATCCGGCTGAGGACCCTGCAGAAGCCAGTCCAGGGCAATCCCCCTTGCAGGCAGTGGCCCTCCTCACAGAACTCAATTTCAAATCGGATTTCCATACGGAGATTCTGCAGAGGATGGACGCCAGTCTGCTACGGGTGGCTGAGGCCCTGGAGCAAAATGCTGCGGCCAACGTGACCATTGGTCAGGCCCTGGCGGAAAATACCAGGGCCAAAATCGCATCGCCAATGCCCTGGAGCAGCTCGTTCGCCAGCACATGGTGGAGCCGACCTCCCTTCCTGCCGAAACATCAGGATCCTCCACCTCTGGCACAACATCAGCCAATCCTCCAAATGTGCCTAGCCCTGTGCCTAGTCCAGAGGCCACAACATCTGCCTCTGGACAGGCCTGCCCGATGACATCCCGGACCCGGTCTGGCGCCCTCCCTCCCCCAGCCAAACGGGTGAAAAAACGGTGACAGCAATGGCGACTTTTCCCACACTCCTTCTGTGCTTGGCTCATATTCCTTTCTGGTCAAAACTTCCCTCTCCTTTCTTGTGAATTGTTTTTAATTTTGTGTTCTACATTTCATAAATCTTTTATGTTGGCCCAATTATTGTAACTTTGGGAATGAACCCTGCAAAAAAACTTTGCCACAAATTTTTTTTTTTTTTTTTTTTTTGTTTGAGCAATAAAAAAAAAGTAAAAAACTGACATTGTATTCTAACATTATTGTCAAAATGGATTTCATTTAATCCTGGGCCAAAAGGCACAAACTGGCAAAAACCACATTTTACATGCCCAAAAAAAAAAGGGCTCTTTAAGGAACGTTTAAAATTTAACATAACGATGCAAATTCAACAGGCCAAAAGAAAAAGGTAAAAACCACAAAAACATGATGACATTATTGTTACAATAGGCCCTAACCAACAAATTGAGCCCAAAAGAAACAACCACAAATGTACGTAAATTGATTGTGTAATCATCACATTAGCAGCTATGATTTCCACCTGCGTACGCTTTTGTGCTTACACAAAAAACTGCTTTCAAAACACATACCAAGCCGGTTTTCAATCCAACACTAATTGCTGTTCTGACCACCCGCGATTAATCGCAGCAGCATCGTGGAGTGCCGGGATGGAGGAGAAGGCCATCGCCAATGTGGTCGAGTAATCCAGACCCTAAGCTGTGCAAGCATTTTGAAGGGAAAGAGGATCATCCAGTGACGTATGAGTCGGTCCGTACACATTTTACGCTCGCATCTGCTAATGTATGTACGCCCCAAAAACGCCTCGGCACGCCTGCGTTTTTCCATCTCCACCCCCGTCAACACCCAAAAACGCCCTGTTCTGTCAATCACATCTGACATGTCACTTCCTGTACGCTATTTGACGAACGAGACCAAAAAAGCTCGCAATCTGCCGTACGCACATGCGCAGTGTTACACCGACGCAGGCGCGGTTAGTCAACATCGGAACGCAACGAGCGTACTGCTGTTTGCGTACGGCTCTGAATGAGGGCCTTAGATTCCAGGTACAATTAACTGAGCGAAATCGGAGAATTATTAACAATTATCCTAAGCTCATACCATACTGTATGTTGTAAACTCTTATGAATTTGGAGTCTAGTGTATTAATGTAACTCAAAGAAGAAGCCTATACGTTGTTCCCTCTGACACACTGTCTCAATCCACTCCATCTGAAACACATACCCTAACTTTTCCTTGAATAGAGGAAAGAAAGAAGATTAATTTTGAAGCCAAAAGCCAATTTTGGAGGATGGTTTCTCTACCATCTGCACTAATTGCTAACAGTAACTTCTTGCTACCTCTAGTAATTCTCTGATTTATAGGGAAAATCCCCAATATGGTCCAATCAGGGTTAAAAGGAACATTGGGCCTGATTCAGAGCCGGACGCTATTTGCGCTCGCTCGTTCAGAAAAAGGGGCCGGATATTTAAATAGAGTGCTCGCTCTTTGCGGTCTGTTGACGCCTCTATGTCTGAACGAGCGAACGAAACATGCGCTCGCTATTTTTTAAAAAACGCCCCCTGGCCGCTCGCATCCTACGTCATCTCCGCTATTTATTAGATTAATCGAGTACATCGAAAGGCGTATGAACTGCTCGCAGTGCTTGTGGTAGGATTTTCCTACCGCAATCATGAGAGCAGTTCAGGCTAAGAGACAACCAAGTGACGTGGTCGATGACGCTGCTTTGTTAATTATGCACACCCTTAAAACGCCCGTTTTGACCGTTTGGCACGCCTGCGTTCGGATCTCCACTCCCCGTTTTCAAGCACCTTCCCCTGTTACTACCCACAAACTCCTCATTCTGTCACTCAAATTAGCAGGCATCCGCTATTTTGCGAGCACACAATTTCCGACCGCAATGACCCATACGCGTGCGCAGTTGTGCGAACATCGCTCGGAGCGAACAAGCGGCCGCTTATGAGCGGCTCTGAATCAAGCCCATAGTTCACCAGCTCGTCTCAGCAGAAATATGCACTTTTAACCAAAAAGTCTAATCAAGGGACATTCCCACAAACAATGGAAAAGATCAGTTTCATTATGGGAGCATTGTGGGCAGTTGTTTCCATCTATGAGCTCCATCAAATAACGTCTCCTGGAGGAGAGATAGGCAGGATGGAGAGTATTAAGAAATAAGTCAATAAACATACTGGATGATAATAATCTAACTGACGAATAGAAAGAATGAATCAGTTGAGGAATGGAAGGGAAGGGAAAGTGTGGTAACCAGTGCATTATGCCAGTGCTGACGAGGGAATGGGCACCTATCTCCCTTAAAAATGTATAGTGAATGGTAAGGACTTTATGCATAGGTGGAGGTTCTATCAAAATAGAGTCAAGGGCAATATGCCAGTCCCTATACAAAAAATCCCTGATATTGTTACTTACATAATTTTGAACCACCAAGAAGGCCAAGGGTTAAGGTCTAACCCCCTGATTGTCTACCCCTCCCCTTTAGAATGTAAGCTCTCACGAGCAGGGTCCTCATTACTCACGTGCTTCTCCTCCCCCTTCTCATAGTATCTTTTACTCCTAACTCCCCAATTGGCACCTAACATTTGGTTGCTGAGGCCCTGCTGCTTGTGTTATACAGCTATGTGTATAAACCTTGTCCTTGTCCTGTTTTGTTTTATATTACTATTAACTGTTTTCTTGTGTGCTCATTTATGTACTGTGTAAGGCGCTGTGGAACCTTTATGGCGCCATATAAAGGATAATAATTATGTAAATGTTTCCAAGGCTTCATTGTAAGTGCACTTAGTTGAGGTATTGACCAAGTGAGAGATAGAGTGCACAGCTCCCACTATATACATTTTGAAAAGGAAAGAAGCCATGCCACCTTGAGGATCTGGATTATGTAAGAAGAATGCATGAAGTGACTTGTGACCATTCTATTTGACCTAATGACAGAGAATATTCCATAGTTTGCGTGTACTCAACACTAAAGGGTTGTCCTCGATATCTGGTGGAATTTCCTGATCATGTTGGTGGGGAAAACTAGTAAGGTTCAATAGTTGAAAAAAGTAATATAATCTGTTAATACAGTAAACAACTTCCAACAAATAATTCACATTTGCATTCACAATTAGAGATGAATAAACACAAATTAAGTCTATCAATGGATATATGGCCCATATGGCTAAAAAATAAAGATCCTTGGGGTTGTTTAGAAGAGGGTCCTGATACAAAAGCTGCACTTCCCAATGTAGTACTCAACCACAGTAGAGTATCCCAGTCTCAGTTGAAGCCTGTAGTCTATCTGGTGAGAGAAATACTGTTCAGTTGCTCTCACCTTACATAAAAATGGTATTATGTCCAAAGATAGTTACTGCAAATCCTAAGGAAGTCTGTATTCACATCTGCATAAAAATTAAACTGAGGTAGCCTAGTTACTCAATTGCTGCTCTGAATTAGTTTTTGACTGAAGAGAATATTGAGAATTTTGATTATTTCCCAGGCAAGGGTAACTCTTCAATGAAAAGTGATAGAGAGCAGCATCCCCTTCAGTCTGTCAGTCAAGCACAGGGCAGATTTATCCAAGAAAGAGGGCTGAATCCCAGAACCATGGGATGGTGATGTCAGCCACTTTTCCTTTGGTCTCTTCTTCCTTCAGGGTTGGGACTTCCTTTAAAACTGACCCCAAAACCAGGCCTCTACCACTCTCCTCCTTCTCTTTGGTTGGGACTGCACCAGTCCTATTAACTGCTCAACTACCAGTTAGGAACTACTACTCTTCTGTATAAATTTTTGCTTCAACCGTCTTCCTTTCTGTGGCATGAGACTATAAGCTCTGGAGGGTAGCCATGGTGAAGATAAGGATGGCCATCGGTGGGTTACACAGTGTAGTGTAGTGTAGTGTACAAAAGCCAGCTGGCCCCAGTGGAGTAAATAGTAAATCCATAGGCAGCAGGGCATATACAAACTATTACAAATATTTACAGCTGCAAACAGAGTATTACATTAATATATAACTATTTATTTTATAATAATAACTAGGGGAAAACAGACACGTCACAAATACTAGTGTAGAGTTCCTAATTATATTTCATAATTATGTATATTTGATGTATTTTGCTATATATTCTTTGTGCATGTATTGATTTATTAAATTTAGTTTTAATAGATTGTATGTGTAATAAATACATGTATTTTATATCTGTAACGATTCATCTTGATTTATACCTCTATTACTGGTTATCCATTACAACTTTTTTAGTGTTAAATCATAAATAATATCCTTTTATTTTACCTACAGAGCAATCCAGGAAAATTACCATGAAATGTAATAATCTAGTTCTCCTCAAAACAGGAATATCTCTATTATTGTGTTTGCCTCAAGGCATTTGCAGTTACAGGGCAGACTAAACAAGTATCTCTTGTTTTCAACACTATAATAAAGGGATACATTCTTCAAAGTAGTAACTTTCCTTCTCAATGCAACCTTGGATCCCAGCGAATCAGTAAATTGTGTCCCAGAGTACCAGCTGACATGTAGGATCAAAATCTTATGCATATGGACAATCTGCCTAATTGATGCATGATAATTACTTATTCATTAACCGGTACAGATTATGACCTTGCTCTGCCAGCATTTCTCTTTCACACTCCAACTAGGAACTTGTAATAGTAAATAATACACCCAGACCAGGAAGATGACCTGGTGAAGAATCTTTCTATCTCTAGTCCATGGCCAGTTAAATTGACAATTTCATGAAATAGAGAAATAGACACCAGCTTTCCAGGTAGTCTCTTGTTATACATTTGGACTTATACTGTACGTATGTGCCCAGACTGATAAACCCTGGCCACCCAGACCAGGGCTGTAGGTCCCCAAGTAACCTCCTTTCTTATACCATAGAAACCAGGACTCACTCAGACTGGGAACCCTAAAGGCTCACAAGAAGGCCTAGGTTGCCTATAGGGTGATTCAGCACTAACTGAAATATGAGAGAAGCTATTTTTCATCAACACTCTTGTAGCATCTAACTGCAAAGCTATCTGATCTTTTACTCGGGGGAGATGTGAAAAGACTTTGGAGATTGGTTCACCCTCATCCATTTGCTGCTTTATGAGCATTCTTATTTCTGGAAAAGCAGCAAATGTTATTGTAGCCACAAGGCTTGGTCCCAGGAGTGTAAAGATGGCAAATAGGTATATAATACAATTCAGAGAGTATCGCAACCACACAGCATGGCCCCCAAAATGGAATAAGTCCAATATAAGTTTATGAAGCCGACCACCCACAGAATACTTTCTGATGCTACACCCTATGCAAAAGTAGCTGCATAGTGCCTTTAAGGCTTATTAATTGAATGAAGAAGCTGTGAGGAGGAGGGTGCATTAAAGGGGTAAGGGGTAGTGCAGCCTATTGTTTCAATGCACAGGCCCAGGGATATGTTTGATATACAGTTGACAGACCATCCCTAAACTCCCTACACCACTCTGTAGTTAAATCCCCTAAAAAGAAGACTGTTGTGACATAGAAAGAAAACAAATCCGACTTGTTGTTGATTAAAGGATACTAGTCACAATAAAACTTCCTTATATTTACTCAACAGTCTGAGAGACAATAAAACACGGGTTACCAGTGGCGGCTCCAGAGGTGGGGTTGCAGCGCAGTCCAATATTTAAATAGGGGAGCCACACCAACTGCCAGTGAGTCCTGACCAGCAATGTTTGGCAGCGTTTGAAAGGGCAGTTGGTATGACTCCCAAATTTGAATTTTGTGCTGCTCTGCAGCCCTACCTCTGCAGGCTCCAATGCTGGTTATGATCAGCTGAATGTCACCTAAAAAATACATGCATGGCCCGCCTCTCCTCCTTCTCTTGCTCCTTCTCCTAGCCCACCTCCCTCCTCCTCCCTGCCCACCTTTCTCCTCCTCCCGGCTGGCTTCTCTATTACTCACAGCCCTACACCCTCCTCCTATGAGCCCCCCTCTCTTCTTCCTGCCTACTTTGTGCAGCCAGTGTGTCAACGTAAAGACTGAGCCTGCGCTAGGACTGATGCAGACAGCAGTAGCACTGCTTACTTGAAGGGTGATATTAATCTTTACCCTTCATTTGATCTGATCACACTACTACATCTTCCCAGCTGGCACCCCACTTCTCCATCGCCCCGAGCACCAGATATCCAAAATATCTGCAGTGATCTATCTGTTATTGTTCGGAAAAGCAGTCCCCATAGCTTTATATGGGACCTTAAAAAGTGTCCAGTTTACCAAACACTGAAAATTTTAGCTTTTTGAAGCTTGGTCTTGGTAGCTAAAGCTGGCAAGAGCCATTATAGGCTATTAGCTACAGTTACTTAAATCTATATAGAGAGGGATCCCGGGGCCTTGTTATCAGGTGCGATGGTGTCTTCTACTGCCCTCAATATTCCTGTCCAATTGACCAGGTCCATCACCCACAGCATACCTGGCATCTTTCCCGGCGAATCCCGCTGCTCTTGTACATTAACACCACCATCTTGGAAAGTCACCCAGACATCCAGCCAATCCTGGGAAGGCATGTTCCAGTCACATGATTGTCTGGCTGAAATTCACACTGAAGTTATCACAGTGCTTGCAGTAGGGTATGGTCTGCCTCAAGTGCTGCGATAGCATCTGATGGTACCCGATGTACCAATGGTTGCATACACTTCCTGGAGATGACGTGCCAGCTACGAACGAAAGCTTCTTATCGACCGAGTCTGAATCGAGCCCTGAGTTAGATGCAGAAGCACTATATAAATGCAGAACACTGGAGGTTGAGTCAGTTGCAGATGCACTTTGTAAGCGCCGATTACTGAATGCTGAGTGAAATGTAAATGCACTTTGTAAGTGCAGATCAATGAAGGCTGAGTCAGATGTAGAAACTGTAACAGAGCTGGAAGCCACTGCTACCAGGAGACTGTTCTCAGGGAGAAGAATGTTCTGGCAATGAGCTGGGCACAGGAGATGTTTTAAATAGTGCACTCTCAGCGCCTATTGGCCAATCAGATTATGTGAGCACAGCTGTGGGAATCTAGTTGGCAGATGTAGTCAGCTAGAAAATCCAACATGGCCGCACACATTCTTCACTGAGCAGGAATTTACAGGAGAGTAAACGGCTGGCACACATTTAGCAGTGCCAGTGTAGATCTCACAAATGCCAGAAGTGACCAAGGCAGGAATGGATGGCAGTGATGTGACACTGTTGGACCCGGTAACTGGGGTTATGACCCTGATGTGGGACAGTTCCAATTATACAATGTCACTCAGAGCAATAATTCTGAAAGATATTCTTCTTCTGATTGATAACCTTGTCATAGAAAGCAAAGACTGGACTCTGCAGAGGGGAATCTATCGGAATCATCATAATTAGACACACAGCATCAAAAAAATCCTCAATTAATGAAAGCACAGGACTTTGTAGAAAAAGTAGAGGCTTATTCTAAGGAGTGAACCTGGGGAAGAAATGCTGCACATTATGCTTTTCTAAATTTCAATTTGTGCTAATGAAGGAGCATCCAACTAATAGAGTGCTCCAAAAGCAGCTACATAAGTCGCCATAAAGATAGGAATTTGGGGTGCATGTGTGGCACCCCGCCAGGTAGGGTTGAGTGAGGTTCAGGTATCTTACTAGAAGGAATAGATGGTTGGTCACACATGGTGCTCTACTTACTACAATCCGCATTTTGAATGCAGATTGCAGTGTGATATTACCGACTGAGGGTCTGATTCAGAGCCGGACTCTCTAAACGAGCGCCCGCTCTGAATCAGGGCATTTTTTTTTGGTGCGTCCTCCTGGACGCTCGCATAGCTGTGGGTTACCACCCACAGCTTATGCGAGCGTCCATGATGATGGTCGCAATGGTCAAGACCATCGCGACCATCGGGCTTGCGACGAGACCCTGCGGTAGGGTCTCGCTGCCGCAAGCCCTGGAGTGATTTTGGCTCTATCAGAGCCAAAATCACTCCCACTGACATCACTAGTGATGTCAGTGGGGCCGGACCCAGACGGTAGGCGTCACCATGGGAACTCCTCCGTTTGGGCAGGCACGCCCACCAAAGGGGGCGTGCTGTCACTCACCATCGACAGCAGCCCCCTTTGGTGCGAGACCCCGTCGCTCGCCGGGTCTTGCGCATTTGGGTACCTTCAACCCGCTTGTGAGCGTCCTGCTCTCTCGAGCAGGTCTGAATGAGACCCTAAATTCACATTGCGAATTCAAGCAATATCACAGGGATTTACTAAAAATCCCTTGCAGGGACAGAGCTTGCGATAAAGCTCTGTCCCTGCGAATCCCCTCCGCACACTTATCACAGTATTTTCGCAAAAAATTCTGTGACAAGTGCCGAGGCATGCGCCGACCGAGCGTCGCTAAGCCTCGCCCTCTGTTGTTAAGTCCCGCCCCCGCACTCGCGGACCCCCCCGCGACACTCCCTCCCTTAATTACACTTACCTGCAGTGATCGGTGCTCCGGTGATGTCCTCCGTGGCTCCGGTCAGCTGACATCCCATCTTGCACTGGGACCCGGGCAGGTGACGACAGGGCCCCAGTGCAGGCTGGGAGACCAGCTGACCGGAGGGAGGACATCATGGGAGCCTCGATCACCGGTCCCTGGACTCAGATAAGTTTTTTTTTTTGACAGTGTATCAGTGTGTGGTCTGATTAGACCACAGAGCTGATCACTGGGGCCAGCTTCGGGCTCTGCTCTGACCCTTGATAACGCCACCTCCACATGCCGTTATTATCACAGGGCTTTCCCCAGTATTTTTTCACAATTTATTTTTAGTAACTATAATTATGAGAAATGCGATCTGATTACTAAAAATAAGTGATTATGGCTTAGAGTAGAATTGTACGAATTCTACTGCAATTGCCCTTTAGTAACTTTAGGTGATACTAAAATAATGTGGAGGGGCTGGAAAATCCCAAAAGTGCTGGCTCTGTTTTGTGGCTAAGAAATTATTCTTAAAACAGTTTTTACTATCTCTTTTCTGCCACCACATGACACTGTGAAGATTTGCACTTGGCGAATCACTGTAATATGAGGACTGAGAACTGTTCTGTGACTTGAGAGAGTCTCTCAGTACAGTATTATTGGCTGCTTTACTCTACTAATGCTGTCCTAGGAATGGATGTTTTACAATCCTATTTTATTCAGAGACACCATTGCTTGGGGAGATGAGCTACTCTCTGCTGTGAGCGCTGGCTGTTACTGTGTAGCAGTTGGAGGGTAGTGTGATAATGCAGGGCTGTGAATAATGTGACTACAGACCTCTCCAGGTGTTTTCACATTTGTCCTAAAATGGGGGTTCAGCTAATAAGAAGAACACCACCCTCCTTGAAATCAGCACTGACACCGGGCTCCATGCTCACCTCCCTGTACCCCTTGTAGGAGGGAGAGTCTGCCTCATAGCTGGCCTCCGGATAGAAGGGATATGCCTTCCACTTACCACCTCCAGTCACGAGTGCTGTACATCACACAGCCAGGAGCTTTAGCAGCCAGTTCTAATGGGCAGTGCTCCGGTGAGCATTGCTGTGCAGGTCCTTCCTACCTCAGGGCTCTCTGTAACTGACGTAACTGTCTGACTCAGCCCACTACAGCTGGTTCCAGCACGTTCTGAGTCATGTGACCTGCTGCTGACTCATCACATATTACCTGCACCAGTACATATAGGTATATGGTAATTGCCTCCAGACTCTGGTGGGGCATCAAATTGTCAGTCAGTTACAAAGGTTCATATTAACCAGTCTTTGCCACATACACATAGCACACTGTATTTACATATTCTATATACAGTATTTACATGTATACTTTTTATATAGGGCCCAACATGAGTGAGTACACCAAGGTCTGGGGTACCACAGCGCGTACTTTGGTAATTGAGATAATGGGTACAAGGGCCACTGTACCATTGGAGATCACCATCCTCCTAGTTAAAATTATGGATAAATGGAGTACAGATAGCACTCACCTAATTACACTAGTGACAATAGATGTATTTTGCAAATGTAACTGATTAAATGATGTAAATAATACTTTGTGTCAATTAAAGGTTTTAATGAAAAAAATATGTGATATGAGAATAGTGGGTGGTACAGCATAAAATATTTAGGGGTGCAATAGACATGGGTGACACAATACAAAAGGATATGGGGCAGAAGATTAAGGTATGGTCAATGGGGATAGAGCAGGTTACATTCGTCAAAGCCTTTGATGGTATGTAAACTGTAAAAAGTTCCTTGTTACAACCGGCTCTAAAGAGCACAGACCCCGGCTCTTACCTGTATGGGTGCTGACAGCACTGCATCTCAATGATCCACTGGCCGCCATTCCTCCTTTGTGGTTCCACTTCAGATCCTTCCTGCCGGAGTGGCTACCTCTTCTTGTCGCCTGCATGCTGTTTCACTTACAGTAGTAGATGGTAGTCGTATTCCTGAAGGGTATGTGATTCAGCAACCAATACCTTTGAAGCTCCAGGTAGGAGTTACCCATTCTGCAGAAATAATTCTTCTGGTAATTCTGAAAGCTTCCCATGTTCTGGTTCTCGGGCTTCCCTGGTTAAAGAAGCATAACTCTTCAAATTACTTCTTATGCCACATAGCCACTGCTTGATATCAATTTATGAATGATATCATGTAGTGTGTTCCGGCAGTGGTGTGCTCAATGTCCTTAACAACATTGAGAACACACACTGAATAATATCATTCACAATATTTGTTCAGTGCTGGCACCCTCCTTCATCGCCCAAACCTGCTGTCCAACCTGATTATATCATCAGGTTGGACAGCAGGTTTGGGTGATGAGCGATGTCATCAATGACCAGCGGGAGCACGCATCGGTGGTTGTTGACGGCGTATCCACTGGCCAATATAATGAAAGATTGAACAATAATATTGTTATTATTCAATTGTTCATTATATTGGCTAGTGGATACGTGGCTTTAGAGTCCATTTTGTTTCAAGACTTGTCTACTGGGAGTTATACCAGTTCATTCATCCGAGATCTCCCAGGTGGAACAAATACCTCCGGTTCATCAATTCTTTTCAGATGTATTCAAGCAGGCAGCTGAAACACAACCTCCACAAAGAGAATGGAACTCTATGATATATTTGATACCAGGGAAAGATGTTGCACCTACCCACTATCTCTACCAGAGACTCAGGCAATGTCTCACTATATCAAAGAAAATTTATAAAAAGTCTTTATTCGACCTTCAACTTTTTCTGCAGGTGAAGGATTCTTCTTCATGAAAAACGGTGGACTACAATTGTGGACTACAACCCTGTACTGATTACAGGGGTCTCAACGACATACCGTAACAATGAATAATTAATATCCATTATCATTAACTGCTGAATTTTTTTCGATCAGTTTAAAGGTGCTGCAGTCTTCACTGAACTTGATTTGAGAGGTGCATACAATCTCATCAGAATACGTGCTGGAGATGAGTGGAAAACTGCTTTTAACACCAGGGGTGGACATCATGAATAGCTAGTCTATCCAATGCTCCAGCCATGTTCCAGCACTTTGTTAAGGAGGTCTTTTGAAATCTTCTCTAGAGATGTGTCACCATCTACTTAGATGATATTTTGATTTTTTTTTCACAGGATCTGGAGACTCACTGTAAACAAGTGAAGGAAGTTGTCCTCCAATTACAAACCAATCAATGGTTCTGAAAATTACAGAAATGTGTCTTTGAAGTTACCTCCATATCTTTCTTGGGATACATTAATTCCGTGTCTGGTCTCCATATAGATCCTGAGAAACTACACGCAATCTTAGATTGGTCCCTAGCTACTTCTCTGAAAGCATTCCAAAAATTCCTCGGATTTGCTAACTAATACAGGAAATTCAACAAAGGCTCTTCCTTGCTTGCAACTCCCATCACTGCGCTTACCTGAAAGGGTGCTGACCCTTCTCAGTGGTCTGTAGAAGCCAGCTCAGCCTTCCAGCTCTTAAAGCAAGCTTTAATTTTTGCTCCGGTGTTGAGACAACCCAACATCACTTGTCCTTTCATTCTTGAGGTAAACGCCTCCAATGAGGGGGTTGGAGCCATACTCAAACTCAAGTTTTGATAATGGGAAACTGCATCCATGTGGGTACTACTTTTGTAAATTCCTTTCTGCAGGAAATAACTACTCAGTTGGTGTACAGCAAAATATTGCCATCAAATTGGCTCATAGGGAGTGGCAATACTTGCTCAAAGGTGCCAAGTTTCCTGTAACAGTTTTCACTGATCACAAAAACCTGTTGTTGCTAAAAAATATGAGATATGGTAAGAACTTACCCTTGATATCTCTATTTCTACGAAGTCCATAGGGTTCCACAGGATACCTTGGGGGTATAGGTGATGACGTCAGGCATCGTGCACCATAGAGTTAAGTTTTCAGCCTCCCAGGATGCACTAGGGTCCCCCTCCTATACCCCGACCCTGAGCCAAGGCATCTCAGTTACGTACCAAGCCATAGGCTGGAGGAGGAGAAGGAAGAGAGAGAAAAAAGATCTGGACACACACAAGAATCACATTCTCACCAGAGGGAGATGGAAAACCGGTGACCAGAGTAAAGCCCATCTGCAGCACAGGTGCGACAGGGCGGGAGTCCTGTGGAACCCTATGGACTTCATAGAAATTGAGAAAACAAAGGTAAGTTCTTACCGTATCTCATATTTTCTACATCAGGGTCCATAGGGTATCCACAGGATACCTCGGGGATGTCCCAAAGCAGTATCCTTCAAGGGTGGGGACGCTCCTTTGCTGAAAGGAGAATCCACCGCCTGAAAGAAGCATCCTGAGAGGCAAAGGTGTCAAACGCGTAATACCTCACAAAGGTATGGACAGAGGACCACGTGGCAGCCTTGCACATCTGGACTGCACAGGCACCATGTCGAGCATGCCCACGAAGGACCCACAGACCTAGTGGAATGAGCCCTCACAGAGGATGGAACTGGAAGGCCTTCATGAAGATAAGCTTCTGAAATTGCCATACGAATCCAACCTGCCAAAGTTTGCTTTGAAGCAGACCAACCCTTTTTACGGAAACCATAGAGGACAAACAAGGCGTCCGACTTATTAAAAGAAAGAAGTGTGGTCAACATAAATCCTTAAGGCCCGCACAACGTCCAAAGTGGCCTCACCCACTGAAAGATCAGATGAGTTAAAAGCCGGCACAACGATTTCCTCGTTGATATGGAAACGTGAAACAACTTTGGGAAGAAATTCAGGATGAGTGCGCAGCACTGCCCTGTTCCTATGAAAAATCAGGAAAGGGGGTCTACAGGAGAGAGTCAGAAACACGTCTAGCTGAAGCAATGGCAAGAAGGAAAATTGTTTTAGCTGTCAGCCATTTAAGGTCCACTGAGCCCAGTGGTTCAAACGGCGGTCCCTGGAGAAAAAAAGGTGGCTGAATTCGAAGAACATCTTGCATAAAGGTACGCACATCAGGGATTGCAGCAATCCTACGATGGAACCAGACTGACAGGGCAGACACCTGCACCTTCAGAGAAGCAAGGTGAAGCCCATGGTCTAGTCCTGCCTGTAGGAAAGCTAACACTCTAGACAGATGGAACTCCCGAGGGGCATAACCTCTCGGTCGACACCACTAGGAGAACGTATGCAACACACGATGGTATATCCTTGCAGAAGATGGTTTCCGAGTTCTTAGCATAGTTCGCACTACAGAGCTGGAAAACCCCCTGGACCTTGACATGGCCGTCTGAACAGCCACGCCGTCAAAGACAGCCGAGTCAGGTCCAGGTGAAGACAAAGACCCTGTGACAGCAGGTCCAGTCATAGCGGCAACCGCAGAGGAATGTCCACGGACAGACTCTGAAGGTCTGAGAACCAGTGCCGCCTGGGCCACGCGGGAGCTATCAACAGGAGCGTCCCTCCTTCCTGTTTGAATTTCCGGATTACCCGTGGAAGAAGGGAAAACAGAGGAAAGAGATAAGCAAACCGGAACGTCCACTGGACGGACAGAGCATCCACCAGAGATGCCTTTTCATCTCTTGTTCAAGACCCGTACACCGGCAACTTGTTGTTGTGCCGTGACGCCATGAGGTCTATCTCTGGAAGACCCCACCTGTCCACCAGAAGTTGAAAGATGTCCTGGTGCAGAGACCACTCCCCTGGATGAACGTCCTGGCGACTGAGAAAGTCCGCCTCCCAGTTGAGGACTCCCGGGATGAATAATGCTGATATGGCCGGGAGATTGCGCTCTGCCCAGACCTGGATGCGGGACACCTCTATGAGTGCCGCCCGACTTCGGGTTCCTCCTTGCCGATTTATGTAGGCCATGGTGGTGGCATTGTCCAACTGGACCTGCACGGGGTGACCTTGGAGAACCCGATGTGCCTGCTGGAGAGCCTTGAAAACTGCGCGGAGTTCCAAGATGTTTATTGGAAGCTCCTGTTCTGCCTGAGTCCACCTGCCGTGGAACAAGTGTGGACCCATGACCGCTCCCCAGCCCCGAAGACTGGCGTCCATTGTTAACAGGACCCAGTTCGCCACCCAAAACGGATGACCCTGGTTGAGATTGGTCGTCTGCAACCACCAGGCTAGGGACAGGCGAACCTCCGGAGTGAGCACCATCGTCTGGGACTTTAGACTCTGAGGCAGTCCATTCCATTTGGACAGGATCAATTGCTGCAGAAGTCTGGAGAGAAACTGGGCATATTCCACCATGTCGAATACTGACACCATGGAGCCCAGTAATCTCATCGCCGAGTGCAGAGACACTCTGCGACTCTGCAGACAACTGCACACCTTCAACTGTAAGGCAGAGATCTTTTCCCCCGTCACAAAGATCCTCTGCTGACTGGAGTCCAATAAGGCTCCGAGGTGCAGAATCCTCTGAGACGGGATCAGGGTGGACTTTTGCCAGTTTATTAACCAGCCGTGACGTTGCAGAACTGCAATCGGCAGGTCCAAGTGGCGTAGAAGGAGCTCTGGAGATCCTGCTACCAACAGAAGATCGTCTAGGTACGGCAACAAGCGGACTCCCTGCAGCTGCAGATAAGCCGCCATGACCGCCATGACCTTGGTGAACACTCATGGTGCTGTCGCCAGGCCAAAAGGTAATGCCCGAAACTGGAAGTGATCATTGCGGACTGCAAACCTGAGGAACTGTTGATGGCGTAAAAAAATAAGGACATGCAGGTAAGCGTCCTGTATGTCCAATGACACCATGTAATCCCCAGGTTCCAGCATCAGAATGATGGACCATAGGGTCTCCATCCGAAAACGCGGCACCCGCAAGGACTTGTTGAGGGCCTTGAGGTTGAGAATCAGACGGTACGACCCATTGGGTTTCTGCACCAATAATAGATTGGAATTGAAACCCTGGCCTCTCTGGGAGAATGGAACAGGCACTATAACTCCAGCCTGGAGCATAGTGTGCAAAATCTTCCGCAGTTCCACGGCTTTGTTCTGGTCTAATAGAAGGCCCATGGTGAAGAATCGGGATGGGGGCCTGTGCCGAAAGGAGAGGGCATACCCGTGAGAAACCACCTCATGAACCCAATTGTCTGTCATGGTTATCGACCAACACTGGGCGAACTACAGCAGGCGGCCTCCCACTTTGGGATCCCCCAAAGGGAGGCCCGGACTGTCAGGCCGCAGGCTAGTCATCTGACTTAGGGGCCGGACGTCTGGTACTCCAGGCCTGTTTCCGGGACTTGGCCGATTTTTTGGGGCCAGCCTGTCGGGGAAAAGACTGTGCTTTAGGCCTACCCTGGGCCCTGTAATGCCGAAAGGACAACGTACCTGAACTGGAAGGGACCGCAGCAGACAGGAGATATGCAGATTTGGCTGCCGCCAGCGTGGCTACAATTTTGTCCAGATCCGGACCAAATAGGACTTCTCCATTAAAAGGCAAAGCTTCCAAGCCCTTTTTGGAATCAGCGTCCGCCTTCCAAGATCGCAACCATAAGGTGCGATGAGCAGCTACAGCTGCGAAGAAATCCGAGAAGTTAGGGTACTGATATCCAAGGCCGCTTCATTGATGTAAGTGAACGAATCCTGGGGATTGCCTACCAACTCGGCCTGTTCAGCCGAACAGTCGGAATCCAAAGACACCTCCAAACTATCGGCCCAGCGCTTCATAGCTCTGGCTACCCAACATACGGCCATAACCGGTCTGGATGCCCCCCCGCAAGGGAATAAATGGACTTTAGGCAGATCTCCACCTTACGGTCCGTAGCATCCTTCAAGGAGGACATGGAGGGCATGGGCAAAGTGGCACTTCGGACTAGGCGTGTCACATGAGAATCCACCTGTGGAGGGGATTCCCACTTAGAAAAATAATTGTCCGCAAACGAGTAAATCACCGCTAAGCGTCTTTGAGGCTGATACCGTTTACCAGGGTGTTTCCATGCCTCCTCTAAATGGTCTACTAACTGACCCGAAAGAGGAAATACTGTGGCGTCACCCTTAATATCCTTAAAAAAGGCATATTTGGACTTGGACACCGGAGGATCGTCATCCTCAATAACTAAAGTTGTGCGGACTGCCCGAATAAGGCCAGGAATTTAAACCTTGGAGTTAGCGTCCGACTCTTTAGTACGGAGATGTTCTTGGTCAGATAGATCCAGAATCTCCCCATCATTGGACGTCATGTCGTCATCCTCATAAGGAGCGGACAGAGACGCCACCGGACGCTTATGTGGCCGCAACACAGACTCCCCTTGTAACACGTTCGACAAATGCTGTACAGAACTTGTCAGTGAATTAACCCACGCAGGCTCCTTAGAGACCTGGGGAGGGGAAATAGGGAGACTGTGGGGTACCATCAGTTGTCTCAGGAAACCCTGCATGGGTGACGACACCACTGACTGCTGGGACAATCCCATCTGTGAAAACGCAGGTTGCGGAGCTAACGGGCCCACTAGGGTTGTAAGCGCTTTGGCGAAACAAGCCCAGGGCAGTTCCTGTACCCGAGCCATGACAGTAATTGGCCACACCAATAAATAACACTGCCGACATAGCCCCTCTGCGTTACCCTCCCCCTCCGCTATTGGTACTTTGCACGTAGTACACAGAAGCAGGAGAGGAAATTCACTCTCAGACATGATGGTAAGTTTGTGACCCCTCTCACTGATACTCGTATAGTGGGAAAACCACCCTGAAATCACTGCACTGCAAGGGCTTTAGCAGAAGAAGAGCAGGGACAGTTAAATGGCTGACAGTAGAAAGTAAAAGTACAGGCAGCAGATGCTAGCAGAGGTCACATACAATGCAAAGAAATTAATCCTTGCACTATCAGCGCTGATCTTCAACTATGCAGACACAGAGCCTGGTAGGACACAGCGCTGCATACACAGACCTGTTTCAACGGAGGAGAGGTATGCCGGGGGACCCAGACCGTGATGCCAATGATCAGCAGCTTCCAGCAGCATTCACCAAGCTTCTGCAAAGATGGCCACTGAGGAGCAGAGAGGAGACCGGCCTGGGGGAGGAGCGCTGCCACAGGGCCAATCGGCAGGTGCAGAGAGGGCTGTGTGCAGCGGGGGAGGCGCCAGCTGTGTATAGGGAAGACACGCTCCCCTGGCATGCAATTAACCCCTGGGACGCTGCAGCGCTACCGCTCACCTGTGGTTCACTGTCCCAGGGGGGTAGTGGAAGCGCAGGTTGGTTACCTGGCTCCACGCTGCAGCCTGTCCCCAGGGAGCCCCCTGCCTGGGGATTCTGGACCATGTGTTCAGCAGGGTCCCACCGCGGGACCCCGCTGCTTACCTGCTGCCTCCTTGAATCCGGCCATGGTCCAAAACATCTGGGGGCACCGCTAGCTGTGACCCCAGATGCTTACCAGCATCACTGGATCAGTACCGGTGTTCTGGTACTGGCGGGTATGTAGGGAAGACAGCATGGACGTCTGAAAAAGATTCTCAGAAAATAATCAGATCCATGATACAGTCACCTTTGCCTCCCGGGAAGTCCTTTGTTGCCCCAGAATTATGGAAAAGTCTTCTTCAGTGGGCTCACTCCTCATATATCTCTGGACATGTAGGAGTCCAGAAAACCACAGAATTTGTTCAATGTTCTTATTGGTGGCCTACAGTGTAATTGGATGTACAGGATTATGTATTGTCTTGTGTCAAATGTGCTCAACATAAGACACCACGAAAGTCTCTCGCAGTACAGCTCCAACCCCTTTCCATTCAACATTGTTCTTAGACCAGTGGTTCCCAAACGGTGCGCCCTGGGGTGCCTTAGGACACTTGCAGGGGTGCCCTCAGGTTGGTGGTCCAGCACCAAATTAAATTATTTATGGTCAAGGTAATGTAAATATGTGGACAAACAAAAGGGCAAACCTGTCCACCACCACATAACTGACCCTAAGGATGACAGGTAAGCACAATTTACTTTACTACATTTTTTCCTGAATTTCTGAATAACAAACCTTTGGCTTAGAGGTGTCGTGAAAACAATGCTGGTAGTCTAGGGCGTGTTAAATCTAGGTAATTATACAGTTGATGGTGCAAATCCAGGAAATTAAAAAATAGAGCAATATTGCACAGATCATGATCTTGATATTGCACAGATCCAAATTGCACAGAACAACAATTGCACAGATCAAAATTGCACAGATTAAACTTGCACAGTTCCCATATAGCAATATAACGATATACTGTATATGTTCTAAGATGTTAAAAGAAATGACGATGTATGTCCAAATAGTAACATAGAACACAATAACGAGGGTCAATTTTTGAAGCAAGATTGCATAAATCACTATTGCAATGATCCTAAATGGCAACAAAACATTTTTTAATTAAAGTAGTTTATAAAATACCCCATGCAAATCCTGATGTATATTTAGAGCAATATGGTATAATCTGTGTCACAATTGCATAGATCACATGTAATCACATAAATAGAAGAGGGCATAGAACAAAATTCAAGATCGTATTCCTATCTGTATATTGCACATATTCCTATACTGCAGGGGTTTCCAACCACGGTCCTCAAGGCACACTAACAGTCCAGGTTTTAAGGATAGCTATTCTTGAGCACAGGTGACCTAATTAGTAACTCAGTTATTTTGATTTAACCATCTGTGCTCAAGCCTGGATATCACTAAAACCAGGACTGTTAGTGTGCCTTGAGGACCGAGGTTGGGAATCACTGATATACTGGCATAATAATAAAATAGTAGTATAGTGTTGTGACCACCTCATATTAATCAGAATTAGTAAGACACTCTAAGGGTCCCCAACTTTTGCTTTTGCCCATTGTACAAATGCCTAGTATTGGACGGGCAATGAGAGAGTGGGAGAACTGGTGTCTTATGAAAGTAAAGTACGGTGGTAGGATGTTAAAGAGCTGTGCTAGGGTGTTAGGTGGACCTTTGTGCTGAAAATATTGCAAGAACCAGATTCGCCCATGGGTGTTAGGTGGATCCTGATGCAATGAGCATTGCAGGGGCCAGATACGTCCAGGTCAGTCAGGCTGCCACCTGAAGGAAATAGAAAAATTGTTACATAGATTTGTACCTGTCTGTGTGGTCACACCGTTATTGGAGGATTGTCATTCTATGTCAGCAGATTACCTACAGTGGGTTGGTGTGCTCCTTATAAGCAGCAATGTGTTGCTGTGTATTCATACTATCTGGGTCATTGTGGACCGTTTCTCAAAAATGGCCCATTTTTTCCACTTACCAGGCTGCCATCTGCACCATAATTAACCCAATTGTTAATTCTGGAAATCTTCAGACTCCATGGGCATCCTAAAATCATCTCAGACAGGGGAGATCAATTTGTAGCACAATTCTGGATTTCTCTTTGTTCAGCATTGCAAGTGAAGCTTACGTTTCCTCTGCCTATAATCCCCAGACCAATGGGCAAACTGAATGGGTGAATCAGGATTTAGAGACTTTCCTACATTTATATGTCTCCTTGTCTCAAGATGATTGGTTGGAACTCTTGCCATGGGCAGAGTTTGCCCATAACAACCGCTACCCCTCTTCTCCAAATTCTTCCTCTTTTTTGACAGTTCATGGAGTTCATCCACAAGCCCCAGAATTTCAATCTTTACCTGCTAATGACCTTCCAGCAGTCAATACTTCACTCCAGCGCTTCCCAAAAATCTGGAAGGTTGTGCATACAACATTAGTTAAGTCATGTGCTTGGTACACAATTTGTGCAGATTGGAAGTGCCAAGCTGTTCCAAGTGTAAAACCAAGGGATTGTGTATGGATGTCTATCCGCAACCTGCGTCTGTGAGTGTGCTTAATGAAGTTTGCTCTATGCTTCATTGGACCCTTTCCTGTATAGAAGGATATTAGCCCTCTGGCTTACAAAATGAAGTTACCAGCCTTTCTCTGCATTCCAAATTCCTTTCACATCTCTTTTCTAAGGCCATTAGTCCTGAACTGATTTCAGGCATCTCTTCCACCAGTATGCAAAGTTCCCACCCAGTGAGGAGTAGAGTTTGAGATTAAATCCTGGACTCTCACTGTCATTATGGACATCTTCAATATTTGTTTGACTGGAATGAATATGATCCCAAGGAAAGAGCCTGGATCAATCTTCTGATATCCATGCATGTCCCTCAACTGAAGGATTTAAAACAAAGGGAAGACTTGATTGTGAAATCCACTGATAAGGGGGGGGGTTGAAATTTGTAATAATATAGGCTATGAAAAAGAGATCTATCGCAAAATTAGAAGACTGTAATACATATAGGAAATTAAGGGCCGACCAAAAAAATGTGTCAATTGAACTTAAAAATATTGTTGATACCTATGTGAAGAAAAAACGATGGCCCTCATTCAGAGCCGTACGCTCTGAGCAGAGCGCACGCTCTGAATGAGGGCCGGGCTCCATTTTCATGGAGCGTCCTACTGGACGCTCGTATAGCTGTGGGTCACCACCCACAGGCTATACGAGCGTGCATTTTGATGGCCGCGATGGTCGTGACCATCGCGACCATCGAAATTGCGAGCCGGAGCTTGCGGTTGAGGTTTTCAACCGCAAGCTCCAGAGTGATTTTGGCTCTATCAGAGCCAAAATCACTCCCACTGACATCACTAGTGATGTCAGTGGGCCGGCTTCTGACGGGAGGCGTTCCCGTGGGAACGCCCCCGTCAGGGAGGCACGCCCCCGGCACGCCCACCAAAGGGGGCTTGCTGTCAATCAACATTGACAGCACGCCCCCTTTGATCGGACACAACGAGCGAAGGAAAGTCCTTCGCTCGTCGTGTCTGGCGCATGCGCACGACGGAGCTCCCTCCGTCGTGCGCATGCTCAGTGCAGACCATCGACCCACTTGCGAGCGGACAGCCGCTTGCGAGTGGGTCTGAATCAGGCCCTATATCAGAAAAAGAAGAGAAATTTATAATTAACGAATCCCCTGTAATACCATAAATCCATATACTTCCAAAAGAGCATACAAATCTGATTGCACCCCCTGGAAGGCCGATAGTCTCTGGTATAAATTCGGTAACATTGAATTTATCAGAATTTATAGATTATTATCTTCAGGAATTAGTGCTTAATAACTCCTCACATCTTTAAAACACTGGCGATGCTATTAGATTTTTGGAAACCATCAAATGGGAGCCAGATTATTTCCTGATTATGGCAGATGTATGGCCCTGATTCAGAGCCAGACGCTCTGACCAGAGCACTCGCTCTGAATCAGGGCCCACCTCCATTAATATGGAGCGTCCTCCTGGACGCTCATATAGCTGTGGGTCACCACCCACAGCATATACGAGCGTGCAGGATGATGGTCGCGATGGTCTTGACCATCGCGACCATCGAAACTGCGTTCAAAAGCCTGCGGTTGGGTTTTTCAACCGCAAGGCCAGGAGTGATTTTGGCTCTATCAGAGCCAAAATCACTCCCACTGACATCACTAGTGATGTC
Organism: Taudactylus pleione; assembly: GCA_031769625.1. Classification (NCBI taxonomy): domain Eukaryota; kingdom Metazoa; phylum Chordata; class Amphibia; order Anura; family Myobatrachidae; genus Taudactylus; species Taudactylus pleione. The sequence continues at coordinate 1,306,837 of JAUIMM010000965.1, read as the reverse complement.
AGTGGGGCCGGCTTCAGACGGTAGGCGTTCCCTTGGGAATGCCTACGTCTGGCAGGCACGCCCCCGGCACGCCCACCAAAGGGGGCCTGCTGTCAGTCACCATCGACAGCACGCCCCCTTTGATGAGACACTCCGAGCGAAGGAAAGTCCTTCGCTCGTCGGGTCTCGCGCATGCGCACGACGGAGCTCCCTCCGTCGTGCGCATGCGCAGTGGGGGCCATCGACCCACTTGCGAGCGGACAGCCGCTCGCGAGTGGGTCTGAATGAGGGCCAATGTTAGTTATACACCATCATTAGCCATAGTCAGGGAATTGAGGCTACTAAGTCTGCCCTCTCAAAGTCAAATTTGGCAGGTGAAATACAAAAATTTTTAGTGGATGGTATTGCTTTTATCCTTTTTAATAATTATTTTAATTTTAAGGATGATTTTTACCTACAGAAGAGGGGCACATTTTTTCACGGCACCCAATTTATAATAAAACAGTGATATAACCCAGTTTTAATTAATTATTGCTGTCCCCATATAGCTCTATGGCAGGGATGGGGAACCTTTTTTCTGCCGAGTGCCATTTTGATAGATATAACCTTATTCGCGAGCCCGGTGCACAATCGCCGGTGGTTACAGCAATGCCGGAGCATCCTAAGGAAGCACCGGGGAGCTGTAAGGCAGTGGCATAACTTTAAATTTTGCTTCCCCCTGCCAAAAAAGTTTCAGATGCCCCCTCCCCCCCATGGCATTTTGGTAAATAATTACAGGGACATTTATACACAATTTGGCTCCCAGTGCAAAAGATAAGAATGTGCCACCACTCCCCCTAGACAGTTTACAGTATTACAGCCCCTTACACATTATGTCACACACCGTAATGCCCCTTACACATTAATCCACACCACCTGTGCCTCACACTACCTGCTTCTCTCACCCACTCCCTGCACCTCAAAGTACCTGCTTCCACCACCCCCTGCTCCTCGCACTACCTGCTTCCTCCCACCCCCTGCATCTCACACTACCTGCTTCCCCCCAACCCCTGTGGCTCACACTACCTGCTTCTCTCACCCACCCCCTGCACCTCTCACTACCTGTTTTCCACCCCACCTCCTGTGCTTTACACTACCTGCTTCTCTCACCCACCCCCTGCACCTCACACTACCTGCTTCCCCCCACCCTCTGCACTTCACACTTCCTGCTTCTCTCACACACCCCCTGTGCCTCACACTACCTGCACTCAGTGGCTTAACTATAAATTTTGCTCCCCCCCTTGCCAAAAATATTTCTGACGCCCCCCCACCCCCCATGGCATTTTGGTAAAATAATTACAGGGCCATTTATACGCAATTTGGCTCCCGGTGCAAAAGTTAAAAATGTGCCCCACCCCCCTAGACAGTTTGCAGTATTTTTCCTCCTTGTAGTAATGCCCCTTACACATTATACCACACACCCTAATGCCCCTTACACATTATTCTACACACCATAATGCCCATTACACATTATGCCACATCACTGTAATGCCTATTACCAAAGTGCCACTTACATATTTGCCCCCTGACACCATTTTATATCCCACTGTAAGGCTTCTAATTACTTTTAAATTACCTGCTCATTGTCAGGGGTCTTATAGAGTGCCCCCAGTTGTGGCCCCCCTATGCAGTGCCCCTTATATAGTGCCCCAGGTAGTGGTCCCCCTATGCAGTGCCCCTTATATAATTCCCCCAGTAGTAGTCCCCCTTATATAGTGCCCCCAGTACTAAGCTCCCAGCAGTGTCCCCAGTAGTAGTCCCCCACAGCAGAGCCTCCAGTAGTAGTCCTCCCCCAGCGATGCCCCCAGTAGTAGTCCTCCCGCAGGAATGCCCTCAGTAGTAATCCTCCCCCAGCAATGCCCCCAGCAGTAGTCCACCACCTATGCAGTGCCCCCAGCAGTAATCCCCCACCTATGCAGTGTCCCCAGCAGTAATCCCCACCTATTCAATGCCCTCAGTTGTGGTCCCACCAGTGCAGTACCCCCAGTAGTAGTCCCACCAGTACAGTACCCCCAGTTACAGCCCCCTCTCAGCAATGCCCCCAGCAGTAGTCCCTTCCTCAGCAATGCCCCCAGTAGTAGTCCCCCCCAGCAATGCCCCCAAGAGCAGTCCCCCCAGCAGTGCACCCAGTAGTAGTCCCCCCAGCAGTACCCCTAGTAGCAGTCCCATCCAGTAGTAGTCCCCCCAGCAGTACTCCTAGCATCAGTCCCACCCAGCAGTGCTGCCAGTAGTAGTCTCACCCAGCAGTGCCCCCAGTAGTCCCCCCCAGCAGTGCCCCCCAGTAGTAGTCCCCCCCAGCAGTACCAGTAGTAGTATCCCCCCCAGCAATGCCCCCCAGTAGTAGTCTGCCCCAGCAGTACCAGTAGTAGTAACCCCCACAGCAATGCCCCCCAGTAGCCCCCCCCCAGCAGTACCAGTAGTAGTAACCCCTCTAGCAATGCCCCCAGTAGTAGTCCCCCCACAGCAGTACCAGTAGTAGTAACCCCCCCAGCAATGCCCCCCAGTAGTAGTCCCTCCCCTAGCAGTAGCAGTAGTTAACCCTCCCCAGCAATGCCCCCCAGTAGTAGTAACCCCCCTTGGCCAGACACACACACACACACAAAAAAGAAAACCTCTACTTTCCTTGATCCCCGCTCCGGCATCAGCTCCTCGGTCTGGCGTCCTTCCGGGCCAGCCCACTCTGCATGTTGGGAGAGCTCTCCCATCAGCCACTGTGGGAGCCAGAAGATGCCCAGCACCGGCAGTGGGCGCAGCAGCCGATGAGGGTCTGTTTGACTCTCATCGGCTGCTAAAACAAACACCGGCTGTGTGTTTGTTATACTAAAAGTGTAGTGCAGACGGCACTTATGCCACCACAGGGGCTGCGGGGGTGGTAGTTACACCACTGCATGCACTCCTTTGATCAGCACTGCCTGAGACTGTCTGCTTCTCCTCCCCATCTCAAGGCAGGCAGTGGGCACTCCGTGGTGGCTCAGCACCCAGCAGGAACACACACATCTTCAGCGCTGGGATAGTGAATAGGGTCCCCAGTGCCAGGGCATGAAGGCAGAATACAGTGGCAGCTTAAACTTTGAGCCGGCTTCTGAGGATGGTTCCCACGCAGCGTCCACAGCACACACCTGAGCTGCCTCAATGTTCCCCTCCCCGAGCATGCACACACACACACAGTGACAGCAGGGAGGTGGAACTGAGGAAACTGATGGGAGGGAGGCGATGCTGAGGACATCATCTAAATGAGGCAGAGCAGCGGACAGTTTGCCGGTAGGGAGGCTGCGCTGTGGAATCCAGACCGGCCACTTAACCTACTAACCATAGGGAGCAGCTTCACCAGAAAGGATAAGCCCTGCTTGGTAACAGCCAGCTAATCGCAGATCTGATTGCTCACTAGCGAACTTGAGCTGTGCGTGTTCAGAGTAGTGGATGGTCATGGTAGTGTCTGAATCCCCTTCACGGAGAGGACCCTGACGTCATCAGCCAGTGTCCAGCGTCATTCCCTACCATCCAAGTGGGCATAGAGGGGGAATATAACCATGTGGCGAGTGTAGCGAGCCATCGAACCCGAAGCATGGCGAGCACAGCAAGCCCGTGAGGGGACAACAAACTTGTTTAAGTGGGGACAACTTACTTGTTTAGCTGGCCGTCATGGGCATGAACTGCACTTCCGCCCTCACGTCACTTCCAGGTCCCTAACAAGAAACGGAAATAAGCTCTACCGGATGGTCATGGACCAGGAAGAAATGGCAACAGCAAAAAATTTAAGTAAAGTATTCGCTAGGACAGCAAGTTATTGATGCTGCTACAAGGCTTTTTGGTAAATAGAACTTATAGGGGCATATGTATAAAAGCTTGATGTGAGATAAAATTGTGAAATTTATATCACCAACCAATAAGCTACAAACTCTCATTTCTTAAACACAGCCTGCAAAATGTTAGAAGCTGATTGGTTGGTGATATCTCACATCAAGCTTTGATACATATGCCCCATAGTTCATTTCTTATCACTGAGACAAACAGCAAAGCAAAATTATACTTCTTTATAAAATGTTCACATCAATAAATAGGTCCCTTCATTTTTTTATTGGGTTATTGCTTTGGTCATATAATTTAGAAGCTGAATTCAGACCTCAGACATCAAATTATGAGTATTGTTAATAATTAGAATTTAGTTGCCTAAGAAGCTGCACAGTAGCAGTTCATCATCCAAACTTATCGTCCAACAGGAATAGCCATCTGGATTTCCTTGGTAGTAAATGGAACTCTAAATTGCCTCATTAAATACCCATAGAGACCTTTTCAATACCTGCAGCTGTTAGGCCATTACATTGTACCAGAATGACAATTCCCTTCCCAGTGTATTGCAGTGTTGGATTGTCATTTGTCTATTCTTAAATGTCCTACATTTTTAATTTCCACAACAAGCCCCAAGATTTGAGATGAGTGCAGGTTATATAGCATAACCTACCTAGAAATCTGTATATTCTTTTGTGTAAATCAAGTATGTGTGACTGCAATTGGAAAATACCCTACAGAGCCTATTTGAATATATGGGCAGCATTTGCATTCTATGAAAATGAAGGAATCTTTGATTGTTTAATCTCTTCCCAAAAGACTTCTCACTGGTGCATAGTGATAGTGCACACTTCTGAAAACAAAGGGATTTTTTTCTTCCTTTTAGCTGAACTGTAGTATGATAGAGAAATATAGAACTGTTAGACTTATTTTATAGCAATGTGAATTGTTTGTTTTTATACAATACAGTGAAAACAATAGAATCTCATTGTTGCAGAAAGCTGCATATCTAGGTACGTTCATGAGCGTAAAATCCTGGGTTGCACCAATCAGACTTGATCAGGTTTGTCTACCCGGGACTTACGTCCAGGGAAAAACCCTGGTCAATTGCCGGAGCGGCAACCTGGGAACGTGGTCATGTGTTGGTGCCTTTCAGACATACGCAAAACCCGGGTAGTTCGGCCGATCCCCTGCAAACACCCTGGATGTCAGTATGTCTGAAAGGGGTATGAGTGACATTATTATATCCAAGAATACCAAGGTACATAATATAATTAAACTTTTTTTAAATATAATAACGCAGAGGGGCAGATCTACTAAGCCTTGGAGAGTAATAAAGTGGACAGTGATAAACTACCAAACAATCAGCACCTGTCACTTTTCAAACATAGGCTGTAACAATACAGTTAGGAGCTGATTGGTTGGTACTTTATCTCTCTCCACTTTATCTCTCTCCAATGCTTAGTATATCTCCCCCTAAGGGAGGAATGTAGAAGTCATTGATTCTGGAACATTGGTGCAATTTGGGCAATTTTCCAGTGGGTTTAAAGTCATTGGCTCAGATTTATCAAAGAATGATATTCTTGATATTACTTGTTAATAATCCTAAATGGTGCTCCAACCAATCAGCTCCTAACTGCTATGTGTTTGAAAAATTACAGTTAGGAGCTGATTGGTTGGAGCAATACTTAAATGTTAAATATAAAAGTTGCCAGATGTAAAAAACAGCTAGTTTTAAACTCACTGAAAATGCGCCAGAATAACTGTGAAACAATAGACAGGGCTCTGGGCAGCGAGATGGCTGAAATGTGTCATTTGAGGGCACATATCCATTAGAAGCATTACATAGCGCATCTCTGGGCTTTGGAGGAGCAGATTCAGGTGCTTCAACAAATCCGATGGTGCGTGTACTGCTCTATGCACCTGAAAAAGTAGCTGAAACTGTAAATCCTTGTTGTATGCTACACAGGGGCGTATTAAGAGAGGCGGGGGCCTGTGTTCATTCCCAGTCCGGGGAACCCATCCTCTCTCCCCGGCGGCTGCCAGCAGACTGATGCGTCTGACCGCCAACCGCAGCAGAGTCTACTGCGCATGCGCAGGTCGCCGGGTAAATGGCGCAGCCGCCATTTTCCTGGCGATTTACTCATTGCGTATGCGCAAAATGCCAGAAAAATGGCAGCGGTGCAGGGCTGAGACACCCGCCATGAGACCTCAAAGAGTTATTAGATAATATGGGTGCAGGGTGTGCGGTGCAGGCCCCCTGGACCCAGGGGCCCGTGTGCACCGCACACCCTGCACCATTATAGATACGCCCCTGATGCTAGACAATATTGAACTTCAGCAGGATAGGGCTAACCTGGGTAATTTTGTAGCATACAGTGCACATCTGAACATGTGGTGAATACAGAGGGAGGGAATTATATTTTAAATATAAGGGAATTTAAATATAAGGGAATTATACAAACAAAGCATTAGTGAGCATTTTTTGTGATTTTAACATTTTTAAAAAAATGTTTTTTTTCTTTTAATATCTCTAGAGCTTCTTCCCGTGTCATTTTGTAAGGTGCTGTCCTTAATCCATCTTCCCTTTTTACAAAGCATACAAATGTGACACTATACTGACTGGGAATGGGATTAAAATGCCGGCGGCTGTTTATCAAATCCCAACAGCGGCTGTCCGAAGGGAGGAAATACCGACAGCGGCACATAAGTATCCTAACCCTTCACTCTCCCCCCTAAGCCTAACCCTAACCTCCCCCCTAGTGCCTAACCCTAAACCCCCCACACACCCTAAACCTAACCCTCCCGGGGGGTGCCTAACCCTAACCTCCCCCGGTGGTGCCTAACCCTATCCCCCCCTTCCCTTAGCCTAACCCTAACCCTCCCCGGGGGGTGCCTAAACATCCTACCTCAATGTTTGTATGTTTTGTATTAGGGATGTGCGCTGGACCATTTTTGCCGGATTTGGATTTGGTTCTAATTCATCGTCTGGCTTTGGATTTGGATTTGCCAAACTGCGGTGACTGGATTTGGATTTGGATTTGGATTTGGAATTTTTTTACAATAATTGACAAAAAAAAGCTAAAATCACATAAATTCAGCTTTTTTTCTTCCTAGAGTATTATTAACCTCAATAACTTTAATTTCCAGTCATTTGCAGTCAATTTAGACCATCTCACAGTTTAAATTATAGTTTTCACCATTACCACAAAGGTTGCAGTGAGCTGACTGGTTACCAAGCGACAAAGCAGCGTTACAGACACCACTGTTTAAAGCACATCAATGACACATTGCCACACAGCAGTGGCAGAAATTAAAAGTAGTGCACCTATCCAGTGGGATATGGCCAGCAGAATCACAGTACTTGTTTACAAAGTGGGCTACCGCCCTAGAAGTCACAGTGCACAATCTTATTCACATTACACCGCACTTAGTGTCCCTGATTCACATTACACCATAAAGTAGTGTCTCTTATTTATGTTACAACACACAGTAGTGCCCCTTTTACACAATGCCCACAGTAGTGACCCTTTTACACAATGCCCACAGTAGTGACCCTTATACACAAAGCCCCCAGTAGTAGTGCCACTTATACAATGCCCCCAGCAGTGGTGTCCCTTACACAATGCCCCCAGTAGTGGTACCCCCTATGCAGTCTTCTTAGTAGTAGGGCCCCCTATGCAGTGCCCCCAGTAGAAGTATGCCCCCCTGTAGAAGTGCCCGATTAGCAGGCCCCCAGTAGTAGTGCCTCCATTAGCATCCCCCCAGTAGCAGTGCCCCCATTAGCATGCCCCCAGTAGTATGACCCCCCGTAGTAGTGCCCCCATTAGGATGCCCCCAGTAGCAGTGCCCCCATGAGCATGCCCCCAGTAGCAGTGCCCCCATTAGCAAGCCCCCAGTAGTATGCCCCAATGAGCATGCCCCCAGTAGTATGCCCCCCGTAGCAGGCCCCCAGTAGTAGTGCTCCCATTAGCATGCCTCAGAGTAGCAGTGCCCCCATTAGCATGCCCCCAGTTGTATACCACCCAGTAGCAGTACCCCCATTAGCATGCCCCAAGTAGTATGCCCCTCAGTAGTATGCCCCCCAGTAGCAGTGCCCCCAGTAGTATGCCCCCCAGTAGCAGTGCCCCCAGTAGTATGCTCCCCAGTAGTATGCCCCCCAGTAGCAGTGCCCCCAGTGGTAGTGCCCCCATTAGCATGCCCCCCAGTAGCAGTGCCCCCAGTAGTATGCCCCCCAGTAGTATGCCCCCCAGTATCAATGCCCCACTAGCATGCCCCCAGTAGCGCCCCTTAAAAACGCACAAACAAAAAAAGAAAAAAAAAATCTTACCTGAATCCCCGCTCCTGCCGCCGTCCATCCCGCTCTGCTGCTCTATTACGCACGAAGGGAGCCGGAAGACTGAGTGAGTGAGCTCATGAGTGAGCTCCAACCGGCTCCCTCCATGCAGCAGCCAATGAGAGTCTGCCTGACTCTCATTGGCTGCTATTACAAACACACAGGTGCCTCTGGTGGCTGTGTGTTTGATCTATGTAGGGCAGACCGCTATCACTGCCCTACACTAGAGGAGCCCTGATGTCGGATTCTCTCGCAAGAATCCGACATCAGGAGGCCGCCATTCGGCCCCGAACGGGGATCCGAGTAAGGCGGGGAACACGGATCCCCTATGTTTGGAGCGGTTCGGATTCCACAGAATCCGAACCGCTCATCTATATTTTGTATGGGTCTTCTAATGTACTGTAAAGCATTTTAAATACAGTAGATGTAATGTATATTTAATGTGAACAACATGTTGTCAACATGGAAAACATACATGCATTAATGACTTTGTGCCATAATAGCAAAACAAAAGTTAACATTACATAATTGATTGGTCATTATTTGTGGACTCTGTATTTTCTAATTGCTTGATTAGTGTCTAAGGTGCACATCCACTAGGCAATATTAACGACATCGTAAAAGTGCAATCGCTCATTAATCGTGCACATATCGTGCACTATAATGTTGGAAACGACCAGCGATGCAATCATCGTCAGAACATGTCGGTCAAAGAGAGAGAGAGAGAAAAAAAAAGAAAGAAACGAACCATTGGTATTCCAACAATATAGTCCAATATTTATGGTATAAAAACCAAAATGAGGGCACTCACTGCTTTTCAAATGATAAACAGACAAGATTTATTTATTCAACATCACAAGAGTCATCACCATAGTCGACGATGTGAACACAGGGGTGGGGGAAAGACGCAATTTTTCAATTTGTCTTGGCTCTAAAAAGCCTGGTTACGCCTCTGATAAGCAAGACTTATTATTAGAGATGTGTGCCGACCCGCGTGTTTTGGTTTTGGATCTGTATCTCCTCTTGTTTTGGATTTGGATTGGTTTTGCCAAAACCGCCCTTGCGTGTTTTGCTTTTTTGGTTTTGGATCTGTATTTTTTCTAAAAAAAAATCATAATAACAGCTAAAATCACATAAAATGGGCCTGACTTTGTTCCAACAGTATTATTAACCTCAATAACATTTATTTCCAGTCATTTCCAATCAATTTTGACTACCTATATTGATTTTTTTTCATCTAGTTTAGGGCCAAAAGGTTGCATCCAGCGACAGAAGTGAGCAGCACTAATATGTGGCAGTTCATCTTCCACCACCGATACTGTGTGTTATAAAGTGTGGGTTGGATACACCAATAGTGCACTTACTGTGATAGGCAGTGGGGGTCCTGGCAGTGTCCTCAGTGCAGAAGTGCTGACAGTGTAGGCTGTGCTGGGATGCCGTCGGTGTGGGAGTAGTGGCAGTGTGGGGTGCTGATGGCACTCTCAATACGTGGGCAGTAGAGCAGGGTTTCTGGCAGTGTCCTTATTGCAGGGTGTTGGTGGTGTCAGTAAAGTGGGGGTGCCAGCGTTATCCTAAGAGCATGCGTGCTGACAGTGTCGGCAGTACAGGGGTGCCGGTGGTGTCCTCAGTGTGTAAGTGTTGACAGTCTGGGGTTGCTGACGGTGTCCTCAGTACGTGGGGAGTGCAGGGGTGCTGGCAGTGTCCTCAGTGCAGGGTGTCAGCAAAACGGGAGTGCCAGCGGTGTACTCAGTATACGTGTGCTGACAGTGTCGGCAGTGTAGGGGTGCCGGTGGTGCCCTCAGTGTCGGCAAAGTGGGGTTGCTGATGTGTCGTCAGTATGTGGGGCTGTGTCTCGGATCCCCGAAATTCGGGTGGGTCCGGTTCCCAGAGAACCTATCCTGCTCACCTCTACTTATTATGGGGGTGAAAGGGTAGATTAAATTTTTTGCAAGAGAGGAGGGGGTTAGGGAAGAATTACTAATTGCATGCATGTTTTACTGAAATATTTGCATGCAAATGGCCCATTTTAATTACTTGCGATTAGGAAGGGGGGATATCTGTGTGCAGGGATTAAGAGTGGGGGAGGGGAATTTATGGAGGTGATGATAGTGTGCATGCGTATAAAGGGGGTGAGAATGGGGTGGCTAAGGGAGAGGGACAGATTGCATTTACCTATAAAAAAGGAAAAGGTTCCAGAAAACTTCCTCCACGGGCTGGCTCCTCTGCTCTCAGACGCTGTCTTCTCTCCTCTGGGTCCTGGAATGCTAGTCCCTCACTCTCTGCTTCTGATCACGTTCACTAGAAGGTGCCCTTGCCAGCAGTAAAAGTCAAATTGATCTGAGGGCTGCACGCTCTCTCCACACTGCAGTCAGATCAAAATGGTGGGTTGCCAATGCCCAGACAGACCTTATATGTCCGGGAGAAATGAGCGCCAAACAGCCAATAAGATTTCGCCCCCAGCGAATTCCCCACCACCCGCGTAACGCGATTGGCTCATTTTCGCATATGTGGGCGTTTCGCTATATTCGAATTTAATAGGGTGATATCTGAGCAGGCCAAACTGTTGAAAAGACGCAATGATGGCGAAAACGGGATTTTGCTGTCATCAGCGAAATTATCGCAGTTAATTGAATACGGACCTTTATCGCGGCCTGAAGTTTTTTGAACACACACAAAATATAGTTTTTATTTTTATTTTTTATAAACCCAACAACTTCAGATAATATTAAGGTGGTGGCCCTTGACCTATTGACAGTGAGTGTTTAATACTATATCACAGCCTGAGGTTTTTTTGAACACACACAAAAAATTGTTTTTTATTTTTTTACACACTGCTGCCACTGACTTATTATAATGGTGCCAGTGTGCACCAATAAAGGGTTTATAGTGTGGGCAGTTAAATAAAAAAGTGTGGAGTTGTGCACTAGGGACCTCATTCAGACCCGCTCGCAAGCACTATGCGCTCGCAAGTGGGTCGATGGTGGGGCACTGCGCACACGCCGCGTGTGCCGTGCGCGTGCGCAAGCCCCATAACGAGTGAGAAATTAACTCACTCCGGGGCTCGCTACAAACGGGGCGGCTGTCGATGTTGATCGACAGCTCGCCCCGTTTTGTAGGCAGGGAGGGGGAGTGGATGGACAAACGGAGGCGTGGCTGAAGGAATGCCTGCCATTTGTGGGCGGCCCTACTATTTGAGCATGAAGCTCACTGGGGCTTGCGGCAGACGAGACCCTACTACAAGGGTAATCGTGATAATCGCGACCATCACCTGGCCGCTCGCAAAAGCTGTGGGTGGTCACCCACAGCTTAGCGAGCGGCCAGGAGGCCAGGTTAAAAAGAAAAAACAGCCGCCCTGATTCAGAGGTCCTAAGGGTTAATGAATTGCACTTAATTCTGCAGTGTTCATTTAAGTTACTTAGAGGCTAGCACCAGTATGATACTGCAACAAAAACTAGCACACTAGTGTAAATAATATTGTATTAATTTTAATTATACAGTAGATGTTCCTGCACTATAAAAATAAAAAACAATGTTTTGCTAACTGCCTACAACAAAAACTAGCTTGGCCTGTATTACACCAAGGGTCATATGGGTCCTCACTCCTCCTATCTGGGTCCTCACTCTTCCTATCTAACATCCATGTCCAACACGTCCGACGGTCCTATGTCATATGGCGCCTGAATCACTGCGGGAGGGACTAATATAGGATCTAAAACATGCAATATTTGACGCTGGGAAGATGACTGTTTGCCTCATTTTGGAATCTGAAAATGGCGGGGAGATCCGAGTGCCAGCTCGGTTCCACTCTGATCAGGTAAGTTCAGATGGGTTTGGTTTCCTGGAAACCGAACCCACTCATCAGTACTCACAAACACTTGCCCAAAGCTGCTTTTGTTCTCAATAAGAAGTCTTATACGTGAACTACACTGGAGACTAGGGCAGTTCCTCGCATGTGAACTGCTCATTGCTGACACTTTTGTTTCTTCCTGGAGCAGGCTGACTGCTTCCCTCACCAGCTCCCTCTTCACCTTCCTGCTCTATCTTTTGGAGTTTCCCAACCTGCTCTTTCTCCTCACTCTCCATATGCTCCTCAACTCCTCTACTCCCACAGAAAACAGACAGAACACATAACAAATTTAGAGAATACAAACAGCTACAAGCACACAGCAGGCAAACATAAATACAAAAATGAAAAAAAGACAAACAACTATAAGTATTAAACAGACAAAGAAAATGAACATGGCTATATAGCAAAGACAAAGCAGTCAGTTGTCAATTATAACTTGTCAGTACAAACAGACAAAAATCATTAAACTCACTTTATTGTCTTCTATACCTAGCTCCTACTAACCCTTTCAATTAAAAGAAGGACAAGTTATCACTTATAGGGCTGTTGTAAACAATATCAGTTTTGAGCAAAGAGCTAAAGATGATAGTTATTTTTATTTATAAAAATTGCCAACTTTCCGATCATTAGTGGGGTGATCTATCTTTTATGGGTTGAATCTCTCAGTCAGTCATAAGACGTCAATGTCGATTTCCTTAATAAGGATTTTGAATTAAAGTGTTTTTTGTAGTGCCTTACTAAGATTTTTATGATTTGTTATTAATATCCATCTCGTTTTAAAATTCTATTTTTTTTTATCCTATTATCACTTAATTCTAAATATTTGATTCTTGTATTTCTCTTATGCACTACCGGAATAAACGGCCGACGAATATCCTGAATATAATAGAACTTTAATCCTGGTCCATGGAGGGCACAACATCCCATGTGGACCATGTGCTCCACGTTTACCTGAAGATGACATTGATACACTTCCGGCGGCACATATGCCGATAATACACCTCCGGCGATGAACATCCAAGCCGGCCTCCACACGAGCACCGGAAGCCACATAAGATGCACTTCTGGCAATGCTCAAGGTCCACATGGACGCCAGTCCGGAAGTAGATGGATGAGGACTTCTGGTCCAACGATATCAGATTTTAGAAGGGGTATATATAGTGAATCTTGAGCATGCACAGGTCCATACCTTGAAAAAGAGCTCAATAGAGCAATGAAATGCATTAGTGGACTGTGCATGCTGTGTATAACTACTTGGACGATCTTCCTTTACCCATACTGCGATTCTGAACAAAGCTTTGGGAGCTTATACAGGGTAGTCCGGACTTACCCTGTATTTTAGACCTGTGGTTCCATACTTCCAGCCGGGTAGGAACCTCCATGTTTCCATTTGTTTACAACAGCTTACCATCACTTTAATGAAATCCAGTATTCAGATTTTATATGTTTTTATTTGATTTTCTATACATTATTTCTTCAATTGATTATTAAATGTTTTTAACCATCATGGAGGCTTGCTTTTATATTGCTTTTATATTGGACAATTGCCATTATAGTTTAGGGACTTTCATAGGTGTTTTGACTACTATGGCAGACTCTGTATACACTCTGCGCACCTAGGGGGTTTCTCTACTTTCTGCATATATAGTGCCACAAACACCATGAAATAAATGTATTTCTCTCATTCTGTTTAAAATCTAAAAACCTTGGGATGTTGCAACTGTTGGTACCATTATGTATGTCTGTGAACAATAGCTGTAATTGCTTGTTTCTGATTAAATTGTCATACTTTGTACCTATGTTTACAATCTTGCAATAATTGATGTAATAGATCAACATAACTTATGTTTCAGTGATTAAATATCTGACACTAACTGTGGTTGCTAATATCAACCAAGGATATCTGCAGGAACCACTACTAATTTCAATGGACTGTATTGTGAACTACTGTTACGGTTAAATTCCCATAATTTTCACTGTTAACCAACAACTTTGCAATATTTGATAAATACAGCATAGGTTTAATTCAGGGGATATCTGACATTAGGGAGGGGCTCTAGACTGCACACCTTAATAGTAATGAAAGGTGCCATCATGCTGAGAACATACACAGAAAACAGAGCTGCAGATGCACTATGCGATCATTACTGTTCACATTAAATTTATTGAATAGAATTTCAGAAGTGGTTAGCATATCAATGGCCAATGATACGGGCCTGCCCACCAGCGTCAAGGTCACTTGGGGAGGTCTTTGGCTGGGCTGTCTCTTGGGGTGCCCTGCATCCCAGATGTGAACCCCAGAGTGTTAGGGAGCTGCTCAATGTGGAGTTTCAATCCACATTGGTACCGTCTTCAGGACATGTACACACATGTTTACATGTCCTGAAGACGGTCCCAATGTGGATTGAAACGTCGACTGTCGACTGTTTTAAACAGATAAGTAATAAAGATGTGATTTTAGTAATCTACTACATTACCTAGTGAGTGCCCTCTTTCTCTGTTGTTTTTGTATTATGGATATCTGTTTGGATCTTTGAGGAGCACCACACCATTTGAATGTTTCTCTGTGGAATGAAGACACTATTTATATATATATATATACATATACATATATATATCTCAATCTGGAGCTTTTCAGATCCTCATTCACATGTCCTGATGATGTGCTGAGAGACTACGCAGGAGTGGGAGGGGGGGAGGTGATCGTGTGCTGAGAGATGATGCAGGGGAAGTGTTGGTGTGCTGAGAGATGACACAGGGGGTAGATGATGGTGTCCTGAGAGATGACGCAGGGGGGAGGTGATAGTGTGCTGAGAGACGACGTGGGGGAGAGATGATTGTGTACTGAGAAATGATGCAGGGTGGGATTGTGTGGCTGAGAGACGCAGGGGGCAGGAAGTTACAGAGGGGGCATGAGTCTGGTTGAACCGCTGTTGTATGATGATGATCTTGTTAATATTCCTACACAAAAAGGTATCTTCCAAATGATGTGTCTTTCCATGGAGGATACATTTCTTTAGAGTTTCCACATTGTGAGAGACCACCATATACTGTAGGTAAGGTGCATATGAAATGGAAAGGAATGTTCCTTTCCATTCCATATGCATTCTATTCCTTTGGCGCACAGATATAGTAGCTCATTCAGACCCGCTCACTAGCAAGCGGCCTCTCATTGCAGACGATGTTCGCTAATGTTGCAATGGGCTCGCTTACCCTGTAAAGACAGCCCAGTGGAATGAGTGACAGGAGAGTCCGTTTGTGGGTGGTAACAGGGACAGACCAGAAGTAACGAGGGAGTGGAGTTGCGGATGCAGGCATGTCAGAGTGTTTTCACTGCATTTCTAGGGCGTGCATAATGAACAGGCAGCTTCAAAGTACACGTCACCTGGTTGAATATTACACTGAAGTGCTTGCAGTGCTTGCGGTAGGGTACAGTCAACCGCAAGCGCTGCGGACAGATTCGATGAAACCCTATGTACCGATGGTTAGATGTTGGGCATCTGTAAACTCAAAGTGATCGCTCGCCAAGACATAGTGGGCATGCTTATGCCTTGCCTTGACGTCACTTAGCTGAATTTCCTTACGCTGGGAGCAAGCGTCCGCATCATGCGAGTGGGTCTGAATCAGGTCCATAGTTTACTGTGTGATTAGGGGGGGGCGCCATTCTTCATTTTACCCTGGGCTCCAAAAACCCTAGCTACGCCTCTGATTTGGCCTCACCGTATCAATTTAGTAGGCACATTTATTTATTTTTAATGGTTTATTTATTTTTAGTGGTATGTGAGTAAGCTGCACCTTTTGTCACCTTTCCTTTACTCCTTTCTCCTTTAACCCTTCACATTTTCTATGTTTTAGAAAATAAAAATCACACACTGACAATATTTTTTAAAACTTGTTACAGGGAATACTATAGGTAGGTAGTGGCATGGGAGATGCATAACTGCCAACTTTTTAAATCTCCTCTCCGGGAAAACCCCGGAGAGGAGATGGAGCTGCCCACTCCTATGACATTAGGCCCCGTCCCCATCGTGACAAACTGCAGTGCCACGAGGAGGGGTTGGCATAAACAACTATCTTACGCATAATTTAGCCCCGCCCCCTGCTTACGGAGCCATGATTCCCAGCAAATATCTCCACAACCTGCCCACTTTACTAGGAAATGGGTGGGATGCGGGAGATCCGGACACTTTTCGGGGGTGAGGCGGGTTACCCGACAATTTGGCAGCCTCCCACAAGTTCCAGGAGAGTAGGTAAGTATGGGGAGATGTGCTATAGGTGGGAGTAAGAGTTGGTTATTACAGGTGAGATGCAAGTTGGAGGCAAATCTAAGAGGGTGGAAAGGAGAGTATTTCTAGATAAGAATTGAGATGTATGAAGGGTTGTTGTTGTGTCTTTGTAGGTAGATGTGAGTACTTTGATTAATTAGGCCTAGCATTGCTAATTAAATGGAATGTAGAGCATACATAAACTGTCATCCATTGAGTACGCCCATATGTCAGGGTTATTACATTTTTATTTATTTACTTTTAATTTTTACACTTGAAAATAGGCAGAGGTTCCCAAACTCCACTATTACAGTCCAGGTTTTAAGGATATCCATTATCGAGCACAGGTGACATGAATAGCACCTGAGTCAATTTGATCTAACCATCTGGGCTCAAGCAAGGATAGCCTTAAAACCTGGACTGTAATGGCAGAGTTTGGAAACCGTTACCGTAAGGTGTTAAAGTGCTAATTTCAGAAGATTCTCCTCACTGGCAACTGTGGTTTTACAGGTTACATTGGAGTAGAATAATACTGCAAGCTTACTTATCAAAAGGTGGTGCTTCTTTTAATTATTCAAATATCTACATCTACAATAAGCTGTAGCTTAATAGAAAAATAAGGTATCTAACCTTAGGATATCTGCTTATTCTCTTCTCTCTTTTATGGTAATAGATTACAGTATAAAGGGGGCATTTTATAGTATAATGCTTTAGGGTGTCTGGATCACTCTGTGTATGTAGTGCTAGAGTTACATACTGTAGGTGATTTGCAGTCTCTGCAATTAAATCTCATGAGATGAAGGAAACACAATTACTTTATGCGATGTTATGCAAAGGCGAAAAAAATTACTTCAGTTCTAGCCCAGGATTACCTAATATCTCAAGAAATTGCTTATCCCAACAAACTGTATGAAAGAGATTAATCGCTTTAGGATTAAGCTACACAGGTAATTGTAAATTGCACAATCTCAAAAGATTAATCTCATAACAGAGATCACTCACTTTGTGACTTGTTTGCTAAAATCTCTGCTACACAAGTTATTTTGAATCAATTTATAGGCAATGTTCTCATTCCTTCATGCAATGCCACAGTTTAATCAACTTGAATGAGTTCAAATGATTAATGTCCTCCAGAAGGTTTAACCCATGTATCCTTAGCCTGAAGTTCAAGCAAGGCTTAGTTTAGTACAGTATCCCTGATGTGTCCTGGTAAACAGTGTACCGATGCTAGTCATTTACACAACCTTTCACTTAACATGCTGATACTGGTTACTATAGAGTGTCCCTAAGGTGAAATACTCATCTTATTGAATGTTGGGACCTGTATAAATGTTGAAACATCCAGGAAATCAAAGTGACATTAACTGATATTTCTGTCAATGACATATCTATGTATAGTGGGTACTGGGTGTGCAGGGCACATGGGCCTCTAGATATATGGCACCCACACCCCCTACTCTTGCGTCCAGCAACACCATCTTTTGGAAAGATGACACTCATGAAGTAGCAAAGACTCTGGCTCTGTGCCATGTATTTGCTCTCTTCTGCAGACACACAATCTTTCCAAAATATATCATCAGAACTATTGTGCTGATGGAAACAGTTATGGAGAGAGGGCCACTGCACATGTGCACTCATAGTTCTTTAAACACCCTTGAATTCTGTTGAAGGTAAAACTTATAAGGTCATTAAAGGGTCTATGGGCCTGATTCAGCAGCGTACACAATTGCAATTACGTACGCAGATCGAGCACTATGCATATGCACCTCATAGCCTCATAGCGATAGCGCTGCGATTACGGACTCACTGAGGAACCCATTGCAGACTGAGTAACAGCTTGTGAGCGTTTGGGTGTGGTGACGGGGGAGTGGTTGGAAAAACTCAGGCGTATCTGTCCATTTGAACGCCATTACATGGACGTGCATAAATTAGGCACTGTGATTGCATGCACAGCTTGAGTACTTACGGCTTGCGATGAGACTTGCAGTTTCTGCGGAAAGGCAGACCTGGTGAAAATTCTGCGTGATGGGCTGATGTGCATTGATGGTACCGATGTTTACACAGGAGTGCAAGGTTGGACGGATATTAGAAAGCAGCAGTGGGCGTCTTTATGGTGACTTAGCTATGGCAGGCATATTTTTGCTGCTGCATTCCATATGAAATCGCAGCTGCGTATGCAATGCTATCCTTACTGAATCAGGCCCTATGTACTAAGCCTTGGATTAAGATAAAGTGGACAGATATAAAGGACTAGCCAATCAGCTCCTAACCATCATTTTACAAACACAGCCTGTGGCATGGCAGTTAGAAGCTGATTGGCTAGTCCTTTATCTCCATTCACTTTATCTCCATCTGAGGCTTAGTACAATGCAAAGATTGAATTATCTTTGCATTATCTTGAGACCTTTTTTGTTTTCATTACCACTGAAACCAAACCTCTATAATGTATCAGGAATGTTCTTACCTATAGCCTTTACCAGATTTTACTGTAGGTTTGATCACTAGAGGCTGTCTTGTGGTTTGCCCATGCACCAGGAGTGTTTTAAGAGAGGAGGTGGCCCATGTGCAGCCTCTGTGCGGGCCCCCTGTTCTCTTGCGTGCAGTGGATTCTGGCTTAATGCTAGGACCAACTGAGCCTGCGCGGGTCTCTGGGAAAATGATGCCAACGCCTTTTTCCTGGGGACATCTCCATTGCACATATGCAAGCCACTGGGAAATTGCCACCGCCATTTTCCCTGTGATTTTTGCTGCTCTGCAGCAGTGGCACAGCGCTGCAGAGCAGCACTCTAGAGACTTCGGAGAGGTAAGTATTACTATACTATAGATGGGTGCACGGTGTGCAGTCTGCTCCCCCCTGGACCCAGGGGCCTTTGTGCACCGCACACCCTGCACCAATTATAGATACACCATTGCCATGCACATTGTGGTTTTGTATTGCTAATTAGACCATTTTCGACATAAATTATTGCAAATCGGCACAATACACAATATGGGCACTAAAAGGCAATCTGCAGTATCTGAATGGGATATGTCATACGGGATGCATAATAATATGTTTTGAAACATACAGTACAGTTTCCATCCAATCATGCTTATAGAGTTCTGTCAGATCTAGAAATTCAGCACTCAGGGGCCTGTTTATCATCACTTATTTTTGCACAAAAGCATGTGAAAATTATGTTACTGAACGCCACTTTCAAATGTCGTACAGCCCCCGATAACCTTCACAGGCTGCTGTAAAGGTTAACAGGCTGGCCGGCTTGCGAACCCAACGCAGATCCTGGGCTAGTCACTACGGGGACGGTGGCCGAGTCCACTCCTGCACCACCCCTTAAATGCCTCTGCCTGTCAATCAGGCAGAGGCATTCAAGGGTTTGCATGTGACTACGCAGGACCCATTCTGCACACTGGCAGAATGGGTCCTGTGCACGCGCAGATGGAATCTGCGATCAGCAGTGCAGAATCAGGCCCATTGTCCATGTTCATGCAATTACAAGGTCAATGGGGAAGAATCACCCAATTAACACATGAACTATGAATATAATAATTAACAATAATAATAATAATTGTATTTATCTAGCACTATTCTCCAATAGGACTCAAGGCGTTTAACATTTGCATAAAATATAAACATCATGAACACAGAGGTTTAGATTTGCAGAAAGTACAGAAACCATGAATATAATACAGAGGTTAGGAAGTTTGAGTTATTCATTTTAAGGATTATTAACCAAGGATCCAGGTGAGACAGCCATCATTGGTGCACTACATATGATTACAATGCCTGATGAAGAGATGACATGTACTGGGAAAGATACAAAATACTAGGCAAAAAACACAAACCTTACAAAATCATCAGAGCCATGCATTGTTCATCCTACCCATGAAATTACCAGGCTAGGCAGCCATCAGTTACAATGTGCAAGATTAGCTATACATGGAAATAAGACATATAAGGATAAAAATGAAAAGCATCTAACAAGATACCCACTGTATAAATTAGGGGTGAGCGGGTTCGGATTTCTGAAATCTGAACCCCCCCGATCCGAGGCCAATCCGAGTCAGGCTCAACTTTTCCCGCCTGACTCGGATCTGAAATTGAGGCAAAACGTCATCATCCCGCCTTCCGGGTCTCGCGGGTTTTGGATCCTATATAAGGTACCCACGTCGGCGCCATTTTCTCACTCGGCTGTGGACAGTGAAGAGGGAGGGTGGGAGTTAGGGCTGGCTGGGCTGTGTAGTGTAGTGTAGTGTAGTGCAGAGTAGTGTTGTGCTGTGCTGTGCTGTGCTGTGCTGTGCTGTGCTGCGCTGCTATTGTCCATAGGGGCTGTGTCCACTACTTCAAAGTCCATAGGGGCTGGCTGGACTGTGTTGTGCAGTCAGTTGTCCATAGGGGCTGTGTCCACTCCAAAGTCCTGTGCAGTGTCCCAGTCCTAAAGGGGTGCTGTAGTGTTGTCCAGGGGGTGCTCTGTCCATCAGGGGTGCTCCCCCCAAGTGCTAAATAAAAAATATTTTTTCTGTGTTTGTGAATTGTGTGCGCAGTAGCCGCACGTGCATCAACAAAGTAGTGCCAAGTGTGCGCTTGTGTCATAAGTAAGGGGCCGGCTGGCTTGACCGTTAAAGGGTGCTGTAACCCCCAAAGTACACTCCAAACCAAATAAAAAAATATTTTCTGTGTTTGTGAATTGTGTGCGCAGTAGCCGCACATGCATCAATAAAGTAGTGCCAAGCGTGCGCCTGTGTCATAAGTAAAGGGCCGGCTGGCTTGACCGTTAAAGGGTGCTGTAACCCCCAAAGTACACTCCAAACCAAATAAAAAAATATTTTCTGTGCTTGTGAATTGTGTGTGCAATAGCCGCACGTGCATCAACAAAGGAGCAGCGCCAAGCGTGCGCCTGTGTCCCATAAGTAAAGAGCCGGCTGGCTCATTTCTTAAAGGGTGGTGTAACCCACAAAGTGCAATACTCTCCAGCAAAAATAAAAAAATATTTTCTGTGTTTGTGTGCGCCTTAGCCGCACGTATATATCAAATCGATATAACATAAATGGAGGACCAAACTTTCTCCGATAAAAATAAAATAGAGAAAGAACAAGAACCACTTCCTCCTAGTGCTGAAGCTGCTGCCACTAGTCATGACATAGACGATAACATGCCATCAACATCGTCTGCCAAGGCTGATGCCCATTGTCATAGTAGAGGGCACATACAATCCCAAATGGCAAAGTTCAGGAAAATGACCTTGAAAAAAACATTTAAATCATCTGAAGAGAAACGTAAACTTGCCAATATGCCATTTACGACACGGAGTGGCAAGGAATGGCTAAGGTCTTTCCCTATGTTCATGACTAGTGGTTCAGCTTCACATGACGATGGAAGCCCTCCTCCCACTATAAAAATCAAAAGCGTTAAGCTGGCAAAAGCACAGCGAAGAACTGTGCGTTCTAAGAAGATATCACAAATCCCCAAGGAGAGTCCAAGTGTGGTGGCGGTTGCGATGCCTGACCTTCCCAGCACTGGACGGGAAGAGGTGGCTCTTTCCACCATTTGTACGCCCCCTGCAAGTGCTGAAAGGAGCGCCCACAGTCCACTTGCTGATATGCAAATTGAAGATGTCACTGTTGAAGTACAACAGAATGAGGATACTGGTGTAGCTTGCGCTGAGGAGGAAGTTGGCGAGGAGGATTCTGATGGTGATGTGGTTTGTTTAAATCAGGCTCCGGGGGAGACAGTTGCTGTCCGTGGGATGAAAAAGCCCATCACGGTCATGCCTGGGCAGAAGACCAAACATTCCACCTCTTTGGTCTGGCAATATTTCTATCCAAATCCGGACAACAACTGTCTTGCCATATGTACCATATGTAAAGGTGAAATAAGTAGGGGTAGGGACGTTAACCACCTAGGAACATCCTCCCTTATATGGCACCTGCAGCGCGTTCATAAAAAGTTACTGTCCAGTTCAGAAACTTTGGCTAAGACCGTAAGCAGTCCAGGGACACCTAAATCCCGTTGTCCTGTTGTATCGAAGCACCTGCAAACCACACCGTCAACTCCCTCCTCGTCAATTTCCTCCTTAGTCAGGATCGGAAGTAGTCCAGCAGGCCATGTCACTGGTATGACTGACTCTCCAATCCGGGATTCCTCCGGAGGATCCTGCATTGCTACGCCTCCTGCTGCCGCTGCTGCTGTTGCTGCTGCTGGGAGTCGTTCATCATCACAGAGAGGAAGTAGGAACACCACTACTTTTACTAAACAATTGACCCTCCAACAGTCCTTAGCGAGGAGGATGAAGTACGACAGCAGTCATCCTGAAGCAAAATGTATAACTGAGGCCTTGACTGCTATGTTGGTGTTAGACGTGCGTCTGGTATCCGCCATTAGTGCAGTGGGATTTAGACAATTGATGGAGGTAGTGTGTCCCCGGTTCCAAATCCCATCTAGATTCCACTTCACTAGGCAGGCGATACCGAGACTGTACAGAAACGTCAGAAAAAGTGTCCTCAGTGTCCTGAAAAATGCCGTTGTACCCAATGTCCACTTAACCACGGACATGTGGACAAGTGGAACAGGGCAGACTAAGGACTATATGACTGTGACAGCCCACTGGGTAGATGTATCACCTTACGCAGCAACAGCAGTAGCGTCACCAGTAGCAGCATCTCAGAAACGCCAGCTCGTTCCAAGGCAGGCTACGCTGTGTATCACCGGTTTCAGTAAGAGGCACACCGCCGACAACCTCTTAGAGAAACTGAGGGAAATCATCACCCAGTGGCTTACCCCACTTAGACTCTCCTGGGGATTTGTGATATCTGACAATGCCACCAATATTGTGCGGGCATTACATCTGGGCAAATTCCAGCACGTCCCATATTTTGCTCACACAATAAACTTGGTGGTGCAGAATTTTCTGAAAAGCGACAGGGGCGTGCAGGAGATGCTTTGGGTGGCCCGAAAAATTTCTGGCCACTTTCGCCATTCAGCGACTGCGTGCCGAAGACTGGAGCACCAGCAAACACTCTTGAACCTGCCCCACCATCACCTGAAGCAAGAGGTTGTGACGCGGTGGAACTCAACCCTCTATATGCTTCAGAGGATGGAGGAGCAGCAAAAGGCCATACAAGCCTATACATCCACCTATGACATAGGCAAAGGAGGGGGTATGCACCTGACTCAAGCGCTGTGGAGAATGGTTTCCGTGTTGTGCAAGGTTCTCCAGCCCTTCGAACTTGCCACACGTGAAGTCAGGTCAGACACTGCCAGCTTGAGTCAGGTCATTCCCCTCATCAGGCTTTTGCAGAAGCAGCTGGAGAAAGTGAAGGAGGAGCTAAGACGGAGCGATTCTGCTCGGCATGTGGGACTTGTGGATGAAGCTCTTCATTCGCTTTGCCAGGATTCCAGGGTGGTCAATCTGTTGAAATCAGACCACTACATTTTGGCCACCGTGCTCGATCCTAGGTTTAAAGCCTATGTGGTGTCTCTCTTTCCGGCCGACACAAGCCTGCAGAGGTGCAAAGACCTGCTGGTGAACACACTGTCAGCTGAAGCGGAACGTGACACGTCAACAGCTCCTTCTTCATTTTCTCCCGCAACTGGGGCTGCCAGGAAAAAACTTAGCTATCCTAAGCAACCTGCTGGTGGTGATGCAGGGCAGGCAAGACCAAGTTTGGACATCTGGTCCGGACTGAAGGACCTGGCAACAATTTCTGACATGTCTACTGTCACTACATATGATACTGTCACCATTGACAGAATGGTGGAGGATTACATCGGTGACAGCATCCAAGTAGGCATGTCAGACAGTCCATACCTGTACTGGCAGGAAAAAGAGGCAATTTGGAGGCCCCTGTACAAACTGGCTCTATTTTACCTGAGTTGCCCCCCCTCCAGTGTGTACTCCGAAAGAGTGTTTAGTGCAGCCGGGAACCTTGTCAGCAAAAGGCGTAGGAGGTTGCTTCCACAAAATGTGGAGAAGATGATGTTCATAAAAATGAATTATCAACTCTTCCAGGGAGACCAGCCTCCAGAACGTACAGAGGGACCTGTGGTGGTGGATTCCAGTGGGGACGAGTTAATACTCTGTGAGGATGAGGATGTACACAACACTGAAGAGGGTGAGGAATATGTGGATGAGGAGGATGAGGACGACATCTTGCCTCCGTAGAGCCAGTTTGTGCAGGGACAGATTAATTGCCAGCTTGTTTTGTGGGGGCCCAAACGAACCAATCATTTCAGCCACAGTCGTGTGGCAGACCCTGGCGCTGAAATGATTGCTTTGTTAAAGTGTGCATGTCCTGTTTATACAACATAAGGGTCGGTGGGAGGGCCCTAGGACAATTCCATCTTGCACCTCTTTTTTTTCTTTGCATTATGTACAGTTTGGGGCCTAGTTTTTCAAACTGCCATCCTGTCTGCCACTGCAGTGTCACTACTAGATGGGTCACGTGTTTGTGCCGCCCACTCGTGTCGCTTAGCCTAGTCATCACGCTACCTCGGTGCAACTTTTTGGACATAAAAACACTATTGTGAGGTGTGAGGTGTTCAGAATAGTCTGGAAATGAGTGGAAATTAAGATTATTGAGGTTAATAATAGCATAGGAGCAGAAAAACCTACACATTCTGTGATTTTAGCTGCTTTTATGCTTTTTAAAAAAAAAATAAAGATCCAAAACACAAAACCCAGAACCCAAAACACGGAAGGGTGGTTTTGGCAAAACCAATCCAGATCCAAAACACGAAGAAAGATCCAGATCCAAAACCAAAACACAAAACACGAAAAGGGGCCGGTGCACACCCCTAGTATAAATAGTTCCAAGTGTTGTTCATTCTGCCCATTAAAATACCAGATGAGACAGCCAACTAGGGCGTGCTACAAATCATAAAAGAAGAAGTTAATATCAAAATAAATTAATAATCAAACACTTTCTTATGAAATGTAACAAAAAGAACAGGTTTAAAGACACTTGGCAAAAAAAGGAAAATAGAAATATGTAGGGACAAGCTCGACATATTCCCCCGACAACAAAGCTCCTCATTTGATGACTGCCCAGGACAGAAGTTACAGACATAGAGACATAACATGCCGGGGCGGCATGTTATGTCTCTATGTCTGTAACTTCTGTCCTGGGCAGTCATCAAATGAGGAGCTTTGTTGTCGGGGGAATATGTCGAGCTTGTCCCTACATATTTCTTCCCCCCAAAAAAACAACAACTCAACATTGTACTTGATTGAAATAATTATTATGTAAAAAAAGAATCAAATAATTAAAGAAAACAAAATCAGTTAAACTAAACATATATGGTATATGACTAGCTGCTGCTCACGGCTTCATCCACGATGAAATCACCTCTGCCAACATCTTTTCTATCTGAGGTGTTCTAGTTGTTTTGCTTTCCCGAGACAGGGGGGGCCTGTCTCGGGAGCATCCCACGTGACCAGCAGCTCTATACAGACTGGTGTCAGCAGCGCCTTCACCCTCCACTCACACCAATATCACTGTGTGCCCTGTGCACAGATTGCTATATAGCCTATCCTATACAAGTGATCGCAGGCCCAAAGCACATCTCCCCCCTCCCTTTACTGGCCGCGCACATGGTGCCACACCTATCTCTTCAATTGGTGATGTCAATAAATTTTGTTTTTGTTGTTGCTCAGCTTTAACTTGACAGATCGAGATGAAACAAAGTGCAGGTTATTTCTAGGAGTGTCCACTACAAAATGATGAGTGAAAATTGGTTTATTAGTTATTGATTTTATATATATATATATATATATATATATATTGAAAGAGTTAAAATATTTTCTTTTGCTGTGGAACCTACACTACAGAGTGAGTGCCGGACTTTGCTATATCTGTACAAGAGCACAGGACCTCTGGACCTGCACTCTTTTCCAGACACCTTCCATACTACTTGACACTAAATGTACTGGAGTACACACGGCAAAGCAGCAACGCTTGGGAAAACTATTATTTTGTAATAATATACCCTTTACAAACATGGCACTAGGAGGAACCGCATTGTTTGATGAAGCACTTCTGTCACAAGCAGAGCAAGGTGCATTGTCATTTACAGATGAGGAGATCGATCAGGTCCTATTCCACAAACTGGATTTCTCATCCCTACCAGCGGAAACGTCAGTGGATATACAGTATTCTACCAACTACTGAGATTAAGAAGGAGAGAAGTTGACCTGACATTACACGGACAATTTCTATTTGAATATCACAGAAATAAACAGATCCCTAGAGGATTTAGAATTAGTAACATGCCTACAATTGGTAGAAATAACCCTGCCTTCTGTAGCAGGTGGTGCAGCATTTTGAACAAATGCTCGCTTGATCTCATCGTCCTTGCCGTGGATGAAGTAGACCAAGAGCTAAAGAAAGTGAAAACTGAACTTGACCAATTCCCTACTATTAGCCTCAATACCTAGAATGAAGACAAAACAACCAATTGGCTGGACCGACTAAACAACCAGGTTAAGAACTATAAGCTAGATCTTATAGCCTTCAAATGGAAAAAATGAACCATGGTAATTACTTACTACAAAACCCATACAGTATACCGATGGCTCCTAGGTGATGCAAGCCGACCTTGCAGAAACCAAAGACAGGGTAGACCACAACCTAGGAGACAAAGACTAATACATCTGTTGGAAACAGGATCGTCAGGTACAACCTCGGAAACTGACAATATAGAATCCAGGCCACCCTGAGCTATATCAGAGATACAGGGGACCTTATTGCAAAATTACAAGATTTCACCATCCAAGAAGATGTAATGCTGGCAACAATGGACGTATGCGCATTCCACATCGATGGCCTCAGAGCAATGGAAAATGCTCTCCAGAAAGCTCCTAATAAACAACAACCAGTCAAGTTCTTAGTTGACCTAGTTGAACTGGTCCTTTGCAATAATCAATTTAAATATAAAGACACCTTCTATCTGCAATGTTCAGGAACAGCTATTGGGTCCAACCAAGCACCAGCGTACGCCAACCTATACATGGTGGAATATAATGAAATTTGGCTATTCCCCAGATATGGTACCAGAATAGTACTGCTCTTGAGATTTATTGATGACATCTTCCTGCTTTGGAAGGGGACAGAAACCTTTTTCAACAAAATGGTTGAAAAACTCAATAAATTGGAACATCCAGTCAGATTCACACACCACATTGACAGAAATAGTTTAAACTTTTTGGATATATCTATATACCGTGATGGTCACAAGTTAGGCACCACCCTATACAGAAAACCCACAGACCAGAATCTCTTCCTGATGGCCACTAGCCATCACCCACCAGCACTTAAGTTTACTCTTAGGGTGCTACGTAATAACTCAGATATCAGTAACAGCAACACTCAAATTGCAGAAATTACATTGAGACTTAAGGAATGGGGATATACACATACTCTCCTGGAAAAATGCTTGTATAAATCTAGAAGTAAGTTTACCAAATTAACATGAAAGAGCAAGGATGATGGGAGACTGTTATATGTCACAGAGTACGACAACAAGGCAAAACAAATTGAGAAAGCTGTTAGGCGGCACTGGCCGATCATAAAATCTTGCCCTGCACTACCCTTTTGTGAAACCAAAGCATCTATGATAGCCTACAAAAGAGGCCATAACCTAAAACAGTTACTCTTACGACCAACACTAAACCCTTAAGCAAACAAATCCATCATCAAAGTCATGCAAAGCAAACCAGGCAGCTACCGGTGTGGAGGCCGTGTGACCTGCAGCTCAATGCTTTTTGGCCCCACCTTAGTACACCCTCATACTGGCAGAATACTTAAAATCAAGTGGAAATTACACTGTAAAATGGACAGTGTCATCTATGTACTGGTATGCCCCTGTGGCCTGTACTACGTAGGACTTACCTTGAGGAACTTCAGGGAATGGATGGCCAATCACAGGGCCTCCATAAGAGCAGCACTACTAACAGGTCAGTCAGATAAGCCAGTAGCAAGACACTTTGCGCAAAGAGGACACCAAGTGGCAAGCCTTAAATGTAAATTGATAGACTGGATACCCCCACCCAAACGTGGTAGTGACAGACTATCCCAGCACCGGAGATGTGAGAGCCATTGGATCTATAAACTGGACATAGTTGCACCCTGCGGACTTAATGAGAATTGCCCTTGAACATTTTTTTATGATGACATGTAGTAGTGTGCCTATATGGTTACCATATCCCTAGCTGTTGTAGTAGGTCCCAGGTCCTTTACATAACCCTACATCTTCAATAGTGAACATTGATAATCCTATATCACTGTATAGTCCAACCCATTTGGAAATGAACCTAACAGTACAAGATGGACTAATATTTGATAGCCTGATACTATCCTATGGGTGCAGGAATACTTAATATAGGGCAAAAGAATGGGCATACAAAGCAGATTATGATAACATACTAAGTATCCCCCAATGAGCACATATTAACTATGGTAACGTGTAGCCCTGGCTAGCGTGGTACCTCCAGTCTAAGCCCTTAAATAAACTAACATTGAATGCCCAGTGCCTTTGATAAAAGTGCATGTATACTTTGAAACACCTTATTGCCTCGATTCTTACATGTACATGCGCACCGTGTGCTTGTGCACTTCTGGTCGTGGATCTGGTGCGATGACGCACTTCCGGTTTGCGGGGTATTTAAACCGCGACTTCTACCATGGTAGATGTATACACAGCAGCATGCCATGATATCACACTGCAGGACGCAGGTAAGATTAGAATACAAGTACCCACGGTTGAAAAAGGACCAGTACCAGGTAAAATAAATGTATGAACTTAAAAAACTAACCATTGTGAATTTTCACAGTGAAGCTGATATGGCTACTTAAACTTGATAGCAACTAAGAGTAAAAAGCAACTGTTAACATTTCTACCCTGTAATGATCAAATGTACAGTACCATCTGTACTGAAACATTGTGATGTAGTGAAACTATTATGTTATATATTTTGGTGATGTTCTATAAGGGCCTGTCAGACCATCATGCTTATGCTGTTGTGGTTCCTTGTTATATTAAAACAGAATGATGTTTGAAAATTGATGTCTTGACAAACCGAAATGTTGGCAAATTATATTGGTATGCACATGCATAATAAAACTGAATAATATTGCTATCATTACAAACCTGAAGACTGCCTTTATTTTTAATAACATAGAAAAATTTCTATTTTTTATGGGATACTGATGAAGTCTCACTTAAGATCACCCCAATGAAGAACCTACACTACAGAGTGAGGGCCGGACTCTCTGATATATATATATATTTATATATATATATATATATATATCACACAACAACAATGCCTTCAACTTGCGCTTCAAATATAAAATATATATAAGATAAATAACAGTACTTGATAAGTTCACAAGCTGCTCCCTTCACAAAATCCCCTGTTAGAAGGATTAGACAAAAAAACACTGAATATATAGGAAGGGGCGCTAATAGTGATTTATAGTCTGTAAGTGATAAATGCTATCAGTCTATTCTTTTTTTGTAATTCAATCTCTCAGTAGAAGGAGATACGGTGATGACCCAGAAATCTTGTTGTCTTCTCTGAGACTGTATGATCCACGTTGTAACCTTTCTCTCGAAGGAATTTTTTGTGTGGATGACCTTTTACTAGAAATAAACCCTCGCACCAAGGGAAGAACACCCAAAATATAATAAGTCAACAGTTCATGTAAACATGAACATATTTATTCCAGTATAAAATCTGTTTTGATAAACAATCTTTACAAGATATTTTTCATAGCAAAAACAATAAAACTCAGAATATGAATAAAGCACAACATTTGTTTTACAAATATTTTATAAAAGGTTTCCCGACCTTTACATTCTTTGATTCACAAATTGTGGGGACCCCAAAACAAACGTGCTCAAATCTGTACCCGACGCATTTCGCCCTAAAAAGGGCTTCCTCAGGGGTAGCTTTAACACTACATTATAGCAATAGAAATGGGTGTTAGACATAATAGTGCGAGTTAGCTATAGTAGATTTAAATAATTTATATAAACGGACATACCATAGGCATAATGTCTCACTAGACCAGTAGATGGAAATATTCTGGGATTCCAAGCCTCAAAAATTCTGGGATCCAAACCTTAGAAATCTATACAATGCCTACAATTTAATAGAAACAATTTCTCAGGGCTGTAATGATTAAAAATACAGTACTACTGTATCTGATTTGTTAAATACTCACAGAATTTTTTTTAGCCAAGGTGACACCTATTTCTGATGGTATATCTATAGAACCATATATACACTAGATAAATACCTAAAAATAAGTCAAAGAGGATATGTAAACAGCTTCTCTTCTCTTATAGGGCAACATGGATACTGTTACTCTTTTATAATTATTCATCAAAGAAATATATAGAAATGTAAATAACTACTCCTCTCTTATAGGAGAGTGTGAGTAACATTACCCTCCTATAATTACTCGTTTTATAAGTCCACAATAGATAATTAGGTAGTTGTGATCCTTACCACAAAATAGGCTATGTATAAATAATTAACCTAAATTACAGGAGTATTAGTTACAGTGTTCACAACATATCTAAGTTGTGGGCATTTAGAGATCAGTAATTCCAACATTTATAACATAATGTATAACATACATATAATTATCTTAATCGCAAGCATTCTGAAGAAGCAAGTTTTACCTAGACCTGTAAATTCAGTCCTGACAACAGTATTGAGCACATGGTTAGTGTAGTGTAGGACTTCCTATTTATTAACCTGGGCTTAGTGACTTAGTGTTCCAGGGGCTACACCTCAAAAGTTGTTAGAGGTACGGATCTGAAATTTGGCATGGCCAGGTAGAACTGTCACAGGGTGCTGCATACCAAATTTCAGGGCAAAAACATAAAAAATGAGGATTTGGAAGTTATCTAAAGCTCCAACTGTCACATTTTTCTAACACTCCCAATTAGGACAACTTTTCTGCTGTAGTCTATGGGAGTTTTTTGGGAAGGTAAAACTCAGGGTAGGTGGCGAATTTAGACTTGGGGTTTGTTTTATTAGGTAGCTATTGTGCCAGGGTACGTGCTTTTGGGGTTCAGGTAAATTAGAAAGTTACAGTTTTTAAACTATTACCTCAAGAATGCGCCATTATAAAGATAGGACTTTTCAACTTGTTATGCAGCCTCAGTAGGAGCCTCCAGCAGGTGTTTTCACTGTGGCTTCACTTGAAAATGCCGCCTCAGTGCCATTTTTGAAATTCAAAGGTGGCAGCCACTCCCCAGGTGAAGACGCCAGAAGCCCTGGTGGGTGGCTGCCCACCAGGCAAAGATGCCGAAGCCCTGGCAGGTTGGTGCCTGCCAGGTGAAGATGCCGAAGCTCTGGTGGGTTGGCGCCCACCAGGCAAAGATGCCATAAGTCCTAGTGGGCGGCAGCTATGAAAAAGAGCTGACACAGGCTGTCGCCCACCAGGCGAAGACACCAGAAGGCATAGTGGGCGGCAGCCACATAAAACAGCTAACACAGGCTGCCACCCACTAGGTGAAGATGCCAGAGCCCTGATGGGTTGACGTCCACCAGGTGAAGACCCTGAAGCCCTGGTGGGTTGGCGCCTGCCAGGCGGAGATGTCGGAGCCTTGCCAGGCATTTACGCCAGAAGTCCTAGTGGGCAGCGGCCAAGTAAAAGAGCTGACACAGGCTGCCACCCACTAGGTAAAGTCACCAAAGCCCTGGTGGTTTGGCACCCGCCAGGTGAATATGCTGGGAGTCATAGTGGGTGGTGGCCAAGTAAAAGAGCTGACATAGGCTGCTGCCAACTAGGTGGAGATGTCAAAGCCCTGGCGAGTTGGTGCCCAACAGGCAAATATACCAAAGCCCTGGTGGGTTGGCATCCGCTAGGCAAAAAACGCGGTGATGTAAAAAAGCTTAAAGGACGCCGTCCCCCGGGTGGAGACCTGTAAAATAAAATATTACAATATTAAAGTGGGTTGTGTTATTTTTATATTTTTTTTACAGGTGGACTACAGGTGGCAGTGGGCCCTAATGCCCAGCATGCTGGTACTTGTGGTTTATCAAGTATCAGTATGCAGGGAGGCATGCTAGGACCTATAGTTCACCTGCAAAAGAAAATATTCTTTAAAATGCACCACATCGCACAATCAACCTGGCATCCACCACCCAGGGGTGCTGGGGATAGCCCAAGGCTATCAACCTAGGCCTGGGGTGCACTGAGGAGGGGAACCCCTTTATTGGGGGGGTCCCCAGCTCCCCAGGGATCCCCAGCCTGGGCTGACTAGCAGTCAGGGGTGATGCTTCGGCTGGGGGGGCCCGGTGAATGGGCTCCCCTGGCTGTGGCATCCCCCCGCTAGAAAGGGTCCGGTGCTGGTTCTGGTAGCAATCCTCCCCCGCATGCTGGTACTTGGAGAACCACAAGTATCAGCATGCGGGGCATTACGGGCATGCTGGTACCTGAACTTTCACAGAAAAAGCAATATTAAAAAACACACAACACACACACCTTAGAAATGTAAAATTTTATTAGAACATACATGCACACACACACATGTACTCACACATGCATACACACTATCTCACAAACTCACCTATGTATCCATGAAGCCATTCAGTCCTCTTCTCCAGTAGACAATCCAATGGATTACCTGTAAAAAAAAATTCCATACTCACCTCCTCGTATGCGTGGATCTGTCCTTTTCAAAGCAATCCAGGGTCTTGGCAAAAAAAAAAAAAAAAATGCGGACCCTCGCACATTAGTAGTGTTCTTAGAGAACACTACTACCCAAATGACAGCTCCACCCAGCATTTCAGTTCAGAAATCCCGGTGCGGAGAGCTCATTGGCTGAGAGAGGCGAGCCTTCTGCCTCTCAGCCAATGAGCTGTACTCACCATTGACTTCAATAGTGAAAACCAATCGTGCCCTTTTCAAAAATGGCTCCTTAGCGCTATTTTTGAAATTCAAATACGGCCGCCGCAAACCAATCACGGCCTCGTGACGTCATCGGCCCATCCACCTCGGCTGGCTTATATACAGGTCTGGCCACTCATAGTCCATCGGCCAGGAGGCAGCAGAGAAGTGCTGCTGAAGAGAGAAGACGCTGCGTAAGCCCTGGATGGGCGGTGGTCATGCAAAAGAGCTGATAGGCCGCTGCCATCCAGGTGAAGACACCGTAGAAATCCTGGGGGAAGCGACAGCCATGAAAAAGAGCTTAAAGGCTGCCGCTCACCAAGTAGAAGGTGCAGCTAAATAAAATAATTTTAAAAACTGTGTCTGTTTGTTTTATTTTAAAATTTCTTTTGCACGAGTACTATAGGTGCCAGCAGGCCCTTAATGCCCCGCCTGCTGGTACTTGTGGTTCTCCAAATACCTGTGTGCAGGGGTGCCTGCTGGGACCTGTAGTACTACTGCAAAAGACAATATTTATATTTTCATATGCACTACACTACATAATCAACCCAGCACCCACCACCCAGGGGTGCTGGGGATAGTCCCGGGCTATCAGCCTGGGCCTGGAGTTCCCTGAGGAGGGGGCTCTCCTCAGCTCCCCAAGGATCCCCAGCCATGGCTGACTAGCGATCAGGTGTGATGCTTTGTCTGGGGGGCCCGGTGAAAGGGCTCCCCTGGCTGTGGCATCACTCCCCCACTAGAAAAAGTTCGGTGCTGGTTCTGGGAAACACAGGGGCACCCTATGCATTTTTTTCCCCTGTGTTTTCCTGAACCAGGACCGATTCGGAGCCCAGTGCTGGTTGTACTGGATACGGGGAACCCCTATGTCATTTGTCCCCTGCATTCTGGCAACAGATCTGAGCCTGCATCTGTCTGCTGCTACCTCCCCGAGTCCTTCATCTGCTCCACCGCCGCCACTAACACCCCTGGGTCCCGGCCACAGCTAATGTCTGCTGCCCCCGGGTCTCAGCCACAGCTAGCATCTGCTGCCCCCCTGGGTTCCTGCCATAACTTATGGCTGCTTTCTTCCCCCAATCCCATTTGCTGCTACCACCCGCACTGACCTGATGGAGGTTGCGTATCAAGTTGAAACTTCTTATCTCTATAATGGCGGATTCGTGAGGTAATAGTTTTAAAACTGTAACTTTTTAAAATTCCTAAACCCCAAAAGAATCTACCGTTGAACAATAGTTACCTAATAAAACAAACCCCAAGTCTAAATTTGCCCCCTACCTTGAGTTATGCCTTCCCAAACATCCACCATACAGAACAGCAGAAAAGTGGACCTAATTGAGTGTCAGAAAAAACTGACAGTTGGAAATTTATATTACTCCCAAGTCCTCAATTTTTATGTTTTTGCCCTGAAATTTGGCATGCAGCACCGGGCGACAATTCTAGCAGCCCATGGCAAATTTCAGCTCTGTACCTCCCAATAGCTTTTGAGGTGTAACCCCTTAAACACCATGCCCCCTCCCTCTGGAATTCTCTATGGGAGAATTCTGTTTTTTTTAGGGGACTCCTACATCATTTTTTGGTAACCAGGACTGCCTGCTGCTGGCTGTGCTTTATACAGGGAACCCCTGCGTCGTTTGTCCCCTGTGTTTAGCACAACTAGCACTGGGGCTCCACCTTGTCTTCCTGCATCTGTGCCACTGTGTTTCCTTCCATCTGCACCATACCATAGCTTTGCCCCCAGCCACGTCACTCTGTCTTCCCCTTATCTCTGCCACACTTTATTCCTCCATCTGCACCACTCTGTCCCCCCAACCATACCACACTGTCTTTCCCCTCCCACCCATACCACTCTGTCTTCCCACCCATTTGCACCAATCTGTCTTCCCCAATTACTTCTGTTGTGTGTTCTGTGTTCTCCCATTGTACTAGTCTGTATTTATCATCCACACCAATCTGGTTTTACCCATCTGCGCTGCTCTGTCTTCCCATTTCCATGCCACTCTGTATCCCCCATTCATGTTGCTCTGTCTCCCCCCCATGTGCACCATTTTCCACCAATCTGCATCACTTCACTTTGGCTCTCCCATTTGTATTGCCTAATCTTCCCCTCTACATGCCATTCTGTCTGCCCCATCCACACCGCTCTGTCTTTTCCCCCACAGTGGCATAAGTTCATCCCAGACACCCGGAGGCAAACTATCTATCTATTTATTACATATGCACAAAAACACTGAATAAAATAGCCTTAAGCAGGGTGAATATATTGTGGGCAATGGAGGAGGTGCCTCTTCAGTGCTGTCACCCGACGGCATGTGCCTCCATTGTCTCCCTGTTCCCCCATCCACCATACTCTTATCCCACCTGCACTGGTCTATCTTCTGCTCAGACCTCAGTTGCATAGATTGCATGTGTGTATTCCAATGAGCACACAATTCTGTGAATTAGCAGTTCCACCATTTAGTGAGTGACAGCAATCTCACTCTGTGAGAGTGCTGAATCTGCAGTTAACCACATGGTGTCATGGCATACCATATCTGTATTACACAAGTTTGAGTGGCAGAAATTCAATAGTTTTTGTGAAATTTCAGATCATGTCTAAGCAGCGTCAATGGGACATGTGAAACCGTAAGGTTTTTTGTCTATGGAATATGTATATATATATATATATATAATATATATATCTATATTGAAAGAGTTAAATATATTTTGTTTTGCTGTGGAACTACAGGTTCCAGAAAGCATCCCCTGCATGCTGGTACTTGGAGAACCACAATTACCAGCTCACCTCCCTGATCCGAGCTTGCATCTGTCTGCTGCTTCCCGCATCTAAGCTGGGTCCCAACCGATACTTACCCCCAATACCTCCCCCCGGGTCCCGTGCGCAGCTAACGCCCACTTCCTTTCACTGCCACTACCACCCGCAATGGGCAGCCATCTTGGTGCACTATGGTCAAGCCACATACACCCCCCTGCTGGAGGCACCTACTGAGGCTGTGCACAAAGTTGAAGATCATTATCTATATAAAGGTGTATTTGTGAGGTAATATTTTAAAAACTGTAACTTGCTCAATTACCTGAACCCCAAAAGCACCTACCCTGGAACAAGAGCTACCTAATAAAATAAACTCCATATCTAAATTTGCCCTGTACCCTGACTTATGCCTTCCCAAAAATCCCCCATAGAGAACAGCAGAAAAGTGGTCCTAACTGACAGTTGGAACTATAGATTAAATTTGGCATGCAGCAACAAGCGACAGTTCTACCAGTCCATGCCAAATTTCAGCTCACTACCTCCAATAGCTTTTGAGTTGTAACTCCTTAAACACCATGCCCCCCTCTCCAGAATTCTCTAAGGGAGAATGCCATTTTTTTTTAATTCAGCCTTAATATAACTTTTATATATATATATATATATATATATATATATATATATATTATAGTCATGCTCTGTATTTCATCACTCTGCCGTGCAGTGTCAAAAAATCAAGTTAATTAATATGATTCTGTTATATGCAAATTTGTTTTCTATCTAGTTTAACCTGTGGGAATTTGGGGTCTACTACAAAGTCATAAAGTAGATCAAAGCAAACCATGATGACATTGCAACATTATTTCATATCCCAAATGACACTATAAATATTTGTCTCATTGTTTGGTATTCCAATCAGTAACAATTATACAGTATACAGTAGAACATATTTTGCAATCAGCTTGTATACTTAATACCACTGACAATGGTATTTTGCATATTTTTTGTGTTGCTTTTCCTCACAAGTGTTAGTGTGTATACTGTATATGTGTATGTGTTAGAGTGTACATATGTGTAATATGTGTTAATGTGTATATATGTCTTAGTGTGTGTATACTGTATATGTGTTAGTGTATATATATGTGTATGTATGTGTATACCAGCCAGGTGAAGACACTGAAGCCCTGGCGGATTGGCTGCCATGCAAAAGAGCTTAAAGGCTGCCACCCCCCAGGTGAAGATGCAGTAAAATAAAATATTACAATATTAAAGTGTATTGTATATATTTTAATATTTTCTTTACAGATGGACTACAGGTGCCAGTAGGCCCTGCATGCTGGAACTTGTGGTTCTCCAAGTACCAGCATGTAGGGGAGGCTTGCTGGGACATGTGGTTCACCTGCAAATAAAAATATATAACACCACACTTACACAATCAACCCGGCACCCACAGCCTAGGCATGCCAGGGATATCCTCAGGCTATCAGCCTAGGTCTGAGGTTCCCTGTATAGGCAAGACCCCTTTATTATGGGGTCCCCAGCTTCCCATGGATCCCCAGCCTCGGCTGACTAGCAGTCAGGGGTAATGCTTTGGCTGGGGACTCGGTGAAAAGGCTCTCCTGGCTGTGGCATTACCCCCCGCTAGCAAGTGTCCGTGCTGGTTCTGGTAATTACAGGGGAACCCTACTCATGTTTTTACCCTGTATTTCCAAAACCAGGACTGACTCAGAGCCCAGTGCTGGTTGTGCTAAATACAGGGGACCCCTATATCTTTTGTTCCCTGTATTTTGACAACCAGAACTGGCTCTAAAAAGCCTGGTGCTGGTTGTGTTAAATACAGGGGCTCCTACACTTTTTTTATCCCCTGTATTTTCACAACCAGGATCGGCAGTGCAAATCCCAGAGTTGGTTGTGCTTTAGGGGGAGGGGGGGGTCACTTCACACAATGAACCCAGCATCCACAGCCCAGGGGTGCTGGGGATAGCCCCGGGCTATCAGACAAGGCCTGGAGTACCCTAGATAGAGGGATCCCTTTATTGGGGGGTCCTCACCACTACAGGGATCCCTGGCCTGGGCTGACCCTGTATTTTGACAACCAGGACTGGCTTTGAAAAGCCCAGTGCTAGTTGTGCTAAATATGGGAAACCCCTATGCTTTTTGTCCCTTGTATTTTCACAACCAGGACCTGCAGTGAAAATCTCAGGGCTGGTTGTGCTTTGGGTGGGTGATGGGGGGCCACGTCCTTTTTTTAATTTTACGTATATTAAATTTTTTAACATAGATGGATCTCACTGATATGTCCATGCATCTGTGTCTAAATTAATTTTATCTTTTCAGATGCATGCCCAGC
This sequence comes from Taudactylus pleione, assembly GCA_031769625.1. Taxonomy (NCBI): domain Eukaryota; kingdom Metazoa; phylum Chordata; class Amphibia; order Anura; family Myobatrachidae; genus Taudactylus; species Taudactylus pleione. Next base: position 1,268,587 of record JAUIMM010000965.1, on the reverse strand, counting down.
ACTGGTGAGCTCTCTGTTGCCTGCTGATGCCCCTGTGCACTGCCCTGCTGCCACTGCTCTGCCCTCCCCCACAGCCATATCTCACTCTGCAACCCCAAGCCACTTCCTGTGTGCCAGCCCCTCCTCCACCTGCGCTAGTGTACTGTTTTGTTTCCCTTCTCCTCTGCAGGTGGCCCGGTTTGTTCCTCCAATTTAAAAAAGCAATAAAATTCCATAGACAAAAACCTTATAGTTTCACATGTCCCATTAAGGCATCTTAGACATGATCTGAATTTTCACAAAACCTTCTGAATTTCTGCCACTCAAACTTAAAAGACCAATGAAATTCCAATCATTAAGGCTAACGTCTTAATGGACGTTTTCCTTGCGTAATACAGATATGGTATGCCATCACACCCTGTGGTTAACTGTAGATTCAGCACTCTCACAGAGTGAGATTGCTGTCACTAACAAAATGGTGGAGCTGCTAATTCACACAATTGTGTGCTCATTGGAATACACAGAAGCAGTCTATGCAACTGAGGTCTGAGCAGTTATCTGGCACCGACATCCCACTCAGTGCCCACAATCTTCCCATTTGGTCACCACAACAATCACACTGGCTTCCAACCTCCTTCTCACTGCATACATCTATCTCATTTAGAATATACATTCAGCTCCCTTATTGCTAAAACTGTTATACTCTGTCTATGCATGTACCCTTTCTTCCCATATACACCTCCATGCTGGTCTATCTTCCCCAATCTCTACTGCTGTGTGGTCTCTCAACTGTGCTAGTCTGTATTCACTCATCTACACCAATCTGTCTTTCCCCATCCGTGCCGTCCTGTTTTCCTGCATCCGTGCCAACCTGTTTCTTTACATCTGCACCACTGCCTTCACCACAGCCACACCGCTCTGTTTTCCTCTCATCTGTGCCACTCTTTCTTCATCCTTCTGCACCACTCTCCCCCCAACAATGCCACTCTGTCTCCCCCCAACCCACACCACTCTGTCTTCTACCCCATCCGCACAAATTTGTTTTACACCCAATCCCTACTTTTGTATGTTTTCCCATTTGTGCTAGTCTGTATTTTCTCATCCACACCAATCTGTCTTTACCTATCTGTTCTGCTCTGTCTTCCCGGGTCCATGCCACTCTCTACCCCATCAATGTTCTCTGTCCCCTCAAACTATGCCACTCTGTCTCCCCCCATCTGCACTGCTGTCTTCCCATCCACACCACTGTTTTTCACCCATCTGCATCACTTTGCCCTCCCCCCATCTGCACCACTGTTTCCAACCAATCTGAATCACTTTGGTTTCTAACCATCTCTACTGCTTAATCTTCCCCCTCTCCACACCTTTCTGTCTCGCCATCCACACCACTGTATCTCCTCTCCCCATCCACACCACTCTTATCCCACCTGCACAGCTCTATCTTCTGCTCAGACCTCAGTTGCATAAACTGCATGTGTGTATTCCAATGAGCACACAATTCTGTGAATTAGCAGCTCCACCATTTTGTGAGTGACAGCACTCTCACTCTGTGAGAGTGCTGAATCTGCAGTTAACCACATGGTGTCATGGCATACCATATCTTTATTGGGCAAGGAACACGTCCATTAAGGCGTCAGCCTTAATGATCAAATTTCATTGCTTTTTTAAGTTTGAGTGGCAGAAATTCAGTAGGTTTTGTGAAAATTGTCTAAGAAGCCTTAATGGGACATGTGCAGCCATAAGGTTTTTTGTCTGTGGAATATATATATAAATATATATATATATATATATATATATATATGAAGAAACCATAGTCTGCCTGCATTCATATAAATATATAAATCCAGACAACTTGCTCCGGTGCATCCAGTATAACAAGAAATCCAGAAAAGTCAATAACTGCCACTCGGAGTCGACATATCACAAAAATGGTATATAATGTCAAACGTTTTCGGGGTCACCACCCCGTCATCAGGACAGAATACATACAAACATGTCGACTCCGAGTGCCAGTTATTGACTTTTCTGGTTTTCTATATTTAAATATATATATATATCCAACAAAATAAGATGGCACTCCAAGACTTGTGACCAAACTGGTGTATTAAGATCGACATTTTGGGATCGGTCACCCCTTCATCAGGACACACAACAGTGATTAAACACAATGCATATTTTATAACATTACAAATCAAGACTCACCCGTCCTCCCGCGGGTCTCTGGCATCCTGCATATGCCGCGCCTCCACTCCCGGAAGTGACGTCTCACCGGAAGTGACGTCATCCGGAACTGACACGGGGAGTAGGGGTTTCCATGGTGTCTCTGTCTCCATAGTGACGGATGCATACGCAGTCCATCCGGACTGAGCCATTAAAAATGTGACAAGTGAAAAAACAACAAAATTATCAATACATGCAATACAATATATGAATATACACATATCAAAAAATAATGACAATTGAAATACAATTTTTTTAAAAGAAGGGACTTTTTGGAGTCTAATAACACTATATTTAACACAACAATCAGTGTACTACTAGTTTATATAAACTATTAAAACACATCCTGCATCTGTGAAACAGATATTTCCCATCTCTGTGTAAAAAATCCTATTTGTCACCTTATACCAGGTGTATAATTTTAAAATCAAGCATGTGCATATAATATTGGAAAACTTGCATAAACCATGCCTATATCACACTAGTACTTGTGTATTTATATAAAATGTCTAATACTTAATGGATACCCTATTTTAACGAAGCTGTGCTACAATATGTGACCTACACCCCCTACATGTGTCATACTGACCTGCTGTACTATTCTATTGGTGTAATCTCTAAATGCCACCATCTAATTACGTAGTACTCCTGTGTCCTGTCACATAAAAATTGCTGAACTTGCAACTACATCAAATTTTACATGAGCACACATGCCTACAAAAAGCAACTTAGACTCAAAGCTTCATTGAGCCCTCTTGGACTCACTGTGTCTAACCCAAAAATCCAATTACGTTCTAATTGCAGGCGTTTCCTTGACCTATCCCCCCTCTGCAAAGACGGTGGTATATGATCGATGACAAGATACCTTAACATGACCATGTTGTGTTTAGCTTCTGCAAAGTGTCTGGCCACTGCTTGTTCACTAGTCCCAGACACTAATGCAGCGCGGATGGCTGCCCTATGTTGTGCCATCCTCTCTTTGAATTGCCTATCCGTCTTGCCCATGTAATGTAAGCCACATGGGCAAGACAGATAAATCATACAATGTGATTTCCGGAATTTTGTTCTGATTCTGTCTCTCACAGTTAAATTGTACCTATGATGAAAATCACAGACCTCTCTCATCTTTTAAAGTGCAACAACTTGCACAACCGGTGGCTGTCCAAATACTTTTTTGCCCCACTATATATATATATATATATATAGTATCAATGTTACTGGCACCTCCCACATAATGAGCAACTATAACTGCCTGCGGTGCTCACCCTGGGGCATGGAAACCCCTACACATGGTCCAGATAAATAAAGCACACTCACAGACTGCAAACTCGTGCAACAAAATCTAAAGCTTTATTGCATTAGCATGGCAACGTTTCGGGGTCCTTCCCCGGTCATCAGGACATAAATAGTGAATGACAAACATACAATTTATACTTACAAACAGGATGTGTCTTCCTGCATCGTGCTGTCCTGGCCTCCGGTGTCCGGCGTCTAACTTCCGGCTACAACGATGACGTCACATCGAAAGTGACACTCGCCAGGTCCACAGAACAGCTTAGATGCTAGGGGTGACAGTGAAACGTGATTTAACATAGTGTCAGATGTCCGCAATTACGCATTCAACACAATAAAAATATAAATAAGAATGTAAAAAACAGCCTTCATTGCATCAAATACATAACGTCTTAAACATCAAATATTTACTATGTTGACACAAATCATAATGGATATATAATTACCAAATAGATTCTACTTGTCCTGAATTATAAATGACCCCCTCTGGTGGGAAATTAAAGAATTACAACACACATATAACATTCTTATATGTAATTAACCTTAAAGAGCCAATTTATTGTGCTCATTATGACCCTATTAATAAGTTAAAAAAATTAGTTTTTATTTATGCCATGACACTCCTTGTAAGGAATATAATCCCTGGTACCTTACAAAAAACAATTTAGATTCAAAGCTTCATTCAAGCCATATGGATTCACTGTATTCAACTTGAATATCCACTGGCTTTCTATTTGGAGTAACTTTCTAGCTCTATCCCCACCTCTGATTGTCCATGGAACGTGGTAAATCATACAGTATCTGAGGGTCGCCATCGAATGTTTTGCCTCTACAAAATGACGGGCCACTGGTGCCATGTAGCAGAGCAGCTCTAATGGCTGCCCTGTGTTGGGCCATTCGTTCCTTGAATTGTCTTTCTGTCTTGCCCACATAGCATAAGCCACATGGGCAAGACAGAAGTAAATCACAAATTTTGATGTACAAGTTAACGAATGCTTTATTGAATACACTTTACCCATGTATCGGTGGTTGAATTTATCACCTGGAATTAAAAAAGTACAGGTTACGCACCCCAAACATTTATGGCATTCTGGTTTCCTAGTCAAAAAATTAGTGCTTGCTGGATTATAATTACTTATATCCGTATGCACTAACAGATCCTTCAAATTAGGACCTCGTGAAAAACTAGGAAGTAAATGGCTATCTCTTAATGCTATTAGATGAGGATCCGAAGTAACCATAGGCCACAATTGTTTTGCCCGTTTTGTGATTTCCTTACTTTTGTGAGTAAATCGGTTAATCCATGGCATACATTCCTTCTTTTGCTGATCATTATTTTTCTCTTGCAACAAAGTAGTTCTCTCTAATTGGGATGCTCTTTTCCTGGCATCATCTACCAATTTTTTAGGATATCCTCTATCGAGAAATTTAACAGCCATGTGGTCCAGTTGCTCAGCTTTTTCAACAGGGTCATTGTTGACTCGACACACTCTAACAAATTGTGAATACGGAAGACTAGATATAGTAGGCCTAGGATGACAACTATCATATTTTAAAAGTGTGTTTCTGACTGGAAAAAAGTTTGGTATAGATCTTATTAGATCTTATACTCAAATTTACGTCCAAAAAATTAATGTTATCAACACTAATTGACATTGTAAATTTAACCAGACTAGATGACTTGTTATGATTGTCTATTAATAATTCCAAAGTTTTCCTGGATCCTGTCCAAAAAATCAATAAATCATCAATGTAGCGCCAATATTTAAAAACATTGCAGCTAACCTCAGGGGAATCAAAAAACAATTATTTTTCTATTTAGTACATAAAGGTATTAGCAAACACCGGAGATGCACATGAGCCCATGGCACACCCCAATGTTTGTAAAAAGAATTTTCCATCATATACAAAATAATTATGCGAGAGCGTAAATTCAAGCAAACTCAGAAAAAATTATATTTCAGGACCTTTGTATAAAACATTGTCCTTAATCAAAGCTCTAACAGCATTTAATCCCATTTGGTGTGGGATACAAGTGTAGAGGCTTACTACATCAATACTTGCCAATAATAGATGATCGGGTACTGTGTCAATATGTATCAGATCCCTCAAAAGAGATGGTGTGTCCTTTAAATGAGTGAAGGTATTAGCAATACAAGGCTGTAAATAACCATCTACATAAACAGCCAAAGGTTCACACAAGGATCTCCTGGCAGAAATTATGGTTCTGCCCAGAGGATTATGAGGATCCTTGTGGACCTTTGGGATAATGTAGAACATGAAGGGGATTTAGGATGTTGTATCTGTAAAGCTTTCTGTGTTTCGACTGTGATAACACCGCTTGTAACCACTGTTGAGAGCAACAAATTCAACTCTTTTTGATATTTAAGAGTAGGATCATGATCTAATTTGACATAAGTGTTTTTATCCCCTAATAGTTTAGAGCATTCTATCTTGTAACTGTCAATGTCCCACACCACAATGCCCCCACCCTTATCTGCTCCCCTTATTACAATATCACGATGAGCTCTCAAAGCATTAAGAGCAGCACTTTCCTTACAAGTCATGTTATTGTATACTGGAGCAGCTATATTATCAGGAGACTGTTCCAGCATGCGTGAAAATGTCTTGATCGATGGATTAAAAGATTGGGGGTCAAAGGTGGATGAAGGGCCCAGTTTTTTAATCTGTGCTTGAATCTGTGGAGTTTCCTCAATTTTCTGTGTTTGTGATTTGCCATAGAATTCTTTTAATCTGAGTTTGCGCTGTAATTTATAATTATCAATTTTCCATTGAAATGGGTTATGGGTTTGCACAAAACTTAAGCCCTTGTTCAGCACATTTATTTCATCGGATGTCAGAGGGGTTTTAGACTGATTGAAAATTAAATTATGCGTCCCTTCAGGGGTTTGTTGCCTCCTCTGCCTCTCCGACTGCCCAACTGGGTTTAATCTTGCCCCTGCCCGCGTGTTGCGGGTGTCCACCCCTAAAGGGATCGGTTGGCTTGTGGAGGGAAATGTTGATGGATTATCATTATCGCTCGCCAACGTACTTGAATATTCAGTCTGCCTTAAATCAGTGTGGCGTACTCTTCCTCGTCTCTGTCTAGACACACCTGGATTGCGATTTGCTGTATGCAGCCAGTTATAAACTCGATGCTGCAAGTAATCCAGCTGAACTTTGACAAATTTCTCTTTTTTGTATCGAATAAGATCATTCTGATAAACATCTATTTGCGTTTTTAATTTTTCCATCCAATTTGTGCCAGTGTCCAGTGAAAGGATATTTGCATGCTCAGTTTCAAAATTAATGATTTTCTCTTTAATGATGGAGAGCTCTCTCGTGGATTCTTCTATGACTAAAAGCATCAAGTCCATAGATCACTTATTGAGAATTGATATCCATTTGGTACAAAATGGTGCACTATATCTCCCTATTGTAGGGGTGCTATGCACTCTAAAACCTCTCGGTATCTGCTTCATGTGATAATACTCAGACAGTGTCATCCCATGGTAGAGGAAATCTACCTCTCGTTTTTTCATCCTCTAAAGCTCACGATAGAGGTCCTCATTGGATACATTCTCAGCTGTCTCAAACATCAAACACAGCCCCACTGTATAGAATATTAGATGCTTCCACATCAGAAAAACTGAAGACATCCTGAGTGTCACATTGTAGCATAAATGTTGCTGACTCCACCATCTCATTTTCCGTAGCTGACATGCTGAACACAACATATAAACCCTTCCTGGACAAAAAAAGGGGCCAATTGCTTATTTCAAAATATGTTATGATGCTGATCAACGGCAATAAAATCCCAGTGTATCATATAGTGAAAAAAGTGACAACTCGTGCTTTAGTGAAAAAGACAAAATAGTCCCGTCCATAAATATCAATAAAAGCTCTTCTTGGGTGCCTTGTATGCTGAATGTGGATACATCCATCCACCAATTAGCCACATGAAGGGCCTCATTCAGAGACGGTCGGAGGATGCAAGCGGTCGCTCAGAAATTGGGCGGCCACTTGCATCCTGACTGCCCGCCTCTGTTGCGGTCGTAAGGCTGTGGGTTAACACCCACAGCTCTAACGACCGCTCTTGTGATGGTCGCGATGGTCAGAGACCATCGCGACCATCGGGGCTTACGACGAGACCCTAGGGTAGGGTCTCCCTTGTCGTAAGCCCCGGAGAGCTTCTGGCTCTGTCAGAGCCGGAAGCTCTCCACTGACATCACTAGTGATAACAGTTGGGCTGCCCCCAAATGGTAGGCATTCCCATGGGAATGCCTCCGTTTGGGCTGCCACCCCCCCGGCCCGCCTTCCAAACGGGGCGAGTTGTCGATCAACATCGACAGCTTGCCCCCTTTAATATTTTACTTAGAGTAGGACTAAAGGGGCCAGTGGACCATGATTGTCCAGGCATGTTGGCACTTGTTGTTACACAAGTGCCGGCATACCGGAGCAGGCTTGCTGGGACCTGTAGTCCCACGAACAATATTAATTCTACCTTTTATACCATTACCCCTGCACCCACCTCCTCCAGGAATGTGGGGAATAGCCCTGTACTTTAAACCTGGTTGATCTTCGGGAGGGAAGACCCCATTTTATATTTAGGGTCTTGACTTTCTGCATATTTTCTGCCATGAGCCGACCAGTTTTGGGGCTGGTTTTACATTATGGCAGAGTGATCCCACACTGTGTGTCTCCCTGCTATAGTGTAATCCTCCCAGCTAGTTCAGACCAGTGCTGGTTACTGAAAAATATGGGGGACCCCACACCAATTTTTTCTCCAATTTTCCATTACCAGACCGGGCTCAGAGATCTGGGGCTGGTTATGCTTTTTTTGGGGGGAGTGGGGACTCAATGCAAATTTTATTTTTAATATTAACACTTTGTTTATACTTTAACACACCAAAGCCTGCACAGATCATACTGACCTATGAAGTGTTTTGCACAAATCCGCTGCTCACAGTGATTTTGATCAGTTTTATCAACACAATTCTTAGTAAATGTGTAATTTCTATTGTGGTCTATGTAAAGCAAGCAATGTTTTTACAGATGGTTTAATGCTGTCTATTGCCATCTAATGTCATGTCTGACATGCGATTTCAATGCGATTTGCCAAATCGGGGATATCGCAAAAAAAGTAGAAATCGACCAAATAGGATTCTTAGTAAGTTTATCCCTGAGTAACAGTCAGACACTGTAGATGTTTTACTTATATTTCTATTTATTAAACAACAACAATTTACATTTCTGTGTGCTACTTGTTTTGTCTCTACACTTAACTAGCTTTTCTATCAAAGCAAAGTACTGAATGTTTTCTATAGTACTTGAACACAATGAATTATGTGCCATCATAACTAAACCTCAAATAGCGTGTCCTTAGCTAGCCTTCCTAGCTTTCACAGTTCATAAGCAAGCCATTAAGGAAATGTGTAAGAGCCCTTTAAAGGTTGTTTTGGTGAGAGATACAATTTTTATATACCATTAAGAAGGGTATACATAATAAAACAAAGAGCAACATAATCTAAAAGCAAATACACAGAAGCTTCTGTTACTACAAATATGTGTTTGAGCTGTACTGTGCACACCGGCTCCTGAGTCATGGGGGCCCTGTGCTGCCTATCCACATCCACCATTTTTCACTGTTGCCACCTTCCAGAAATATATAAATGAAACCTGCAGAATTAAGTGGAACTGTGTACTATACTGCATCGGCCAGGCTTCATGGCTGCTTGCCCCTATGCCTTCCATATTATTATTCCCTGAACGCTCCAGAGTCTGGACCTGCTGAAGTCCTCATCTCATTCTCCAGGATTCCATCTTACTTTACAGCACAAGAAACCATAAGCATACGTTTACCAGTAGTAGTAGCATAACCTATGCATGAAGCGTGGTTTACTTAGCATTTAAACTTAATTGATCCCAGACGGTAGGGGTGGGGTATGCCCTATTGCCGCTAATCTCTAAAATATGGGCAGCATTTCCTCTCTCTAACAGAGTAAGAAGTGTATTGTGTAAAAGTAGAGATCAGTGATCCGGGCCGGGATCCAAGTCTAGCCCGGATATCCCAAAATGAGGCAAAACATCATCATCCCGCTGTCGGAATCTCGTGGGTTTTGAAATGTATATAAGTCCCTCCCTGCGGTGACCGGCGCCATTTGCCTGCTGAGTCCCGGGCTGTCAGGGCTGTGTTTTATCCAATGGGGGCTGTGTTGTCCAATACAAGAGTGTGCTGTGCTGGGCTGTGTTGTCCAATACAGGGGTGTGCTAGGCTGGGCTGGGCTGGGCTGTGTTATCCAAAACAGGGGAGTGCTGTGCTTGGCTGTGTTGTCCATTTCAGGGATGTGCTGTGCTGGGCTGTGTTGTCTAATACAGGGGTGTGCTGTGCTGTCCATAAAGAGGTGTGCTGTCCAGGGTTGTGCTGTGCATCTAGTGTGCTGTCCATCCACAGGCAGTAAAAAAAAAAAAGTAACTAAAAGTTTAAAAAAAATAAAAAAAATAATAAGTTCAAAAAAGATAAAAATATTTTTTTTTGTGCTGTACCCCACACTGTGACGCTGTATGCCGTACTCCCCCCATTGTATCCAAAACAATATGAAACTACTGGCAATATTGTGAGTGATGCTGTAGGTTCATCATACTGCAGTGTGTAGTTCGTAAAGTGATGTTGCCGGTCAGTAATACCGCAGTATAATATTCTTCATGCAAGTATTGTGACACTGGTCGTCAGTAATACTGCAGTGTAATATATTCATAAAAAATATTGTGACACTAAGTAGAAACGCAGTGTAATTTTCAACATGTATTGTGACACTGTAAGTGGTAGCGCAGTGTATTCATAAAAATATTGTGACACTGTAAGTGGTAGCGCATTGTAAACATAAAAAATATTGTGACATTGTTAGTGGAAATGCAGTGTAATATTCAACACGTATTGTGACACTAAGGGGCATATTCAATTGGGGTGAGAAAATCAAAAATCCTGCACCTGCGAGGTTTTCCTGTAGGTGCAAGATTTTTGCTATTCAATTAGGGGCAGATTTTTCTTTTTTTGTGCTTCGGGAGCTTTTTATTCTCACACCTCCAGAACAAGTGTGATTTTTCCTAAAATCGTTAATTTTAGGCAAAATCGTCAGGACTTGCTCTGGGACCCCGGCGTCACCCACCCTGAGGACTAATTAAGCAATTGGAAGTTTCCAATTATCTTAATTAGTCCATAATTACTTAACCTTCTGCAGTGCTGTCTTCTGCATCCAGCGTCGGAATCCGGGTCTTCTGCTGCAGGGTTAGTATGTCAGTGTGTGTGAGTGTTTGTTAATGTTTTGTCATGTGTATGAGTAAGTGTGTGTGTGTATATGAGTGCTATGTTTGTGACCCATGGTGTGTGTGCCCCCCCAGTGTCTATGTGCCCCCCGGAATGGGCGCTGGGAGAACTACATTTCCCAGTAGCCCGTGCCCCTACCACCAGCCCTTTGATCCTCCCAGCAGCCCCCTCTCCAGTGAGAAGATAGATGGGAGGCCACCGGGAGCCACGGAGACCACCGGAGATCCTCAGGCAGGTAAGTGCAGAATTTACTTCTTTTTTTTTTTATGCGACGTAGGGTTTTTAGAGTTGAAAACCCTGCAACCACTTTTATTAATTAGATACTGTGGGTATTGGAGCGCGCATACCCGCAGTAATCCAAAATTGGGCATGACAGGCGCAAGGTTTTTCCTTCCTAAACCTCACGCTCAATTGAATATGCCCCTAAGTGGTAGCGCAGTGTAAAAAAAATAATGTGATACTGTAAGTGGAAATGCAGTGTAATATTCAACATGTATTGTGACACTGTAAGTGGTAGCGCAGTGTATTCATAATATTGTGACACTGTAAATGAAAATGCAGTGTAATATTCAACATGTATTGTGACACTGTAAGTGGTAACACAGTGTATTCATAAACAATATTGTGACACTGTAGGTCATTGATACCGCAGTGTAATATTTAAATTGGTACAAATTGACATGTGTTTTGTACCCCACTTCATTTGTGTTTGTTGATATGGAGAATGTTCAGTTGAGAGGAGAGCAGGAACCACATACTAGTGCTGGAGCTACTGCCAGTACCACCAGTGATGATGATACTAGTCAGTCTGCGTCATCTACCAAAGCCGATGCCCAAAAACATGCAGAAATTAAGTCAGGGCATCTAAAATCAAAGAAGCAATTTTTTACAGTGGTAAAGAGAAAAACATCAAAGGAAAAGTTAGCTCCAGAAAGACGTAAAATATGCCTTTCACCACACAAAGTGGCAAAGAAAGGCTAAGGCCTTGGCCTTTCTGCCTCTTATGATGATGTAAGCACAAGTGAACATGCTGACATAGAAATCGAAGATGCTTCCGTGGAAGTGCACTAAGATGAGGAGGATAATTGTGTAGCTGATGATGAGGATGTTGATTATGATGTTGTTGTTGGTGAGGATGTTGTTTGTGTAAATCAGGCACCAGTGGAAGAAACAGTTGTTGCCAATGAAAAGGAAAAGTCCATTGTCTTGCCCGGGCATAAGACAAAAAAATCCACTTCTTCTTATGTGTGGAATTATTTCTATCCAAATCCGGACAACAATTGTCAAGCCATCTATACCCTTTGTAAAGCCAGAGTAAATAGAGATAGGGACCTTAACTACCTAAGAACTTCCTCCATGTTAGGTCATCTGCAGCGCTTCCATTAAAAAAAATTTTCAAAATTCAGAGACTTTGGCCAAAAAAGTAACAACAAACAGTCCAGCGTCAGCTAGCTCTCTTCTCTCTGCTAGATCAATGCACCTGCCATCTTCACAACCAACACCTTCATCAACAATATCCTCAAACATGAAGTGATTGGTTCATTTGGGCCCCCACAAAACAACCAACCAATGGGCAGCTGACATTGCTGGCAATGATCTCTTTGTGCACAAACTGGCTTTACAGAGGCAAGAAGTTGTTGCCATCATCATAATCATCTGATTCCTCACTCTCATCAGTGTGTACACAATATTAATTTGTCCCTGCTGGAATCCACCATTACAGGTGCCTCTGTAATTTTTGGATGTAATTGGCAGTAAAGGTCTTCCTCATAGAAATTGTAGCTCTTTTTGATGGCCATCATCTTTCCACATTTTGAGGAAGTAGCGTCCTATGCCGATTGCTGACAAGGTTCCCGGCTGTGCTGAAAACTCTTTCTGAGTACACACTGGAAGGTGGGCAGCAAGTGAAACAAAGCCAGATTGTGCAAGGACCTCCAAATTGCCTTTTTTTTCCTGCCAGTAGTCAAACGGACTGTCTGACATGCATATTTGGATGCTATAATTAAAATATGAAAAATAGTCCTCAACCATTCTTTGAATGGTGACTGTATCAAAACATGGTTGTATTGACTCATCTGCATCACCAAGGTTCTTTGGGAAGTTAAGTTTATTCTCGCAAATGCACTTGCTGGAGAAACTGAAGGAGAAGCCATCGCTGCATCACATGCCACTTGAGGTGACAATTTGCTTACAAACAGCTCTTTGCATCTCTTCAGATCTGTGTCCATTTGGAAGAAAGACACAAGGTATGATGAAAATCTATGATCCAGCACAGTTGCCAAATGTATTGATCCGATTGTAAGATCCTGAAAACCCATCGATCCTGGCAAAGTGAATAAAGTACTTGATATACAAGTCTGACATACTTAGCGGAATCACTATGTTTCAGCTACAACAGTCTAATTAGGGGAATTACCTGACTCAAGCTGGCAGTGTCTGAACTTATTTCACAGGTGACTACTAGGATTTTAGCATTCTGCACAACACAAAAAGTATTTTACACTAAGCTTGAATAAGGTACATTCCCCCTCCACTTCCAATTCCATAGTTCGCTGTGTAGCTTTGGATGGCTTTTTGCTGTTCCTCTATCAGCTGGAGCATATAAAGGGTAGAGTTCCACCTTGTAACTACCTCTTGCTTCAGCTGGTGGCAGTGCAAATTCAACATTTCTTGCAGGTGCTGCAATCTTCTACATGCGCTTGGTGAATGGCATAAATGTCCAGATATTTTTCAGGCTACAGAGAACATTTCCTGCATGGACCTGTCATTTTTTAAAAAAAAATTTGCACCTCCAAGTTGATTGCATGACCAAAACATGGCACGTGTTGGAATTCACCCAGCTGTAATGCTTTCACAATATTGGTGGCATTGTCAGAAATCACAAATCCTGAGGAAAGTCCAAGTGTGGTAAGCCATTTGCAATGACTTCCCTGAGTTTTTCTAAAAGGTTGTCAGCCTCTTAGTGAAACCGGTGATACACAGAGTATCCTACCTCTGAATGAGCTGCTGTTTTTTAGATGCTGTACTCAGTGGGCTGTTACAGTCAAGTAATCTCATGCATTTTCTCTGTTCCGCTTGTCCACATATCTGTGATTAAGTGGGAAGTGGGTATAATGGCATTTTGGAGGACACTAAGTACATTTTTTTAGCGTCCCTGTACAGGCTGGGAATTGCTTTTCTAGTGAAGTGGAATCTAGATGGGATTTGGTAGCAGGGACACAGGACCTCAATTAATTGTCTAAAACCCACTGCATAATTGGCAGATATTGGATGCACATCTAATACCAGCATAGATGTTATGGCATCAGTGATCCACTGTGCAACTGGGTGACTGCTGTCATACTGGCTCCCCCTTGCAAAGGATTGTTTAACAGTCAATTAATTTTTTTAAACTACTACTAGTAGTCTTCCTGGTCCCCTTCTGGGATGAAGATCCACTCCCAGCAGCAGCAGGCATAGCACTCAAGGATTCTTCTGGGGCAAGGACTGATGTGAATGATTAAATATTTTTTGTAAATGCCTCCACTTCTCCTCTCCCCTCCTCCCTCATAAATTTGCTTTGGAATCAAAAAATTAAATTAAATTTACTACTAATCAAACTTTCCTTGCCCTGCCTTCAACTACATACATACTCCAACTCCCTCAGGCCTCTTGAATAATAAAAACATTTGTTTCCTGATGTGCCATACTGGAAGTTGAACTGCCACAGCTGCTGAAATCTATGTGCGGTTGCTTAATGTCAAAAATGTCCAGACATTTTTTATCTCCACAGACAGCATCCCCTGTATGCCCCTTTCATTTTTTTAAAAAAATTATGAAACACCAAGTTGATTCGGTGGGCAAAACATTGTATATTTTCAAATTTACCCAGTTATTTTAATTTCTCCCAACCGGTGAAATAATAGGCTGTTATAAATAACTGTTTAGCCCAGTAAACACCTGCCTCCTTTATTTGTAGGTGACTCTAAGTTGAATAACTGGATACTGTAGATTGTAGAAGGTGGGTGTCATGAGCAAGACAATAAATATGAGCAGCAGCACAGAGCATCTTCCTGCCAGGATGTGTCCAATAAAGTGCAAATACGTTGAATACAAAAATTAGTTGTGTATATTGGTCACATGCATATTTACATTTTACATACAGTGCATAAAGCAGGCTGGGGTAACCTGAGGCACACCATCTGTTGTTGACAAACAACTTCCAGTAGGCCAGGCAAACAGCATGGATACTGGGAGTTGTAGTTTAGCTGGAAAGCTACAGGCTGCTTTCCTGATGTAAACAACAAGTCTTGGTCCAATTATCCCTAACAACCTCCCTAAGCACAAAGTAAATGTCTATTTACAGTGTGTACTATTTAGCAGCACCTCCACAAGCAAGTCCACCAGATTTCTATTAGATGTATAAAAAAACCTCCTCCAGATCAAAGATGTTTTTTAGGAACTGAAGAACTAGATCCTACATTGATCTTCCTTCATAAATTTTCTTAAAAGTCAAAACATTAAAATAATAAATAAATTAAAATCTAATCAATCTTTCCATCCTTTCCCTGTCTTCAGTACATAAACATTCCAACTGCCTCGGGCCTCCAACCCAGTTCTTGACTAATGAAAACATTCTTGGTTTTTAAACTTCATATGGGGTCATATAGTTTATTAAACTGCCATCCTGTCTACCACTGCAGTGCTACTCTGTTGGAAGCTGAACTGCCAGAATGTTAGTGCCGCCCACTGTTGTCGCTTAGCTTAGTCAGCTAGCTACTTTGATACAACCTTTCGCCCTAAGCTGGATGAAATCAATATTGTGAGCTGTGATGCAGAAAAAGTTGTCTGGAAATGACTGGAAATAAATGTTATTGAGGTTAATAATACTGTAGAAATTAAAACAGGGCCAAAATTATGTGTATTTTTATGATTTTTTAGAAAAAATACAGATCCAAACCCAAAACACACAAGGGTGGTTTTGTAAAACCAAATCCAGATCCAAAACCTTGAAGGAGATACAGATCCAAAACCAAAACATGGGGGTCGGTGCACATCCTTATGTAAAACAAGTATTCAATGCAGTGTAATTTTAAAATATAGTTCCTGCTGTTTAACTCTACAGTATTTGCATTAACGGATGTGTTTTAGTCGCTTTTGTCCAATCAGCCCTGAATGTCTCATCATCATTAGTTCAAAACTTGAACCAAGATTTCCATATCTGCAAATAAAGTCCACCCAGACAGATCCAATTTCATCTTGGGCCCACAATTCAACACACATGTACCATAGTGTGTGTACTGTTACCAGAGTAATAGTATCATAAGGCAGCCCAATGCTTAACCAGTGAGGTGGTTTATTCAGCAGTTATCTGAATGTACAGCAATACTCACCGTTTGGTATGTAATAGACTCTCAGCATGGAGTGGAGCTACAGCCGGTGATTGTACTTGGGTAGCGGAGCAGGATACAAGCAGTAACAACCAGAAAGTAATGCAATCATGGCAGGGTCTTACAGAGCTAAGTGGAACACATCCATGTTCCACTGTGATGCTCTAACACAGTGGCAACATTTTGCTGTGCAAGCACAGAAGGCTAAACAGTGGTCATCTTGGTTAAGGAATGAAGCCTTCCAGATGGAACCAATATGGAGATAGTGTGGTAGTTTTAACATCAAACCCCTCACTTCAAGCTTCTCCATATTACACAAACATTTACAGCTTCAGCTTTCTCATAGTAACCTGTAAAATATTTAAAGTCCAATTTATCAACGAACCTAAATACCAGCGGCATATTTCGTTTAGTATAGCATAACTAATATGCCACTGGTATTCATCATCACTTATCTTGCTGGTGAGGTCCAGAGAACCCCCCCCTCCTCAGTGGCATCTTCTGCTCACCTGCTGGCAGCCTATCGCTGCCAGTGACGGGCTTCTGTGTCATGCGCGATGGTCAGTCTGCGCATGTTCATAACTGTTCCACCTGGCAGTGGAAGGCTTCCCTAAAGTCAGAAAGGCTGCTGCCAAGCCCCCATTGCCAGCAATGGAGACCATATTGAGTGATGCAGTGACAAATAGTGGTAATCTTAAATTACTGCTGTTTGTTGAATACTGAAAGAATGACATAACCCCTTTAGCGAGTGCTAAAGGGGTCGTGCTAAAGGGGTCATGCATTGTTAAATGGGGCCCTAAGTTAGCCAAGCAGGAAAATATCAACATTTCAGACAATTCTAGTCATACTCCTCTCACTGACTGTACGAATTATGAGCCTGATTCAGATGGGGATTGAATGCTGGTATTTACGCAGTTGAACAATTATCAGCCAACTATATATGCATCACGGTTGCACTGCGGATGTGCCAAGATTCCTAAGTGATGCCGCTTGCAGTGAGGATTTATTTCCAAAGTGATTGACATTCAGGAGGCGGTGACATGGAATGGTGGCAAAAATTAAGGCATGTCTCGGGCGTTTTTGGAGTGTGTCTGTGACTGGTTTGATTCTCCACTAGTCTCTTGTAATCTGTAATTTTCTTCATTACTTCAGAGTTTTATTTAATTAAGTATATGTCATTCTTGTGAAGTTATTGATGAACATATGAAGCATTTGTGTCCACTTATCAACCACACATATCTGTATGCACCAACTCCAATGGCATCTCAGTTCTGACTTTGGATATGGTTGGCAGTTTTGCTTTCCTGTTATACAGCTTTCACGTATGGGTCTCTCTGTATCAGTCACAGATATTCCTGTAATCATGCTGTTCAGTAGTTTCTGGACACTGTCATATCCAAGGTGACCTAATCTTCTGTGCCAGAGTTCCTCTGGCTGTAAGTCAGATGTCATCATCGCATAACAATGTTGTGAATCAAGAACATACAATTGATGAATCCAAGTACTTGTTGCTATTACTTTCTGTGTTCTATTCCGCGCAATACATTTTTCTCTTGTGAAATGGACTCTGTGACCTCATTGCTCTAGAACACTGATTGCTATGAGATTTGTTTTTATTTCTGGTACATAAAGCACTTCTTGGATCTATATAACTTTGATTGTAGTCTCCAAAATTCAAGCAGGTAGTGATTGTCTCAACTTTTGAAGATGTAAGTACTTAATTTCCAATTCCTTTAACTGTTATAGGATAACACATGGCTATTGTAGTAAACCATTCCTCATTGCAGCTCAATTGCCTGGTAGCACCTGAGTCAATATACCAGGGGTGTTATATTCAGCAGTAATCTGGATGCACAACCGTAGTCACAGTTTAGTATGTAACAGACTCCCAGCACAAGTGGAGCTTGAGCAGAATGTACAGGTACCAGTCAGTGTACCATAGTGTGTGTACTGTTGCCAAAGTAATAGTATCACAAGGCATCCCAATGCTTAACCAGTGAGATGGTTTATTCAGCAGTTATCTGAATGTACAGCAATACTCACCGTTTGGTATGTAATAGACTCTCAGCATGGAGTGGAGCTACAGCCGGTGATTGTACTTGGGTTGCGGAGCAGGATAAAAGCAGTAACAACCAGAAAGTAATTCAATAATGGCATGGTCTTACAGAGTTAAGTGGAACACATCCATGTTCCACTGTGATACTTTAACACAATTTTGCAGTGCATGCGCAGAAGGCTAAATGGTGGCTATCTTGGTTAGGGAATAAAGCATCCCAGATTGAACCAATATATAGACTGTACAGTAGTTGCTATCCAGGTTTCAACACTCCCCCAGGCTGGATTAAGGTTTGTGGGGGCCCCAGGGAAAGTAGCTTGTGTGGGTCCCCTGCCATCTTCTCCTCATATGATCTCCTTCAGTGCTCACCATCCATGCCCTCTGCTGTCTTTCCACAGTACTGTGCAGTCCTGTGCCAGAGCATAGGTAGCAGTCAATGATCCTGCACGATGCTACTCCTCCAAGTCTCATCTGCACTGCACAGTCATGCTGTGTGCAAGGTCTGTTGGCTGACAGCAGTCATTGATTCCATTCGATGCTGCTCCTCCAACTCCCAGCTGCACTGCACAGGCACACTGTGTGCAGGTTCGCCTGGCAGCAGACAGTGATCCCGTTTGATGCTGCTCCTCTGAGTTCCAGTTGTACTGTACAGTCACTCTATGTGCAGTGTCTCCTATGTCTCAGTGTAGGCAGCAGTTAGTGATCCTGTCCGATGCTGTTCATCCAAATTCAAGCTACACTGCACAGTCACACTGTGTGTAGGATCTTAGTGCTGGTGTGCCCTAGTAGGAGCTATTTGTGGGGGCCCTCCTAGTGTGGGGACTCCAGGGTGACTGCCCCCTCTGCCCTGCCATTAATCCGACACTGCCTACACCATGTTTTTATTGTACTTTGCCCACATCTACATGCACACTCCAAACCCCATCTATGCCCCTTTGTCATATAAAATCCAATTTGCATGTTGGAAAAACACACAATGGAAAAAATGTGCTAGTAGCAGCTTAATAAGGTCTCAACTTGCATTTAAATCCAATTTCACATAAGGTCCATAATGTTCATTTTATTATTATTATTTTTTTTTTAAAACAATTTGTTGTTCAAGAACTGCAATTTAAAGTATAATTAGCAATTTCACTTATTAAATCATTCAGACCTATAACTTCCTGTTCTTCCTCGGAACTAGTCAAAATCTGAGAAATTCCAAATCTTTCAACTGTTTCTCTCATCTCAACTCCTTTTTAAAATATAGTAATTGACTGCTGATGTGTGAGCTTAAAAAGGTGATTCTTTTCTAAACTATTTATGCTATCTAAATATAACATGGTATAAAGATTTTATTTGATGCTGGGAATTTTATTGTGAACAGTATGCTATAAAGAAGTGGATTAATAAACTATACAAATTATTGAGAGTTGTGAATGTGTTAATTATTGCAACAAAATATTAGCTTCAGAAAAAAAAAACCAGCAATTACAGGTACTTATTTGTCATTTCACAATAACAGCGCTGCCAGAACATTGAACAATATCTGTATTTCTTTAAACGTGCCCTCTTTATTCTTTCATTTGTACATAAAGTAGAATTAAACTATTACACATTTAACAAATATAAAATGGCTCTATACCCAGTAGTGCTATTTTATTTATTGAACCTGGCAATATACCCAGCAGAGCTGTTTTATTTATTAAATCTGGCTCGTTAAATCTGCAGAAAATGAGCAGGTGAGTGGGCTCTACCAAAACAACATAAATTTCACAGAACCACGACCAGAAATGATTTGCCTTAAAGGAATTTTGCTAGTTTTAAAATCTTCTAAGTTTTCCCTAGCCTCTCATACACACGGCGAGCAATGGTGGGTATTAAATAATTATTTACAATGAATGATACTGTAAAAATAAAATATTGCCTGTGAGAACGATGCACTTGATAAAAAACGAACATACACATTTTAATATTATGGCAGCTTTAAATGTCATCTTTGTCATGGAGTCTGATATACTGTATTGTTCATTTTCATTGTTCTTAATCTAGCACATAAAGAGAGCCCTGAGGTTGAATTATGGAACATACATTGTCATAGCAGTAAATGTTTTATTCATCAGTTGGGATGAACAAGGATAAACGGTTTTACGTCTACTGTTCTTTAGGGGCATATTCCAATTCTCCCTTTTAAGAGCACCTAGTCGCTTACTTTACATTACATTCTTACTGTACATTTTTCAGGGCTGCCATCAGAAATTGGGGGACTAGTACAAATGAAATAAAAAAAAGCCCCACACTACTTCCTCAACTCACCGGACCCTCCTCCTGCACGATGGACACAATATGAGGCCTGATTAAGAGTTTTACACAAACCTGATGATTTACACACAACTCCGATGTGTGAAGATCTGTGCATGCACATCTGTACAGTGCATTTGCAGACCTCCTTCTGCGTGTTCAATCACAGTGCCCAGATGCCGCAGCATGATTGGCATGCTGCAGCCATTTGTGGGAGGAGTGGGGGTGGCGTCAGGCAGCATCCCAGAAGACAGGGGCACGTCTGCCCCGTACCCCGTGACTGTATCCATGTACGCATCTTTGTACAAAAATACCGGCCATCCTGAGTAACCTGAAGGTTAATCTCATGGCTGATGCTCATGCAGAGTGATCTGATGCTGAGTCTTCAGACCCAGCAGTGGATCACAGAAGCAAGCAGAAGGTGTCTAGCCCAGATGCCTCCTGTGGCATTAGCATAATATTGCATAGCCACTGTGTACATTGTTACAGCGACTGTGCAATAGCACGCAACTCAGGCCCATGGAGCCCTACAGATATATACACACAAACACACCTACATATAATATGAAACAAATGAAAGTATTTAAAAAAATGTAAAATTTAAATATACGTGATTTTTCAGTATACGTGTACTGGTGGTCCTAGTGTGATACCCCCATTCCTGGGAGTATCACTGATGGGTGCCTGTGGGGTGTAAAATACTTTTGTGATACAACGTAAATGTGTATAATTTATGTACTGGACACTGGCATTTGTATGCCTTATATTATGCCCGCTGGACTGTCTCTATTCCCCTTTACCCCCCCCCCCCCTGGGATTATGAACTGTCCCCAGCCGTGGACTGTTAATGGTGGGGTGGCGCTGCATCTGGACTGCCCCACTGGACTTGAGGGGGAGCCCAGCTCACCCTCCTACAGTAATATATGGCCATTGTAACTGTAATGTAGCACGCGCACGCGCACCCGGCAGGAACAGAGCCGGCGTGTGTCAAGGACCCGGACAGAGCCTTTAAGAGGAGCTGCCCAGCTGACTGGCAGTGAGTCCTGAGGCAGCGTGATACGGCGCAGGGTCCGCGCACTCACTGGACATCTGTGAGATTGTCAGCGGGGTGAGAGGCTGGACTGACCGGAGCAGTGTCACCCGGAACTTGTCAGGAAGCTGTTGCTGCTTGGGAGAGGAAGCAGCATAGGTGGGACTACCCCGAAGCCTTCCCCCTCTGCGGTGGCCGACAGCAGGGGCTGGATTGGAGGAAAGGATGCTGTCCCAGGAGCTACAAGCGCTGATCTGCTGGACTACAAGGAGCAGGTCTGTTAGATGCCCAGTGTTTTGCACCACACTGAACTGGCAGAAACTGCAGGCAGGTATAGACAAGTAAAGGGCTAATTACCTGTGAGCTCACAGTAGTGTCTGCAACACTAAGAGATTAACTACAATACAGCCATTCAATGAGTATAGAGCCTGATGGAGTTCATTTATTCCTCATCTACTTCATAGCAGCAGGATAATCCCTTCTCCAATACCCAGATACTCAGCTTGAATGAACAGTTATTACTCTAAAGAACTCTGTTGTTTCATCTAGACCAACTAAACTTAACTAATGTTGTATTATACGGGGTTAAACTTTCTCTGCTAACACCCATGAATAGAACCACTGGAGTATACTCATTTTAGGCAAAGGCAGCCTTCTTCAAGGACAGCTACAGGCTATCTTAAAGAGGTTCCAAGCCCGTGCTTGCAGCTTTCAAGGGCCAGCAGCAGTATTACCATCAGTGGTAGTGTAGCATTCACAGATAACTTCAGGTATCCTAGCAACATAGCCTTAAGGCCTTGGTTATTGAAAAGTGCACCAACGCAAGGGGTTCTGGCCAGATATTCAGGGACAAAATGTTCACTAGGTTGCAAATATTGTTTTATACAAACGTTTAATGGTATAATTATATGTGGTGTGGGTAAAATAGTGTATTGCTAACCCCTCTACCTTGCAGCACAAGAATGAAGTGTTCCTGTTAAATAAAATTACCCAGGGATCCGAGCATCTTTCCTGTAGTCTTATGCATGTTTTCATTGTTTTAATGTGAATTGTTGTTTCAACTTTGTCTTGCACCTCTTTTATGAAATTTTTATTTGCGAATAAATTCAATTTATTGTAGCTATTTTAACTGAATAATTTGGAAGACTAACAGATGAACCAGGAACTGTATTTGGTAAGAAATCCACACCTTACTACACAAATCAATCCTAGTGGTCAGGGTATCACACTAGAACTGCTATAATTGTCATTAAATAGGCAGTCTTATCACTTGTAGTAACCCTTTAAAGTGAGAAACAACCCTAGTGGTTTGTTAAAAGAACATTTTGCTTACCTGTCGTCCTTGCAGAGGAGGAATAAAACCCCATGGGGCCCTAGGCAAGTTACTGGATCGGTCCCTCCGTCCCTGTGTGTGTATTAAATATAAATATAATGGGGTCTGGTGGATGCCCAAGGCATGGTGGTGGGCCTGAATCCAGAGATTCAGGCCTCATCAATCAATTAAGTGGTCTTGGCAGAGACCTCAAGCATGGTGGTGGGACTGCCGACCAATACGGTAAGGTCCGGTGCTGAACATGGTCCCAGCAGTTATAACTACCCATCGCTGCTCTACAACCACAATGCGTTTGTTTTTGTCATCCACACTCTCATGCATCCTAATCTTGCATAATAATACTGTTACAGCACCAATATACAACAAAGGAACTAATTTTTGCCTTTTGAATATTCACTCAAAGGATTACTCCAGTAAGCAGAATAAGTTCCTAGCTAAAGAGTATATTAGAGAATAGCAGCACTAAAATCTATAGCCATCCGAAATTGAGTGATTAATTAAACATTTTAATAAACACAATTGTTCACTAATACATATATCATAAACATACATAAAAATGGCTTAATAATTAAAAAACAATAAAAATGAGCATCAATTGAATAAATCAATTGGAATATATAGCCTCTTCCAACAGTAGTATCGATAGGTACAGCCTGTTCCTATGTAGGCTTCCAGATTTGTGAATAAATGATGTCAATAATCTCAGCTCAATATAAGAACATAGTATGTACAGTATAGTTACTAGATCCTATCACAGTTCTGTACGCTGCACTCGGAGCCCTCAGATGTCCAAAGTGTGGATAAATTTTGTAATCCAGGTAATGGGCACAATTGTACCAAACAGAAATATCCAGAGGTAACTGGAAAGCTGGTCCAGGCTTGGTAAGATCTCCCCTCAGAGGTACACTCGTTGGATAGAGGCAGGCAACTGACGCGTTTCGCTGTGTATATAGTACAATTTTTTCAATGTTTAATTAATCACTCAATTTCGGATGGCTATAGATTTTAGCATTGCAATTCTCTAGAACTTTCTTTGTCACTGGGTTTGACAAACCCTATTTTTAGAAGCTGCTTAGGAAAACAGTTCTATCCAGTGCCTGTATATCCACCCTTCTTGTTTATTGTCCTAGCTAAAGAGTCCTTGGTCAATACCAGCAGGATACACGAATCGGCAGCAGATGATACTTCTTCACTATTTTCCAGAAAGAGTACAGCAAGGTCCATTCATCTATTAGATCAGGTGCTGGAGTGAATAAGGTTTATTAGCCAATGTTGTGGTACGTTTTCAATATTAGTCTTATACATTACATTTTTGTGAATCTTTAAAAATTAATTTGTTCAGGATCTTGGCTGTATGCATGGCCTTGTCTTCAGTCTCATTGCATCGATGGATATTAATATTTAAATTACTTTGGATTGTTAACATCACACTGTCCCCTCATAATATAATAATACTGTAGTACACTTAAATGTACTGTATATATTTATCTTAAAGTAATGGTCTTTAAATACATGTATAATGGCTTTATACATCTCCCGTATGATATAGCCCAGAGCTTGGGGTGATATCAGGGTGAATTTCAGTTCAGCCAATGGCTGCCCAGTAGCCAGAAAGCGTAATTAACCACTAGTCTCTGATCAGCAGGAATGGCTCTCCATAGAAATGTCTTTTCTCTCAAAGTATGGAGTGAAAGGTCCAGAAATCATCCAGATTTTTATCCCTAATTTTTTGTAATAGGGGCATGAGTGACATGTATTCTCTTTTTAATAGCCATTGCTTAGTCCAGCATCTTCTAATAAGAGACTTTCTCATTCTCACCTGAAGAGATGGCACTGCATCAACAAATGTCAAAGTATATTTAGTGACACTTTGCCAATCATAGGGATCCATATTATCCAAGATAAAACTGTGAAGTGTGATGTTGATGCTGCTATAGCTATATAGGTACACAATTCACAGAACAATAATAGGTGTTGGATAGAGGTGCTCTGTGCACTGCATTTGTTTACTGGACCTCACCCACTGGGCACTAGGTCCAGCGGCTCTCCATGGAGACACGACCTCTGATGTGTGGCTTCTTGCTGCATCTTTCCTCTAGCGTCCAGCGTCTACAGCTGTACCCGAGTACCCTGCATAACAGGAGACTCCACGGAGAGCCTAACTCCACACCCCCACCACTGGCCATATTACATACATTCCCATTGCCAATACTGTTTATAAGTACTTACAGTGTGCATACATCTGGTGCACTACAATGTACAGCATACCCTGATGTTCCTGGTTGCAACTAGGATATATCTGCATCCTGTACCTGATGTGTAACTATTAACCCTCTGTTATACGGCTACCTGTTTCTACATTGTTAATAAACCAATTCCCTGATTAAGTAATCTACCATGTGGACTAACCTCCATTTGCACTCCACTGCCACATACCACTGTAGTGTCTGCCAATAGGTTATGGGCCCAAGCCGCTAATGTACTCAGCCCACCAGCGTGCCCAAACACAAGAATGAAAAGATTGATGATACCAAGAATACAGCTTTAGCAATACAGAATAAGAGGATTTGCGTAAGTACAGTAAATCCTTTATTCATATGGGAGAAAATTGAAAGTGCAAAGGCCAGATTTATGCTACACTGAAGTTTTCCATGGTGATGCAATTTTATCAGAGAAGCTGTGCAATGTTACTAGTGATCCCAGTGATAATCCAGACCGAGATGATGTGGATAAAGCCATGAGGAAAACAAACTTAGCTGTACAACCATTATGCACAGGAAGAAAACCATACATTATATGTGGGTGGCTTTACAGATGTCTTAAGCAGAAAAAGGTCTAATGAGATGGATCAACTTGAGGCATACTTTATATGACACAAGATTCAGTGTATACAAGAATTAATGAATGTATAAATGAAATGCTCTCTATGTATCAGCAATTGACTTCAATTGGTGACAAAGAAGATGATGAGGGTGCAATGGCGATGCTGCAAAACCTTGCAAGAGTATGATTTCTTAGTAGTGGCTTTGGAGTCTTCACTGCAAAGCTATCAACAGAGTATGGGCTAACTTACTGCAGTATCAACAGAGCATACCTGTAGAATCCAAATTACAAATGTTTCAAGTGTCACAAGTTGGGACATAAGGTCCCAGAGTGTACAAAGTGGTACCTCACCACACAAGAGTGATATAAGGAATGAGTCAGTGTTGAATGTAGCAGACTGCCACCACAAGGACTGTTGGTACATAGACTCAAAAATCATGAGACACTTTAGCTGCAACAAGAGTTAATTCAAGTCACTAAAGCCATGTGAACCTGTGAATATCAGGGGAATATGAGATAAAGTCCTAAATGCCTCAAGAATCAGGAAAACTACTGTACACTTATTAGATGGGAAATAGTTGCCATAGACAAAGAAAATGTCCTACTTGTGCCTAATATAGAAATTATTCTGATTAACTGTAGAAGAAAAATACATGGTCCAGTTCATATAGGGTCAGTGTGTTGTGTGTGGAAAAAGAGGGACTGAAATTGTGGCAGCAACCTGATGCCAACACGGAAGAGTGTTGTGCGATGGCAGCTTCTGACTCCAACGATTCTATGATGCTATGGCATAGAGGACACAGGAAATTATTTGGATTTGTAGGCAAACCTGATGGTTTACATAGAAAACCAATGTTTTGGTGTCTGCGGTGGGAAGGACCTGATTGTACAATACAAGGCTGTGTCAACTCTGTTTTATAGGTGTGCCAAGCCCAGGGTCTGCATTGTTGGATGCAGACTTCCTGGACCCAGCTGGCCAATTGCAATGACCAGTCTGAGTAAGCTTCAGCTTATGCCGACATGACCGAGAGCTGCAACTATCACAGTCGGTGGTTGTGATGGTCGCTATGGGGATCCAATGCTGCATCTTTGGACCCAGCACATGGATCGCAGATGCATGCAAGAGGCGTCTATTTCCTACAGAAGCCTCCTGATGCATTTCCAATTTAGTAGTACGGCATTGCACAGCCACTTCCTTGTGGCTGTGCAATAACATCCACGTCAGAATCAGGCCCAGGGTCACTTAGGATATAATAATGAACAGAAGCTTCTAGATGGTATGGAAATAGGGATGTCGGTCAACAATTCTGAAGGAATACAGTGTGAGAACCTTGGGCGAAACTACCATAGGTGAAAGGGGTGCAGCTGCTATGGGGCCCAGAGCTGAAGGGGCTCATCTTCCTTTTCAAAGTTACATGTGGTATATACATTTTTCACCATTGACTGAAACATAGGGGTCCTTACAAACCTTTGCTATGGGGCCTTCAAAGACCTAACTATGCGCCTGGTTTGAGCCATGTGAAAGACAAGTAAACACGTTGTACCTTTCCCAAGTTAGCATCCAGAGCTAAAGCACCATTGTAGTTAGTGCATACAGAAATATGCGGACCAATGGAAGTGGAATCCATGAGTGGGAATTGATACTTCATGACACTCATTGATGATGCTATGAGGATGATATTTATTTCCTGAGAAACAAAAATAAAGTTACAAGCAAGATCATAGAGTACAAGAGCCTGTAGATAATCAGATGGGCATGACAATAAAAGTACTGTATTACAAGCTGTTCCCCATGGCCCACTGACCAGGGCACCCATGGAGCTGTTTCCCATGGCCCACTGACCAGGGCACCCATAGAGCTGTTCCCCGTGGCCCACCGACCATGGCACAGGTTGAGCAGGAGAGATTAGTGGTGGGGATGCATGCAGTGAAGGGGTTGGGGGGAAGAATGGTGGGGGGGATACTGGTGCCAAAGAGGTTAACCAAAGTCTCTGCTGCAAGGAAGTGAGATGATGCACTGCAAGGAAAGAGGTGAGGAAAGGCTCTGATGTGTCCTCTGTGTCAGCAGCACGTGTGTCTCCATCCAGAAAGCTCCATTGTTTTCAAAGCCTTTTGCTGTCAATGCTGATGAAAAACCAGGCTCAGTACAAATAGAGCTTCTATATCTCCAAAACAACTCATCTTTGTGAGAAAAACTCTTCAATGTGCCCTTCTTTAAATTTTTCAAAGACTACATTTCTCATGATGCATTCTGTAATCTCCGGTGGCACGCTTTGAAGGTGAGTGCTTTGCTAGGAAGCACATACTTATGTGAGCAATTTTTCTCAGGGATGAAGCATGTGAAGTCCAAGATGATTACAGGCCAACATCTTGAGAATACTCTGTGCATAGCGACTTCCAACATTGATGCCAACATCGACAAGCTGGCCAAGCAAAAGCAATGCCAAGTTTTGCACTGACATGAACATACTGTATTATTGTAAAAAAGGTAAACAGACCATGTTTCGTTCATTAATATAATAAAATAATCTTTTGAAGTCTTCATTATGGCTTTAAGAGTCTGTAAAAGGTCTTAGAATCCTCTAAAATTTAGAGACTAAATACCTGCGTATAGCGTAGTGGCCTTCGGGCTACGTTGAATTTTTTATGTGGTCCATACTGTCTTAAAGGTTGAAGACCCCTGCCCCTGCTGTAGTATATGAAAGTAAATCTATCCATCTACCTCAAGAGGAATTTCATACTGCACCAAATAACTTTTGCCTACTCCAGAATAAAAGTGCATATTTTAAAGGGCACAAACCATGTTGAATGATGCAAGTCTGGACAAAAGATTCTGGGCAGGAGAAGTCCAAACAGCTATTTACCTCAAGAATTGAGCACCTACAGTGGTAGTCAAAGATAAGACACCATTGGAAACGTGGTTCGAGAAAAGGTCAAGTATAAATCAATTACATGTATTTGGGTGCAGGGCATATGCCCACATTCCTAAAGAATGAAGATGCTAGTTGGTTCCAACCAACTTTGTGCTCCGAAAAGTCACATATCCCCGAGAAGAGTCCAAGTGTGTCCAGCGGATGTGTTAGCCTGACCTTTCTAATACTGTACTTGAAGAGGATCCTCCTTCCACTATTTGTGTGCCCTCTGCGAATGTGGGGATGAGCAGCACAAGTCAACATGCTGACGTATAAATCAAGGATGCTTCTGTGGAATTGCACCAGGAGGATGAGGAGGATATTTATGTAGTTGGCGATAACAACAAGGATGATGAGGATGTTGATGATGAGGATGTTTGTGAAAAAGCTGTAAATCAGGCAACAGTTGTTGCCCATGGTGGGAAAAATCCCATTGTTGTCATGCCTGGGCAATGGACCAAAAATCCACTTCTCATGTGTGGAATTATTTCCACCCAAATCTGGACAACATTTGCCAAGCCATTTGTAACCTTTGCCAAGTAACAATGAGTAGAGGTAAGGACCTTAATCATCTAGAAACCTCCTCCCTGTTACATAACTTGCAGCTCATTCATCAAATTGAAAAGGGGTTTTCAAATTCAGAAACTTTGGCTAAAAAAAATCTAACAACAATCAGTCCAGTGTCACCTAGCTGCTCCCTATTTGTTTCCAAGCACCTGCAATCTCCACTACCAACACTTGCATCATCATCAGCATCCTCAATCATGATCATAAGTAGTCCTGCATCCAATTTCATAAGAATGACTGACTCCTCTCCTATCCATGGTTCCTTAGAAGGATCCTTGAGTGCTATGCATGTTGCTGCTGCTGCTGCTGTGAGTGGGTCTTCATCCCAGACCGGGACCAGGAAGGAGACTACTTTTAGTTTAACCAAACAATTGACTGTCAAACAATCCTTTGCAGTGGTGAACAAGTATGACGACACCCAGTTGCACAGCGGATTACTGACGCCATAACAGCTATGCTGGTATTTGATGTGTGTCCAGTTTCCGCCAATAATGCAGTGTGTTTTATACAGTTAATGGAGGTCCTGTGTCCCAGCTACCATGTCCCATCTAGATTCCACTTTTCTAGAATAGCAATTCCTAATCTGTAAAAGGACATTAATAAAAACCTTATTAATGTCCTCTGAAATGCCGTTGTGCCCACTGTCCACTTAACCACAGATATGTGGACAAGTGGGACAGGGCAAACTAAAGATTACATGACTGTGACAGCCCACTGGGTAGGTGTATTGCCTCCAACAGTGCAATGAGCAGCAGCAGCAGCATCTAACAAATGCCAGCTCATTCATAGGCAGGCTACTCTGTGTATCACCGGTTTCACTAAGAGGCATACTGCTGAGAACCTCTTAGAAAAACTCAGGGAAATCATTACAAAATGGCTTACCCCACTTGAACTCTCCTCGAGATTTGTAATTTCTGACAATGCCAACAATATAGTGTGAGCATTACATGTGGACAAATTCAAATACATCCCATGTTTTGCTCACACAATTAATTTGGTGGTGCAACATTTTTTTTAAAATGTCAGGGGCATGCAGGTGATGTGGCCCGAAAGATTTCTGGACATTTTAAACATTCAGCAACTGCATGTTGAAGATTTCAGAACCAGCAAGAACTGTTGAATTTGCCCTTCCATCAGCTGAAGCAAGAGGTAGTAACTGGGTGCAATTCTACCCTCTACATGCTTCAGTGGATGGAGGAGCAGCAAAAGGCTATCCAAGGCTACACTATGGCCTATGACATAGGCCGTGGAGGGAGAATGCACCTTAGGCAAGCACAGTGGAGAATAATATCCATGTTGTGCAAGGTTCTCAAGCTCTTTAAACTTGCCACATGTGAAGTTTGTTCAGACATTGCCAGCTTGAGTCAGGTCATTCCCCTAAACAGACTTATGCAAAAGCAGCTGGAGAAACTGAAGGAGGAGCCGAAATGGAGTGATTCCGCTAAGTATGTCGGACTTGTAGATAAAGCCCTTAATTTGCTTCACCAGGATCCAAGGGCCATTAATCTCTTGAAATCGGATCACTATATTTTGGCAATCATACTTGATCCTAGGTTTAAGTCATACAGGGCCGGCCCTAGGCATAGACAAACTAAGCAAATGCCTAGGGCATTTGAAATGCCTAGGGGCACCCAAGCCTGCCTAGGGCTGGCAGAGCCGGTTTGGGGCAGGCATGGTCGGGGCACCTGCTCCTGGCTGGACAGAGACTATGGCAGCTGCTACTGTCACTGTGCAGCGTCCATGATCGGAGCTCAGCCGACAGCTCTGATCGGGCCTTTCAGCATCAAACAGTGAGCAGGCAGTGGTGGTTTGCGGGGACGGGGCACCTGGACAACAGCTAATTGTTAGTGCGGGTGCTGTGCTGGGAGAGGGGTAATGGGTGCTGTGCTAGGAGAGGGTTGCTGTGCTGGGTGAGGGGTGCTACAAGGGGGATACTGTTTTGTGATCTGTGCAGGATGAGGGGTGCTGGGAGTGCAACACAATGGGGAAGGGGCCACCGCACAGCGAGACCACACCGCTTCCGTGAGGCCACGCACTTTTTCAGGACCCTATGGGGGGGCACTTCCCAAAATCTTGCCTAGGGCACTAATTTGGCTAGGACCGGCCCTGAAGTCATACATTGTGTCTTTCTTTCCAATGGACATAAATCTGAAAAGATGCAAATAGCTGTTGGTGTCAAACTTAAGTGGCACGTGACATGGCAGCATCTTTTCCTTCAGTTTCTGCATCTGCCAGGAAAAAACTACATTTTTCAGATGCAGATCAGTCAGCAGAAACTAATGACATCTAGTTGGGTCTAAAAGAACTGGCTACAATGAGTGACATGTCTACCGTGACTTTGTCTGATACGGTCACTATTCACAGAATGGTGGATGATTATTTTAGGGATAGCATCCAAATGGGCAATTCACACAATCCATTTCACTAATGGCAGGAAAAAGAGGCAATTTGGAGTCCCTTACACAAACTGGCTTTACTTTACTTAACCCTACTCTGAAAGAGTTTTCAGCGCACCTGGGAACCTTGTCAGTGATCTGCATAGGAGATTACTTCTCCATAATGTGGAAAAGATGATGTTCATCAAAATGAATTACAAATTCCACGAGGAAGATCTTTACCAGCAATCAAGTAAAAAAAATACAGAAGCGTCTGTAATGGTGGATTCCAGTGGGGATGAATTAATATTGTGTGAAGAAGAGGATGTACACACTGATGGAGATGACGATGATGACATCTGATCATACCTATGTTGTAAAGCCAATTTGTGTATGGTATCATTGCTGCCAATATCCACTGCGCATTGGCAGCTTGTTTTGTGGGGGGGTCTAAAAAAAACAATCATATCAGCCACAAGTGGTAGTCCTTGTCGCTGAAGTGATTGATTTGTTAAACTGTGAATGTTCTGTTTCATATATACAACATAAGGGTGGGTGAGAGGGCCCAAGGACAATTCCAAAGCATCTCATTTGTTTTCATTATGTGCTGTTTGGGGCATTGCTACCTGACATTTTTAATTTTATGGTTTATGAATGTCCAGAAATTGTAATGGCCACAAACAGCATCTCCTGCATGCCCCTTTCATTTTTTTTTTAAGAAAATTCTGAACCACCAAGTCTTGGTCCCCTAATAACCTCATTGAGTACAAACTAGTAAATGTTTGTTTACAGTATGTTCTAGCAGCACCTCCACAAGCAAGACCACCTCATTTTTTTTATTAGATCATGATGTATAAAAAATTTGAAAAACTCCTCTAGATCAAAGATGTCTCTTAGGAACTGTAGAACTTGATCCTTGATTGATCTTCCCTCATACATTTTTTTAAGAATCAAAATTAAATAAATTAAAAACGAATCAATCCTTCCGTCCATTACCTGTCTTCAGTCCATAAACATTCAAACTCCGTCGGGCCTCTGACCTAGTTAAGGAAAATATTCTTGGTTTTTAAAATTCCTAGAAGTCATATAGTTTATTATACTGCCATCATGTCTACCACTGCAATGCCACTTTGTGCCATGTTCGAAGCTGAACTGCCATATGTTAGTGCCACCCACTGCTGTCACTTAGCTTAGTCATCCAGCTAGCTGGATGCAACCTTTTGGCCTTTAACTAGATGAAAAAAATCAATATTATGAGCTGTGAGGTGGTCAAAATTGAAACTGGAAACAAGTGGAAATAAATGTTATTGAGGTTAATAATACTTTAGGAACAAAAACAGGCCCATTTTATGTGATTTTAGCTGTTTTTATGATCTTTTTAGAAAAAATACAAATCCAAAAATAAAAACAAAACACAGAAGGGCGCTTAACCAATCATTCGCATCATCCATTGTACTGTATGTGTTTTGTATGTTTTGCCAAGCTTGTATCATGGATTCTGCATGGACACTTTGGAATACTTTGTAGGTAAATGAGGCTTGGGTCGGGGAGATTTTATTTAATTATTCCGGAAATGTAATACAGCTATGAAGATTTTTGTATATGAGTTGTAGTCAGGAAGCCGGCAGTCAAAATTCCCGAACGTCGGCTTCCTGACAGTGACATCCTGGCATGAGACTAATGATAGGCATCTAAATACCGATGCCTATCATTAGCCCCATGCCGAAATCCCGACGTCCGGCATACCAAATGTAGGTAAGCCGGGCAACGGGAGCTCTTAGCCGCGGGGAGGATGGTTAGGCTTAGGGACTCCCAGGGGGACTTAGGGTTATGCACCCCCCCTGGAAGGTTAGGGTTAGGCTAGGGGAAGTGGGGATTAGGGTTAGGCACCATCGGGGGGAGGTTAGGGTTAGGCACTCCCCCAGGAGGGTTAGGTTCAGGGTGCGGGAAGGGGGGGTTAGGTTTAGGTACCCCTGGGGGATGTTAAGGATAGGCTCTAGGGGGGAGGTTAGGGTTAGGCACCCCTAAGAGAGGGTTAGGGTTAGGGGGGAGAGGGGAGGGTTAAGGTAAATACTCACCTCAGTTGGTATC
Organism: Taudactylus pleione; assembly: GCA_031769625.1. Classification (NCBI taxonomy): domain Eukaryota; kingdom Metazoa; phylum Chordata; class Amphibia; order Anura; family Myobatrachidae; genus Taudactylus; species Taudactylus pleione. The sequence goes on along the minus strand of JAUIMM010000965.1, from coordinate 1,234,932 downwards.
TTCATCTGCCGGCCTTCCGGCATCGGGATTTCATTTGCTGGACTTAGAACCGGTGGTAATACATACCGATTCCGTTATATACATTTGTTTTACTCAATTCTATGATTTTATTTTTTGTAAACCTTTTGCTGTTTAATAAACATACTTTATAAAGTAAAACATTTCATGGTGTCTATGGGTTATTTCTAATGTGTTTTTTACAAGTGGACTGCAGGTCCCAGTGGGCACTGGATGCCAGGGCATGTTGACAGTTCTCTAAAATTGGCAGGAGTGGGCTTGCTCGGACCTGTAGTTTATACTATTTCATAACATTTATTCTATTATTAAATTGTAACACGCAACCACCAATACACGGCTGTTGGTTATGCAGGTTGATCGGGACCTCATGCTGTGGGTTTCCTTCTATAATGCCACCAGCCCTGGCTGGCAAAATCTAGTTCTGGTAGCAGCAATTTCCAGGGGCCATACACTCTTTCTCCTCCCGATCTTGGATCCTCTAACAAAATTTACTCCTACAACTAAACAAAGCCAGTACAGCACAAACATTAAATCCCAGAGGGTGCATTTTACGTGGATTTTAACTCACAGCTCCTAGAGCTGAGTACACGTTGATAGATATATCGCACATTCCATTGAACGGACAATATATCTAGAGTGTATCTCCGGATGTGTATAGCAGATATGTCTGTGAATGATGTAGTTCACAGACGTATCCGATCTGCTGTACATCACAGCAGATGGCCAATATATGGGTGACCCGCCGATCGTCTGTACACATGCAGCGGGGACCCGACGGTGATTGGCAGTGTATGGGTGACCCGCCGACCTATCTGACAATTGGTAAGTGTATACACACTTACCAAGCACCTGCCTGATTTGCCAGGCTTGACAGCTCAACTGGGAAGGCATTTAAAGAGCCCACCCAGTTGAGCTGTCAATCACAGCCGGGTCCCTGCAGCATGTGGTAACACATACATCTCTTCAATGTCCGTTGGTTGCGTTACTCTTTTTTTGGTTTGTCTGGTGGGGACTATACTGGAGAAGAGGACTGACCTGCATCAGGAGGTTGGTGAGTATTCTTTTTTACTTATTTTTTTAGGGATAACCATGGATTTCTAATGGACAAGAGGACCAATCACCGGGGACAAGTTAAGTATGTATGTGTGTCTGTGTCAAGTGTGTAATAAAATTGTACTTTCTAATTTCTACAGTAAGTGTGCATACTGTCATTTTTTTACTATTTTTTTTACAGAGGGGTTATTAGTGCCGGCTGCCTGCTGGCACTTGTAGTTCCATGTAAAAACAATAGTATACATCTATTATTAACACTATTTCCCCTGCACCCACTCGCCATGGGTGCAGGGAAGAGCCCTGGCTTGAGATGCTCAGGAGATGGGGGACCCCTGTACTGGGGGCGTCCCCACCTCCCCTGGGACCCCAGCCTCGGCTGACTAGTTTGGGGTGTTAATGCTTTGGCCGGGCTGACTCAGTGAATGGGTCCCCTGGCTAGTTTGAATCCAGGGCTGGTTTTAAAAATACGTGGAACCCCACACTTTTTCCCCGTATTTTTAAACCCAGGACTGGCGCACAGATCCTAGTGCCGATTCGTAGGATATGGGGAACCGCTACACATTTTGTCCCTCGTATTTTTAGAACAAGGACTGGCTCCTGGAGCCTGGGCCTGTTTATGCTTTTGGGGGTTACCCCAAGCATTTTTTTTTAAATGAACCCTTTCTATAAACATTATTACATACAAGCAGCCTGCACGTACGTATTTCACTGATATGTGCAGGCTGCTTGTTCAGAAGGGAAACAAGGTCAGGAAACACGGGTAGGACCAATCACATACACCATCGGAAAACACGATCCTGTCAAACACGAGACCGCAGTAAATGTTCGATTTTCTTTTAGTAAGAAAACCCCATGTGTGGTCGTTCCTACCCGTGTTTAATCTCGGATAAACATGGGCCAGACAGGATTCTTAGTAAATTTACCCCTAAGTTTTCAAAAATGTTTGATAGATTATAATAGATGCACCGTGCAAAACTTTAAACATAACAATCTCCTAACACTTTAGAACAAACAATTTCCTCCTAAAATATTGTAGACTTGTTTATGGATTAAATGACTAATCAGAGAGAGGAAATATCAAAACTGCTTGTATTATAACACATGGCACATTTGTGTGTTTGAAGCATTTGTGTAGTTTGGGAAAGATGCACGCAGAAATGTATTTTTCCATTAAATTCCAACTGAAAGATGCAGACTGAATCCCTTTAAAGGACGAGACTGAATATCCACCAACTCAGAGCAGGGGCAAAGTGCAAATCCTTTTTGAAAAATGTAAATGTCTGTGCACCCTTGTGCATAGTAATGAGCATTCCTACTGTAAATATGCAAACAATCTCTCAAACCCATTATTTTATTCCCATAAGAATCATTGTTTTACACTAAAGCTGCAGGGAAAACAATGTTTTTGTTTTCTGGGTTTTTTTTGTGAGGTGGGGGGTTGGAGCTGGGGGTTATTATGCTTTTTTTATCTGCTGTAGTTACAGTATATATGTTTAATTATCTAATTTATATATATTTGTTCCTTCCTTTAAAGACCTAATTATTCAGAACTTTGCTTTATGCAACATACACTACCTCCTGGGAGCTTGAATGCTACGTTACCAACATTTGGCTAGATTTAAATATAATTTCCATATCTATTACACAGTATTACCATGGTTAAATGAATACACATACTAAATAAATATAGATTCCTACTAGGTACATATGCAAATTTTTGGTATTAAACACTGTAGTAAATAATAATAATTTTATATTTATTGCTGTCCATGGTAATTTATAGATGTATGCATTTTACTCACTTTTTCATACTTGTAAGCAGTAAATATAAAAGGATGATCAGTAAAAATAAAAACAAAATTAATAAATGATTGTTTTCTTTCTTGTTGTCAGGTCTTACAAAGAAGAAGCCATCTAGTATTTTATATTTTAACATAAGCATTTTGATATCCAGAGCAGCTAAATCTGCTACAGGTATAACCACAAATATGCCTACAAATAAACGAGGATGACTTCTTATAACAAAACAAATTGCATCTTGCATCTTTTAAAAGTAGTGCCTAATATCCTAGATTATACGTTTAAGTTCTAGTAGTAACATAGCATTTATTCTAACTGATAAGCCTTTAAAATGTATATATACCCATTTATAGATTCTCTACCATTGTGAAAGTGTCACTCCCAAACCTTAATCCATACAATGTTTTTGTTTCAGAAAAGCCCATATTGACTCTTCAACAGCTGCAGAGGCTCCCTGGTTCCCGAGCTGTTATGTTTATTTAAAGGACTGCTACCTCTTTTTCATTCTGTCACACATATTAAAACTTCATTGTTATTTTGGCAGAAAGCTCATAGGAGATTTTACAAAGAGAATCATCCACTCTAGTGTCTGTTGACAGAACTTAATACTGGTCTGGACTCAACTGTGCTGACAAAGAGCTACAGTATGAGCTTGCCAGACAGTGTGTCTTTGGAATGTGTACTCGTTGTGTTACAATAATCTAGGTTCATTTCCAGCTACCTACGAGTCATCTGCAACTGACACATGATGTAGGTACAGCTTCAATTCCAAGGAACTTTGAAATTCATCACTTTAAACAAGTCTCTCCGATGATGTATGAGAAGTTCAATAAAACTATCTCTCTGTCTGTCTGTCAATCTATCTGCCTATCGTTCCTTCTATATATTTATCTAACTATATTTCTTTCTATCTATCTCACAGTTACATAACTTTCCTCTCATTATATATAAAAATTCTATACATGACTTATAATTATAATAAGTAGGCCTTCAAGAGTTACAGAGCTATTAAGCGGCAGTTTTGGTGTCATTTAGAAACTGCCAGAAACCACCGTCAATTAATGGCAGTTTCTATTTCTAATTGACTGCATTTACTAAAGGGCGGTTTTGATGTCTAAACTGAAATCAGAGTCGATCCTGTGTGGTTTCTTAATGACAACCCACAGTGGAGTGTTCCATTTGGTAGGCGTTTCTATTGAAATCATAGAAAATTAGAATCTATTCTATTCATATTAAATTAATAGTGCTTTTATAGAAATAACTTAAATTGACATCATTGAAGCAGACCACTGTGGAATAGAAGCTATTCTATTCATATGCATTTATTTGTGCTACTCTATTTGTTATAGAAAGCAGCATTCAATTGATACAGACCACAGTGGATTAGAAGCTGTTCTATTAATATTCATTTAATGGTTCTTTTGCAGAAACAACATTCACCTGACATCATAGAAACAGACAGCTGGCTACTTCCACTTTGTGAGGAGTGTAAGTGGAGAAGGAGAAAGTTATAGGAAAGTGGTGATTTTTCTTTAAATAAATTGTATTTTTTCTTGTTTTGCATTTGTCTAATTGAGGTGTGTTTTCCATATAGTATGTTTTGTGTGATTTATTTTTGTGTGAGTGCAGTGTGAGTGTGTTAAATTTTATTTGTTTGTGTATATCTGTTAAAGACCAGTCATGTCTGGTGAGAGACAGCATAATCCTTTATGGTCCAGTTGAATGATATTCTTGTCAATCAGTTGTTGCCTGTCAATATAAATTAATTTACCTGCTGTTTCAGCAAACACACCTGTCTATAGGCCCCTATACATCTATTGTGGCAATTCTGCATATTGCAGATGATTGTGTAAAGAAATCTGCAATGAATGGGTTTCAGAGATCGCAGATTTCAACCAAAAAGTGATTGGAATTGGTAAATCAGGTTGTCCAACATGTTGGATTGTACAGATCGATTGGGGCTGTAGATTGCTAGTGTATGGAGATGATCAGCAGATTTGCAGACCGTTACTAGTAAAATGATGGGCCTTTCAAGATTGGCAGATCTGTGTTTGCTGCAATCGATCTGCAAATCACTGAAAAAGATCTGTAATGTATGGGCGCAGATTGCTAGATTGGGAAATCCTAAACTCAGGCAATAAATCTTCAAATTATTCGATTGTGGCTTTCTGATTGCTGATGTATGGGGGCCTTAATGCTAGTAATTTTTTTGGCAGTTTTGCTGGCAGTTTTATTGGTGGTTTCCAAAACCTGCTTGATAAATCCGGGGTTTCTCTGCTATTATATTATATTCTATGGTCTAAAACTTTGATGGCGCTTTGATATTCAATTCTGTTCTATTTTATTCTAAAGTGTACTTTGGCGGCGGTTTTGCAGCAGTTTTGGCCGTAGCAAAACCTCCACCAAATCATCGGGTTTAGAACCTTTTGCTCATTTAACAAGTGAAGAAGACAGTTGAGCTTAATCGTGTTTATAAAGCAACAACATCTAAGATGTGAAAATAGTGCCCTTAACATAGATATCCTTATCAATGTCAATAATAGACAGAAATTAATAAAATCATATAGTATTAATGTAAAGTACAATTCAAATGAAATTCATGGCCACAGAGTAAAATCCGATTGCATATTACAAATTGCCTACAGTAGAGTTATGAAAATAGCGCACAATTGATCACCATTTCATACCAGCTATGAAAGTATCTGTTTGTTCATTAGGGACATATGCATACAATGTTGACATGCGGGGGTATATTTAGGTCAATTAAATGTCAAAGTTAATTGATTTTGATGGATTTAAAATCATTGAAAAACTAACAACATAGATGTTGTATTTATGTGGCTAGATCACACAGTTACTAACAGACAATTTTTGAATAGTTTTTTTTTTTTGATTATTAGTAAATGTGTGACTCATCCCAAGCAACAAAACATCAATGTTGATCAATTTTCATTGATTTTATATTGATCAAAATTTATTAAAAACGACCTTTAGTACATATACTCCACAGTATGGTATCAGTAAATGAACAGATACAAAATTGAATCAATATGAATACATATAAAGATAAACCCAGCAATAGTATAAAAAAATGAAATCATGCCACTGGTAATGCATGAAGACAAGATAAAATGAATATCTGTGATATGGAAAGTGTCCTTCGCTACATGGTCAGGGAAATAAATGGAAGCCTTATGGTTAGCTAAGCCACTCCATACATTTTTCACTACAGGCGGTGGTTACATCTGAGGTGTTTTTATTTAAAATCAGTGATGTGATATTTAGACAAGCTAGTCATTATTATAGGTAGAGTCCAAAGGCACATTGAGCTGCACTGTAAAAGAAGTCTATCCTTTACTATGTTATTTATTTTTTGTTCGCTATCTGTAGCCCTGTATCATTTTACTTTTAAATTCTCCATCTGTTCTCCCACATACGTACTTCAAACACTCCTTTCTATCTCAGAGACTGACATAAAATACAATCATGGCTCAACAGTGGCACGTTTCTTCATTTTAGCCTGATAAAAAGTACAAAGAATGTTTTTGCAACAAGTTATTTGAATTTTAAATAAACTTTTGCATATGGATATTTTATTAGTTTATTGTCATTCACAATATTTAATGTTTTGATGCATTTATGTATTTTTAATAAAGCAATTGGATGATTTTACAACCTAGAAAGATTTGCAAGATGTATATCTATAACACATAAGCTAAAAACATCACGGGAAACAAAATATACATAATGATAGGCTACCAAAGTTATATGATCAGTTAAGTAGTTAGTCAGACTGGCCAAAAAAGCTGCTACAGTATATCAGCAAATATACTCATATTCTGCAAATGTATCTGGATGTTCCAAACCTTCCTTAACCTCCTGCCTAGCTCTTGTGGGATAAAGATGATCCTCTGCTGTGCAATGCTATCTCTGCCATCTGGAAAGTGTTGGTTGATTATACTGTATGCTAGAGTAGCAAAGTGTTTTGGCAATGCCTTTTACAAGGATAAACTGACAGCATAAGAAAATCCTGTATTTATTTGTGCTCTTGTTACTTTGCCCAATAAAATTGTCATTTGCTTTAGAGAGCAAAATGTAGATAGAAATGTATTAAGAAGTCATCTTTTAGCTACAGAGAAAATGTTACACATTAGCTCTGAGTTTTCAAAAACCTTTTGTTTCTTCTAATGAGGAACATGTACAATGTTACGAAGGTCCTATTCTACCCATCCAAATGAAAAGGAACTTTGTACAAATAACTATTTCTTTAAAATGTTCCAATTTATTTGTAAAATCAAAGAAACATAAAATAGAGCATTAGTGGTATTACAGCAATATCCATAAAATAACTTTGCTGATAAAAATGATGTCATCACATTTAATGATAGTTGGTATCATTAACCCCTCCCTCCAGTGTCAGTGATGTAACATTCAGAGAGATCTGACATACCACACAATTAATAATATAATAATAATTTTATTTATATAGCGCTTTTCTCCCATAGGACTCATAGGCGCTTTACAGACATCAGAAAACATGGTACATTGTACAAGGATTTGGTGTTGCAAAAAAATAGAAAACCACACCGAGATAATTAAAATCAACTGAAACCTAGAGAGCACAAATAGCATATTGCAGGGTTGGTGCAGACAATTTGGGAAATAACTTCCATGGGTTATATATTCCACCCACAAAGGTACCAAATGAGGCAGCCGTCTTGGGCGCACTACGTAGGATTACCCTGGGTGGAATAGGTTACGCCTAGAAGAGATGACACAAAATGGGTGGTTGCAAAATCCTGATGCTAGGAGTAGGGTCCCAACAGAATAGTCAGGTCCATGTATTTTTCATCCCATCCACGAGTGTACCAGGTGAGGCAGCCATGGTGGGTGCACTACGAAGGTTGCACTGTGGGTGATAAACCATACAAGGACCCAAGGGATATATTGGAAAACTGACACATGTCTGGCAGTATGATATACCCTTTGTGAATAGATCCACATGAAGTACATACTGCCCATGGTGGATGCACTTCAGTGGATGTATAGCACACCAGTATATCATACAGTGGGCTGGAAGTACATTTTACAAAACAGGGATTAGTAAATACAGCAAACAGTGCTGCAGTTCGGACATGACATTTACGGGTGACTGAAACTAAAACATTTGAAAAATGAAATGCACCGAATTAATAGATCCACGTGTTTGTTCATCCTGCCCAAGTATGAACCATCCGAGGCAGCCATCTGGGGCGCACTGCGTAGGTTACATCTGGCAGGGTGTGCAAGTAGCGGAAGTATAACATCCAGGTGGAGAAAAAAATAAAATAGAATAAATGGTGACTGCATTTTAAGTTAAAACCATGTAAAACTTAATCAGAAATTAAAAAATGATAGATTACAGTCTTCAAACACCTCTGTTATTTCCTATACTTATAAAATGTTACTATAGAGATAATGGAATAGAATGTGTTCGTACAGAGGTGTGGGAGGATAATGTCTTACTACAGCAGTGAGGTAGGGGATGCATTACTATAGAGGTGTTACTGGAGTGCAGCGATGGAAATGGATACAGTAAATGTCTAAAGTCTATCCGGGTGAAGCCAGGTACATTAGCTAGTTATGTGTAAGTACACATATTAACACATATTTGTGGTACACTAATATATATATTAACTATTAAACATAGATAATTGTCATATAATAATACTAATATATCTCAATTCTTAACAGACAGTTCTACTAGTCATATCACTTATTTGCTGGATTATCCCTAATAGGGGTTACACATGTCAAACACAATTAAAAAATATTTAATCAGAGCAATTTCCATAACAATTTAAATTATCGTATATAAACTATATTTCCATCCTTGACGGAGCTCAACTCAGCAGACGTGTTAGGTATGGGAGACCGACAGTCAAGATGCGACATCCCAATGCTGAGAATCCAAACAGGAGCTTCGTAAGTATAATAACCCCCCCTCCTTCACACCTTAACCCTCCCTTCCTGCATATCCTAACCCTAACCCGCCCCTGGAACCTAACCCTAACCCACCCTGTTAGTGTCTAGCCCTAACCACCCGGTAGTGTCTAAACCTAACCTCCCCCCTCCCGCAGCCTTACCCTAACCCTCTGTGGTGCCTAAACCTAACCCCCCCATGGCTACAAGCTAAACCGGCCCACTATACTTACGTTCTGGATGCTGGTTGTCAGCGATTCAGGTGTCGGCATCTCAACTGATGTCGGGATTCCGGGACCGGTGTGTTCTGGCTGCAGGTCAGGATTCCGATGCTGGGATTTTGACCGCTGGCATCCCGTGCAGCGGTAAAATAACTACATCCCCAGCAGACTCCAGCCGCCTGAGCCATCATTAGAAATGAAAAAGTGTAAAATGGACATTTATATGATCTTACGTGTATAAATGGATGACCTCTTATATGTATATATTTAATACACGTTTATACAGAAAGTTAGGTGGGTCACAGGAGTGTAGTCAAATCATATAATACATAATGATCAATTACATAATAGATAATGTTTGCAATGTTCTATGTGACTATAATCATTTAATAAGTATGTAACTTTTTAATCAAATAATCTTTGAAAGTAAAAAAGGTTGACATGAAATAATCAAATAAAAGAAAACTTTGGTCTGCTTTTGAGTACACATTAGAGTTTTGCATTCGATGTCAACCATGTTATTGTAGACAGGTAATCTCTAATATTGTGGTTGGCTCACATTATTGGCATAAATATGCTAGCACAATGTCTAAACTGATCAATATTTTTTAGATTAAGTAATAAACTATAACATTTATAATCAGCAGTAAACTACCTTTGATCAAGAGAAACCAAGAAATTGTAAAAAAAAAAAATTCACATCCACTGCTTAAGGACTGGTGTCTACAATAGAAATGCACCACAAGACATGATGGCATGTGCATTCAAGAAGTTGATATACAGTATGACATGAAAATAGGCATAATAGCTATATAATGGGCATAGATGGAAGTTTTATTTATGACTACACATGCAATGTGGTAGTTTTTTTTTTAACTTTAGTAAGCCTTATACATCAGCAAGATGTAAATCTATACCACATGTCATATTCTACAATCTTGGCAAGTGCACACAAGTTTAAATTCAATATTTTTCTCAATTTACAGTGACCGCTAAGTAGCAGTTTAAAGCACACATTGATGCACATCACATATGTATCCAGAAGTAACTTGCTAAGCAATGTAAAGATAACCAGATAAATAAAAATTATAATTATTAATATTATTATCTAGGATGCGCCAACTGTGTACACAGTGCTGTACATTGAGACAATCATCATATAAAATATTTTCATACAATGACTTGAATCAAAAGATAAAGCTATCCCTTTCAAATGAGCTTACAACCTTAGAGGTGTGGGGTGCTCTTGGCCTATACGGTAGCGGAATAACAATTATTGCCGCTATTCACATTCTACAACCAGATGTATGTGCTAGACATTTTAATGCTTGCAGCATTACAGCATGATTGAATGATTGGTTTAGGTCATTGGCCCCCAGTAGATTTGCCAGATATATAGGGCTTGGTTAAAATTACAAAATTCTATATCCATAAACGCCCTAGCAGCAATTGACACTTGTACATAACTTATGCATCTAAACAATAATCTTAGCAATAAACTTATACTAATACTAATAATAATGACACAGAGACAGATGTGGGGTTTAAACTGGTTAGTCTTTTTATTAATTATCAATCAATAAATAACTTAATTATGGTGGCGACGGAAAGAAACAGCAGCCGGCAGAGGTCAATGACTACCAATCACATGAGTAGAAAAAGTTGTAGGGCCAAATGCCCACTCAGCAAGTCCATAAATCATATGAGACTCCCCCATACCTTCAAATCCCGGTTAGCCAACTGAAGCTGCTGACCCCCAGTAGGGACAATCAGCCAAAAGGTATATCAGTTCACTGATCCCTCAGCTGCAGTTCTTTACAGCCACACAAGGCACCGACCAGGAGCAAGCCTGCCACCAACAAACTCAAACTAAACTGTTTAAAACCCCCAAAAAACTCTCTAAAAAGATACAAACACCCACCTCTGACAAATGGACTCCATTAGCCCAGAAAGGGTGAGCATCAGTGTAATGGACGTGGGGGTGTATTACCACAGAGCCACCCAAATCAACCAAACTCCTAGCTAGCAAAGAGTTTACCTTCCTCCTAGCCTTGTCCACAATTAAACAGTATGGCCTTACACTACTGTCGATGCGGAATGATGGACGACCAAACCGGTAAGCACCATTGAGTGACCAAATCCAAGTCATAAACAATCGAGAACTGCAAGTCAACAGATGACGGGGGAGCCATTGAAATGCATCAACCAGGCACACTAACCTGGTGGCCAGGCCAACACATACACCTGAGGCAGGCACACTGATTGACCCGGGAGTCCACACATGGATGCAGAGGAACCCAATGGCCATGTCCCAGCTGATCAGTGTTAGAGCAAAGCATCCAGCACACTACCGACTCTATAAACACATGGGCAGGTAGCAACAGGGAGAGAGCAGTTTTGGAGTGGGCTACCAGTGAAAGGGCCTGTGAAAAGCCACATCCCTTCATAGCCCGGCTAACCAAAAAAGCTCAAAAAGAAAAAATGCCTGCCAGCTGCTGGGACACAACAGCGCACAATTTACCAGCTGAAATTAGGCTCCAAACAAGGGAAAGCAAAACCCAATGCAGTTCCTTGCCGTGCACATGCTTTTGGGCTAAAAATTCTTCCCATTGACTCCATACTGCCCGGTAAAATCTAAGTGTCCCAGCCGCTAACCCCTCCAATACAGCAAGATGACATGCCAACAGTGAAAGGGTCATAAGCCACAAACAAAGGCAGCAGCAGGGGCAAGGGAACTAAACTGAGACAATTGAAGGTGGGACAGATCGTCAACAACCGAATTTTGCACCCCAGGGACATGACGCAGCACAAAAAAGATATTACACTCCAGGTACTGAAGCACCAACTGCGCTAAAAGCTGTAAAACCCACAATGACGAAGACCATTGCCAGGTAACAGCCTGCACCACACCCAATATCACACCAGAAGACAATGTGTTGGCCATGCAAGCGCTCATACCACAGCTCCATGGACACCATGATCGAGAAAAGCTCCAGCAAAAGAAGGTTCTTGGTGAGCCTGCCAGACACCCACTCCTCCAGTCAAGCAGTGGCTGACCAATAACCTTTCAAGTATGTCCAAAAACCTGTGGCACCCGCTGCATCAGTGAAAAGCTGTAATTGGTAGGAGGGCCAGAAATGCAAACCATTAAACTGAGCAAGGAGAAACTAATCCCAAACTTTGAGGTCCTGCTGTACCTCTGCAGACATTCTAATAAAATGGTGAGGCCTACAGTATGCCTCAATTTCCTGCAAAAGCCAGGACTTTAGGACAATCGCGAACGGAGTGGGAGGCGCCGTAGCAGAGACAGAGATGATGAAAATGACACTGACCCCCTGCCACACAGGAGCTATTATTATACTTGTAGCAAGGTCCTTTACCCGGGCCAGAAGCTAACGCTCAAGGAGCAGCAGGAGCCTGTCGAAGCCGGATGAGTGGCAGAAAGGGTTTGCGCGACGCCATCTTGCAAATGGCGACAAGACTCATCTTAGAAATAGGTCACACAGCGCCATTTTGTCAAATCCACAACATAGTACAACAAATACAATGCTAAATTGCTAATTAATAGCAAATAAAGACTTTTAACAATCTTCCCCAAATACATACCGACAGTGTTTAACATACATAAAAATGACTTTCCAACACATTAAAATCACCACGGACTTAAATATGAACAGCGCAAAATAGTAGCAAATTAGTGGTGTTTTCCCTGCATTCACATTAACACATACACGCGATGTTAAACAGTGCACAACGCAAAATAGCTAATCATTAGCCTTAGGACACTTTTATTAATCCTTCTCAAAATCATTCTGTCAGTAGTCAAAACACCTAAGGATAACATTCCAGCACACTGCGACACTTACACAACGCTAGTTAGCGCTGTTCACCCTGCACTCTCAGTAAAACACCTAGCCGCAAGGTTAACCCAAATCTCATAGCGCAGAGAGTGTAATATAATTAAACTGCGCTGTGCGTCTGAAACTCATTAGAACACTTTATACAATCCCTACACAACCAATACTGACTTAGGCCCTCATTCAGAGCCGTTCGCTATTTGCGTTCGTTCGTTCAAAAACAAGGGGTGGCTATGCAAATGATCCGTTCGCACATTGCGGTCTGTTCACACCTCTAAGTCTGAACGAGCGAGCAAAACATACGCTCGTTTATTTGATAAAAACGCCCCCTGGCCGCTCGCACCATACGTCATGTCCGCTATTTATTAGATTAATCGAGTAAATCGAACAGGATATGAACTGCTCGCTATTCTTGTGGTTGGTTTTTTCAACCGCTATTTTGCGAGCAGTTCTGAGTTAAAAAAAACCAAGTGACGTGGTCATTGACGCTGCTGTATTAATTATGCACACCCATAAAACGCCCGTTTTGACCTTTAAGCACGCCTGCGATCGGATCTCCACTCCCCGTTTTCAAGCACCTTCCCCTGTTACCACCCACATACGCCTCATTCTGTCACTCAAAATAGCAGGCACTCGCTATATTGCGTACAAATGATTTTCGGCCGCACTGACTGGTTCGCGCATGTGTACTAAAAACCGTACGCATGCGCAGATGTGCGAACATCGCTCGGAACGAGCGTACTGCCGCTAGCGAGTGGCTCTGAATGAGGGCCTTAGTCCCACACTCAAAGATACCTTTTCAGCCTAGCGCTGCTCGCTAAGTACCCCACAGGCTCCCAGACACACAACGCTATATAACATTGTTTTCCCTTGCATACATACACTTAAAGCAATAGTTCCGTAGCGCAAAAGGGTTATTATTACGCGATTCATTCACAATGCCAGCATGTAAAGAAATGACTGTTTTCTGCAACTAAGGTTTAGTACATAATAAGTAGATCATGTCTGGTGCCATTCTGATCCGCTGTGTATTTGCAGATCTCTGGTTCTATCGGTGGGGAAATCGCTACAAGCATCTGCAAGTTATGAATTATGGGGAATTTAGTAATGGAATGTGCATTGTATGTAGTGTCCATTACTTAGTTATGCGGCGGGAAAAAGTATACAAAGAGCCACTTGGAGGCTGAACTTCTCAAGTTTGAATGGACCAATGGACTGTGCTGTAATGAAAAACTCAAGAAGAAGAACCAATGTGAAGGTGCCAGTTCATGCCTATTATATTGCTTATCACTGTTCGGGTACATAATCAGGCTCTCTGACCTCAGTCGAGAGTCTACTTGCTGTGCTGTTGACGGAGGTTTCTATTGCTGATGCCGGTATCTGGGACCAGAGCGCGTGCGTATGTAGCAACTGTACCTTGGGTCTGTATGATTTATTTGCGCTAATTGTATCTAGAGAACAGCGTGAAACCATCTGTTTTTATTGAACAATATCTTTTTGTGCTTTGGAATCACATTCAAAGTCTGAAGGCATTTATATCTTGTGCGACTCATTACGCTGAATAGCGAAAATTTTAGAAGGTATAGGAAGGAAGATTTTTTTAGAAGGTATAGGCAGGAATCAACTGCATAGAGGTTTAAATCAGATATTCATAGTTGGGGACTCGCAGTGTTTATCACGCTACCGATCACTAGGTAACACTAGAGATCTTTCAGCAAAAGGGTGGAGGCGCCTGGCAGGAGAATGCATTGTGCCTTCGAAATCTGCTATCACTTTTGTTGCTGAGAGTCCGCTACCTGTTATTGTGGCTTTAGGAGCACTGATTAAGAATCCAGGGACGAGGGAGGAAAAAGTTTGTTTTCCTTCATCGATAGTTTCTTATTGTGTTCAAAAGGGAAAGTCGCATTATTGTGTATGCGACTAAGTCGCACAATAGTGTAAAAGTCATAATACGTTTTGTGTAGTAGTCGCATTATTGTGTATGCGACTAGTTGCACAATAGCGTATACGTACTTCCGGTAGTGCTGCCACGTGTTTTTGAACAAAGCCATTGCATCGATAGAGAGCATTGTTGTAAACATCTTGATCAGTATTACCATAGTCTGGGAAAACGTGTATTTTTTTGCACAGGAAAAAAGTGTGTAACAGTGAGCATTTGTTGGTTTAGGGTGTAACACGGTTCCTAAAAGGTTAAGGGTATCGTAGGACCCTTAAGTGCTAGGCACAGGAGACGGCCTAGTGACTCGGTAGTAGCTTACCGTTTATATACACATAGCAAGTGTATTGGTTGTTATTTATGTTAGGGTTCGGCTCTCAGTGTGATTACAATATTCAATGATCAGTTAGGGTTATTTGAGCATTGTAATTGAACCGCATAGTTTTGGCTAAACTGTGATTGTGAACTGAAGAGAGGGTGGACGAAATCACTGGAAAAAAAAGGGCAACTATTACCACCTAGCAGTTGAAAGGTAGTCAAAAAGGGATTTGTGTGGAAGCAGCTTCTACCATAGGTGTGTGGAAGCATCTAGACTTTCTTCCATAGGGTTTGTGGATACGCCCTGTTTCCAAGACGTCCACAGGTAAGTGAAAGTGTCTTGAGTGTCTTTCACCAGTTTAAATCTCTATTGAAAAACTTAGCGTTCTACCAGATGGGGGCCAAGCAAACGGTAGAGATGTTAGATGATGTGCTGCTGTTGGAAGCGCCGCTTAGGTCGGCAAGCCATATTATGCATTCTAAGTATGGTGCTTATGCAATTAGGTACTGTGATGTATGGTTTAAAATGACGATGAGGAGTGTTAGACCTTTTCCCAGAATTGGCAGCTTTGATAAGGAGGTATTGAACAATGTCCGAGATAGCATCAGTATGGTGCGTTCTCGAGTGAGAAAGGTAAAATATAACGAATGTTTAAAATTATGGCAGCATGAGGGGCATGCATGGCTTAAAGGTGTGCACGCGACGCAAATTAGCATCGTGAGCATGTTACCAGAGAGTACACCCACAGCACTAAACTGCGGTGCGTGCGCACGTGCAGCATGGTAGCGCTGTGGAAGGTATTGTCAGTGGTTCACACGCACCACCGCCGCCCTATGCAGATGGGGGTGCAGGTACAGTTGTTGAAAAAAACCATAAAAATGTAACAAGTAATTTGTACCCTCTCTTAAGTAATCATAAGGAAAATGTTTATGTTGCGGATGATGAGCCTATTGTTATGTCTGCCATTTCCCATGCTGTACACATTTTAGATGCTCAACCACGACAAGCACAAGTGGTGCCGCCATCTTCATCAGTGATAATACAGGAAGTGTTAAAAATCCCTCCATCATTAGGGGTCTCGTAGCAGACGGGGCGAGCTGTCGATGTTGAGTGACAGCTTGCCATGTTTGCTGGGCGGGCCGGGGGCGTGCTCGGCCAAATGGAGGTGTTCCAGTCAGAACAGAGCAGGAAGCTTCCTGGGGCTTACGCGTACCCAGACCCTACAATAGGGTCTGGTCATAAGCCCCGATGGTCGCGATGGTCTTGACCATCGTGACCATCACCCATGTCGGTCGTTAGAGCTGTGGGTGTTTACCCACAGCTTAACGATTGACAAGGAGGCGGCCTGATTCAGAGCGACCGCTTGCATCTAACGACCGCCTCTGAATTAGGCCCCAAATCCCCAGCCAGATAAAAAGGTCAAAAGTAATGCGGCCGGTCTGCATCCCATTCGAACAATAACTATTCCAAATGGGAATGCAGATGCGAACGGTGTAGTGCCCACAAGGGAGGTAGCAATGCATTGTCCTTGGACAAGAGCTGAGCTAAATTCCATAATGAATGATTTCCCCAATCCTAAAAAGGAATTAGCCAAATGCCAAAGATTTTTTAAAAATTTGGGTAGTTCTCACGAGCCAACCAATAAAGATTGGTGAGTGGTGTTAAGGGCTTGTCTTCCACGCAATACCGACGTGACAAAATTTATCACGGATTGTGTATTTGATGGAGATGTTCCCTTAACAGACGAAGTTAACCAAGGTAACATTTCCCACATTATAACTCAATTGGGTGTATATTTTACAGCAGTAGTTAACTGGAGCAAAATTTTCACCATAAAACAAAAAGAGAGTGAATCTGCACAGGATTAGCAGGCTATCACCCAGTACACTGGGTTAGAAGATATTAAAGATAGCACTCATCACAGAGGAATGATTGTCACTGTACTTATGGATGGTCTAAAAGAGAACCTAAAGACCCGAGTTCAGACCTCACAACCTGGCTGGAGGGAAGTCACTGTTGACACCCTCATAGAATCCACTATTGAACATGATAAGAACATCTCTAAAAAGAGAGAGACCCAGAGCGAGAAACTAATGACTATTAGCATTCAAGTTCTGGAAGGAATGACTGTAACACCGCAGCCAGCAGACACACCAATCCTGCACCACCACAAACACAACCCTACCCCACTTATCACACACAGCCACAAAACCCATATTATCTGCAAACACCATATTATCCTCCTTATCCATACCCACAATCTTTCCATACCACTCAAACTTCACAGCAACCCTTTCACCCACCCCACTCATGAAAATGCTTCAGCTGCAACCAAGTGGGACATGTAAGTAGGAACTGCACGGTGAAGAAGGTAGGACCACCCAATCAGGGAGTACCTGGATATCCCCATAAGGGATATACACAGAGAACAGTAAATGTTCAACAGACACCAGCTCCAATTGTGGCTTTAAATGCTGTATTGGAGAGGGAGAGTCAACACTAGGGGTCAGGTCATACCTGTAGTTACAGATAGTCAGGTCAACGGGCAGTACTAGGAAGAACCGGTAATGATGGTTGATGTAGCTGGTACTAAATATACTTTTCTTGTAGACACGGGGCGACCAGGTCAGTGATAAAATCTCCCATTAACTTACAGGTAACTAGCGAGACAGTACCAGCAATGGGTGTAATGGGTAAAGTGCAACATTATCCTTTAACAAAATCCAGAGGTCACTATCGGGCCATTGCATACCAGGCATTCTTTTCTCCTGACAGCAGCGGCTCCTACTAACCTACTGGGAAGGGATTTGTTATGTAAGATGGGATGTGTCATATATTGTACCCCTGATGGTGTAT
Source organism: Taudactylus pleione (assembly GCA_031769625.1). Taxonomy (NCBI): domain Eukaryota; kingdom Metazoa; phylum Chordata; class Amphibia; order Anura; family Myobatrachidae; genus Taudactylus; species Taudactylus pleione. Next base: position 1,216,911 of record JAUIMM010000965.1, on the reverse strand, counting down.
TTTTAGATATCCCAGAGAGAGTTGCGCATGAGGTGAGGGATATGTTGGACACTCCCCAAAGGATAATGTATCACTCTACCTGTTTAAGTGAAAATCCATCTCAGGTAGATCAAATGTTATCCCAAATTCCAGATTCACTTTGGACCAAGGATGGACAGGACACTGGATTAATGGCAAACGTAAGTCCCGTAATAGTAAATTTAAAAATCGGTAGGCAAGCTCCAAAAATTCCCCAGTACCCATTAAAACAGGAGGTACAACTAGGGGTTTATCCCATAATTGAGCGATTGTTACAGCAGGGAATTTTAGTCCATACAACTAGTGTAGCCAACAGTCCCATCTTTCCTGTAAAGAAGAGTGGTGGGAGGGGTTATAGGCTGGTACAAGACCTTAGAGGGGTTAATAAGGTGGTAGAGAGCCAATTTCCCGTAGTGCCAAACCCAGCTGTCATTCTTATGCAAATCCCGCCAAATGCAACCCATGTCACTGTCATTGACCTCTGTTCTGCTTTCTTCTCTGTGCTTCTTCATCCTGACTGTCAATACCTATTCGCCTTTACATACAGGGGTGTACAATATACATGGACACAATTGCCCCAGGGTTTCATAGACAGCCCCAGTATCTTTTACCAGGCCTTACATGACTGTTTACAATCTTTTCAACCTGCCAATGGATCTGCTCTAATACAATATGTGGACGATTTATTGTTATGTTCTGATTTGTTTTTGTCATGTTTAAATGATACTAAACTTTTGTTGCTTCATCTCTTGCAAACAGGACACAAGGTTGCTATGGACAAACTACAGCCATGCCAGTCCAGGGTTAAATATTTGGGACACTGCCTAACTCAGGGGTTACAACATCTCACAAACAACAGAATCCAGGCCATACAGAACATGACACTGCCGCAGAACCAACAGCAAATTTGTACCTTCTTGGGAATGTGTGGATACTGCAGAACGTGGATCCCAGGTTTTTCTATTTTGGCCTTGCCATTACAGGACTTAGGGCCTCATTCAGAGGTGGTCGTTAGATGCAAGCAGTCGCTCTGAATCAGGGCGGCCACTTGCACCCTGAACGGCCGCCTCCTTGTCGATCATTAAGCTGTGGGTTAACACCCACAGCTCTAACGACTGACATGGGTGATGGTCACGATGGTCAAGACCATCGTGACCATTGGGGCTTACGACCAGACCCTAGAGTAGGGTCTGGGCACTCATAAGCCCCAGGGAGCTTCCTGCTCTGTTTGAGCAGGAAGTTCCCCACTGTCATCAGCAATGATGTCAGTGAGGCCACAACCAAATGGCAAGCATTCCGACTGGTACACCTCTGTTTGGCCAGGCACGCCCCCGGCCCACCCAGCAAATGGGGTGAGCTGTCACTCAACATCAACAGCTCGCCCCCGTCTGCTACAAGACCCCTAATGATGCAGCACCCATCGTTAGCCAGGTCTCGTGCATGCGCATGACGGAGCCGGCTCCGTCGTGCACATGCGCTGTGGGGCAACATCAAGGCGGTTGTGAGCGCTCTCGACTAACTCTGAAAGAGCTCCTTAGTCTCTTCCTCAAAGCCTGATCATGTCATAAACACAGAGGAATCAGAACAAGCTTTCCTTAATATTAAGGATAGTCTGACAAGAGCACCTGCATTGGGAATACCTGATTATGAAAAACCTTTTTGATTTGTATTGTACGGAAGCCGATGGTTGCACAGCCAGTGTCCTCACACAAAAACATCGTCATGCCAGTAGGCCCGTAGCATACTACAGTGCACAATTGGACACTGTGGCAAGATTACTCCCAATATGTTTAAGAAGTGTAGCAGCAAGTGCTCTATTGGTCAGTAAGAGTGAGGATCTGGTACTAGGCCATGATATGATTGTCTATATTCCCCATGCTGTATCTGCTTTGCTAAACTCTGCCCAAACCAGACAAGTCTCCTCAGCTAGGTTCACAAAATGGGAACTAGCCTTAATAGCACCTGCAAACATCACCATCAAAAGGTGCAGTACGTTAAACCCAGCTATGTATTTACCATATGTGCAACATGATGCATAAAGGGTGGAGAGAGGTGAGCCGCTGGCAACAAGTGAGTTCTGCAGGTATATTGATGCACATGATTGTATGGAATATCTGAATCAAACCTTTACTGCAAGACCTGACATACAGGATACACCTTTATAAAATGTAGATGTGACATTTTACATGGATGGGAGTTGTCATAGACAAACTGACACTGGAGAGTTATGTATAGGTTATGCTGTGGTAAATGATGAGGATGTTATAGAAGCCGAACCTTTAGGACCACCACACTCGGCCCAAGTGGCGGAACTGGTGGCACTAAAGAGAGCGTGTGAATTAGCAAAAGGTAAATCTGCTAATATCTACACTGACTCTAGGTACACCTTCGGAGTAGTACACGATTTCGGTGCCTTATGGCGTCTGAGAAAATTTATGACAGCAGCAGGCACACCAATTGCACATTCCAAACATATGAAAGGACTACTAACAGCAATTCAATTGCCAAAGGCAGTGGCAGTAATTAAGTGTAAAGCCCATACTTGTGAAGATGATACGGTGTCACTGGGCAACAACAGGGCAGACGAAGCTGCAAAATGGGCAGCAGTATTAAAAATGAATGTACCAATTGAACAAATCATGACTTTTCAAACAATTGATATGCTGAAATTAATTGAGATGCAAAATTTGTGTTCTATCCAGGAAAAGTCAGCCTGGAGGTCCAAGTTATGTGGGCTAGAGTCCTCTGGACTCTGGAGGGATGGACAAGGTAAGCCAGTGGCTCCCAAGGCATACTACCTCAGCCTGGCTGAGGCAGCGCAGGGTTGGACTCATTTGGCAAAGCAAGGTATGTGCATACTGGTGCGCACTTGGTTTTTCTTCTCAAGCGGAAAAGAGAGGAATGTCCTGTCTGACCTGCTTTAGGAAAAACATTGGGAAAACGATCCCTACCGAACCATCTCACATTCCTCTGACTGACGGGCCTTTCCAGGTAATACAAATTGATTTCATCCAATTACCACCCTGCAGGAATCTCAAGTATGTATTAGTGTGCACTGATGTGTTTTCCAATTGGGTTGAGGCATACCCAGCCTCCACTAATACTGCTTTGTTTACTGCCAAGAAAATTGTTCAGGAGTTTGTGTGCAAAATATGTGTAAACTGATGGGTATTAATAGTCAACTTCATACCCCCTACCAACCGCAAGCCAGTGCCAATGTGGAGAGGATGAACAGAACTATTAAAAACAAACTAAGTAAAATCATGGCAGAGGCTGAACTAGGATGGCCAGAAGCATTACCGTTGGTCCTACAGAGCACAAGGAGCACTCCTAGACCCCCTCTTAATCTGTCCCCCTTTGAAATACTGTTTGGTAGACAACCTCATTTGATTATAAGTCTGCAGGAAGATTTGAAAGGTAACAACGAGGTAACTGTAAGGTATCTTACAACAATGAGTAAACAGTTAAAACAGCAACAGCAGAAACTGAATTGTTGTCCCATGATATGCCTGAAACAAACTGTCATGATGTTGAACCTGGAGAATATGTTATGATCAGAAATTTCTTGCATTCAGGTTGTTTGACTCATCATTGGGAAGGCCCATATCAGGTGTTGCTGATGAGTACCACATCTTTGAAGGTGGCCGAGAGATATACTTGGGTCCATTCCTCTCACTGTAAGTAGGTCAACCAACCGGTGGAGAAACAAGGGGGAGACGAGGCTGATAACAAGGACCTGTCGATCGTGAGCTTGTTCCGGGAGAGTTAAAAGGTTGCAGTGAGATATCTGAGCTAAAGAAAATTTGCAAGTCCTTGCTGCGGCAATGGACTGGTCTGCTGTGTTCATTTTTATATTCTCTTCCAGAGTTTCCATCATCCTGGTTTGATTGGGGATTTCTGGTTTCTGTGATGGGGGACCGATAAAGGAGATGGAAGCTGATGGCAGTATTGATGGAGTAGAGTTGAAAGGAGGAGTGCTATGCCAATCAGGGGAGTGTTTGACCAATCTTAGTACTGTAATTGTTAAGAAATCTGCTATTTTGGATACTCGGGGACAGTGTGAAGATCTATCATCTGAGGATTATTGTATGTGTGAGTTCTGTTTGTCTGTAATTGATGAGAGATGCATCCAACAGTGTCAACCCAAGTATAATCAGTATTGGGGTGGGTATCCTTTAGAGGATTGTCACACCATGGTGGGAAAAATTTTGAACCAAACTGACTGTTGGGTGTGTTCTCATGTGCCCCAAGGACAGCATAATGTAGGATTAGTGCCATTCCCATTAAATGTCTCTGAAATTATAGAATCACAATGAGGGCATGCACTAGATGGAACATTTCTTAATACCAAACCACCCCATTTTAAACTCCACCAGTACCAAGTAGATAAATCACTTATGTTTAAACAATACCAACCCCAATGAACCAGGAAGTTGGGAGGTGACTGGGAATAATCAGACGATGACCTTCTCACAAAGAGCTGACCGTGAGCCTATGAATTATGAACTGTTACGCAAAAATTAGGTAAGGTGGAAGACACTTCCGGTATAAATATACACTAAGTTCCACCAAAGAAATGATTGGTAGGGTACCAGATGGATATTGTGCCAAGATATTACAACCGGAAACTTGCATGTGTCAAATGGGAGACCCTGAAGTAGGATCACTTGCTAAGGAAATGTGTGTGACGATAATGATGCATACTATTCCTTATGTTCTCCCCGATGATGTATATTTTATATGTGGAAGGAAAGCGTATAAGTGGCTCTCTCCGAGTTCCGAAGGTTGGTGTTACCTGGGAAGAGTAGTCCCAGAGGTTATGACCCTCACACAGGTTGAAATGCTTGGTATTCATAAAAACACACCATCACCATATCTTCACACCCAGTATGAACATAGAGGCAAAAGAAATATGATACCTGGTGATGTGCACAAAGCCACACAGTTAATTAGTGAGACAACTGGCTTTCAAGTTTTGGTAGCACTGGATCCCACCAGGATCGCTCGGGGTACACTAAATTTTAGATATATCCAAGATCTTGCTAAATTAATAGATAATATCACCGAGATGTATGATGACACATTCAGGTATACAGGTAGGGAGTTGCAAGCGTACAAGAAAGAATTGGTGCAACACAGGCTAGTGTTAAATTATTTAACAGCTGTCACTGGAGGGTATTGCATAACTTTGGCCACCCAATTTGGAGTAAAGTTTTGCACTTATATTACAAATGATACCAGCGATCCCAAGGAGGTGATAGACCGAAAGATGGATGAAATTCTGCAGCTGAAATGGGAATTTCAAAAGAACCATAATGCTTCAGTGGCTGAAGTAGAGGAGAAGGTAGAGGAATGGGTTTGATGGTTGAACCCAGTGAAATGGTTCTCATGTCTAGGAGAGTGGGTCCAGGAAATGATTGCGAGCATAGGTAAACTCCTGATCCTTATACTGGGTGACATAGTAATTGGCATATGTGTCAGGTGTGTCCCTATTGTGTTGAAGTGTGGAAAATGTAAAGATAAGGTGAATCAAAGGAAAGAAATCATGATGGTGGTCAGTAGTAACAATGTGAATACTGAAGTAAATGTAGAACTGCATTACAACCCTGAACTAGGAAATACCATAATATAGTGTATTATATTTAGACATGCATAAAATGTGTTATTAACATGTTATTTTAAATAATGTAAGTCCCTATTCCCCATCAAGACTACATTTAAAGAATTGGTGCATCCCCACACCTTTCCCATGATCTCCCAAGATCTGCGGTGTGCGTATAAGGGTAGATTTATGTCCCCTCCTAGAGATACATTATTGATGGATTAAGAACCACCTTGTGCCATCCCATAATAACATTAAATTATGTCATAATGTAAGCCTAAATTAAATTTAAGATCAGTGTATCATAGCATTTGGTTGGCTATCAAAGGGTGGACTGTCGAAGCCGGATGATTGACAGACAGGGTTTGCACAATGCCATCTTGCAAATGGCGACAAGACTCCAAGTTGATACATTTGATGGAGTGAACGCCCGATGAAGTGAACTGACCAGTAGAGTGACCACAACATTTTTTGCATTGACTGCCTTATAGAGGGAACAATCATTTTTTTAAACTATAATATATTTTACATTAAATATATTTGTTTTAAGATTGTTATGTGATGTCATCAAAATCCATTCAATGGAAGGCCCAGAACTGGCACAATCCTTTAGATATTAAAGGGAATTATAGCTCAGTTCTTTGGAAAGATCACTTATTCATGCCTAAAATATTTAGATTTCCAAGGTACAGAAACTTTTTTAATTTGTGCACAGCCAACAGCAGAATGACAGACAGAAATGTATTTTTCAAAACCGTTCAGTTGAATATTTGCCGCATTCCTCATAGTCTGAATTAATTTGGCCTTAAATGTTCCCTGGGAAATGTTTTTATTCTACCTGGACTTCATTTGTTCTTGTCATGACCACTGACCACTGGAAGTGATCACCCTAGATGCCATACATTCATGATTTCAACATTCAGAATGTTGACATGGTCTGAATGTCAACATTCAAAATTTCGACATGGACACTGACAGAATGCCAATAGACAGAATGTCGACAGCCAATGTTAGGGTTAGGCTGAAACTAGGGTTAGGCTGCAGTAAGGGTTTGTTTTAGGGTTATTTGACAAGCATATGGAAAACTACATTGTTCACACAGTGTCATTTTGTCAAATCCACATAGTACACAAAATACAACGCTAAATTGCTAATTAATAGCAATTCAAGACTTTCAACAATCTTCCCCAAACACATACCGACAGTGTTTAACATACATAAAAATGACTTTCCAACACATTAAAATCACCACAGACTTAAATATGAACAACGCAAAATAGTAACAAATTAGTGGTGTTTTCCCTGCATTCACATTAACACATACACACGATGTTAAACAGTGACACAACGCAAAAATAGCTAATTATTAGCATTAGAACACTTTTATTAATCCTTCTCAAAATCATACTGTCAGTAGTCAAAACACCTAAGGATAACATTCCAGCACACTGCGACACTTACACAGCGTTAGTTAGCACTGTTCTCCCTGCACTCTCAGTAAAACACCTAGCCGCAAGGTTAACACAAATCTCATAGCGCAGAGAGTGTAATATAGTTAAACTGTGCTGTGCGTCTGAAACTCAGAACACTTTATACAATCCCTACACAACCAATACTGACATAGTCACACACTCAAAGATACCTTTTCAGCCTAGCGCTGCTCGCTAAGTACCCCACAGACTCCCAGCCACACAACGCTATTTAGCATTGTTTTTGCTTGCATACATACACTTAAAGCAATAGTTCCGTAGCGCAAAAGGGTTATTATTACGCGATTCATTCACAATGCCAGCATGTAAAGAAATGACTGTTTTCTGCAACTAAGGTTTAGTACATAATAAGTAGATCATGTTTGGTGCCATTCTGATCCGTTGTGTATTTGCAGATCTCTGGTTCTATCGGTGGGGAAATCGCTACAAGCATCTGCAAGTTATGAATTATTGGGAATTTAGTGATAGAATGTACATTGTATGTAGTGTCCATTACTTAGCTATGCGGTGGGAAGCAGTACACAAAGAGCCACTTGGAGGCTGAACTTCTCAAGTTTGAATGGACCAATGGACTGTGCCGTAACGAAAGACTCAAGAAGAAGAACCAATGTGAAGATGCCAGCTCATGCCTATTATATTGCTTATCCCTGTTCGGGTACATAATCAGGCTCTTTGACCTCAGTCGAGAGTCTTCTTGCTGTGCTGTTGACGGAGGTTTCTATTGCTGATGCCGGTATCTGGGACCAGAGCACGTGCGTATGTAACAACTGTACCTTGGGTCTGTATGATTTATTTGCGCTAATTGTATCTAGATCACAGTGTGTAACCATCTGTTTTTATTGAATAATATCTTTTTGTGCTTTGGAACCACATTCAAAGTCTGAAGGCATTATTTCTTGTATGACTCATTACGCTGAACAGCGACAATTTTAGAAGGTATAGGAAGGAAGATTGTTTAGAAGGTATAGGCAGGAATCAATTGCATAGAGATTTAAAGTAGGTATTCATAAGCCACAACTGCAACATGATGTGCACCCAAGATCTCAGTCTGAGCAGGAGGGCCTTCAACCACACCTCTCAACACCCAAGAGCCATAACCTGACGTACGTTCGTCTTACGACAGAATTCCTTATCATAATGACCCTGGCTGCCGCTACCTGGCTCATGATCATGTGGAAACCCTCCAGCCACAGCAAAGATGTCCAACAGACCCTCTGCCTCCAGCAAGGATTAGCCACATATTTACCACGTCCGCATGTCAGGACCTACATGGCTGCTGCACCACCAGCCACTGGACCAGTCCCATAGGATACCCGCAGCCTAAATCCCAAAGCCTCAGCAAAGTGGATCGGGGATGAGCAGAGTCATCATTGAAAACTTATCAATGAGTTTGATGTTCTGTCAACATTTTAAAAATAATTAGCAGCTTAGCAGCTCTTCCAACATACCCATAAGGTGGCTGCCAAGTGTAATTTTTGTTTTTGGGGTGTCACAAGTAGCCTAATCCCCCAAGTTGATACATTTGATGGAGTAAACGCCCGATGAAGTGAACTGACCAGTAGAGTGACCACAACATTTTTTGCATTGACTGCCTTATAGAGGGAACAATCATTTTTTTAAACTATAATATATTTTACATTAAATATATTTGTTTTAAGATTGTTATGTGATGTCATCAAAATCCATTCAATGGAAGGCCCAGAACTGGCACAATCCTTTAGATATTAAAGGGAATTATAGCTCAGTTCTTTGGAAAGATCACTTATTCATGCCTAAAATATTTAGATTTCCAAGGTACAGAAACTTTTTTAATTTGTGCACAGCCAACAGCAGAATGACAGACAGAAATGTATTTTTCAAAACCGTTCAGTTGAATATTTGCCGCATTCCTCATATTCTGAATTAATTTGGCCTTAAATGTTCCCTGTGAAATGTTTTTATTCTACCTGGACTTCATTTGTTCTTGTCATGACCACTGACCACTGGAAGTGATCACCCTAGATGCCATACGTTCATGATTTCAACATTCAGAATGTTGACATGGTCTGAATGTCAACATTCAAAATTGTAAATGTCAACATATGGCATGTCCAAATAAAGACCATGTTAACATTTTGTATGACAGCCTCCAGGCACCCTTCAGTAAAGCTCCTCTCTCCACTGCTTCTTACATGTGGTGCAAGCTAGGAAGCTTATAATATGGTGTTGGATATGACATCCTAACCCCATGATACATTCCCAACATGGAGGAGAAGCAGCTGGCACTTTTACATATAAGAAGCTTCTGACTGCTGTGGAAACCCATGCTGGGATCAAGTGCCTGATCCCAGCATCGGCACGGCAGGAAGATATGTGTCTGCGTCCGTCACTGGGATGCTGTTTCTGCTCCCAGCGCTGAGTAAGCAGATGCGGCAGGTACCTGGTAAAGGGACCCCCTGATCCCTTCCACCAGCGACGGCGGTGCAGTGGGTTCAGGTGAAGCTTGGCTCCGGGAGCGAACTACTGGAGCTTGTCACCTGGAAACCAAGAAGCAGCGGCGGGTGTTTGGCTCTGGCCTCGTGCCGACAGCCAATAGGAGGCAGATGCGATGAGCCAATCGCTTCTCGCCGTGTCATAGCCCCACCCACTCACGGCATAGCCATGTCCACTCACGGGATCTTGTATTGGATGCGCTGAGCGGGAAAGAGCAGCTCGATGGTGGAGGGGGATGAGTGAAGTCCTCCTGAAGAAAAGAAGATGGAAGGCACGACAAGAGTTCCAGTGGCCGTGGAAGAGGCCAGAAGACGCCGTGAACAAGAGAGAAGACAGGAGGCGCCAGCTGAAAGAAGAAAAGAAGAGGTGGCGCCACTGGCCAGGACGGGCCAGTGGCAGAAGAAAAATGTGGCTGAAGACCAGAGAGGACAGCCTTTTCCACCATAGCAGATAGGCCCTAAATCAGGCCTACCATATACCCCTCCCTAGACCACCAAGGTCATTGGGGACTAGGCCCGTGGGGCACAATCAGGTATTAGGCCTGTGGGCAAATAGGCGGGAACAAGGCCCAAGCGCAGTAGCAGGCATTTGGCCCTATAGGGATTAATTACCCCATTATATATTATAAGAAAATGGATACTGCAAAACATTTCTATTAAATGTTGAACCCACAAAATAGACAACTACAGGAATGTAAGAAAGCAATCATTTATTAATTGAAAATTGCCAGTTATGCAGTTAAACTACATGACTATATTAAGTATCTTGCAGAATCTGACCCAGGTCATAAAGGAATGAGGTTTCTGTGAAGGCCATAGTTTCGATGACAATCAGAACCAAGTGGTAAAGTTGCATACACACTAGATGTGAGCGGGTTCGGATTTCAGAGATCCGAACCCACCCGAACTTAGGTGATCTGAGCCAGATCAAGTTGGCTCGGGTTTTCCCACCTGACTCAGATCTCAAAACGAGGCAAAACGTCATCATCCCGCTGTCAGATTCTCGCGGGTTTTGGATTGTATAAAAGCACCCGCGATCGCCGCCATTTTCATTCTGGCTGTGGACAGTGAAGAGGAAGGAGGGGGCTGTGCTGTGCTGTTGCAACTTGTGTGTTTAAGGGGCTGGCTACTGTTGTCACTTGTCAGGGGCTGGCAGCTTAATGTCCATACTGCATAGGGGCTGGCTGGCTGTTGTCACTTGTTGTCATAGGGGCTGGCTGGCTGTTGTAGACTCTGTCCATATCCTTATACTAGGGCTGGCTGCTGTGCTGGGCTGTGCTGTGCCTGTTGTCCATAAGGGCTGTGTTACTTACACTGTCTATATACTAGGAGGAGCTGTGCTGCAGACAGAAGAGGGGGGCTTCAGTGGCTCCTGTGTCACTGCAGTCCATAAGGGGTGCTGCTGTGTTGTCCAGGGGGTGCTCTGTCCATCAGGGGTGCTCTCCCCCCCAAGTGCAAAAAAAAAATTAACCAATTGTGTGTGTGTGTGCATGATAGCCACTTTTATCAGCAACGTAGCTGCACAGGGGTGCTGCCTGTGTCGTATATCAAGGGTCTGCTGCCAAGTGCAAAATAACAAATGAACATTTGCCTGTGTGTGTGTGTGTGCGCTAGCCACACTTATCACCATCGTAGCTGTGCAGGGGTGCTGCCTGTGTCATTTAACAAGGTGCTGTTGCCTTGTTCAGGGGTGCTCCCCCCAAGTGCCAAAAAAAATAATTACATTTTCTTTGTGCATGTTAGCCACACTTATCAACAATGTAGCTGCGCAAGGGTGCTGCCTGTGTCATTTATCAAGGGGCTGCTGCCTCATTCAGGGGTGTTCTCCCCCCCAAGTGCAAAAAAATAAATATTTTATTTCTGTGTGTGCGTGTTAGCCATGCTTATCAGCAAAGTAGTTGCACAGGAATGCTGCCTGTGTCATTTATCAAGAGGTTGCTTCCTCATTCAGGGGTGCTCTTCCCTCAAGTGCCCCCCCAAAAATGAATCAATCAATCAATGTGTTTTTTTTTCTGTGTGTGCGCGCGCTAGCCACACTTCACCAGCAACGATGCTGCCTGTGTCATTTATCAAGGGGCTGCTGCCTTGTTCAGGGTGCTCTCTCCCCTAAGTGCCCAAAAAACTATTAATCCAATCAATCAATGTGTTTTTTTCTGTGTGTGTGCATTAGCCATGACATCACAAACGCCTCAGCTGAGATTTGCATAAACATTTTCAAAAGGTGAAAATAGAGGATACGGTTAAAAAATGGCATAAAGCAGCTAAAACTGCATTCTCTGATTATAGTTTCCCTACTCCCTACCCATGGCCCCTCTACCTGAATTTCAGCAAGTCAGAGGGGTAACTCCATGCAACCATATTCCAGAGTGCAGCTGCTCCTCCTGTAGCCCAGGTCAGAAGATGTGTAGGGGGTGTGGTGATATGGAGTAAAATGGAGCTCACATCCACTAAAGTGGACAATCCCCAATCTAACAGGGAGCGAAGCTGTAATTTATACACAACACAGGATGGGATGACGATATAGACTTGGGTGATGGTATAATCTGGGGTGATGTATACATCATCTTCTTCACACAATATTAATTTGTCCCCGCTGGAATCCACCATTACAGGTGCCTCTGTAATTTTTGCATATAATTGATGGTAAAGGTCTTTCTCATAGAATTTGTAGTTCATTTTGATGGACATCATCTTTTCCACATTTTGGGAAAGTAGTCTCAGGCCGATCGCTGACAAGGTTCCTAGCTGTGCTGAAAACTCTTTCTGAGTACACACTGGAAGGTGGGCAGCTCAAGTAAAGCAAAGGCAGTTTGTGTAAGGACCTACAAATTGCCTCTTTTTCCTGCCAGTAGTTCTTTACATCTCTTCAGATCTGTGTCCGTTGGGAAGACAAAACTATTTCTTCATCCCTTCTGGGATGAAAATCCATTCCCAGCAGCAGGCATGGTGCTCAAGAAATCTCAAGAAAGACACAACGTAAGATTTAAACCTTGAATCTGAAATGTTGCATTTGCTGCTCTGTTCCGCTTGTCCACATATCTGCTCTGGTTAAGTGGACAGTGGGTACAATGGCAGTTTAAAGGCCACTAAATGTGAGCATGTGGTAGGGAATATAGATTGTAAGCTTCACTGGGGCAGGGAGTGATGTGAATGGATAAATAAAGCTCTGCAGAATATGTGTGCACTATATAAATAACTGGTAATAAATAATAAATAAATAACTATGTTTTTTTAATGTCCCTGTACAGGTTGGGAAATGCTTTTCATGTGGAAGCTTTGCAAAGGATTATTTAACAGTAAATTGTTTTGGAGAGCAGTAGCACTCATCCTGGTTCTCTTCTGGAATGAAAATGCACTCCTAGCAGCAGAAGCAGGTGCAGGTGCAGGATTCTCAAGACAGACATAACGTAAGACCTTAAGGGGTAATTTAATTAACTAAAGTGCGATTTTTTAGAAGTGAGTTTAAGAAGTGATGTTTTAGAAGTAATGTTGCCCATAGCAACCAATCAGATTCTAGCTTTTATCTTCTAGAAAGTGCTAGGTAAATGTTAAGTAGAATCTGATTGGTTGCTAAGGGCAACATTACTTCTAAAACTCACTTGTAAAAACTCTCACTTTAGCAGATTAAATTTACCCAGGCTTAATCTTAAATCTTGCACTTGTCCACATACTGTATCTGTGCTGGTTAAGTGGCAGATGGAGGCCACTAACTATGTTTTATTTAATGTCCCTGTACAGGTTGGGAAATGCTTTTTCATGTGGAAGCTTTGCAAAGGATTATGTATCAGTTAATTGCTTTGGAAAGCACTACTAGATGTCTTTCTGGTCCCCTTCTGGGATGAGAAAATCCACTCCCAGCAGCAGGTATGGTGCTCAAGGATTCTTCTGGGGCAAGGACTGATGTGAATGAGTAAAATATTTTTTTGCAAATGCCTCCTCCCCTCTCCTTCTCCCTCATAAATTTACTTTGGAATCAAAAATTAAATAAAATTTACTACCAATCATTCCTTCCTGTCCCTGCCTTCAACTACATACATACTCCAACTCCCTCAGGCCTCTCTTGAATAATAAAAACATTTGATTCCTGATGTGCCATGTTGAAAGTTGAACTGCCACATGTTTGTGCCACCCACTGCTGCCGCTTCACTTAGTCAGCCAGCTAGCTTGGTGCAAATTTTGGGCCTGAACTGGATGAAAACAATATAGTGAGCTGTGAGGTGGTCAAAATTGACTGGAAACGAATTGAAATGAATGTTATTGAGGTTAATAATACTGTAGGAACAAAAACAGGCCCATTTTATGTGATTTTAGCTGTTTTTATGATTTTTTAAGAAAAAATCCAGATCCAAAACCAAAAAACAAAATATGGAAGGGAGGTTTTGGCAAAATCAATCCAGATCCAAAACCAGGGGAGACACAGATCCAAAACCATAACCAAAACACGGGGGTCGGCGCATATCTCTAATATACACTATATGATAAGTTGGACGATTTGAACGATAACAATATCGTTATCATTCATCGCGTTCAATATCGTCAAGTGTGTATGCAAGATATTGTTAATGATGTGCGCTCCCGTAGATTGTTAACGATATCTTTCATCGCCCGTACTTGCAGGGCAACCTGACAATCTCATCAGTTTCTGCAAGTACGGGGATAAGAGAGGGTGCCCTCGCTGAAAGATATCGCTAACAATATCGTTCAGTGTGTAAGCTCAATGTATTTAATGACATTGAGCCCAGCAATGCAGGGGAAACACTTAACCATATTGCTCATGGAGCATATCGTTAAGTGTGTATGCACCTTAAGGTATGTGGTTAATTTGACCTAAGCAAATTGCTCTAGTGTGAGGATCCCTGACTTTTTTGCTCATGGCTTTGAGGACTAAGGGCCTGATTCAGAGCCGGACGCTATTTGCGGATGGTCTTTCCAAAAAAGGGGTCGGCTATTTAAATTGAGCGCTCGCTCTTTGCGGTTTGTTGACGCCTCTATGTCTGAGCAAGCAAACAAAAAATGCGCTCGCTATTTTGTAAAGATGCCCCTTTGCCATTTGCATCACACGTCATCTCCGGTATTTATTTATGATTAATTGGGTACATCGAAAGGCATCTGAACTGCTCGCAGTGCTTGTGATAGGTTTTTCTTACCGCAGTCACTGCGAGCAGTTCAGGCTAAAAGACAACCAAGTGACGTGGTCGATGATGCTCCTTTATTAATTATGCACTCCCATTAAAAAACCTTTTGACCATTTGGCACGCCTGCGTTCGGATCTCCACTCCCCCGTTTTCAAGCACCTTCAAGCACCTTCCCCTGTTCCATCATTCTTTGGAAGGTAGCAGGTGCCCCATGTAGCCTGAAGGGCAACATCTTGTACTGAAACAAGCCCTCTGGCGCTGAAAAAGCTGTCTTTTGTTTGGCGCTCTCAGTTAACGGTACTTGCCAATATCCTTTGGTTAGGTCAAGAGTGGTTAAATACCTTGCCGTCCCTAGTCTCTCAATCAGTTCATCCACTCTTGGCATCGGGTAGGCATCACATTTTGAAACACTGTTCAACTTTCGGAAGTCATTGCAGAAACGCACACTCCCGTCGGGCTTTGGAATCAACACAATGGGACTTGACCATTCACTATGTGATTCTTCAATAACCCCTAACTCTAGCATATTTTTAATTTCTTTCGACACCGATTCTCTTTGTGCTTCTGGTAACCTATAGGGCTTTAGATTAACTTTAACTCCTTGGTCAGTGATGATGTCATGTTTAATGACCGAGGTTTTCCCAGGTACGTCAGAGAACAGCACCCTATTTCTAATCAGAAACTCCTTGACCTCTTGTTGTTGAATTGCCGACAGGGTTTTTGCCACGGTCACTTCGGGAACTAAGGGCCCTGGACTTACTGGAGGGTCTCAGACGGCCGACAGTACCGTTCTATCTTTCCAGGGCTTTAACAGGTTTATATGGTATATCTGTTCCGGCTTTCATTTCCCCGGCTGGTAAACTTTGTAATTGACCTGCCCCACTCTTTCTAAGATTTCAAAGGGCCCTTGCCATTTAGCCAAAAGTTTATTTTCCACAGTGGGAACCAATACTAACACTCTGTCCCCAGGAGCAAAGCTGCATAACCGAGCATTGCGGTTGTATACCCTCTGCTGTGCCTGTTGAGCCTGTTCCAGGTGCTCTCTCACTATCGGCACAACCGAAGCAATTCTCTCCTGCATTTGAGAAACATACTCAATCACCATTTTGTAAGGACTAGACTGCCCCTCCTATGTCTCTTTGGCAATGTCTAGTAACCCCCTTGGGTGTCTCCCATACAACAAGTCGAAGGGTGAAAACCCGGTGGAGGACTGGGGAACTTCTCTTATGGCCAACAATAAATACGGCAATAAGTAGTCCCAATCCCTACCATCCTTGTCGACCACTTTCCTAAGCATGTGTTTTATCATCTTGTTAAACCTCTCGACCAGCCCATCGGTTTGGGGGTGATAAACCGAAGTTCTTAACTGTTCGATTTTGAACAGGCGGCATAACTCTTTCATGACTTTGGACATAAACGGTGTACCCTGGTCAGTTAGTATCTCCTTAGGTATACCCAGCCTGCTAAAGACATGAACTAGCTCTCTGGCAATGGTCTTGGTTGACGTATTGCGCAACGGGATCGCTTCCGGGTACCTGGTAGCGTAATCCAGTATGACCAGAATATACTGGTGTCCCCTGGCAGACTTCATTAAGGGTCCAACCAAATCCATCGCTATTCTTTCAAACGGCACCTCTATGATAGGCAATGGAACTAGTGGACCCTTAAAATGTGGCCTGGGAGCATGATACTGACAATCAGGGCAGGATGCGCAAAAGTCAGATACCTCTTTATGAAGCCCGGGCCAGAAAAACCTCTGCATTATTCGCTCAGTGGTTTTCTCTACCCCTAGATGGCCTGCCGTTATATGACCATGGGCCAGATCCAACACTGTTCTTCTGTAGGCTTTGGGCACTATTAGTTGTTCCACAACATCTTCCCCCTTCTTAGTCAAATGATATAACAAATCCTGACACATTGCCATGTGGGGATAGGACAAAGGACTATCAGGGTCTACGGGTTTACCATCAACTACTTTTACATTCTCCCTGGCTTTTACCAAAGTAGGGTCATTCAACTGCTCCACGGCAAAGACCTCTCTTCTGACCTCTAAATCAGGCAGACGATCACCTGGCCCAACAACACTTCCCACCTCAATGGGAGGCACATCAGTTGGCGGGCCACCATCACGTTCCGCATTCTCTAGTTCGCCAACCATAGTAGAAAAAGGGAATAACTCTGACTCAGAAGAAACTCCCTCCTCCACTACATCGACAACTTTCTCAAATGGATCGGGGTTGTTCACCTCTGGAACAAAACGGCTTTCCCACAACTTCCAGAAGTGAGCAAAGTCTCTCCCCAATATTGCATCGTACACCAGACCATGCACCAAACCCACAGAAACTATAGCAGAGCTACATGGTGTCTCGATGTTCACCTTGGCCGTAACATAATATCGAGTATCCCCATGTATGCAGGTCACACCAACAGTTTTCCCTGTATGCCTCAAGGGGTTCACCAGCTCAGCTTTTATAAGTGTCACCAAGCTACCAGAGTCTAACAGTGCCTCTACTCGGTTGCCATCTACAGTGAGTACACACATGTGCTTATCAGTCTGAGCCTGCCGGTCAGCCGTACAGGCTATCTGTGCAAAGAAAGACCCCCTGCGGTAGACATGAGCAGTATCACATTGCATAGGTTCAGTTGTAAGTGCACAATTAGCGGCAATATGGCCGAAGCCACCACATCGGAAACACTGAGACTCTTTAATGTCTAGTCGTTTATGGGGCAAGAACCTTCCCGGCCTGGCAGGCCTGTCTCCAGGTTCTACACCCTCAGTCTTAGGTACATTCCACCGCCCAGCACCCTTCTCCCCTGGAACAGTGTTACCAGTGTCTCTGGGAGTTCGCCGGTGCGCCATCGGGGCTCGGTGGGGCATACTCATCAGCTCCTCAGCCGCCACGTACCTCTCCACCAGCTCGACCAACTGGTCCGCGGACTTAGGGTCTGCATGGCTCACCCATTTGCGCAGAGTCGCAGGTAATGATTGCAGGTACCGGTCCATCACGACCCTTTCCACGATCTTTGGTCCCGTCAGCGTCTCGGGCTGTAGCCATTTTGAGGACAGATGGACGAGGTCATGCATCTGTGAATGTGGAGGCTTGTCCATATGGAACTCCCAGCGGTGGACCCATTGGGCACGAACGAAGGTGGTGACTCCCAAGCGAGTTAGGATCTCCTGTTTTAGTTTTTTATAGTCCTTGGCATCAGCCAGGCATAAGTCAAAATAGGCCTTTTGTGGCTCCCCAGACAAAAAAGGTGCCACCAGACTTGCCCACTGCTCCTTGGGCCAACTCTCCCTTTCGGCCGTTCTTTCAAATGCGGTGAGATAGGCCTCCACATCATCGCCCGAAGTCATCTTCTGGAGGAAGTGACTGGCTCGTACGGAGTGAGTGGTGGTGGGAGGACCAGTACCAACATCTCTGGGCCGGGCGATCAGGTGCTGTACCACCTCTTTTATGGCCTGGCTGTTTTCCGCTAAGGCCCGGCGGGTTTCCTCGATGGCAACCTGTTGTTGCCCCTGGGCGGTCTCCAAGGCCAACAGTTGCACCCTGGTGGATTCCTGCTGAGCCCTGGTAGATTCCTGCTGAGCCCTGGTAGATTCCTGCTGAGCTTTGTTCGTCTCCTGCTGAACTGCTGTAGCTTGGAGCAAGGCTTTAATAATGTCCTCCATTTTGTCCTGGGGTGTAGGTTGGAAGCTGAACCTTGCCTCTATGGGACTCCAAGGACACAGTATTATTTCCACACTCACAAATTGGGTGTCTGTCCCTTTAATTTTTAAACGGAAAGTTTTCCTCTCGCTGCAACTTCAGTGTGTGTGGGTTTCCAGCATTCTCCACCATATTGTGACACAGTTAGGTTAGGGGGTCCCTCTCCGGGGTAGAGGACTCCTTCCTTACACACACACACAGCTGCAGGGAAGCAGCACACCAGTCTGGATGCAAGTACAAGCTGGTCGGCGCCAGTCTTTATTGTACAATGTCAGAAATAACACAAATAAAACATAAACGTAAATCCTAGCCCTGTCGGGGCACTAACTTCACAGGTAGTTCCCTCACTACCAGAACCTGGCAGGGCCTAATGCCCTCGCCAGCAACAAAGCACAGCACAGTACTCACAGATAGGTTTTCCAAGTGTCTCTGAGCAAACTCCCTGTCTGCTCTCCCAGGTGAGACACTCAGCCCTCAACACACTAGGCTTATATTGGCCACTCTCAGGTGGGAACCCAATCAAGCCTGTTACCAGGCTAAGAGAACCAAAACCTGGAGTGGCCATGGGTGGAGCACTCCCTCTCCTCTCCCCCCCAACCCCCAGGTCCCAAACCGGCTTTTCAAAAAGCCGAAACTCAAGCCTGCTATACTGCAGACTTTCTCCTGGGGGTTTAAAACACAAAAGACAGGAATCTGGGACAAATGTACCTGCCACAGACCACTTTACCAGTGATCCTATCACAATATATATATATATATATATATATATATATATACACACACACACATATATACACTCAGTAAATGTTTATATACTGTATATATATATATATATATATACATATGTATGTGTGTATATATATATATATATATATATATACACACATACATAGATGCAGCTGCCATAATCAATAAACAGGTAGAGAGGGCTATGTTGTTTAACACTATAAGAAAAAATTTTCAGTTAACCTTACCCATAATGCCATTTCTCTCTTTTCTGTTTGTGCTGTGTCATGTTGCTGCATACCCTTGGTGATTCAGGTGAGTGGATGTCACCCGCAGTTCCCCCACACACACAGCGAGGGGGGGTTGGGGCTGCAAACCTGCACTGGAGAAGGATCCAGTGTGACTGCGTGGGGGGGGGGGGTTGAGAGGACTAGCTACAGAAATGCAGGTGGGTGGGGGTGATTGGTTGGAAGGAGCTAGCTACACTGTGCCTTGGGGATGATTGCAATAGAGGAGGGTTTTGTTTGAATAGCCTGGACAAACTGCAGGATGAGGTGGAGCTCAGCTGATTGTAGGTGAAGACTGAGGAGCAGGAAATGAGCCACGATGACACTGGTCTCCTTCATGCAGAAAGTAAACTCATTTTGGGCAGCTACTAATTGCCAGGTTTCATTAGCCCTATTAAGCTATGTAATAATAACATTCCCCGGGCTCCCAGCTGATGGGCAACTCTGCCTCCTCCTGTCCTTGGCATAGGAGGGATCAGCCCAGACCATGCTGCTGCTGTGCTGCCTGTGTATGTGTGCAGAGCAGTAGATTTTCTCCAGGGTCAGATTTTGTGAGGCCCAACCATGGACCACTTGGGACCCGATGGGCCACATAATGGAAAATCCAGCCCTGCGCTCTACCAGTGGGTCATCGACCTCAGTCAGGTCCTCCTCAGGCTGTCACAAGCTGCCACCAAGACCTCCGCATCAGACCCCGCTGATTACCTGTCCGGGCGCTGTCCCAGTGTTCCGACTACCTGGCAGTTCGCTGCTGCTGCTGTCTCTGCACCTGCTTACGTGTGGCCGCTGTCTTCTCCACTCCCCACTGGCGCCTGCGCTCCATCTCCCTCAGCTGGGCTGACATCCATGGGTTCTCCAGCCACACTTACAGTGTTGATGGGTTCAGCCATCTTGGCCCTGGACATGTGATACTGTCTCCACCAATGGAGCAGCTCTCCCTCTGAATCAGGCCAGTCAACATCCAGAAGTTGGTATAAAGGGACCCCCTGTCCCACTAGCAAATTGCCAGTGCAACTAGTTTCTTAGTCTAACTAAGTGAGGCTTCCCACTGAGCTCCATTGGTATTTGCTACCATCCAGCTTATACTTCACCTTACGGCTTCCTACGCCACTCCAAGCAGTCCGTACTGCCACCGTTCACCTTACGGCTTCCTATGCCGCTCCAAGCAGTCTGTACTGCCACCGTTCACCTTACGGCTTCCTATGCCGCTCCAAGCAGTCCGTACTGCCACCGTTCACCTTACGGCTTCCTATGCCGCTCCAAGCAGTCTGTACTGCCACCGTTCACCTCACAGCTTCCTACGCCGCTCCAAGCAGTCCGTACTGCCACCGTTCACCATACGGCTACACAGCCACTCCGAGTAGCGTCCGTGCTACCACCACTCATCATACAACTACCCAGCCACTCCAAGTAGCTTCCGTGCTACCACCGCTTGTCATACGGTTTCCTAGTCACATCTAACTGTTCCCATGCAGGCACCAGCTTTCTACTATCCTTCTGCATGCCCTCTTAAATTCCTTCAAGTTATATACCCTCTCATGAGTAAAAACTTCATTAAACCAAGTCTCCTCCAGAGAGCATCTGAGTCTAATAACACAGGTCCAAGACCCAGCCCAGGAACACAGCCTCAAAACCCCACGTCTGTGACAGTTTGCACTGGCCCAATGGACTCGGCAAGAGGTCAGGGATCTGGAGTGGATTCTTCCCAGGATGTTCTATCTCATCTAGAAAGACAAGAGACTTTACAAATACAGCTTATTCAATTCATTCAGGACATGTCATCTCACTTGGATAGCATTCAGGCTTTGGTATCTAACCCCACTCCAGTAAACATTCAAGTTGCAGCTCCTTCTTCTGTGTCACCTCCTCTCTTGACACCACCCCCTGCTCGACTCCAACTGGCATCTCCAAGCAAGTTCGATTTCAAGGAAATTGCTCCTTGAAAAAGGCGGAAGCTGATACGTATTGGAGAACTAACACACCATACTCGTGAGACAGCAGAGAGAATCCTGGACGGCACAAGTCATCCACAATACTCGCTGATACAGCACATTGCGACCCTGCTCTACTACTGTGAATGCATCGAGGACGGAGGGATGGAAGGATTGAAGAACAAAACTGAAGACATCATAAGCTGGCAAGGGGCAGTAGCGGTCACCTGGAAGTTGAGGTAGGAAGGTAATTGCCTAGCAGGAGGGGATCAACGGCGAACAACTCGGGAGAGTTCCAACCATTATACCCCCTCCCCAGGCGGCAGACAACCATCCCAGTCCGATTAATACTGGTATTGAGCTGGGTCACCCAGCTCACCCACTGGTGATCCAACACAGCTGGGAGGTTCAGTCAACGCCCAGGACTCTCACCTCCAGCATTACCCAGCATTAGAGCCATACTCCTACCCCAGGATGATCCCCCTGGGGCAACATATATTTCACACACATGTTTTCTGGACAAACATTTGATTCAGTAAAGCGGGATGCCACTCATCTGACATACCACTCATTGGATTTGGATTCTCTATTCTGCCCATTCATATCCACAGGAATACCTACCATACTGTGATGGTTATCTGTGAAAGTCACGCTGCCATTTATCAGCACTTCATCATTATTTCCAAGAACGTCACATTAACATGTGCTGTTCTTCCATCCAGCACATTGATTTATCAATCTAGAGATTGTGAATATATTCATGTTCTTTCATTTAATTTTTTGTTTTAATCTAAGTAAATTGTTTATACCATATCACTTAGTATTCATTGTTCATACCACACCTGCAAGATCAACTATCACGTTTCACAAACACTATCGGGTGAAGCGCTCCAGTTCTCTATTTTTGCTGACTAAGCAAGTTCGATGGCAACCCCAAACTATGCAGGGGTTTCCTGAACCAGTGCAAGATCCATCTTGAGCTTCAACAGACCAATTTCCCAACAGCCAGGACCCGAGTTGCCTACATAATCTTTTTGCTCTCCAGGCAAGCACTCGATTGGGCTTCACCCCTTAGGGAGAGATTGGATCCTCTCCTTGCTAATTACCCAGAATTTGTTTCCACATTTTGCAGGATCTTTGATGAATCTGGGAGAACCACTTCTGCTTCAGCAGATATTCTTCGCCTTCGGCAAGGCAGCAAGACTGTAGGACAGTATGCCATTCTATTCCAGACCCTGGCGTCAGAACTCAATTGGAATGAGGACGCCCTCATAGCAGCCTTTTGGGCTGGGATATCCGAGAGACTCAAAGATGATCTGGCTCCTCATGACCTTCCACCCAAATTGGATGATTTAATTTCTCTCTGCAACAAAGTCGATCTATGGCACCGAGAGCGTGCCATGGAGAGGGGCAGATTCGACCTTGGAAGGCCAAGTCCAGCTCCCCAATTACATTCACCACCTGTGGGCGAAGAACCTATGCAGGTTAACCGCTCCCGTTTGTCTGTTGAAGAACGACAGAAAAGACAGACACAGAATCTCTGTATTTATTGTGGTTCATCTCAACACCTATTCAAAACCTGTCCCATTCATCCAGGAAACATCTCCTCTTAACTTATGACAGAGAGGTTAAGTTAGGAGTTGCCATTGATTCTCCTAGGAAGTCAGATTCCACCATCCGGGCTCAGTTGAAGCTTCCACAAGGTTCTAGGGCTACTCTAGCTCTTTTGGATTCCGGAGCTGCAGGGAATTTTGTAACTATGGACTTTGTCCAAGAACATCGGATTCCCATTGAAGCTTTACCTCGAGTTGTCACTTTAACCGCCATCGATGGTAGTCGCCGCACCAGTGGTACTGTCACTCATCGCACCAAACCACTTAAACTTACCATCGGGATTCACCATTCTGAGGAGTTGTCCTTCCTAGTGATTCCCAAAGCCTCTCACTCTCTAGTTCTTGGACTACCCTGGCTCCAGAGACATTCTCCACAAATTGACTGCAGATCGTCTCCTGGAGTTCTGATTGTTTCCAGAACTGCCTCCATTGGGTTGTACCTGTTCAGTCCTCTGATCTACAACTTCTGGCAGGCCTGCCCAAATTCTACTCTAAATTTCTAGACATCTTCAGTAAACAGAACGCAGATGTATTACCATCGTAACTGGGATTGTCCAATAGATCTGATCCCAGGGAAGAATACTCCCAGAGGTCGAACATATCCTCTATCTCTTCCAGAGACTCAAGCCATGTCAGAGTACATTGAGGAAAATTTGAGTAAGGGTTTCATTTGACCTTCCACATCTCCAGCCGGGGCTGGATTTTTCTTCATCAAAAAGAAAGATGGTGGGTTGCGCCCATGCATCAACTACCAAGGTCTCAATAACATCCCATCATAACTGAATTGTTTGACAGGGTCAAAGGAGCCACAGTTTTTACCAAACTCGACTTAAGAGGGGCCTACAACTTAATTCGTATTCGCCATGGAGACTAATGGAAAACAGCCTTCAACACCAAGGATGGGCATTACGAGTATCTCTTTATGCCCTTCAACCTCTGCAATTCCCCAGCTGTTTTTCAATTCTTCATCAACTAAATTTTCTGAGATCTCCTGTACAAGACTGTGGTTGTCTACTTGGACGATATCTTGATTTTCTCTCAGGATCTAGAGAGTCATCGAAATCAAGTTAAAGAGGTCCTTTTAAGGTTGTGCTCCAACCAACTCTTCTGCAAGCTGGAGAAGTGTATTTTTGAAGTATCAAGCATACCATTTCTGGGATACATCATCTCTGGAACTGATCTTCAAATGGATCCTGCTAAACTCCAAGCTGTTCTTGATTGGTCTCTCCCGACATCTCTGAAAGCCATACAGGGGTTCTTAGGCTTCACCAACTATTACCACAAGTTTGTGAAAAGGTTTTCAACTTTGGTGGCACCCATCTCAGCCCTCACCTGCAAAACTGCAGATCCAACCAAATGGCCTGTTGAAGATACTTCTGCATTTCAACTCCTCAAACAAGCGTTCATCTCCTCATCAATCTTGAAACAACCAGATTTAACTTGACCATTCATTCTGGAGGTGGATGCCTCCTCTGTAGGTGTTGGTGCCATCCTGTCTCACCAATTTGAAGATGAAAAGCTTCATCCCTGTGGATTCTTTTTCCCAAAAATACTTGCCAGCAGAGAGGAACTATGCTATCGGTGACCAAGAAATGCTTGCTATAAAATTGGCACTTGAGGAGTGGCGTTATCTCTTAGAGGGGGCTCAACATCCAATCACCATCTACACAGATCATAAGAATCTGGTTTATCTAAAATCGACCAATTGTTGGAATCCTCGACAGGCCAGATGGGCAATGTTCATTTCAAGATTCAACTATAAGCTTTCTCATCGTCCTGGATCCCAAAATAGCAAGGCCGACGCTCTTTCCCGTTCCATGGAGGGTGGTCTTGAGTGTCCCACAGAACAATCTCATCCGATCTTGGACCCAACTACTTTTTCCACTACTAATGTGACTCTGATGCCACCTGTTGGGAAAACATTAGTTGATCCTCATCTCCGCAAGAAGTTACTACAGTGTGCTCATGCTTGTCAGTTCTCTGGTCACTTAGGAATGGACAAGACTCTTGAATTCATCCAGTGGTCCTATTGGTGGCCCTCAATGAAAGGGGATGTAAGGTCTTATGTGTCATCATGTGTCAAGTGTGCCCAGCACAAGGTACCCCAACAGGCTCCACTCGGACAGCTCCAACCACTAGCTATTCCATTAAAACCTTGGACCCACTTGTCAATGGACTTCATCTCCGATCTTCCTCCATCTTGAGGTCATAATACCATTTGGGTTATTGTGGACAGATTTTCCAAAATGGCCCATTTCATGCCCCTAACCGGTTTACCATCCACACTGTTACTTGCTCAAACCTTCATCAAGGAGATCTTCAGATTACATGGCCTACCCCAAGAAATCATTTCTGCAGGAGGGTGCAGTTCGTGGCAAAGTTTTGGAGGTTTCTTTGTTCGGCCCTATGGGTGGAGCTGAAGTTTTCCACTGCATACCATCCTCAAACCAACGGGCAAACCGAGAGGATTAACCAAGATCTAGAGCAGTTCATTTGCAACTTCATCTCCTCCTTTCATGATGACTGGATTGAACTTCTTCCTTGAATTTGCCCACAACAATCACTACCATACTACCACTAAGTCAACTCCGTTCCTCACGGTCTTTGGTCATCATCTGTGAGTTCCAGAATTCGCTCTGCTCCCAGTTTTGGATGTACCAGCGACCAAGTTATCTCTCCAGAAATTCTCTGACATCTGGAAAAAAGTTTATTCCGCTATGACCCAAGCCTCGGCTCGATACAAAACATTTGCCGATCGCAAGAGACGAGTTGGTCCGAACCTTCAAACTGGAGATATGGTCTGGCTCTCCACTCGTAACCTCAGACTTCGAGTTCCTTCCATGAAGTTGGCACCACGCTTCATCGGACCCTTTCCAATAACCAGTGCTTAACCCCGTTGCCTACAAATTAAAATTACCACATTTTCTTTGTATAGCCAATTCCTTCCATATCTCTCTCCTGAAGCCACTAATACTAAACAGATTCCAGAAGGCTCTTCCTAAAGCCTCAAATGTACAAACCCAACGAGGAGAAGAATTTGAGGCCAAAAGCATACTAGACTCTCGTTATCATTATAACCGTCTCCAATATCTCATCGATTGGTCCAGAGAAAAGAATTTGGATAAACTCTTCCGAGGTTCATGCTCCTCATCTAGTCAAGGCGTTTCACATGAAGTTTCCTCATAAACCAAGAAAGTGTGCGGTGGCCACTCATGAAGAAGGGGGTACTGTCACAAGCCGCCACCGAGACCTCTGCATCAGACCCCACTGCTTACCTGTCCGGGTGCTGTCCCACAGCGATCCGACTCCCTGGCAGTTCGCAGCTGCCGCTGTCTCTGCACCTGCTCCCATGTGGCCACTGTCTTCTCTGCTCCTCGCCAGCGCCTGCACTTCTTCTCCCTCAGCTGGGCTGACATCCATGGGTTCTCCAGCCACACTTACAGTGTTGATGGGTTCAGCCATCTTGGCCCTGGACATGTGATACTGTCTCCACCAATGGAGCAGCTCTCCCTCTGAATCAGGCCAGTCAGCATCCAGCAACTGGCATAAAGGGACCCCCTGTCCCACTAGCAAATTGCCAGTGCAACTAGTTAATTAGTCTAACTAAGTGAGGCTTCCCACTGAGCTCCATAGGTATTTGCTACCATCCAGCTTATACTTCACCTTACGGCTTCCTACGCCGCTCCAAGCAGTCCGTACTGCCACCGTTCATCTTACGGCTTCCTACGCCGCTCCAAGCAGTCTGTACTGCCACCATTCACCTTGCGGCTTCCTACGCCACTCCAAGCAGTCTGTACTGCCACTGTTCACCTTACGGCTTCCTACGCCGCTCCAAGCAGTCCGTACTGCCACTGTTCACCTTACGGCTTCCTACGCCACTCCAAGCAGTCCATACTGCCACCGTTCACCTTTCAGCTTCATATGCCGCTCCAAGCAGTCCGTACTGCCACCGTTCACCTTTCAGCTTCCTACGCCGCCCCAAGTAGTCCATACTGCCACCATTCACCTTACGGCTTCCTATGCTGCTCCAAGCAGTCCGTACTGCCACCGTTCACCATACGGCTATCCAGCCGCTCCGAGTAGCTTCCGTGCTACCAACACTCATCATACGGCTACCCAGCCGCTCTAAGTAGCTTCCATGCTACCACCGCTCATCATACGGTTTCCTAGCGGCATCTAATTGTTCCCGTGCAGGCACCAGCTTTCTACCATCCTTCTGCAGGCCCCCTCTTAAAGTCCTTCAAGTTATATACCCTCTCATGCGCAGAAACTTCATTAAACCAAGTCTCCTCCAGAGAGGATCTGAGTCTAATAACACAGGTCCAAGACCCAGCCCGTGAACACAGCGTCAAAACCCCACGTCTGTGACACAGGCACATTGACCTCAGCCAGGTCCTCCTCAGGCACATATCTGGTGATGCGTCCATATCTGGTGATGCGTCCATGTCTAATTGTGTAGTAATTAGGTAAATGCATCCTTATTGTGCTCAGCTTAGGCTTGTTTGCTTCTGCCCACTTAAGAATGCAAATCAACAATGCACAAACATATGCACATGTACTTTTGATGCACATGCACAGTATGGAAATGCCTGTCTTATGAAAAAAAAACTTGTTGCAAGTCCAATTTATTTATTTATTTTATTTATTTATTAACAGTTTCTTATTAGTGCCTCCAACCCTTGTTGAGAGGGAGCTAATTTTTTTTTTCCCCTGACTTATTTATTTATTGGATAGGTATTGCAGTGTAATGCAAGATCTATGCAAGTGATCATCTGCAGCTTCCTAAACTTTGAATCCCTTGTATGGTGCATTATTACCCTTTTACTGTACTTGGGTTACTTCATCCTGCCCCTTCATTACCCTGTTCCATCTAAGTGCAGAGAGACCTAACAGTTATATATGTCTAAGTCTGCAGCATGGCAACAGAGAGGTTCTCCATTCTGTTGCGTAAGTACAAAAAATTGCACTTTACAGTGAATAAACTCCACAAAATGTGTTTAAGTCCGACTCTTCTTAAGCCCCTATCACAAGGATACATTTATTAAAGCATTTATTCTTGTCTAAACCGGTGCATTATAAATTGTGAATCGTGGTCTGATTGTGAAGGTATGGAATGCTTTGAGTCAAGAAGGGGGTATGGCAGAGCTGGCCCTAGCCAATTCGGTGCCCTAGGCAAAATTTTGTCTGATGCCCCCTAGCATGTATGTATGTATATATATATATATATATATATATATATATATATATATAAATCCATGGTCAAAAAGAGACAATCCGCACACCTATTTAAATGCCAAAAAAATAGTTAATATTTAATCCAAGTTACAAGCGACCAACAGATCACATCTAATAAAGTGCCATAGTGCAAAAAGTGCAATACGAAGGAGAGACAGAGTACTTATCAGGTCACATGAAAGGATCTGTGGCAGAGGACCGGCAGCAAAACGCCCGACAGCCGTTTCGGTGCTCACAAGCACCTTCTTCCAAGGGCAGCACCGAAACGGCTGTTGGGCGAATTGCTGGGATACAAGCTAAACAATTTTTTTTTTGCTTTGAATTCACTGCTTCTTTTTATGCACTATGCAAGGTGCTGCAGTCCCATAGTTGCATCATGTAAATACAGAATAATAATAATAATAATAATAATAATAATAATAATAATAATAATAATAATAATAATAATAATAATAATAATGATAGTATTAATGGCATAAACTAGCTCTGGCACTAACCCGAAACATAGTTTATGGAAATGCTTTCTCAAGATTGGTAGTAATGCATGAGTCAAATAATACACATTTGAACGACCAGCATGCAGGAGATCTATGTTCATCATGGAAGTTACATTATTAATAGAAATGATCTGTATTGTGAATATTAAATGCATTTTACAGGTAACAATCTCACCAAATTATAGAATGTTATAAACCATTAAACTGAGATAAACAAAGAACCCCTTCTCGTATTGCTTATGGAAGAATATATTTTATGTACTTTTCTGTCAATAATTCATGTAGAATTCTGAGAGCAGTAAACAGAGCTGACATGGTTTCTCCATATACTTATTCCCTTCCGGTTGATATATAATGAAGTTATAGTGCACTTTGGCATGTGAGCTTTCATTTCTGGGCAAGACATAGCAGCACACATCTTTAGAGACACAGGACCATTAGTGTTTGCTTGTGATGATACACATGTATTATTTTGTTTGGCTTCAGTACCCAGAAACACAGGTTTAAACTGTGGGTTGGTTGGAATAGAGACAGCTAAATTGTGGTGGAATTTTGGGTGATTTGCAATAGTTGGACGTTCTGGCGGTATATGTAAAGAATGGCGATGTTCAGAATGTTGACGCTAGTATTTCAGCATAGTCTGAATGTCAAAAAAAAGGAGAGACCAGATGCACCATACAACCATTAATATGCGTGGTTTTGGCATAAATTTGGCCAAAATTATGAGCTTACCCACCAGCGTCAAGGTAGCCTCATCGGGTAAGTCCCTAACACTATGGGGGTTCATGTCTGGGGCATGGGGCACCCCCCAAAACCATCCCAGCCAAACCACCCCAGGGCATCACACAAAATAAAATAAAAAATAGTAGTGAAGTGTTGAGGTGTTAGGTGACTGAAAGTGGCCGCTT
This sequence comes from Taudactylus pleione, assembly GCA_031769625.1. Lineage (NCBI taxonomy): Eukaryota > Metazoa > Chordata > Amphibia > Anura > Myobatrachidae > Taudactylus > Taudactylus pleione. Next base: position 1,187,288 of record JAUIMM010000965.1, on the reverse strand, counting down.
AGTGTTGAAAGTGTTAGAAAAATGAAAAATAAATGTATGAAATGTAACATAAATAAAAAACAAACATTTCACACATTGATTTTTCATTTTTCTAACACTTTCAACTAGGGATGAGCGGGTTTGGATTTCTGAAATCCGAACCCCCCCCGATCCGAGTCGTATCCGAGTCAGGCTCGACTTTTCCCGCTTGACTCGGATCTGAAATCGAGGCAAAATGTCATCATCCCAACTTATGGATCTCGCAGGTTTTGGATTCTATAAAAGGTCCCCGCGTCGGCGCCATTTCTCACTCCGGCTGTCAACAGTAAAGAGGGAGGGTGGGAGCTAGGGCTGGCTGGGCTGTGTTGTGCTGCTATTGTCCATAGGGGCTGTGACCACTCAGTCCATAGGGGCTGACTGGGCTGTGTTGTGCTGCTGTTGTCCATAGGGACTGGCTGGGCTGTATTGTGCTGCTGTCATAGGGGCTGGATGGGCTGTGTTGTGCAGTCAGTTGTCCATAGGGGCTGGCTGGGCTGTGTTGTGCTGCTGTTGTCTATAGGGGCTGGCTGTGCTGTGCTGTGCTGTGCTGCTGTCATAGGGGCTGACTGGGCTGTGTTGTGCAGTCAGTTGTCCATAGGGGCTGTGTCCACTCCAAAGTCTATAGCATACTTGTCTACTTTTGAAAAAGTGCTTCAGGGAGATTGTGGAAGCAACACCTACGAGCGCTCTCAGATATGGGCGTATACTGCTATATCTGAGAGGCGTGTCATAAAATTGATTTACATCCACATGTAAATGAGCCCCAAAGCAGTTAGTAAGATCTACTTGTTGATGAAAATATACTGATACTTCTCAGAAAATGCATGTAGCCATAGGGATCATTGTGCCTTATAACCAATGCAGGGAAATTATACTAATGATCCCATTTGAATGTATATATCTCTGTTTTTTCTTTTAGAGAACAGTATCATAATGGGGGTAAGGTGAAATGAGGGAGATTGGTAGACTCTTCAGGGAGATTGCTGATATTTCAGGGAGTCTCCCTGACAATGAGGGAGGGTTGGCAGGTATGGTCTATAGGGGCTGGCTGGACTGTGTAGTGCAGTGTCCCTAAAGACTGTAGTCCTAGAGGGGTGCTGTAGTATTGTCCAGGGGGTGATCTGTGCATCAGGGGTGCTCCCCTGTGTTTGTGAATTGTGTGCGTAGTAGCCGCACGTGCATCAACAAAGTAACACCAAGCGTGCGCCTGTGTCATAAGTAAAGGGCCGGCTGGCTCGACCATTAAAGGGTGCTGTAACCCCCAAAGTGCACTCCAAACAAAATAAAAAAATATTTTCTGTGTTTGTGAATTGTGTGCACTGTGGCTGCATGTGCATCAACAAAGGAGCAGCGCCAAGCGTGCGCCTGTGTCCCATAAGTAAAGGGCCGGCTGGCTTGTCCATTAAAGGGTGCTGTAACCCCCAAAGTGCACTCCCAAAAAAATAAAAATATATATTTTTTTGTGTTTGTGAATTGTGTGCACAGTAGCCGCACGTGCATCAACAAAGTAGCATCAAGCGCATAGGCAAACGCAGGGGGGGTTTCCGTCTGCCTGGAAACCCCCCTCCCCAGCCCGCACCATGACCACAATAGAAATAGTAAGGTAATTTTACTAGTGCTGCATGTTCTTCACAGTATCACAAATGAAATAATTAGCACCACCTGTGGATTTTTTAACATGTATCAGTCAGTAATAAATAACCTGTGCACCAACTAGGAGATCTGGAAAATATTCAATGTTAGGGATGTGCTGCTATAGAGCCCAATATGTACATATATGTAGGTAGAGGACAGTGCTAGATTATTCTGCTGCTCCCCCAGACTCCCGGACTTGCTCTAATGCTCTGGAATGGTGCCTACACCTAAAATAAAAACATTCAGCTCAGGAAGGATGGCCCTACTGCCGCATCTAATGGCTTACTGTGATTGCTGGTCTTGTATATGCTGGAACTATGACACATAATATAAATTGTATGACTCATATTAAAGCTGGATAAGTGCTAATTCTACCCTCTTCATGCACTGGCTACACTCACTCTAAAATTAAGCATTTGGAAACCCCCCTCTAGAAATCCTGCATTTGCCACTGAAGCATGCGCCTGTCTCATAAGTAAAGGGCCGGCTGGCTCATCTCTTAAAGGGTGGTGTAAGGCCCCAAAGTGCACTCCAACAAAAAAAACATTTTCTTCTTTGTTTGTGAATTGTCTGCACTGTACGTGCATCCTCACAGCAGCAGCGCCAAGCGTGCGCCTGTGTCCCATAAGTAAAGAGCCAGCTGGCTCATTTCTTAAAGGGTGGTGTAACCCACAAAGTGCACTAGTCTCCAACAAAAATAAAAAAATATTTTCTGTGTTTGTGTGCACCTTAGCCGCACATATATATCAATATAACAAATGGAGGACCAAACTTTCTCCGATAAAAATAAAATAGGGAAAGATCAAGAACCACTTCCTCCTAGTGCTGAAGCTGCTGCCACTAGTCATGACATAGACGATAACATGCCATCAACGTCGTCTGCCAAGGCCGATGCCCAATGTCAAAGTAGAGGGCATATACAATCCCAAATGACAAAGATCAGGAAAACATTTAAATCATCTAAAGAGAAACGTAAACTTGCCAATATGCCATTTACGACCCAGAGTGGCAAGGAATGGCTAAGGTCTTTCCCTATGTTCATGACTAGTGGTTCAGCTTCACATGACGATGGAAGCCCTCCTCCCGCTAAAAAAATCAAACAAGTTAAGCTGGCAAAAGCACAGCGAAGAACTGTGCATTCTTAGAAGATATCACAAATCCCCAAGGAGAGTCCAAGTGTGGTGGCGGTTGCGATGCCTGACCTTCCCAGCACTGGCTCTTTCCACCATTTGCATGCCCTCTGCAAGTGCTGAAAGGAGAACCCACAGTCCACTTGCTGATATGCAAATTGAAGATGTCACTGTTGAAGAACAACAGGATGAGGAAACTGGTGTAGCTGGCGCTGAGGAGGAAGTTGGTGAGGAGGATTCTGATGGTGATGTGGTTTTGTTTAAATCAGGTTCCGGGGGAGACAGTTGTTGTCCGTGGGATGAAAAAGCCCATCACGGTCATGCCTGGGCAAAAGACCAAACATTCCACCTCTTTGGTCTGGCAATATTTCTAAATCCGGACAACAATTGTCTTGCCATATGTACCATATGTAAAGGTGAAATAAGTAGGGTTAGGGACGTTAACCACCTAGGAACATCCTCCCTTATACGTCACCTGCAGCGCGTTCATAAAAAGTTACTGACAAGTTCCGAAACTAAAGACCATAAGCAGTCCAGGGACACCTAAATCCCTTTGTCTTGTTGTATCCAAGCACCTGCAAACCACACTGTCAACTCCCTCCTTGTCAATTTCCTCCTTAGTCAGGATCGGAAGTAGTCCTGCAGGCCATGTCACTGGCATGACTGACTCTCCTATCCGGGATTCCTCCGGAGGATCCTGCATTGCTACGCCTACTGTTGCCGCTGCTGCTGTTGCTGCTGGGAGTCATTCATCATCCCATAGAGGCAGTAGGAACACCACTACTTTTACTAAACAATTGACCCTCCAACAGTCCTTAGTGAGGAGGATGAAGTACGACAGCAGTCATCCTGAAGCAAAACGTATAACTGAGGCCTTGACTGCTATGTTGGTGTTAGACGTGCATCCGGTTTCCGCCATTAGTGCAGTGGGATTTAGACAATTGATGGAGGTAGTGTGTCCCCGGTTCCAAATCCCGTCTAGATTCCACTTCACTAGGCAGGCGATACCGAGACTGTACAGAAACGTCAGAGAAAGTGTCCTCAGTGTCCTGAAAAATGCAGTTGTACCCAATGTCCACTTAACCACGGACATGTGGACAAGTGGAACAGGGCAGACTAAGGACTATATGACTGTGACAGCCCACTGAGTAGATGTATCACCTTATGCAGCAACAACAGCAACATCACCAGTAGCAGCATCTCAGAAACGCCAGCTCGTGTATCACCGGTTTCAGTTAGAGGCACACCGCCGACAACCTCTTAGAGAAACTGAGGGAAATCATCACCCAGTGGCTTACCCCACTGAGACTCTCCTGGGGATTTGTGATATCTGACAACACCACCAATATTGTGTGGGCATTACATCTGGGCAAATTCCAGCACGTCCCATGTTTTGCTCACACAATAAATTTGGTGGTGCCGAATTTTCTGAAAAGCGACAGGGGCGTACAGGAGACGCTTTGGGTGGCCCGAAAAATGTCTGCCCACTTTCGCCATTCAGCGACTGCGTGCCGAAGACTGGAGCACCAGCAAACACTCTTGAACCTACCCCACCATCACCTGAAGCAAGTGGTTGTGATGCAGTGGAACTCAACCCTCTATATGCTTCAGAGGATGGAGGAGCAGCATAAGGTCATTCAAGCCTATACATCCACCTATGACATAGGCAAAGGAGGGGGTATGCACCTGACTCAAGCACAGTGGAGAATGATTTCCGTGTTGTGCAAGGTTATCCAGTCCTTCAAACTTGCCACACATGAAGTCAGTTCAGACACTGCCAGCTTGAGTCAGGTCATTCCCCTCATCAGGCTTTTGCAGAAGCAGCTGGAGAAAGTGAAGGAGGAGCTAAGACGGAGCGATTCCGCACGGCATGTGGGACTTGTGGATGAAGCCCTTCATTCGCTTTTCCAGGATGGTCAATCTGTTGAAATCAGACCACTACATTTTGGCCACCGTGCTCGATCCTAGGTTTAAAGCCTATGTGGTGTCTCTCTTTGTGGCTGACACAAGCCTGCGGAGGTGCAAAGATCTGCTGGTGAAAACACTGTCAGCTGAAGCAGAACGTGACACATCAACAGCTCCTTCTTCATTTTCTCCCGCAACTGGGGCTGCCAGGAAAAAACTTAGGTATCCTAAGCAACCCACTGGCAGTGATGCAGGGCAGGCAAGACCAAGTTTGGACATCTGGTTCAGACTGAAGGACCTGGGAACAATTTCTGACATGTCTACTGTCACTGCATATGATACTGTCATCATTGACAGAATGGTGGAGGATTACATCGGTGACAGCATCCAAGTAGGCATGTCAGACAGTCCGTACCTGTACTGGCAGGAAAAAGAGGCAATTTGGAGGCCCCTGTACAAACTGGCTCTATTTTACCTGAGTTGTCCCCCCTCCAGTGTGTACTCCGAAAGAGTGTTTAGTGCAGCCGGGAACCTTGTCAGAGAAAGGCGTAGGAGGTTGCTTCCACAAAATGTGGAAAAGATGATGTTCATAATAATGAATTATCAACTCTTCCAGGGAGACCAGCCTCCAGAACGTACAGAGGGACCTGTGGTGGTGGATTCCAGCGGGGACAAATTAATACTCTGTGAGGATGAGGATGTACACAACACTGAAGAGGGTGAGGAATCGGTGGATGAGGAGGATGAGGACGACATCTTGCCTCCGTAGAACCAGTTTGTGCAGGGACAGATTAATTGCCAGCTTGTTTTGTGGGGGCCCAAATGAACCAATCATTTCAGCCACAGTCGTGTGGCAGACCCTGGCGCTGAAATGATTGGTTTGTTAAAGTGTGCATGTCCTTGAGGGCCCAAGGACAATTCCATCTTGCACCTCTTTTTTTTCTTTGCATTATGTATTGCTGTACTGTTTGAGGCCTAGTTTTTCAAACTGCCATCCTGTCTGCCACTGCAGTGTCACTCCTAGATGGGCCACGTGTTTGTGCCGCCCACTCGTATCTCTTAGCATAGTCATCCAGTTACCTCAGTGCAACCTTTGGACATAAAAACACTATTGTGAGGTGTGAAGTGTTCAGAATAGACTGGAAATTAGTGGAAATTAATGTTATTGGGGTTAATAATAGCATAGGAGCAGAAAAACCCACAAATTCTGTGATTTTAGCTGTTTTTATGCTTTTTTTAAAAAAAATACAGATCCAAAACACAAAACCCAGAACCCAAAACACGGAAGGGTGGTTTTGGCAAAACCAATCCAGATCCAAAACACGAAGAAAGATCCAGATCCAAAACCAAAACACAAAACACGAAAAGTGGCCGGTGCACACCCCTACTTTCAACACTAAGCGGCCACTTTCGCTTACCTAACACTTCAATAATTATTAATGGTTGTATGGTGCATCTGGTCTTTCTTTTTTATTTATGTGCTGCAGTATTGTCTCAGCTAGGTAGCACATCCCATTATAAAGAGCTAGGGTGTGCAGTCCAGGCCCCCTTCCCCTGAAAATAGTCTGAATGTCAACATTCAGAATTTTGACATGTACGGTTGGTCAACATTCAACATTTACTATGTTGACAATGACATAATATCCACATGATATAATGTCAACATTGTGAATGTCATCAGACACAATGTCAACAGTCTATTTTAACTGCATTTAGGGTTAGGGACAGGGTTTGGGTTAGGGTTAGTTCTAGGCTGCAGTTAGGTTTAATTAAGACCCCTATGGAAAACTGCATGCTCGACATGCCGACTGCTGACATTCACAATATCGACATTCTGGAATATCGTCATTATTTCAGTGTTGACATGGTTAATGTCAACATTTGACATTTCGGCCTCACGTCCATTTCAAAATTTTGGTCTGATTTTGCTTCGCCATTCTGTAGAACGGCCAATTTGAACTGTTGGCCTAATCTATTTAGCATCTAACACAGAGTGGTGCATATCCAATTAGTCGCAAGATTTTTCCGGCTAATATTAACACGTCTATCGTGCCCAATTTCCGATTAATGCAGCTATGCATTCTCCTGATTCATGCGCCATCCAATTGACAAAAACCTACACAGACATTTTTGCTGTTAATAGCTGCATTATTTATGTAGAAATGTGAGGAAATCAGCCTGTACCCTCAAAAACTTCAAATAACTATTATGCCTCTTTTCCATCAACAACCTGGGTCCGACCTGGGTTTTCAGACATAGGCCCTCATTCAGAGCCGTACGCTCTGAGCAGAGCGCACGCTCTGAATGAGGGCCGGGCTTCATTTTCATAGAGCGTCCTCCTGGACGCTCGTATAGCTGTGGGTCACCACCCACAGGCTATACGAGTGTGCATTGTGATGGTCGCGATGGTCGAGACCATCGCGACCATCGAATTTGCGAGCCGGAGCCTGCGGTTGAGGTTTTCAACCGCAAGCTCCGGAGTGATTTTGGCTCTATCAGAGCCAAAATCACTCCCACTGACATCACTAGTGATGTCAGTGGGCCGGCTTCTGACGGGAGGCGTTCCCGTGGGAACGCCCCCGTCAGGGAGGCACGCCCCCGGCACGCCCACCAAAGGGGGCGTGCTGTCAATCAACATTGACAGCACGCCCCCTTTGATCGGACACAACGAGCGAAGGACTTTCCTTCGCTCGTCGCGTCTGGCGCATGCGCACGACGGAGCTCCCTCCGTCGTGCGCATGCTCAGTCCATAACATCGACCCACTTGCGAGCGGACAGCCGCTCGCGAGTGGGTCTGAATCAGGCCCATAGTTCCAACCCAGGTCAGACACCGTTTACACAGCACCATCGATCTGGGTTATTCTCAGGTCAGCACCGTTCACACTGAACCTGGGTCTGCCCTGCTAAACTTGTGAAGTCATAAAAAGTGGGAGGTGACTGCGCCACAACCAACACATTAGCTCATTTCAGGCCCAGGTCGCATAACCCGGGTTGTGCCATTTACACTACACTGCTACCCAGGTCCATCCTGGGTCCAACACTGGTAGCTACCTGGGTTGGATTGCCGGGTCAATTGACACAGGTTATTTTTCAGGGACCCTTTTACACTGAGCTGCGACCTGGGTAGAACCAGCAATAACCTTGGTTATCGCAGCAGTGTAAAAGGGGTATTTGTAGTAAATCTATCCCCTAATATATTTATCTGCTTCTATAACAGACAAATGGTGGTGTTACCCATAACAATCAATCAGATTACTGTATGTCTATCATATTCTAGAATGCAATTGAGAAATGATACTGTAGCTGTAATTTGATTGGTGGCTATGGGCAATACCATGAGATTTCATATTTAAAAATTTTGTAAATCTACCCCTCAATGTCTATTACTGATCAAAAGCAAAATAATTGGTGCCTTTGTGGAAGGCTGTGCTGGGATCACGAGTTTGATCCCAGCATCAGCCGCCGTGCAGGGGCAGGCAGAAGGGATGTGTCCTCTGCGGGACACATCCGTTGCCGGCGCTGGGACAGTAATGTCCCTAGCGTCGGTGCAGACACCACGGGCACCTGGTGAAGGGACCGCCTGGTCCCTTTCACCAGTGCCGGCGGTACTGTGGCGCCGGGAGAAGCTTGGCTCCGGGCGCAAGCTCAGCGGAGCTTGGCGCCCGGCAGCCAAGAAGCGGCGGGTAGCCGGCGCTGGGAGAGAGTACTTGCTCCCAGCGCCGGTCAGGCGTTGGGCGCGGCGGGCGTTTGGCTCTGGCCGCGAGCCAAACCTGGCTCGCGGGCCAGCAGCCAATCAGAGGCGGACGCGACGAGCCAATCGCGGCTCACCGCGTCATAGCCCCGCCCACTCGCGCCGTCTTGTATTAGACGGCGCCGAGTGGGAAAGTTCAGTTCGGCGGCGGAGAGGGAGGAGAGAAGACCTCCCGAAGAGTGGAAGATCGGCGCGGCAACAGGGGCGGCGGCCGCGGAAGAGGCCAGAAGACGCCGCTGTCAAGAGAGAAGACAAGCGGCGCCGGCTGGAAGAAGAGAAGAAGAGGCGGCGCCGCTGGCCAGGACGGGCCAGCGGCCGAAGAATGCGGCTGAGGACCAGAGAGGACTGCGGGGGAGGGAAGTAAAAGAGCATCACGAAGCTCCCCCCCGCAGCCTCTTCCAACGTAGCAGGTAGGCCCTCCGTGAGGCCCACCATATACCCCCCTCCCTAGACCGCCAGGGTTGTCGGGCGCTAGGCCCGTGGAGCATTGTCGGGCACTAGGCCCGTGGGTAATTAGGCGGGCACAAGGCCCGGGGCATTATAGCGGGCATTAGGCCCTATGAAAGGATTGCCCCATTAGTAGGTGTAAGTGGCCTGGGTACTAGGCCCAGGTCACTATATAAAAAAGTAGGCGGGCAACTGCCCGAGCCACCCACCATATAAGGTGGTCTGGGCATTAGGCCCAGACCGCTAGGCGAGCCCCACAGACAGGCAGGCAGGCAAATAGGCCTGAGCCCCATAAAATGTGGTCTGGGCATTAGGCCCAGACCATACCAGAGCCCACCGTTTGGCAGGCACCTAGGCCTGAGCCGCAGGTAAGACCCTGGGCGTTAGGCCCAGGGCCCTGAGCCCATTAGCTGCAGTGCAAACAGAGGCGGATGATTAGAGGTGTGAGCAGTGGTGGAGAGCTGTACGGCTTCCACCCATGAGGTAGTGGTCTCCCCAGTCACCGAGAAGAGGAGCTGGCCAGCTCTGGATAGGTAGCAGACATTTAAAGGGACAGCACTGTGTTTTGCTCTTGTGTATTTAGTCTGTGTTTGGTGTTCCGTGCAGGGCAAATGTTTAGTTTGTGTTATATCTGTCGCACTACACACACTGTAGGTTGAGGGTGATACCGTTTTAGTATGTGTAGTTGCTTGACATAGGTTTAGGCCCTGCACGGCTGTGTTGTGTATCTCCTTACAGGGACCTGTAGGCGAGTGAGCGGACGAAGAGCAAGAGTGGACACGGTGAGGAATATCTGTGTGTACTGTCTCTCCCTGTTTGTCACTATCTATCTCCTTCCTTCTGGGCGGACGGTGAACCTTGCAACCCGGTGCAAGGACGGATCTTCACCTGGTGCGTGAGTACCGATAGGTGAAAATTCGGGATCTGAGGCCAAAAGTGCCAATGATGATTTTCACTTAAAACCTGAATTTATCCCCCGGTTCGGTAGGGCGCGTCGGTCGACGTGAGGAAGGACGGTACTCACCTCGTCTCCTTCCCCCTAGGTCATCGTGTCCGTGTTCTATTCGGAGGTTCCAGGACCGTCTGCTCAACACACGGCTTTAAGGTGAGAGGGTGCGATGCAAGGTAAGTAACAGACGTACACCTGCACGGCAGCAGGCATTGCACCGCACCCGCCCCTCACATTTGGCGTAGTCGGCAGGATCACGGACACGATGTGACCACCGGCAAGAGGACCCCCCTACGGACAGCTCCGGAGTGGAACCATCCCCGGGCGTATGAGGACAAGAGAGACTGGATTACGGTGTCGGGAGAAGACATCATGAAGATGGTGCAGCGGTCGGTACAGCGCGGCAAGGAAGAGCGCCGGGAGAAGGGGCGCAAGAAATCCGCTGTGATCCCCTGCAAGACGTGTCAGCGGCTGGGACATGATGCCAGCGAATGTCCCTGGAGAGAGTTTAGGGCGACAGAAGAGGAAGAAATGTCCCCGTTGGAGATCACACAGATGGCCCAGCAAGCGGTCCAGAGATGTGGTCAGAAGAACTCTGTGAAGAAGAGACTCTGGTGTATGCTCTGCGGAACCTACGGGCATGAGCATAATAGCTGTCCACATGATGAAGAGTGGCACCAGGAGGATGAAGAATTCCGGTGTGAAGGATGTGGAGATCCAGAGCATGAGCTTCGAGATTGTCTGTGGGACGAAAACCGGATGATCTTGGATGGCCGAGCCCAGAAGTGGATAAAAGAAGCCAAGGAAGTGGAGCAGAAGAGCCTGCTGGAAGTACGTTCGCAGGTGCCCATTGTTCCTGAGCAGGAGCCGAAGGGTAGAGACCCCTTTGTGATGAAGATGGCAACAGCACCCCCGTGCTGGAAGTGTCGGTGGCAGGGACACTTGGCCCATTGGTGTCCCTGGGAAGATGCAGTGGCACTGTTATGCCCCGAAGAGGTCCCAGTGAAGAAGGATCCTTGCCCGCAGAGGACGGATGTGGATGACTGGGAGGTGAAGATGCCACACTATAAGGAAGAGCGTGAAGACCCAGTGGCAAAGAAGTCTAGGATCTCCCCATGCTGGAAGAGTCCGAGACCTGGATACCCGGAGATGTCAGCGGAAGAGATGGAGTACGCTGAAGAAGGAAAGTGTCACTTGCTGCAGGAGTCTGTGGAGAAGAGTCCAGACTCATGGAAAATGTCGGCGGAGACCCGGGAGGAAGAGGATGCCCCGGAGGAATCGACTATTGGGTGGTGGTTAGTGCCACACCCTGAATTCAGTGAAGATGCCCCAGACAAGTTGGAAGAAGAGTGGGTGACTGCGGCACCCTTAGAAGAAAATTCCCCATGGTGGCCCATCGTGTGTGGCACTTCCGAGTTGCCACTCCCACAGAGGATCCGCAGAGTGAAGTCAGGAGGTACGAAGATGGAGAGCCCGGAGCCAGTGGAGAAGGAATGTGGGGTCATAGTCGGTCCCGGCTGGGCCCTTGAACAGATCCTCGCTGGAGGGACCATAGAATACCCTGACCCGCGGACGTTGGAGATGGAGGAAGACTTTGTAGGGACTACAAAGGAAAAAGGGGGGGGAAATGTGGAAGGCTGAACTGGGATCACGAGTTTGATCCCAGCATCAGCCGCCGTGCAGGGGCAGGCAGAAGGGATGTGTCCTCTGTGGGACACATCCGTTGCCGGCGCTGGGACAGTAATGTCCCTAGCGTCGGTGCAGACACCGCGGGCACCTGGTGAAGGGACCGCCTGGTCCCTTTCACCAGTGCCGGCGGTACTGTGGCGCCGGGAGAAGCTTGGCTCCGGGCGTAAGCTCAGCGGAGCTAGGCGCCCGGCAGCCAAGAAGCGGCGGGTAGCCGGCGCTGGGAGAGAGTACTTGCTCCCAGCGCCGGTCAGGCATTGGGCGCGGCGGGGGTTTGGCTCTGGCCGCGAGCCAAACCTGGCTCGCGGGCCAGCAGCCAATCAGAGGCAGACACGACGAGCCAATCGCGGCTCACCGCGTCATAGCCCCGCCCACTCGCGCCGTCTTGTATTAGACGGCGCCGAGTGGGAAAGTTCAGTTCGGCGGCGGAGAGGGAGGAGAGAAGACCTCCCGAAGAGTGGAAGATCGACGCGGCAACAGGGGCGGCGGCCGCGGAAGAGGCCAGAAGACGCCGCTGTCAAGAGAGAAGACAAGCGGCGCCGGCTGGAAGAAGAGAAGAAGAGGCGGCGGCGCTGGCCAGGACGGGCCAGCGGCCGAAGAATGCGGCTGAGGACCGGAGAGGACTGCGGGGGAGGGAAGTAAAAGAGCATCACGAAGCTCCCCCCTGCAGCCTCTTCCAACGTAGCAGGTAGGCCCTCCGTGAGGCCCACCATATACCCCCCTCCCTAGACCGCCAGGGTTGTCGGGCGCTAGGCCCGTGGAGCATTGTCGGGCACTAGGCCCGTGGGTAATTAGGCGGGCACAAGGCCCGGGGCATTATAGCGGGCATTAGGTCCTATGAAAGGATTGCCCCATTAGTAGGTGTAAGTGGCCTGGGTACTAGGCCCAGGTCACTATATAATAAAGTAGGCGGGCAACTGCCCGAGCCACCCACCATATAAGGTGGTCTGGGCATTAGGCCCAGACCGCTAGGCGAGCCCCACAGACAGGCAGGCAAATAGGCCTGAGCCCCATAAAATGTGGTCTGGGCATTAGGCCCAGACCACTACCAGAGCCCACCGTTTGGCAGGCACCTAGGCCTGAGCCGCAGGTAAGACCCTGGGCGTTAGGCCCAGGGCCCTGAGCCCATTAGCTGCAGTGCAAACAGAGGCGGATGATTAGAGGTGTGAGCAGTGGTGGAGAGCTGTACGGCTTCCACCCATGAGGTAGTGGTCTCCCCAGTCACCGAGAAGAGGAGCTGGCCAGCTCTGGATAGGTAGCAGACATTTAAAGGGACAGCACTGTGTTTTGCTCTTGTGTATTTAGTCTGTGTTTGGTGTTCCGTGCAGGGCAAATGTTTAGTTTTTGTTATATCTGTCGCACTACACACACTGTAGGTTGAGGGTGATGCCGTTTTAGTATGTGTAGTTGCTTGACATAGGTTTAGGCCCTGCACGGCTGTGTTGTGTATCTCCTTACAGGGACCTGTAGGCGAGTGAGCGGACGAAGAGCAAGAGTGGACACGGTGAGGAATATCTGTGTGTACTGTCTCTCCCTGTTTGTCACTATCTATCTCCTTCCTTCTGGGCGGACGGTGAACCTTGCAACCCGGTGCAAGGACGGATCTTCACCTGGTGCGTGAGTACCGATAGGTGAAAATTCGGGATCTGAGGCCAAAAGTGCCAATGATGATCTTCACTTAAAACCTGAATTTATCCCCCGGTTCGGTAGGGCGCGTCGGTCGACGTGAGGAAGGACGGTACTCACCTCGTCTCCTTCCCCCTAGGTCATCGTGTCCGTGTTCTATTCGGAGGTTCCAGGACCGTCTGCTCAACACACGGCCTGAAGGTGAGAGGGTGCGACGCAAGGTAAGTAACAGACGTACACCTGCACGGCAGCAGGCATTGCACCGCACCCGCCCCTCACACCTTTAAAAAAAAAAAGCCATTTGAAACTTTTCAAACATTTTTTTTAAAAACATGAAATAAATAACAGAAAGCATGTTTTTTTTCAGCAAATTGATGCTCTAGGTCAGAGGTTCTCAAACTCGGTCCTCAGGAACCCCCACACATGTTTTCCAGGTCACCCAGCAGCTGCACAGGTGTAATCATTATTCACTGTTACATTTGAAAAGTTCCACTGGTTGTGCTAGTTATTTCACTTGCGATTCTGTGAGGAGACCTGGAAAACATGCACTGTTTGGGGTCCTGAGGACCGAGTTTGAGAACCTGTGCTCTAGGTTAATGAATTGGCCTAAAATATACCTGTAAATTATTTTTTAATCATTTAAGCCACTTTTTAAAAATTGGTTAAAATACACCTGTATCTCCCACCTGGAATATTAAAAACACCCATCCAAATATCACCCACATGTTTTAACCCATTATTTTGTATTTATTTCTGCAGACTATCACCCTAAACATTACAAGCAATTATTAAGCTAACTAAAAACTTCTTATTGTGTAATCAATCATTAGGGGGGTTATCCCAGAGGTTCTGATCCAAGTCCCAGATTTTTACCTTAAAATACAGATTTTCACAGATTTCGCACCTGAAAGAAAAAAGCTGTGTTAAATCCTATTGAAAGTGTACATGGCTAAATTTGCGTGGTTAATTGGAAACCAAAAACCACGCTTGGCCACGTTAACTCGCAAATCGGGTTAACAATTATCTATGCCCCAAAGGTTGCAAACCTCCACCTACACAAACCATGTTGTAATTCAAGAAATGCAAATTAATTTTTTTCTTTCCATGCAGCCAAATTAATAGTTACTTTTATATATAGAATACATATACTGGTTAGCTTTATTCCTTTACTGCAATTTAGAGTAGAGCTGGCATGTTCCCCCTCCAAACTTTAACTTGTCTGAAGATTGAAAAATATCCCCCAGCAGATTAGCATGGTGTTTGCCAGCGTGGTTTGCACCATCTAGCAGAAGTTATTCCTGTTTTTTTTTGTAAATTCCACATTCTGCAGATTCCAATAGAGCTGGGATCATCTACTGTATGTCACAGTGGTGTAACTAGGGTATTATGAGCCCAGGGCAAATTTGAAAAGGGAGCCCCCCCCCCCCCCCCCCGATGTGCGTGGTCACTTACAAATGGGGCGTGTCAACATGACACACCCCTTTATTTTCAAACTGAACAATCCTATCCATATGCACCTTAACCCCAGTAGTACCCCTTATACAGTACCCCCAGTATGCAGTTGTGGTCCCTCTTATGCAGGCCCATAGTAGTGCCCCTTATACAGTATCCCCAGTAGTGGTCCCCCTTATACAGCCCCCAATTAGTTCCCCTTACTCAGTACCCCCAGTAGTCCCCCCCCCCCAAATGCAGTGCCCCATGTAGTGTTCCCCCTTATGCAGTGCCCCCAGAAGCAGTCCCCACAATGCAGTGTGCCCAGTAGCGGTATCTCCTTATGCAGTGCCCTTTATATGGTGCCCCCAGTAGTAGTCCCCCCCATGCAGTTTTCCCAGTAGTGGTCCCCTTTTGCAGGCACCCTGTAGTGATCCCCCCTATCCAGTGCCCCCTGTAGTGGCACTTCCTAATATTGCCCCCAGTAGTGGTCCCCTGAGTGCAGTGCCTCTAGTAGTAGGCCCTCTTTTATAATGCCCCCAGTGGTTGTTCCCCCCCAAGTAGTAGTCCCCAGTAGAGGTTCCCCCTCCCGATTAAGTGCCCCCAGTAGTAGCCCCCCCCAGTAGAGATCCTCCCAATAATGGAGCCCCCAGTAGTAGCCCCCTCCTCCAGTAGAGGTCCCCCCAGTAGTAGCCACCCCACCCCCCCGTTGTGCAGATAGGTTAAAAATATATATATATTAAAAAATACTTACCTGAATCCACGCTGCTGCTGCTGCTCCTGCTCCTGTCCGCGACGACGCTCCCGCCCGCCTATCCGCCCAGGCTGTCGCACTAAGCATTATCAGTCCCATTACCCACTGCAGGAGCCGGACGGAAGTCCGGCTCTTGCAGTGGGTGCTGCAGCAGTCAATGAGAGTCTATCTGACTCTCTTTGGGTACTGTTTAACACACGCATCGCCGCCAGCGCTGGCGGCGATGCGTGTATTATGCACAGCCTGAGCCCGCCTCCTAGCGCTATTGGGCAAGCGCTCAGGGGGAGGGAACGGGCTCAGGTGTGAGGCACAGGACCGGCGCTGGAAGCCTAGCGCCGGTCCTGTATAAATGTATAGCGCTGACCGCACTCATTGCGGTCGGCGCTACACTGGCTAACTAGGGCGGGCGGGCCTGCACCGTGGCCGGTGGTGCCCCCCCGTGCCGCCGGTCCAACGGCGCCAAGGGCATGCACCCCGCTCGCCCTGCCCTAGTTACGCCACTGGTATGTCATTATGCTGTGTGATGTGGTTTGAATTCTGGCTGAACAAAAATGATAGGAAGAATTCTAGGACAAACACTTAAAACAAAATACTGGAGGAAAAACTTGTGAAATTCCACAGAATAAGGTGAATATTCCATAGAACAGATTTACGAAATTAGGGGTGAGCAGGTTCGGATTTCTGAAATCCGAACCCCCATGAGCCCCCCCCCGATCCGAGGCCGATCCGAGTCAGGCTCGACTTTTCCCGCCTGACTCGGATCTGAAATCGAGGAAAAACTTCATCATCCCGCCTTCCAGGTCTCGCGGGTTTTGGATTCTATATAAGGTACCCGCGTCGGTGCCATTTTCTCACTCGGCTGTGGACAGTGAGGGTGGGAGTTAGGGCTGGCTGGGCTGGGCTGTGTAGTGTAGTGTAGTATAGTGCAGTGTAGTGTTGTGCTGTGCTGTGCTCTGCTGTGCTGCTGTTGTCCATCAGGGCTGTGTCCACTCCTCCAAAGTCCATAGGGGCTGGCTGTGTTGTGCTGTGCTGCTGTTGTCCATAGGGGCTGTGTCCATTTCTCCAAAGTCCATAGGGGCTGGCTGTGTTGTGCTGTGCTGCTGTTGTCCATAGGGGCTGTGTCCACTCATCCAAAGTCCATAGGGGCTGACTGGACTGTGTTGTGCAGTCAGTTGTCCATAGGGGCTGTGTCCACTCCAAAGTCCTGTGCAGTGTCCCAGTCCTAAAGGGGTGCTGTAGTGTTGTCCAGGGGGTGCTCTGTCCATCAGGGGTGCTCCCCCCAAGTGCAAAAAAAATAAATATTTTTTCTGTGTTTGTGAATTGTGTGCGCAGTAGCCGCACGTGCATCAAAAAAGTAGCGCCAAGCATGCGCCTGTGTCATAAGTAAAGGGCCGGCTGGCTCATCCGTTAAAGAGTGCTGTAACCCCCAAAGTGCACTCCAAACAAAATAAAAAATAATTTTTTGTGTTTGTGAATTGTGTGCGAAGTAGCCACACGTGCATCAACAGAGTAGCGCCAAGCGTATGCCTGTGTCATAAGTGAAGGGCTGGCTGGTTTGACCATCAAAGGGTGCTGTAACCCCCAAAGTGCACTCCAAACAAAATAAAAAATTATTTCTGTGTTTGTGAATTGTGTGCACTGTGGCCGTACGGTTATCAACAAAGTAGCGCCAAGCGTGCGCCTGTGTCATACGTAAAGGGCTGGCTGGCTTGACCATTAAAGGGTGGTGTAATCCCCAAAGTGCACTCCAAACAAAATAAAAAATTATTTTCTGTGTTTGTGAATTGTGTGCACTGTGGCTGCACGTGCATCAACAAAGGAGCAGTGCCAAGCGTGCGCCTGTGTCCCATAAGTAAAGGGCCGGCTGGCTTGTCCATTAAAGGGTGCTGTAACCCCCAAAGTTCACTCCAAAAAAAATAAAAAAATTATTTTCTGTGTTTGTTGATAACCGTACGGCCACAGTGCACACAATTCACAAACACAGAAAATAATTTTTTATTTTGTTTGGAGTGCACTTTGGGGGTTACACCACCCTTTAACAGATGAGCCAGCCAGCCCTTTACTTATGACACAGGTGCACACTTGGCACTACTTTGTTGATGCACGTGCGGCCACAGTGCACACAATTCACGGTCAAGCCAGCCGGCCCTTTACGTAAGACACAGGCGCACGCTTGGTGCTACTTTGTTGATAACCGTACGGCCACAGTGCACACAATTCACAAAGTAGCGCCAAGCGTGCGCCTGTGTCATACGTAAAGGGCCGGCTGGCTTGACCGTTAAAGGGTGGTGTAACCCCCAAAGTGCACTCCAAACAAAATAAAAAATTATTTTCTGTGTTTGTGAATTGTGTGCACTGTGGCCGCACGTGCATCAACAAAGTAGTGCCAAGCGTGCACCTGTGTCATAAGTAAAGGGCTGGTTGGCTCATCTGTTAAAGGGTGGTGTAACCCCCAAAGTGCACTCCAAACAAAATAAAAAATTATTTTCTGTGTTTGTGAATTGTGTGCACTGTGGCAGCACGTGCATCCTCAAAGCAGCAGCGCCAAGCATGCGTCTGTCTATTAAAGGGTGGTGTAACCCCCAAAGTGCACTCCAACAAAAATAAAATATTTTCTTCTGTGTTTGTGAATTGTGTGCACTGTACGTGCATCCTCAAAGCAGCAGCGCCAAGCGTGCGTCTGTGTGTTAAAGGGTGGTGTAACCCCCAAAGTGCACTCCAACAAAAATAAAATATTTTCTTCTAAGAAGATATCACAAATCCCCAAGGAGAGTACAAGTGTGGTGGCGGTTGCGATGCCTGACCTTCCCAGCACTGGACGGGAAGAGGTAGCTCTTTCCACCATTTGCACGCCCCCTGCAAGTGCTGAAAGGAGCACCCACAGCCAACTTGCTGATATGCAAATTGAAGATGTCACTGTTGAAGAACAACAGGATGAGGATACTGGTGTAGCTGGCGCTAAGGAGGAAGTTGGTGAGGAGGATTCTGATGGTGATGTGGTTTGTTTAAATCAGGCTCCGGGGGAGACAGTTGTTGTTGTCCGTGGGATGAAAAAGCCCATCACGGTCATGCCTGGGCAGAAGACCAAACATTCCACCTCTTTGGTCTGGCAATATTTCTATCCAAATCCGGACAACAACTGTCATGCCATATGTACCATATGTAAAGGTGAAATAAGTAGGGGTAGGGACGTTAATCACCTAGG
The DNA here is from genome assembly GCA_031769625.1 of Taudactylus pleione. Classification (NCBI taxonomy): domain Eukaryota; kingdom Metazoa; phylum Chordata; class Amphibia; order Anura; family Myobatrachidae; genus Taudactylus; species Taudactylus pleione. The sequence continues at coordinate 1,168,751 of JAUIMM010000965.1, read as the reverse complement.
AACATCCTCCCATATACGGCACCTGCAGCGCGTTCATAAAAAGTTACTGTCAAGTTCAGAAACTTTGGCTAAGACCATAAGCAGTCCAGGGACACCTAAATCCCGTTGTCCTGTTGTATCCAAGCGCCTGCAAACCACACCGTCAACTCCCTCCTTGTCAATTTCCTCCTTAGTCAGGATCGGAAGTAGTCCTGCAGGCCATGTCACTGGCATGACTGACTCTCCTATCCGGGATTCCTCCGGAGGATCCTGCATTGCTACGCCTACTGCTGCCGCTGCTGCTGTTGCTGCTGGGAGTCTTTCATCATCCCAGAGAAGAAGTAGGAACACCACTACTTTTATTAAACAATTGACCAACAGTCCTTAGCAAGGAGGATTAAGTACGACAGCAGTCATACTGAAGCAAAACGTATAACTGAGGCCTTGACTGCTATGTTGGTGTTAGATGTGCGTCCGGTATCCGCCATTAGTGCAGTGGGATTTAGACAATTGACGGAGGTAGTGTGTCCCCGGTTCCAAATCCCGTCTAGATTCCACTTCACTAGGCAGGCGATACCGAGACTGTACAAAAACATCAGAAAAAGTGTCCTCAGGGCCTGATTCAGACCCACTCGCGAGCGGCTGTCCGCTCGCAAGTGGGTCGATGGTCTGCACTGAGCATGCGCACGACGGAGGGAGCTCCGTCGTGCGCATGTGCCAGACACGACGAGCGAAGGACTTTCCTTCGCTCGTTGTGTCCGATCAAAGGGGGCGTGCTGTCAATGTTGATTGACAGCACGCCCCCTTTGGTGGGCGTGCCTCCCTGACGGGGGCGTTCCCACGGGAACGCCTCCCGTCAGAAGCCGGCCCACTGACATCACTAGTGATGTCAGTGGGAGTGATTTTGGCTCTGATAGAGCCAAAATCACTCCGGAGCTTGCGGTTGAAAACCTCAACCGCAGGCTCCGGCTCGCAATTTCGATGGTCGCGATGGTCACGACCATCGCGGCCATCAAAATGCACGCTCGTATAGCCTGTGGGTGGTGACCCACAGCTATACGAGCGTCCAGGAGGACGCTCCATGAAAATGGAGCCCGGCCCTCATGCAGAGCGTGCGCTCTGCTCAGAGCGTACAGCTCTGAATGAGGGCCTCAGTGTCCTGAAAAATGCGGTTGTACCCAATGTCCACTTAACCACGGTCATATAGAATAAGGACTATATGACTGTGACAGCCCATCAGTTCAGACACTGCCAGCTTGAGTCAGGTCATTCCCCTCATCAGGCTTTTGCAGAAGCAGCTGTAGAAAGTGAAGGAGGAGCTAATACGGAGCGATTCCGCTCGGCATGTGGGACTTGTGGATGAAGCCCTTCATTCGCTTTGCCAGGATTCCAGGGTGGTCAATCTGTTGAAATCAGACCACTACATTTTGGCCACCGTGCTCGATCCTAGGTTTAAAGCCTATGTGGTGTCTCTCTTTCCGGCAGACACAAGCCTGCAGAGGTGCAAAGACCTATTGGTAAAAACACTGTCAGCTGAAGTGGAACGTGACACGTCAACAGCTCCTTCTTCATTTTCTCCCGCAACTGGGGCTGCCAGGAAAAAACTTAGGTATCCTAAGCAACCCGCTGGCGGTGATGCAGGGCAGGCAGGACCAAGTTTGGACATCTGGTCCGGACTGAAGGACCTGGCAACAATTTCTGACATGTCTACTGTCACTGCATAGGATACTGTCACCATTGACAGAATGGTGGAGGATTACATCGGTGACAGCATCCAAGTAGGCATGTCAGACAGTCCATACCTGTACCTGCAGGAAAAAGAGGCAATTTGGAGGCCCCTGTACAAACTGGCTCTATTTTACCTGAGTTGCCCCCCCTCCAGTGTGTACTCCGAAAGAGTGTTTAGTGCAGCCGGGAACCTTGTCAGCGAAAGGCGTAGGAGGTTGCTTCCACAAAATGTGGAGAAGATGATGTTCATAAAAATGAATTATCAACTCTTCCAGGGAGACCAGCCTCCAGAACGTACAGAGGGACCTGTGGTGGTGGATTCCAGCAGGGACGAATTAATACTCTGTGAGGATGAGGATGTACACAACACTGAAGAGTGTGAGGAATCAGTGGATGAGGAGGATGAGGACGACATCTTGCCTCCGTAGAACCAGTTTGTGCAGGGACAGATTAATTGCCAGCTTGTTTTGTGGGGGCCCAAATGAACCAATCATTTCAGCCACAGTCGTGTGGCAGACCCTGGCGCTGAAATGATTGGTTTGTTAAAGTGTGCATGTCCTGTTTATAGTACAACATAAGGGTGGGTGGGAGGGCCCAAGGACAATGCCATCTTGCACCTCTTTTTTTTTCTTTGCATTATGTACTGTTTGGGGCCTAGTTTTTCAAACTGCCATCCTGTCTGCTACTGCAGTGTCACTCCTAGATGGGCCACGTGTTTGTGCCGCCCACTCGTATCTCTTAGCATAGTCATCCAGCTACCTCAGTGCAACCTTTTGGACATAAAAACACTATTGTGAGGTGTGAGGTGTTCAGAATAGACTGGAAATGAGTGGAAATTAAGGTTATTGAGGTTAATAATAGCATAGGAGCAGAAAAACCTACAAATTCTGTGATTTTAGCTGTTTTTATGCTTTTTTTAAAAAAAATACAGATCCAAAACACAAAACCCAGAACCCAAAACACGGAAGGGTGGTTTTGGCAGAACCAATCCAGATCCAAACACGATGAAAGATCCAGATCCAAAACCAAAACACGAAAAGTGGCCAGTGCACACCCCTATACGAAATTAATTTACTATGAATTTCACCCATCTCTAGAAGAAAGAATAAGGTGATACAATACAGTGCAACAGGCCACATACTGCCCCTCAAGCTTTCACTTGCAGCCCTCAGTTCCATCCTGCTTTATTATTATATTTGTTCAGAGCAGGCCCTAGCCAAATTAGTGCCCTAGGCAAGACTGTGGGTGGTGCCCCCCTCCCCGTGTGATTCTGAAAGGGGGTGTGGCCTCATGGAAGGGGTCCTCACCTAGCACAGCACCCCCTATCCCAACACAGCGCAGTATCAGCACCCACCCTCACCCACCACCCCTATCCCAGCAGAGCACCCCTCTCCCAGCAGTAAGCACCACAGCACCCCAGGCCTCTCCCAGTTCCAAACTTACTTCACTTGAGCACAGCCTGCAGAGCCATCTGACGCAAGCCATGGGCGGCGGACCCGATTTCCCGGTCTCAGGCTGGCAGACCGCAGTTATGTGTGATGATTGCTGGAGGCGTAGGTCAGAGCCGTTAGGTGTGACCTACTACTCTGTTCTCCGCAAACGCCCATGGTGCAGCAGCCCTCCCACTACCATTTATTTATAGTCCTGAATGAGCCTCTGCCCATGCGCAGAAGCTCATTCTGATTGTGTGACGCCCCAGAGCTGGCCCGGCGCAAACCACTAGCCACTGTCCAGGTGCCCTCCCCTGCAAACTGCCGCTGGCTGTTCCGCTGCTGCCCACTCACTGTTAGCTGCTGCCAGGCCCAATTGGAGCTCACCTGACAGTAGCAGCTGCCAGAGTCTCTGCTCAGCCAACAGCAGGTGCCCCAGCCATGCCTGCACCAAAGTTCCACCAATCCTAGGTGGCTTGGATGACCCTAGGCATTCCAAATGCCCTAGGCAGGGCCAGATTAAGGGGGGGGTGACAGGGCCGGTCGTCCCTGGGCCCCCACACATGGTGGGGCCCCCACTAGCAGCTGTGTGCTGTCTGCACCTGCCGCTAGTGTCCCCTCCGCTAGTGTAGTGTAGACCGCAGTGAGTGCAGCCACACTACACAGTGACATACACGCAGCCGCCGCCGGCAGCTGTGTGTATGCTACAGCAGCCGATGAGAGTCACACAGACTCTCATTGGCTGCTGCGTCAGCTGAGGGAGTCGGCTGGAGCTCACTCATGAACTCTGCCTTCCGGCTTCTCCCTGCAGCTGGTGATGATGGGAGAGACATCATGACGCTGACGTCTCTCCCATCTGTGCAACAGAAGAGCCGGGAGTTGCGTCAGGAGCGGGGGTTCAGGTACTTTTTTTTTTGCGTGTGTGTGTGGGGCAGCACTGTCACTGCATAGGGGGGAGCGCTACAGGCGTCCCTGTATAGGGAGGCCACTTCATGGGGGCACTGTATAGGGGGGAATGTGCTACTGGGGGCAATGCATAGGGGGGGCTACTACTGGGGGCACTGTATAGGGGGGACTACTACTGGGGGCACTGTATAGGGGGGACTACTACTGGGGCAGAGCATGGGGGGACTACTACTGGGGGCACTGTATAGGAGGGAACTACTACTGGGGGCAGAGCATGGGGGGACTACTACTGGGGGCACTGTATGGGGGGACTACTACTGGGGGCAGAGCATGGGGGGACTACTACTGGGGGCACTGTATAGGGGTAGACTACCACTGGGGGCAATGCTTTTGGGGGAATACTACTGGGGCACTATATAAAGGACACTGCATAGGGGAGATTACTACTGGGGCACTGTATAGGGGTGGACTACTACTGAGGGCAATGCATAGGGGGGCAACTACTGCGGGCACTGTATAGGGGGGACTACTACTGGGGGTAGAGCATGGGGGGACTACTACTAGGGGCACTGTATAGGGGTGGACTATTACTGGGGGCAATGCTTTTGGGGGAATACTACTGGGGCACCATATAAAAGACACTGCATAGGGGAGATTACTACTGGGGGCACTGTATAGGGGTGGACTACTACTGCGGGCAATGCATAGGGGGGAAACTACTGCGGGCACTGTATAGGGGGGGACTACTACTGGGGACAAAGCATGGAGGGACTACTACTGGGGGCACTGTATAGGGGTGGACTACTACTGCGGGCAATGCATAGGGGGGAAACTACTGCGGGCACTGTATAGGGGGGGACTACTACTGGGGACAAAGCATGGGGGGACTACTACTGGGGGCACTGTATAGGGGTGGACTATTACTGGGGGCAATGCTTTTGGGAGAATACTACTGGGGCACTATACAAAGGACACTGCATAGGGGAATTTACTACTGGGACACTGTATAGGAGTGGTCTACTACTTCGGGCAATGCATAGGGGGGAACTACTACTGAGGGCAATGCATAGGGAGGACAACTATGGCGGGCACTGTATAGGGGGGACATATAAGGGGCACTGCATAGGGCAGACCAATACTGGGGGCACTGCATAAGGGGCACTACTACAGGGGGCACTGCATAGGGAGGACTACTACAGGGGGCACTGCATAAGAAGCACTGCATAGGGGGGACCATTACTGGGGACATTGCATAAGGGGCACTTCTACAGTGGGCATTTCAAGAGGGGCATTAAGGTGACTAGAAAGAAAAAAAAATCCTAGGGTGATGAGAAATGGTGGTATATAGGGGCCCCCACAAGTTTGTTGCCTAGGGACCTTAATCTGGCCCTGGCCCTAGGCATTTTCTTAGTTTGTCTATGCCTAGGCCCGGCTCTGTATTTGTTTGTCATACCTTATAATGCTTTTTTAAAAGGCCTGTAAAAATATTATTACATATAGGTGTCTATTTCGTTGATTAAATATAATAATTTAGATTACTACTGAGGTGAAGGATAATGTGCGGCACTTTTGAAGATTAGAGGGCAATCCAGTGCTGCCTCAAAAGTATATCAGGTTGCCTATCACTGATATAGGGGCTTAATTTAGATATGAGATACTATCTGTGGGGCAAACATTTAAGTTTTTCCATTTTCATGCATAGCAAATAGCGTATGTATTTAGATTTAATCTTAGACTTTTGTCCAGGATTGTAATTAGAACTTTGTTGGCTCCATAGCAATTGAAATGGCTCCAGTGCTTTCTAAAGAGACATATATCTCCACAGCAACTGTTCATTTTATGCCCCATAGTACTTTCCAAGTTCATGTTATGCCCAATAATAGTGCCCCAGTTACTTCTATGTCCCATAGTTGTGTCCTAGTTAACAATATGCCACACAAGTGCCACCAGTTAATATTATAGCACAGTATTGTGAGCTCAATTAACATTACGCCATATTGTAATGCCCCTAGTTTACATTATGCCAAACAGTGCCAACAGTACACATTATGCCTCACAGTGCCCCCAGTTAACTTTATGCCACAGTGTCTCCAGTTTACATTATGCCACACAATTCCCCCAATTTATGTTATGCCACATTGTAATTCCCCCTGTTCGCATTATGCCATACTGTGTCCCCAATTCACATTATGCCGCACAGTGCCCCTAACTCACATTATGCCACACAGTGTCCCCAATTCACATTATGCCACACAGTGCCCCCAATTCACATTATGCCATGCAGTACCCCCAGTTTACATTATGTTACACAGTGCCCCCACTTCACATTATGCCATGCCACAATGTCTCCAGTTAACATTATGCCACATAGTGCCTACAATTCACATTATGGTACATTGCAATTCCCCAGTTCACATGATGCTATGAATTACCTCCATTTCCTATTACTATAGCCCATAGTAATGTCCCTAGTTCACATTATGCCACACAGTGACCCCCAATTCACATGGATTTCTTTAAACATTGTTAAAAACAGCTAAATAATTTGGACCTAAATATAGGAACATATAGTAACATTCATTTCCAGTCATTTTTAACCACCTCATAGCACCTGAAATCACCAGGGAAGGACTTAAATGCAATCCAAAACATGCAAAATCAGGTTCTTAGATCAGAGTTCTGAATTTGGCGAGAAGACCTGAGTCTGGACTCAGTTCTACTCGGAATCCCAAAGTGATCCAAGCCAGGACTTGGTTCGACTCGGAACCCCAAAGTTCGGGTGTGTTAGGTTTTTAGCAAATCTGAACCACTCATCTCTACTTTATAATAAATGTGTATGGTGGCGGGATTAGAAAATATGGGTGATGCCATCTGAGCCAGATACCAACATGCTTTAGAACCCATTACATTACATTTTAGATGGTAGAGTCTCACAGCTATGTATGGTGTCATTAATAAAACAAACTTTTAAAGTATATTGGAAGAGGGGGCTAAAACTGTGAATAATTATGAAATATCACCAAATTATTAATTACAAACCTTTATGATTATGAAGTTGCTAGAAAACCACAGTTTTAATTGATGAGTTGCTATCCCTTTTTTCAATGTTCTGCATATAATAATCAGATGTAATAAGGGCCCACTAACACAGAACCTTGAGGCTTTCACAGGACAGCTTCCAAGTGATACAAGCTGTGTATTGCCACATTACTCAAACTTCGCACCAAACATGCTCACTGGCAGATTGCAGCGCATCAACTACATAAACAGGATATACCCGGGTACCATGGACCCTACTCCTCATTACATTGGGTGAAACTTTTTGGCCTTGCACACCACTGGACAGAGACATGATCAATACCATCACAAAGACCTTAAAAGTGGGAACAGAATGCAATTAAAATGCAAGCAATGAAAGGGATTGAGCTTTCAGACAGCATTGCAAAAATCCATCTAGTCTTGATGAGAGTAATGGGGAAAAAAATTTGAATGCTTAATTGAATCACAGAAGTTCCTCAGAACAAGTTGACTTATATGTGATGGTATGACAATTGAAGAACAGACCTTCCTCTCTTAGCAGCAGAAAATATAAAATCTGAAATGCACAAAGCCCTAATGTAGTATACCTGGTAACAGACTCAGGAGCGCTAACAACAGCAGCATTTAGTAAAAAAAAAGGAATATATTTAATGGTGTCGCTTTTATTAACAAACTGCACTTGCTAGCGACTAACCTACCACACAGTTAGTAGTATTGGCAGCACAAAGGAACTCATGTAGAATTGGCAGGGCTTCCCTACATATATACAGGGGCGCCCAAAAAAGTGGGTATGGCCTCATGTAAATGGGTGTGGCCTAATGTGAAAAGCCATGCCCACAAGCCACTCCCCCTGTTTCAGTCATGCTGGGCGCATGCCCACCGCTCCAGGAGCTGATGGGCTTGTCCACAGTCCTTCTCTCCAGTGAATAACCACAGCAAGCATGTGAATGAGCATTTTCTTACCTATATGATTTCTCTGCAACAGAGAACCTCTGAACAAACTGATCCTCCCTGGACAGGCAGTGTCTTGAGTTGGTATTTACTATTCATGCACGAGATCCCATGGTCTGGAAGTCACCTGTATGTGTCGCAATAAAACCAATGTCATTGTCATGCAACAGAGGTACAACCAGATAATAAATGTGGGTTTCCCATATCAAACATATTTATATTAATAAAATATATTTGCTAATTTGGTACCATTTGCATCAGTAATATGATTTCATTAGAATTGTTGTCTTACTGATGACTACTGTCCCCCAGTTGTTTCTTCTAATAGTACCAGCGGTCCTACCATCCTCTACCATGTATCACACAGGACACACACTATAATGCATCACTATATACTATAAGGCCTCCCCCCCTTCCCCGGTTATACCTTTTGGAAAAGAAAGATGCTGATGGGCTGGAGAGAAAGAGACTGAAGGGCAGGAGAGTATGACACTGAGGGGCAGGAGAGTGTGACACTGAGGGGCAGGAGAGTGTGACACTGAGGGGCAGGAGAGTATGACACTGAGGGTCAGGAGAGTGTGACACTGAGGGGCAGGAGAGTATGACATTGAGGGGCAGGAGAGTGTGACACTGAGGGGCAGGAGAGTGTGACACTGAGGGGCAGGAGAGTATGACACTGAAGGGCAGGAGAGTGTGACACTGAGGGGCAGGAGAGTATGACACTGAGGGGCAGGAGAGTGTGACACTGAGGGGCAGGAGAGTGTGACACTGAGGGGCAGGAGAGTATGACACTGAGGGGCAGGAGAGTCTGACACTGAGGGGCAGGAAAGTATAACACTGAGGGGCAGGAGAGTATGACACTGAGGGGCAGGAGAGAAAAAGGTTGAGGGGCAAGAGAGAAAGAGGTTGAGGGGCAGGAAAGAGAGAACGCCGAGGGGCAGGAGCATAAGACGACAAGGGGCAGGAACATAAGAGGCTGAGGGGCAGGAGAGAGAGAGGCTGAGGGGCAGGAGAGAGAGAGGCTGAGGGGCAGGAGAGGGAGACTGAGGGCAGGAGAGAGAGAGAGAGAGAGAGACTGAGGGCCAGGAGAGAGAGAGAGAGACTGAGTGCCAGGAGAGAGAGAGAGAGAGAGACTGAGGGCCAGGGGAGAGAGAGAGACTTAGGGCCAGGAGAGAGAGAGATTGAGGGGCAGGAGGGGGAGACCCAGGGGCAGGAGAGAGAGACCCAGGGGCAGGAGATAGACACTAAGGGGACAGACACAGGAAAATCCAAAAGATTGTGTCCCCCCATCGAGAAGAGGTTCTGCAGCAGCAGAGCCCCGCCACCCCCCCTTCCCCCGGAAGAGGTTCTGCAGCAGCTGAGCCCTCTCCCCCCCCGGTTGTACCTTTCGCTGAACACACAGTATCTCAGCGCCATTTGCTCCTGGATGTGCAGCGGTTGGGGCGCCATGCTGTGGATGTGCGGCAAGATGAGGAGCCCCGCGGTCACTGGCCATAGGGCGCGTCTACGGAGAGCAGCTGCTGCAGCAGCTGTAGCATCCGGCCCAGCTAATACCACCACACAATCACCACCCCGGCTGCCAGGCAGCATCCAATGGAAGCATACGCCAGGACAGGGGGGGAGGAGACTCCCAGGCAGCCAACCCAGCCCCGTTCTGCCTGAGTTCCTCAAGCAGTCATCCCCGATTGTCATCTCTCCACTCTGCCCCCTCCTTAGGCTGTGAAGTTAAAGTTTAACTTCACAGCCTGGGGAGGGGTCAGAGTGAAGAGGAGACAATCGGGCTGGCTGCCTAAGCGGCCCCGTTACTTACCCTACCTGCCGCCGCCGGCCGCAGATCCGCTGCTCTCTTTTCTGGGTGCTGGCAGCATAGGAGACAGCTCCCTTCAACCGTAAATAAGGCCCCTTGTCACGAGAAGAGGTGGGCTGCGGGCAGCAGAGCTCTAGGCTAACTGTGACAGGCAGCCGGGCTGCCTGTCATGCTAAAACAAAGTGACAGCTGGATGACGCAATTCGGGGGGGCGGGGCCACAATTGACAAGCGTCCACACACACCAATCGGCCCACCGGGATTCTTCCCGATAAAAGTAATGGCCAATCCGCCCTTGTACAGGGGTGTAGAGAGGATGTATGGTCCCGGGGAAAGGAATGGCCTAGCCTATTAGTAGGAGGTGAGGCCATGCCCCCTTAGGATTTGCTTACCAAAAAAACCTTTCGCAGCGCTGCTCGCTGGGTAGGGGGGCACTTTGAGCCCCCCAACCCGGCACAAAGTCACCGAGGGCCGCGATCAGTGTGATCGCTCTACCCCACAGGCATAGGAGGTTGCTATGACTGCTAAGCAGTCTGACACTGCAGCTCAGCACACAACAGCGTGTGCTGGGCTGCTGTGATTTAAGAGGGAGGGGTGCTGGGCCCCCTCAGCAGCCCGACTCTGGGTGCCTCTGCCTATATATCTGTCCGTTATTACCCAGTTTTGTTGTATTAATGTTCCCAATTGTAAAGCGCAACGGAATATGCTGCGCTATTTACAGGGGGTGTATTTCCCAGGCCTGCAACAATTATTATTGCAGGCCGATTATTGCAAGAGTAAAAGCTAATTAGTGAGAAAAAGACTAAAGGACCTATTCATCATCACTTAATGTATACAAAAGCAGGTGAAAAATAAAATTTTTAGTATAATTTAAGTGTCAGCCCCATTCATCATTCTTGTAATGTAGGAGACATCACAGATCTCTCCTGGTTACAATTGTGGTGTGATAATTTCCGCAGTCCCTATAGGGTGTTTGATCCTAACGGGCAGGAACATACACCTGCGTGGGGGGACGACGCTAGGTGCTAGCGGGGCAGATCATACACCCAATGGGGGTGCTAGCGAACCAGATTGTACACCTGCGGGGGGGGGGGTGCTGACAGGCCAGATGGTACACCATTGGGTGGTGATGGACGTTTGCTGGTGGCCCAGATCGTACACCTGAATGGGGAGGCGGGTGGGGAGGGGTGGCCAGACCTGACACCAGAGTCTGCGGGGGAGAGGAGGTGAGACAGCAGCTTTTCAGAAATGATACTTTGTTAGTGGGGCATGATGAATATCTCCAAAAGATTTTTTAAAACTAACTCGCAGCGAGTTTAAAACATAATTATCACTAGTGATAATTATGTCATGATGAATAGGCCCCCAAGAGTCAGGAAAAGATAGGGAATGGGTCCACATTCATTGTTAAACTGCCCTGAAAAGAAAAAGTGCAACCCTTATAATCTGGCCGCATCTAAATGCCTCCTCCAACCCTGTCTCTGCCCCATTCACAGTGGTAAATATGACTCATTCTGCATGCATATGGCAAATTGGTATGCATGCACAGTGAGATAAAGCACATTAAGCAGGGAAGAAACTAATCAGTAAAATCCATGACAATTCCAGACAATTACCCCAAACATTTCCTATTAGTTCCTAGTATAAAATTCTACACATATAATAAAGTTGTAATGGTTGTGTCCGTAGATAGAAATTTTTTTGCAGAAATTTACACCTTGGGACTGTGCGCCTGATTCAGACCCGCTCATGAGCGCATAGCGCTCGCAAGCGGGTCAATGGTGGGTTACTGTTAACGTTCCGCGCGCATGTGCAAGCTCCGGAGCGAGAGATAAATTAAATCGCTCCGGGACTCACTACAAAAGGGGCGGCTGTCGATGTTGATCGACAGCTCGCCCCGTTTTGTAGGTGGGGAGGGGATGTGGCTACACAAACGGAGGCGTTCCCGAAGGAACACCTGCCGTTTGTGGGAGGCACCACTGACATCACCAGTGATGTCAGTGGAGAGCTTCCTGCTCTGTTAGAGCAGGAAGCTCTCTGGGGCTTGCGACGGATGAGACCCTACCACAAGGGTCTCGTCGCAAGCCCCGACGGTCGCAATGGTCGCGACCATCGTGACCATCACCTGGCCGCTCGCAAAAGCTCAGGCCCTGTGTATGAACTATGGAGACGAATTTGTCTTTCTGAACTTTTGTTTGTCTGTCTGCCTGCAACATCACACAAAAATTACGGGATCATTTTGGATTGAATTTTCAATATTAAATAGCTTAGTCAACTAAAATAAAGAGGTATGTATTATCTTAATCTGGGAGAGGAGTAATAAAGGAAACACCAGATGCTTGACACTCAGCGCGTGCAGTGTGCAGGCTCCTCAACCCAAAAATGACTAGATGTACATAAATAAAAAATTTTTGGGGACAAATAAACTTTTAGGGACTGTTTATGAACTATGGCGACAAATAATATATACATATTTTGTACACCCCAAATGCTAACAGTTATATATGTATGCATATAAAAATACATAGATATATATATATATATATATATATATATATGTCAAGATCTATTTCGCAGGAAAAATCAACTATATATTAAGCACTAATCAGGCAGCTTATCTTGACTCATGAAGTTGCAGTATACATGTCAATCCAGTAGATGGTGCTCCAAGACAAATACTACATATCATAGAGTCGTTGCTCATTTTGCTTGCAACCTTTAAGTGTTACTGTAGGTTAAGTAGCAACAGATTTGGGATCTGTGCAGGGAGCACGGTTGGTAGTGCACAGCAGGTAGTGTTATCAGAGTGGCTCTGTGCTGGTTGCTGGGGGCATGGCACCCTCTACTGGCTTGTACCCTAGCCACCTGTGAAATCAGAGTATAGGTGGGGTCGGCCCTGCATTTGTGAGTGATGAAGTAAAATTGTTCTGGAGGAATAACTGTGGGCAGCTGAAATGTAGGTAATATGGATCATTTGCTGATATTATATTTATGCCCAAATTGGAAACTATGTAACTATCCAAAATGGCCTTGTCTCAGAGATTCATAACCAATGCTCTAGTTCCAAGGTAGTAGCTAGAACAAGCTAAATCACATTTAAATGCTTTAGTGAATAAGCCACCCTTTACATCTTTTCTTTGTAGTGCCGGATTTAACACACCGGTTGTTGATTGTCGAGTGTTCAATAGAGAGCACTGCAGTATTTCTATGGAACACACAAATAAATTATAATACATTACATACAGTGCTGTATAAACAATGACTGTAGTACATATAGAGCACAAGTTTAGAAAAAAATAATTAACTTAATATGTGTAATGGATGAGGCAAAAATTATTTCAGTGAAGGGTTAAAAAATTACTAATATGGGTAAAACTAAAAATATAAACTGTCATAGAAATCTGTGAGTATAATGTCAAGCTATAACTGGAGACTGAATTCAGCGCTATCTCACATTTTGCAAAGTAAAAACTGTTAGAGGCACATTTATCAATAATCTGGGCTTGGACCCGATAATCAAACATTCTTATGAATCAAAGAGAATTACCATAAATATAATCTGCATTTACCAAAATTAAGTAACGCCTGCATTTATCAAATGCCGGGACAGGGGCTCCTTCCCTACAATGTATAAAAAATAAAGTGATTGCTAAGAGATCACTTTACTTTCTGGTTCAGAGCCTGGTACAGCTACTGCACATGCACTGTCATCAAACCATACATGTGGTAGCGGACACTACCTTTGGGGGATCCTTTGGTTCCCTCTACAGGAAAAGTTTTCATAATGTACCCCTAGGCTACAATGGCTAACACGCCATCTTATTATGGCCTTAGCTGCTGGGGCCAAGCTCCGTAATCTGAATCTGAAGATTGGTAAATTTCACATTAGCAATCCCCATAGAAACCTAACGGGGCTTCTTTTGCGATCGAAAACGGGGGACAGACTGTACATACATTAAGGGGATGCTTAATATTTGTATATATGTATGTACATATGCTTATAGTCATTTAAGTACTATGGCAATTTAAGAAGACCACAAAATGGTAGGGTTTGCATTTTTGTAATGGAAATTTATCTGTGACAGTATTATACTGTGTTATTAATAAAATCCATGTGCAAATTGTTTTCAGCATCAGAGAATGTTTAACATGCAAAAAGTCTAAAAAATGTAAATAAGGAAAATATTGTTATTTGTAATTATTGACAGTAAGTTTGTGAATGTCATAAACTAGGGGTGTGCACCGGCCACTTTTCGAGTTTGGTGTTTTGGTTTTGGATCTGGATCTTTCTTCGTGTTTTGGATCTGGATTGGTTTTGCCAAAACCACCCTTCCGTGTTTTGGGTTCTGGGTTTTGTGTTTTGGATCTGTATTTTTTTTTAAAAAAGCATAAAAACAGCTAAAATCACAGAATTTGTAGGTTTTTCTGCTCCTATGCTATTATTAACCTCAATAACCTTAATTTCCACTCATTTCCAGTCTATTCTGAACACCTCACACCTCACAATAGTGTTTTTATGTCCAAAAGGTTGCAGCCAGGTAGCTGGATGACTATGCTAAGCGACACGAGTGGGCGGCACAAACACGCGACCAATCTAGGCGTGATACTGCAGTGGCAGACAGGATGGCAGTTTGAAAAACTAGGCCCCAAACTGTACATAATGCAAAGAAAAAAAGAGGTGCAAGATGGAATTGTCCTTGGGCCCTCCCACCCACCCTTATGTTGTATAAACAGGACATGCACACTTTAACAAACCAAACATTTCAGCGCCAGGGTCTGCCACACAACTGTGGCTGAAATGATTGGTTCATTTGGGCCCCCACAAAACAAGCTGGCAATTAATCTGTCCCTGCACAAACTGGTTCTACGGAGGCAAGATGTCGTCCTCATCCTCCTCATCCACATATTCCTCACCCTCTTCAGTGTGTACATCCTCATCCTAACAAAGTATTAACTCGTCCCCACTTGAATCCACCACCACAGGTCCCTCTGTACGTTCTGGAGGCTGGTCTCCCTGGAAGAGCTGATAATTCATTTTGATGAACATCATCTTCTCCACATTCTGTGGAAGCAACCTCCTACGCCTTTCGCTGACAAGGTTCCCGGCTGTACTAAACACTCTTTCGGAGTACACACTGGAGGGGGGGCAACTCAGGTAAAATAGAGCCAGTTTGTACAGGGGCCTCCAAATTGCCTCTTTTTCCTGCCAGTACAGGTATGGACTGTCTGACATGCCTACTTGGATGCTGTCACCGATGTAATCCTCCACCATTCTGGCATATGCAGTGACAGTAGACATGTCAGAAATTGTTGCCAGGTCCTTCAGTCCGGACCAGATGTCCAAACTTGGTCCTGCCTGCCCTGCATCACCGCCAGCGGGTTGCTTAGGATACCTAAGTTTTTTACTGGCGGCCCCAGTTGCGGGAGAAAATGAAGAAGGAGCTGTTGACGTGTCACGTTCCGCTTCAGCTGACAGTGTGTTCACCAGCAGGTCTTTGCACCTCTGCAGGCTTGTGTCGGCCGGAAAGAGAGACACCACATAGGCTTTAAACCTAGGATCGAGCACGGTGGCCAAAATGTAGTGGTCTGATTTCAACAGATTGACCACCCTGGAATCCTGGCAAAGCGAATGAAGGGCTTCATCCACAAGTCCCACATGCCGAGCGGAATCGCTCCGTCTTAGCTCCTCCTTCACTTTCTCCAGCTGCTTCTGCAAAAGCCTGATGAGGGGAATGACCTGACTCAAGCTGGCAGTGTCTGAACTGACTTCACGTGTGGCAAGTTCGAAGGGCTGGAGAACCTTGCACAACACGGAAATCATTCTCCACTGCGCTTGAGTCAGGTGCATACCCCCTCCTTTGCCTATGTCATAGGTGGATGTATAGGTTTGAATGGCATTTTGCTGCTCCTCCATCCTCTGAAGCATATAGAGGGTTGAGTTCCACCGCGTCACAACCTCTTGCTTCAGGTGATGGTGGGGCAGGTTCAAGAGTGTTTGCTGGTGCTCAAGTCTTCGGCACGCAGTCGCTGAATGGCGAAAGTGGCCTGAAATTTTTCGGGCCACCCAAAGCATCTCCTGTACGCCCCTGTCGCTTTTCAGAAAATTCTGCACCACCAAGTTTATTGTGTGAGCAAAACATGGGACGTGCTGGAATTTGCCCAGATGTAATGCCCGCACAATATTGGTGGCGTTGTCAGATATCACAAATCCCCAGGAGAGTCTAAGTGGGGTAAGCCACTGGGCGATGATTTCCCTCAGTTTCTCTAAGAGGTTGTCGGCGGTGTGCCTCTTACTGAAACCGGTGATACACAGCGTAGCCTGCCTTGGAACGAGCTGGCGTTTCTGAGATGCTGCGACTGGTGACGCTGCTGCTGTTGCTGCTTAAGGTGATACATCTACCCAGTGGGCTGTCACAGTCATATAGTCCTTAGTCTGCCCTGTTCCACTTGTCCACATGTCCGTGGTTAAGTGGACATTGGGTACAACGGCATTTTTCAGGACACTGAGGACACTTTTTCTGACGTTTCTGTACAGTCTCGGTATCGCCTGCCTAGTGAAGTGGAATCTAGACGGGATTTGGAACCGGGGACACACTACCTCCAGCAATTGTCTAAATCCCACTGCACTAATGGCGGATACCGGACGCACGTCTAACACCAACATAGCAGTCAAGGCCTCAGTTATACGTTTTGCTTCGGGATGACTGCTGTCGTACTTCATCCTCCTCGCTAAGGACTGTTGGAGGGTCAATTGTTTAGTAAAAGTAGTGGTGTTCCTACTTCCTCTCTGGGATGATGAACGACTCCCAGCAGCAGCAACAGCAGCAGCGGCAGCAGGAGGCGTAGCAATGCAGGATCCTCCGGAGGAATCCGGGATAGGAGAGTCAGTCATGCCAGTGACATGGCCTGCAGGGCTACTTCCGATCCTGACTAAGGAGGAAATTGACGCGGAGGGAGTTGACGGTGTGGTTTGCAGGCGCTTGGATACAACAGGACAACGGGATTTAGGTGTCCCTGGACTGCTTACGGTCTTAGCCAAAGTTTCTGAACTTGACAGTAACTTATTATGAACGCGCTGCAGGTGCCGTATAAGGGAGGATGTTCCTAGGTGGTTAACGTCCCTACCCCTACTTATTCCACCTTTACATAAGGTACATATGGCAAGACAGTTGTTGTCCGGATTTGGATAGAAATATTGCCAGACCAAAGAGGTGGAAAGTTTGGTCTTCTGCCCAGGCATGACCGTGATGGGCTTTTTCATCCCACGGACAACAACTGTCTCCCCTGGAGCCTGATTTAAACAAACCACATCACCATCAGAATCCTCCTCGCCAACTTCCTCCTCAGCGCCAGCTACACCAGTATCCTCATCCTGTTGTACTTCAACAGTGACATCTTCAATTTGCATATCAGCAAGTGGACTGTGGGTGCTCCTTTCAGCACTTGCAGGGGGCGTGCAAATGGTGGAAAGAGCCACCTCTTCCCGTCCAGTGCTGGGAAGGTCAGGCATCGCAACCACCACCACACTTGGACTCTCCTTGGGGATTTGTGATATCTTCTTAGAAAGCACAGTTCTTCGCTGTGCTTTTGCCAGCTTAACTCTTTTGATTTTTTTAGTGGGAGGAGGGCTTCCATCGTCATGTGAAGCTGAACCACTAGTCATGAACATACTAGGGATCGACCTTAGCCGTTCCTTGCCTCTCCATCTCGTAAATGGCATATTGGCAAGTTTACGTTTCTCTTCAGCTGATTTAAATGTTTTTTTCAAGGTCATTTTCCTGAACTTTGTCATTTGGGATTGTATGTGCCCTCTATTATGACATTGGGCATCGGCCTTGGCAGACGACGTTGATGGCATGTTATCGTCTATGTCATGACTAGTGGCAGCAGCTTCAGCACTAGGAGGAAGTGGTTCTTGATCTTTCTCTATTTTATTTTTATCGGAGAAAGTTTGGTCCTCCATTTATGTTATATCGATTTGATATATATACGTGCGGCTAAACACAGAAAATATTTCTTTATTTTTGCTGGAGAGTAGTGCACTTTGTGGGTTACACCAGCCTTTAAGAAATGAGCCAGCCGGCTCTTTACTTATGGGACACAGGCGCACGCTTGGCGCTGCTCCTTTGTTGATGCACGTGCGGCTACTGCGCACACAATTCACAAACACAGAAATTATTATTTTTTTTTGTTTGGACTGGAGTGTACTTTGGGGGTTACAGCACCCTTTAACGGTCAAGCCAGCCGGCCCTTTACTTATGACACAGGCGCACGCTTGGCACTACTTTGTTGATGCACGTGCGGCTACTGCGCACACAATTCACAAACACAGAAAATAATTTTTTTTTTGGTTTGGACTGGAGTGTACTTTGGGGGTTACAGCACCCTTTAACGGTCAAGCCAGCCGGCCCTTTACTTATGACATAGGCGCACGCTTGGCACTACTTTGTTGATGCACGTGCGGCTACTGCGCACACAATTCACAAACACAGAAAATAATTTTTTTTTTGGTTTGGACTGGAGTGTACTTTGGGGGTTACAGCACCCTTTAACGGTCAAGCCAGCCGGCCCTTTACTTATGACACAGGCGCACGCTTGGCACTACTTTGTTGATGCACGTGCGGCTACTGCGCACACAATTCACAAACACAGAAAATATATTATTTTTTTAGCACTTGGGGGGAGCACCCCTGATGGACAGAGCACCCCCTGGACAACACTACAGCACCCCTTTAGGACTGGGACACTGCACAGGACTTTGGAGTGGACACAGCCCCTATGGAGAACTGGCTGCACAACACAGTCCAGCCAGCCCCTATGGACTTTGAAGTAGTGGACACAGCTCCTATTAACAACAGCAGCACAGCACAACACAGCCAGCCCCTATGGACTTTGAAGTAGTGGACAACAGCAGCACTACACTACACTACACTACACAGCCCAGCCAGCCCTAACTCCCACCCCCCCTCTTCACTGTCCACAGCCGAGTGAGAAAATGGCGCCGACGCGGGTACCTTATATAGTATCCAAAACCCGCGAGACTCGGAAGGCGGGATGATGCCGCGATTTCAGATCCGAGTCAGGCGGGAAAAGTCGAGCCTGACTCGGATCGGACTCGGATCGGGGGGGCTCGGGGGGGGGTTCGGATTTCAGAAATCCGAACCCGCTCACCCCTATCATAAACATATTGTTAATAACGAGCCATATGTTGTTAATTTTTGTATTTGAACGTTGTAAATGTAATTATTGTGTGAACAAATGCAAAAATATATCTTTAACTATATTATTGTCATTAGAGATGTGCAGTTCGGTTTCCGTGGAAACCTAACACACCCAAACATAGGGGTTCCGAATAAAATCAAGCCCCGGATCGGGTCTTCCCATCAAGCTCAGATCCCAGCACGAGGCAAAACGTCATGCATGTTTTGGATTGCATATTAAAATCCATCCCTTGTGACCGGGTGTCATTTCACACAGGAGACCGGAGGGAGAGGGTGTGATACTGGGCTGCAGCACTGTGAGGCAATAAAAAGCACCATCAGGAATGGATTGGAGCACTGTGTTAAAGCCTAGGGGCACTTTATCATAAAAAAATTTAGAAGCACTGTGTTAACGGGCACTGTGGAGGCACAGTGGACTGTGGGCTTCAGAACTGTGAGGTACTTTGTTGTGTTTTCAGGGCCAGGCACTAAAAAAGGCTGTTAGGAGCACTGTGTTAAAAGGCACTATGTCATTAAAAAAAGAAAAAAAAAACATAGTGCTGCAGCACACAGTCCGCAGTGCTTCTATGAATCATATGTTGTGTATTGTGTGTTCAGGGCTAGGCACTGTGTTAAAAATACTGTGTTGTGTGTTCAGGCACAGTGTTAAAAATAATATCATTATGGTGCCAGGACCAGGAGCGCTGTGAGGCACTGTGTTGGGTGTTCAGGCATGTTAAAAAAATAAAAATAAAACTTGTGTGTGTGCAGGCACTATGTTAAATAATAATGATGCAATTACTAGGAACGCTTTGAGGCACTGTGTTAAAAAAAATTAAATAAAACACTGTGTTGTGAGTTCAAGCATTATGTTAAAAAAAAATTAAATAAAACACTGTGTTGTGTGTATTATCAGGCACTGTTTTAAAAAAAATAAAATAAAACACTTGTGTTTTCAGACACTGTGTTAAAAATTTTTTATTAAAAATTCATTAGGGTGCCATTACTAGGAGAGCTATAAGTTGATATGGATCAGTTAATAGAAGAGCAGTAGCAGCATCTCAGTACTAGTGTTGCGGCTGCTGTTAGTCATGTTTAAGAAAAGGAACCTGAAATCTAAACAATATTTCACAAGGTTAAAGAAAACAGCACCTGCAATAATAAAGGGAAAATTAACTGTCGAAAAACCTAAAACTGCCAACATTGACACTAAGGGGTAAATATACTAAAGTAAGAGTTTTTAGAAGTGACTTTTAAAAGTGATGTTGCCCATAGCAACCAATCTATGATGCTTCTGAAACTCGCAAACTTACAAAGAAGTGAGTTTAGAGTGAGTTGGCCGATGGTGAAGCAGATCGAGATTTCTCCCCTGAGTAGCAAATTTTGAAGGAGATTTCTCCCCATAGTTTGGAGTGTCTTCTCTCTGCCTAACTATCTGTGTTATACCTGTAATAAAATGGCTATTTTTAGAAAAAAATATTTACGCCCCCCCCCCCAAAAAAAAAAAAAAAAAGCATAAGCAGCTCCAGGCTGCTCAGCCAGTCCTGGTTCCTAAAAATACAGGGTAAAAAATTAATCGGGTCCCCCGTATTGTAACCACTTGCCTGGCATGGAGGTAAGCTTCTGTCCACACCAGGCAGTTCTTTATCTGTACTGGACGTAAAATTTCATCCAGACAGATAAACATGAGGGCTGCTGCAGGAAGAGAATCTTCCCGCAGCTACTGCTCTCAGAGGGACCTTCCGGGACCTTCCTCTCCCCCTCTGTCTGCTGTGCTGCCGATCACTGCTGATCAGTCAGCAAAGCAGGACCCCCTACTCAGCGCCTGCAGACCTGAGCTGCCGCTGGGGAAAAGTAAGTTAACTTCCCCCCTCTCTCCCCTTACGTACCTGGTATCTGGATCCGGTCTCAAATTGAAAGTCACGATGGTCGCGATGTTTCAGATGTTCCTGTGGTGGTTCCTGTATTTGAAAAAACAATTTATTTTTTTTAAATCTTAAAAGAAAAAACATCTTTTTTTTTTATAAAACCATTTTGAATAAGTTAAAATGGATGTTCCTCACCTAATTCACTAGAAAAAAAAAAACGTACATTTTGGAGCAGTTTTTAGAAAAACAAATCGTCAGTTGAGTGGTTAAGAACCAGCACCTGGCTGCTGAGCCTGTTCTGTGGGTACAGTGGTAATATTTGAAAATAGTGATAAACTATTGTATTTTACAGGGGAATTACAGGTGCCAGCATGCCTGCCCTTTGGCACTTGTGGAAGTGCCAGCAAGTGGCCAGCACCCGAATCCCCCAAAAAATAAAATAAAATAGTTAAATAACCACAACACTCACACACCATGTAAAGTATAACTTTATTACATACCCCTGCCTACCCGACTCACACATCCTTACCTGCTGCCAGCTGTTCTATCCACTTCCCTAGTAGATTCCAATAGTGGTACCTGAAAAAAGATGCTATACTCACCTCTGTCCTTGCGCTGGTCTCCGTAGAATCACCGGACTTGGCAAAACAGAAAAGTGACCTGAACCATGTCGGACAAGTATTGGTACATGTGTTGTCACATATACGAATACTTCGTGAATGCCAGGAGATGGGCCTCTTCGGCAAATCCCACAGCCCGGCAGCCAATCAGAGGCCGCTTCACATATAGCAGCCGCTCATTGGCTGGTTACACGTGGGTCACAACGAGAACCTTAAGATCAGTATAGAGGGCTACTTCCTCAAACTGTGGTAAAACTGTTGTTGATAAAAATTAACTACAAATTCTATGAAGAAAACCTTTGCTGCCAATTACAACTAAGTACAGAGACTTAATGGTGGATTCCAGTGGGGATGAGATAATATTGTGTAAGGATGATAATAACACTGGTGAGAGTGAGGATGAGGATAAAAATGACATCTTGCAACTATAGAGATAATTAACAATACTGCTGGGCCCACTCAAAAGAAGTAGAAGCTTGTTTTGTGGGGGCCCAAATAAACCATGCACTTCAGCCACAACATTAACAGTCCCTGTCAGTGAAGTACTTGGTTTGTTAAATTGTGCATATTCTTTATAATATACAACATAAGGGTGGGGTGGCTAAGTACAATTTCATCATGCACCACTATTCTCTTCATTGTACTTAACTAGGCTGTACTTTACCAGGGCATTGTTGATGGTCTTCTGGTTTGCAAGGCCCATTTCTCTGTTTTTATTTTCTTTATAGTTGTAACTGCTTCTCTGTTTGTATAGTAATTAATCAAGCAATCAAATTAATCAATGGTTGCTTTACCTGGCTTCCACATTACATGTTTGCCAGGTCCATGTATCAGTTTTTCATTACTTTAAAGTTATAATTGCTTCTCTGTTCATATAATTATTCAATCAATCAATGCTTTAACTGGCTTTCACTACATAAATAGTATTAAATACCTCCATTTCCCTGTTGGCTTCTGATCTAGTTCTTGAATAATAAAATCATTCTATAGCATTGTATAGTTTTATTTTAAACTGCCCTCCTGTCTGCCACTGCAGTGCCACTATGTTTACTAGATGTGCTATATTCATTTGAACTGCCATGTGTTTGTGCTGCTGCTCTGTTGCTTATTTAGCCAGCCAGTTCACTGCAGCCTTTAGCCAATATTGGTAAAAACAATATTGTGAGCTGTGTGACAGTGAAAATTGACAGGAAATGACTGGAAATTAAGGTCATTGAGGTTAATAAGATCTTAGGAACAAAAACATGCCCAAATTACATGATATTACCAGTTTTTATACATTTTTAAAAACAAATAAGATTCAAAACACATGTGAATGGTTTTGGCAAACCAAAACACAATGATGAATTGGAACCAAAACATGGGGATTTGCTCACATCTCTAATAGTCATAGGCACAGGGTTGTGGGGGACACCTGGGTGTGTGTTTGGGGGTTATTCTTCAATGGGACCTATGGACATGGGGTGGGGCTAATGCCACCTGGTGAACTATTACCACTGAGTAATCTATTGCAATAATGGGGGGGTTAATCTTATCAGTACTGATGTAATGTATTTGTTGGAACTATGTCAAATGTTAATGTCCTGGCAATGCATGTTTAATGTCCTGGAAATGCATGATAAATGTCCTGGCAATGAATATTTGAATTTGTAATTGACTGGGTACAAACTGGGTAGTGCAAATATATAACCTCCATATATGTAAAATATCAAATATTGCCAGCATTGATCCTTCCACCAGAAGTAAAACGCAGCATATAATGTGAGACTGGTGTAGTGTTCCGATTACGGAAAGGTGTCAATAGCCATGTCAATTTCTCCATGGTCAAGGTATGCATGCGTTCCAAATACCTGAAGCTTACGATTCATCAATTGGAAGATGTCACAATGCATTCCATGAATCGTCCTGCAATACATTATACCGGAAATACATGCATTCCATTGACTTGAGCTGGATGGTTTTACAATTCAAGATAATGATTTTGTATATAAAATACAAACAAAAAGCAAATTGAGAACTTATTAAAAGACCTAGAAGTTATTTCTTAATAAAATCAGGTAAAAAAATGTTTTACTCAAAATCAAGATTAATCCCATTTGGTGTTAATGCGTAGGGTTGATGTCCTTTATCTCATATGATATGCTCTTTTGACTACCCAATTATAGTCAGAGATATATGATTAAGGTGTTGGGAAGTGATGGCTTCTCTCAATCTTTTTCACCTTTTTCTTGGATCTTCCACACACTTGGAGGCGTGAAATTTTTTTAAAAAAAGTAAACGAATTTTTCCAGCAGCCGCAGGGTTTTGTTATTTAATTAGGGGACTTTTTTCTTGCACCTCCAGAGCAAGTCTGATTTTTACTAAAATTGTTAATTTTAGGAAAAATCAGCGGGCTTGCACTGGGACCCCGGTGGCACCCCCAATGAGGATTACTTAAGCAATTGGAGGTTAACAATTAGCTTAATTAGTCATTAATTACTCACCTTTTGAAGTGGTGTCTTCTGCATCCAGTGTCGGCAGCTGGGTCTTCTGCAGCAGGGTGAGTATGTGAGTGTGTGTGAGTGTTTGTAAGTGTGTATGAGTGAGTCTGTGTGTGCATGAGTGTGTGTGTGACACTTCCCCCCCTCGACTCCCCGTGTGAGTGTATGCTTCCCCCTGTAGCTGCGCGCTGGACTACTTGGAGACAAAATATTTAATTTGATTTCTAGATTTCTGAGTTAGCCTGAAATTTTTGTTCTTCAGAAGGGGCTTAAATAACTAAAAATCAGTTTGAGGTGTTTGTTGACACATGAAAATTCAAGTGTAATCCTTAATAAAGAAACAGAAAATAATTCAACATTACTACAGGAGAGTCAAAAAATAAAGGACTCTAGAAATCTTTTCTAAAACAAATCACCTTTTTAATCCAGGTCATTTCAGAGGAAGCTGTGTGGATAGTTATGGGAAATTGATTTTAAGTGATCTGGAGAAAAACTCCAATAAGAAGAATTGCAATATTACAAAAAAAGAAAGATTAGCATCCAATCATTAAAAGAAAATGGCAATCTAGTGATCACATTGGCTGATAAGGGGGGAGTTGTTTTAATGAATAATGAGAACTACATAATGGAAATTAATTGACAGCTTTATGAAGGTTCCACTTACAAGAAATTAAAAGTGGACCCTACTCAAAAAAATACTGAAAAAAAATAGGAATATTTTTTCTTCACTTATTGCTTCAGCTAAGGAAAAAATGTTTGAATAAAATTATTAGCTGTCTTTTTAAATATTAAGATTCCTTCTATCCACTTAATTTATATTCTCCCCGAAATTCATAAAAGATCCCCTTCATCTACCAGGTAGGTCTAGTTGATTATATCAGGCAGTAGTAGTATGACATCCAATTTATCAGCCTTCATCGATCACTTTTTGCAACCTTTGCTAAATCTGAATAAACGTTATAGGAGGGAACAATTAATTTTATTGAAATAGATTAGAGATTGTGAGGGGAAGGATGGCTACTTTTTAGTTAGCACTGATGTTAGTATATGCGACACTATTATTGAGTACCAAAAAGATGTAACCTTTTATTCAGATAAATCTAATATGGAAAGTAATTTGAAATTTTTAATTAGAGATGGTATAAGCTTCATTTTTAAAAACAATTATTTTTATTTTAATGGCAATTTCTTCCCACAGCTAGTCAAGACAGCTATGGGCTCTAGATTTTCCTATTGTCCCCAGCTCTACAAATTTGTTTATGGCTTTCTGGGAGGATTCACATATCTGGAATAATAATTACGGGGTGGGATCTGGTTTGCTGGCCAAGATTCATAGGGGAAATGTTTTTATTTGGGGGAGTGAGGAGGATCTTTATTACATTTACACTTTCTGGACACCAATTACTCAAACATAAAATGTAGTATTAACATTAGCAGGTTTAATATTACATTTCTGGACTTGCAAACTTATGGAACAGATGGAATCCTTCACACCATGACCTACAAAAAAAAACAGACTCTGTATATTGATAGAACTAGCGAGCACCACAAAAATTGGCTTGATTCCATACCTCTTGGTCAGTTCAAACGAGTTAAGAGAAATTGATCTGAACCTGAGGCGTTAAAAAGTCTAACAGAATAAATGGAAGATTTATTCTTCAATAGGGCTATACTTGTGAATCGATTCAGATTGCGAAAGACAAATTAAAAGAAGTAGAAAGAGTGGAATTTTTTTTACAATTGGGTGATAAGAAGAGCACAAACATCTTTTGAATGGGTTTTTATTACTAAATACAGCTCAGATTATAAAAAAGAGAACATTTTTTAAACAAATTGGAAAGTTTTCCTTCAGGATGCGATTTTAAAAGCCCATATACCTAGTAAAGCACAAAAAAGGCCACTAGTCTCCACTAGATCATCTTGTTGGGAGCACTCTGCAAGTGAGATAATGCTATGAGTAAAGGTGGGCAATGCCGGGATCGGTATGATTTACCGCCGGCCACATGGCCCGACAATGACGGCCCGACAGAGGTGGAAATCCCTGATCATCCATTAAGGTAAGTATGCTAACCTAATTCCCCCCCTAACCCTCCCTTAGGAGAGCCTAACCCTAACCTCCCCCAAAGTGCCTAACCCTAATCCCCCCTCTAAGTGCCTAAACCTAAACCCCCCTTCCCCGCCGCCTAAACCTAAGTCCCCCGTGGGGGTGCCTAACCCTAACCCCACCTTCCCGTAGCCTAACCATAACCTCCCGGGGGGGTTCCTAACCCTAAGTTCCCCCCCAGGAGCCCTAAACCTAAACCCCCCCTCGCGGCAGTCCGCACCCGGTGGCTGGCTTACCTTCAATCGGTAAGCCGGGTGTGGCGCTTCCGGCGTAGGTCTAATGACAGGCATCGGGATTGACGCCTGTCATTAGACACTTGCCGGGATTAGACAGTCGGGAAGCCGGCGGTCAGGATTCCATCCGTCGGCTTCCCGACTGCTTCTCGCAATGCCTTATATGTAGGAGTGTTACAAGTAAAGGAACAACATTTTAAGTGGCAGTGGTAAATGGGATTATGTTTTCTATAACGGATTTTGTGACATGTAATTCTAGAAATTTTGTATATCTAATAGAATGTGGACTAAGTTATATTGGAAGGTCATCTAGGCCCATGAAGGTAAGAATGTCTGAGCACATATACAATATAAGAAAAAGTCTGATGTCACATTCATTGTCATTACACTTTAACAATTGTCATTGCAGTTCAGAGAAAGAGATTAAATGATTTTAGGGACTACAACAAATTAAATCTAACATATGCTATTGTGCTTCAGAAATGAAACTTATTTATGAACTAAAAAAAATAACAGAATGAGCTTAATATAGATTTCAAGTTAAAATTATTTATTCCCTGATTTTAATGACTTTATTAAGATATAATTGTCTAGTGTTCTTTTAAAATAAGTTCCCAATTTGCTTTTTGTTTGTCTTTTATGTCCAAAATAATTATCTTGGAATGTAAATACTTCCATTTCCTGTCAATGGAATGCATGTATTCAGGGATACTGTACGGAGGGGCGCTTCATGGAGTCCATTGTGACACTGCATGTTTCTGGTATTTGGAACTCAGGCATCCCTTAATCAAGGAGAGGGGGACATGGCTATTGAGTCTTTTTCGTGATCGGAACAACACCAGTTACACATTATTTTGCATTATTTAATTTATTTCCGGTTGAAAGACTAAAGGTGCATACACACGTAAAGATATTCTGTCCAACCATCCAACTAGTTGATTGATTGGAATGAAAATCTGGTAAGGTATGAAAGCAAATGACAATCAGCAATTTGCTCCCAAATGCCAGACAATTGACAAAAACTGTTGTTTGAACAAATTGTTTAGATCAAACATTTAGCAAACTTGTCTGACGACCATTTTCATCTGTTTTCTGACATTTAGGAGCAAATTGCTGATCATCAGTTACTCCCATACGTTACCAGATTTTCATTCCAACCAATCAACTAGTTGGATGGTTGGACAGAAAATCTTTACGTGTGTACCCAGCTTAACACATTCCTGATTGGAGAGTGGGTAGGTGTTGTTTTTGGTATATAAGGATTTCTTGATGCACAATTATCATGCTTTTCAGAAACACTAACAGGCTCATTTTCTTCCATTTTTTGGCAGGCATGTTTGGGACTATGGGCCTGATTCAGCAAGGATCGCTATTCTGCTAATAGGCACGCAACGCAGTTGCTAATATCAGTGGTGATATGCAAATAATAGCATTCGTATTGCGATGGCAGCCTAACATAAGGGCGCCCTTACTCACACCACTATACTTTAGCAACACAGCAAAATAATCGGTAACACCCAGTAACATAAGACCCATACGTACAGTTAAGGCAGGGTCAGTCCTCACTCAGGAATTGCTGACTTCAGCGCATGCTATGAGGCCTCAGACTGCGTATGGTATCACAGTGGCTAATTTATGCATGTCTCTGCAATGCCGTTAAAACGCACTGGCACACCTACGTTCGCCTGACCCCCCCCCCCATTACCACCCACAAATGGCACTGTCTGTCAATCATTCTGCCATGGGTCTGCGTAGTGTCTGCAATCTCAGTCCCAACCGCAACTAGTTCGTGTACACGCACTGCAATGCATACGATTGCGCAGAACGCAACAATCGGCTGTCTGCATGTGTATTAGCAACTGCAATCCTTGCTGAATCAGCCCCCATGTGTCACTTTTAAACTGCAATATTTACCCGTAATGCCCTGCATGCTGCTACTCGTGGTACCAGCATGCAGGGGAGGCTTGCTGAGACCGATAGTTCTATTGCAAAAGACAATATTTTCACTTCTAGTTTTTACACCACATTTACACTATCAACCCGGCACATGCCAGCCAGGGTTGCCGGGGATAGCCCGGCTATCAGCCCAGGCCTGGAATGCACTGTAGTGGTGGACCCCTTTATTAGGGGAGTTCCCACCTCCCCAGGGATCCCCTGCCTTGGCTGACAAGCGGCCAAGGGTAATGCTATGGCCGGGGGGACCTGATGAAATGGTTCCCCTGGCTGTGGCATTACTCCCGAGCAAGAAAGATTTTGATGCTGGTTATAGAAAATACAGGGGACCACTACTCGTTGTGTCCCCTGTTTTTCCACAACCAAGACCGGCTCAGAAAAGCCCAGTGCTGGTTCTTAAAATACAGGAGACCCCTACGATTTTGTCTTCCAGCACAGGCTCTACAGAACACGGAGCTGGTTATGCTTCGGGGGGAGGGGGTACATCCTTTTTATTTTACAAATGTTAGTGTCACTTCTTTTTTTTTATCAGACAGTAGCCTTCACGGATCTCACTGACCTGTAAAGGCTTCTGTATAACTTGCACCTTTTACGGATAGTCGCATTAAAAGGTGTGAATTTACAAAGGAAATACTCGCACACATTCACATAGTGTAGTAGTCTCAAGCTCAAAAGTTCGCAGGCTATTACATTTGCGAGTCCTGGCACCAACTCGCACCTTCAAAAAATGCGAGAAGGTGCGAGTTGGATTTTTAACTAAAACTCGCACCCTATTACATTTGGCCCATGGTGTATTGAGGACTCTCTACAGGTTACATTATGTTATGTTTACTTATTTTGTATGTTCAATAATACATGGGTACTAGACTATGGAGGGTATTCAATTAGGCTGCGAAAAGTCGGAATCAGCTATAAATTATCGCCGATTATGTCATTTTTGCATGTTTCAATTATCCCCGTATTTAATTTCAAATACTTTTCGCAGGTGCGAAAAGTATTTGAAAAAAACGGGGATAACTTTTCACCATGTTTTACATGGCGAAAAAAAGTGCAGATTTGGGGTTTAGGAGTGCAGGCTTAAAAAAAATAGCCTGCACTCCTGAGTATAGCCCCTAAAAATGAACTGTGTCAAAAAAAGTAAAAAAAAATAAAAATAGGGACACCCCAAAATAATTATTTTAAAATTTTGGGTTAAAAAAATAAAAATGGGGAACACGTTTTTAAATTATGAAGTTAATTCAGGGGGGATTCCCAAGTATGCAGCAGGTGTTTAAAAGAATGCGGGTGGTAGCGGCAGGTGCATTTATGAAGAATTTTCAAAATGTATTTTAGGGACTTACAAATATGCTTACCCCCATTTTCATGTACCCCAAACTTGATAGGAATAGTTATTTTTCCCCAAAAAAAAATCTAAGTGCTATTCTTCACCACTTCTTCATAGCCGCAAATATGCACCTGCCGCGGCTATTACAAACCCCGACTTCCTTCAGCAGGCAAAAATGGGGGTATCCATAGTGAACCCCCATGTCTGGATAGCTTTAGGGGGGTCCCAGGTACATTTCCCAAAAATTCCCATTTTTGCCGTAGATGGTGCAAAAAGTGTAAAGAAACAGGGATAATTTTTTGCTTGCCTTTAGCAGGTGAAAAAAAGTGCAGAATTGGGGTTTAGGGGTGCAGGCTTAAAAAATAGCCTCCACCCATGGAAATGGTCCCTAAAAATAAGCTGTGTTAAAAAAAAGTTTTAAAAAAATATCGGGACGCCCCAAAAAGATGAATTTAAAATTTGGAGAGAAAAAAAAAAAAAAGGTGAACAGTGTTTAAAAATTGCAGAATAGGTTCAGGGGTATTCTGTAAGTATGCGGCAGGTGTTTTCTCGAATAGGCTATCAGCGGCAGGTGCTTTTTCGCAGAATTTTTTAAAAATGAGTTTAGGGACTTAAAAATATGCTAATACCCATTTTCATGTACCCCAAATTGGATGGGACCACTTTTAAAAAAACGAAAATAAAAAGCTAAGTGCTCTTCTGCTACACTTCTTCAATGTCGGGAAAAAAAACACCTGCTGCGGCTATTTAAAAATCTGACTTTCTTCTGCAGGCAAAAACGGGGATACCCATAGTGATCCCCCAGGTCTGGACATCTTTAGGAGGGTCCTACAATTATTTCCCGAAAATTCCCGTATTTTCTCCTGGATCAATGTTTCGCCAGTTCCCGATTTCGCCTAATACGGTGAATAGCGGGCACGCACGCAATACTTTTCCGCCTGGACAACAGGCGAAGGAGGCGAAAAGTCCGGCAGGCGAAAAGTCTGGACTTTTCACCTCAAATTGAATACGGGCCTATATTGGAAATTTTGAACCACACAGTGCTTGATAAAAGTAATATTATCTATTTTTCCTATAACTTTTATAAAAACAAAAAATATAGGGGTCTATGACCATGATTCAGAGCCGAACGCTCTGACAGAGCGCTCGCTCTGAATCAGGGCCATCCCTCCTACCTTTTGGAGCGGACTCCTGGCCGCTCGCACAGCTGTGGGTGACCACCCACAGCTTTAGTGAGCGGCCAAAATGATGGTCACGATGGTCAAGACCATCACGACCATCGGGCTTGCGACGAGACCCTTGCGGTAGGGTCTCGCTGCCGCAAACCCTGGAGTGCTTTTGGCTCTATCAGAGCCAAAAGCACTCCCACTGACATCATTACTGATGTCAGTGGTACCGGCCCCAGACGGTAGGTGTTCCCATGGGAACGCCTCCGTCTGGGCAGCCACGCCCCCGGCACGCCCACCAAAAGGGGCGTGCTGTTAATCACCATCGACAGCACGCCCCCTTTGGTGCGAGACCCATAACGACGGCTTGGACGCCGTTTTTTCGGGTCTCGCGCATGCGCAGTACGGAGCCGCCTCTGTCGTGTGCATGCGCACTTGGGCAACATCGACCCGCTTGCGAGCGCTCAGCACTCGTGAGCGGGTCTGAATCAGGCCCTATGTACTAAGCCTTGGGGCTCTATTCATTATCACTTTATTTCTATAAAAGCAGGTGAAAATTAAACTTTTCACTTGCTTTTGTAGAAACTAAGGGGGTCATTCAGACCCACTCGCGAGCGGCAGTACGCTCGCAAGTGGGTCGATGTTCCCCACTGCACATGCGCACAATGGAGGGAGCTCCGTCGTGCGCATGCGCGAGACCCGGCGAGCGAAGGACTTTCCTTCGCTCGGAGTGTCTCACCAAAGGGGGCATGCGGTCGATGGTGACTGACAGCACGCCCCCTTTGGTGGGCGTGCCGGGGGCGTGCCTGCCAGACGGAGGCGTTCCCAAGGGAACGCCTACCGTCTGAAGCCGGCCCCACTGACATCACTAGTGATGTCAGTGGGAGTGATTTTGGCCCTGATAAAGCCAAAATCACTCCTGGCCTTGCGGTTGGGAAACCCAACCGCAGGCTTTCACTCGCAGTTCCGATGGTCGTGATGGTCAAGACCATCGCGACCATCTTTTTGCACGCTCATATATGCTGTGGGTGGTGACCCACAGCTATACGAGCGTCCGGGAGGACGCTCCATTTTAATGGAGGTGGGCCCTGATTCAGAGTGAGCGCTCTGGTCAGAGCGTCCGGCTCTGAATTAGGGACTAAGTTTTCAGGCCATTCATCAAAAAGGTAATGCAGGAGAAATTGCCCGCTGTCCCCATACACTACTTATCAAGCTCCGAAAATGCAATATTTTCGGAACTTGACTGCGGGAGCATTCACCATCTTCAGGTGTCGTTTGCATCTGCAATCAACTCCTTCCCTATGGGAAGGAGTCAAGGGTTGCGAAGAGGGATTCTTTCGGATCTCTCCGCCCCTGTCCAGCTGAATTTCAGATAAGCTGTCCTCTGCGCCAGAGTAATGATGAATTGTTCCGGCACTTGCTGAGAGTTTAAATATTAATTGTCAGGATCCACTCGGACCCCTATAATTAACATAATGAATATAGCCCTAGGAGAGAGAGAAAGTGGAAAGAGATAAATTACCAACCAATCAGCTCCTAACTGCCGTGTTACAAGCTGTGTTCGAAAAATGACAGTTATGAGTGGATTGATTGTTACTTTATCTCTGTCCACTTTATCACTCTCTATGGCTTAGTGCATAGACCCCATTGGCATTATCACATGACTTGAAATACAAAGGTTTAGCGGTTCTGGTACAAACAGTGGAGGGCAGTGGCGTAACTACTGCCCCCGCAGCCCCCGCAGCCCCCGCGGTGGCTTGAAGGTGCTGGGTAGCTTGGGGGCCACGGGGGCAGTAGTTACGCCACCCGGCTCCTATTCAAACCCCCGGCAGTAGCCGGAGGATGGCGCTCCCTCCGTCTTCCGGGTCCCGCAGGGCACTATGGGAGTGACTCCCATAGTGCCGAGGAGCGGACGCCGGAGACGGAGCTCAGGAGTGAGCTCCGTCTTCCGGGTCCTGCAGAGCACTATGGGAGTGATGTCATGACGTCACCCCCATAGTGCCAAGGAGCGGACGCCAGGGTATGGACGGCAGCAGCACTGGAGCGGGGATAAAGGTAAGTGGTTTTTTTGTGTGTGTGTGTGTGTTTGTGTGCGCATGGGAGCAACTACAGGGGGCAACTACAGAGGGCTCACTACTGGGGGCAACTACAGGGGGCTCACTACTGGGGGCTCACTACAGGGGGCTCACTACTGGGGGCAACTACTGGGGGCTCACTACTGGGGGCAACTACAGGGGGCACACTACTGGGGGCAACCACAGGGGGCACACTACTGGGGGCAACCACAGGGGGCACACTACTGGGGGCAACTACAGGGGGTTCACTACTGGGGGCAACTACAGGGGGCTCACTACAAGGGGCAACTACTGGGTGCAACTACAGGGGGCTCACTACAGGGGGCAACTACTGGGGGCAACTACTGGGGGCACTACTAAAATGGGCAGAACTACAGGGGGCACTACTAGAAGGGGCACAACTACAGGGGGCACTACTTGAAGGGGCACAACTACAGGGGGCACTACTTGAAGGGGCACAACTACAAGGGGCACTGTATATGGGCACAACTACAGGGGGCACTACTTTAATGGGCACAATTACAGGGGGCCCTGCATAATGGGCACTACTACAGGGGGCATTGCATAAGGGGCACTATTACAGGGGGCATTGCATAAGGTGCACTAGTATAGGGGGCATTGCATAAGGGACACTAGCATAGGGGGCATTGCATATGGGGCACAACTACAGGGGGCACTACTTTAATGGGCACAACTATAGGGGGCCCTGCATAATGGGCACTATTACAGGGGGCATTGCATAAGGGGCACTAGTATAGGGGCATTGCATTTTGGGGCACAATTACAGGGGGCACTGTATAAGGGGCACTAACTTGATACACACAGTTTACAGGTTATAAACTATGTTCCCAATAATCTGGTTCTACACAGACATAAAAACTGTGCAACCTGTCTTGAGCTGAGGTGACAGACTGGCAGGAGCAGAGAGGAGGGTTGGTGAAGTAGATATTTCAGGATGGGATGTAATGGGCATTACTGTTTGGCATAATGTGTATTTGGCATTACTGTGTGCACAATGTGCTATTAGGGGCATTACTGTGTGGCATAATGTGTAAGGGGCATTACTGTGTGGCATAATGTGTTGTATGTGGCATTACTGTGTGGAATAATGTGAAATAGGGGCATTACAGCATGGCATAAATTTGTTATAAGGGCTTTACTGTATGTCATTATGTGTTATACATGGCACTATTGTGTGGCATGTGTAAAGGGCATTGCTGTGTGGCATAATGTGTGGTAAGGGGCATTCTGGTGTGGCACACTGTGTTATAAGTGGCATTACTTAGTGTGTCATAATCTGTAAGGCACGTTGCTGTATCATGTAACCACACACCTAAAACGTCGTCTTTGGGTGTGTTTGATCTTTGGGCGGGGGGGGGCACCTGAAACTTTTTTTGGCATGGGGGAGCAAAATTTATAGTTACGCCACTGGTGGAGGGAGAGGGATATGGGTCACACAAAGATAAAGGAACACATTGCTCTTCAAAACCATTCAGGTATTAGATGTATTAGTACTGTCAAGCCCCAATCAATTAAACAATTAATAAGAAGAATAATAAAAGGATACAACAGGAATAAACATGTACATTGCTGATATCATGATGTGTCATGAAGAGACAAAAATGGTGAAATTCAGTTCATATGATGTTGAGAATGCTAGCAAAGCTACACTGCTTAATCCACTTGTACCAAAATACTAGCACTTGCAGTCAGTAGCACTGAGCGGGGGCTGTGGAAACTTCAAGGTGTGCCTGTAATCAGTGCTCTCCTCACTGTGCTGGTCATTGGTGGGCCCTAGAATCATTAACCAAAGTAAAAAGCATGTCCTGGGGAAACTATACAGTAAGAAGTAATGTAGTATTAATGTAGTAGCCATTCCTGCGCTAAGTAATGTAGCTGGGACCCAAATTTGTAACTTAAGGCTCTAAGCAGTGTCCAGGGCTCATCACCACAATAATTAGATGCTATGCTACCTCAAGACGGGGTGCTTTGGCTGGGGTTTGGCTGCTGGACACAGGTGATGTCTGCTGTATGTCTTTGAAAGGGGAGATACTTGAAGAGATTGGGCAGTGCAGCTACTGCGCCGTGCCACAGGAGCACCTAGGCCATTTGTAGGAGTCACCTGACACTCAACCAATACTACTCTCTCTCAGAAACTATCTTGGACCCTCCCTGTCACCCCCTGACCTTCACTGTGGGTCGTTGCACATGTTGCACTGGCCTGTTCACACAGTGCATGGAAGCCATGGAACATAAGGGGGATAGGCCGACTAGCCGGTGGCCCCACTTTTACCTTGCGTTATGCAATAACTCAGACCAAGCATTTGTTTTGGGCAAACGGTCACAGTTTTTATTAAATCACAGCAGACTTAAAAACACACAACAGAGATCACTGGACATGGAGAGTTGATGAGCAAGGCCTAAAAGTTGCACGTCCGTAGGTGCACGGGGGCATGTCCGGCCCAACCGTGACAAGCCGCACCCCCTTTCCACCACATGGGGGGTGTGTTCGGCCCAACCTTTTACACTGCAACAAACCGCAACCCACTTCTCACTGTGGGCATGCTTGGCCCCACCTTGGAGGCCGCAGCAAGCTGCATCCCCTTTCTCAACCTGGGGACCAGCTACCATGCGCATACCCCCTTTTGCTTGGCACACCTCCCGTATGGCCCAGCCGTCTCACAGCTGTGTGGGCTGTATTTTCTTTGAAGCGCCGTACCTGTGGTCTACTATTTATGCATTTTGCATTGTGGAGGCACCGGGCCAAAGTTCTTGTTTTGAGGAGTGCCAGATCCATTGACTGTGATATATATATATATATATATATATATATAGAATCCCAAAACTGCCGGCACTCAGGGAGTTAGATCATCTGGCCTCGGTGTCCAATGTCAAGAGATATATATCAATCCAATGGAAAATAGACAGGCACTCAGAGGCACGATTAAAGATGCTCAAAATAGTGTATTAAACGTCTACGTTTCAGGGCACCAGCCCCTTCGTCAGGACACACTAAATAACATGCCCTGAAACGTAGACGTTTAATACACTATTTTGAGCATCTTTAATCGTGCCTCTGAGTGTCTGTCTATTTTCCATTGGATTGATATATATATATATATATATATATATATATAGATACATATATATATATATATATATATAAAATATATCATACAAACTCGGCACTCACATGCTTTTCAAACTGCAACTCCTTTGAACATAGGGAATGTTGGTTCCAAAATATTGCAATAATTTGTTAAGCTGGCCACCGCTTCACGGTCATTCCCATCTAGCCAGTCCCTACACTGATTCTCAGACAAATGAACTTGATCTGCCATCTTGGCCTCAAGCTTGCATACATTTTAAACATGAAACTGGGTCCTGCCTTAAAGAGACAGGACCGCACCCAGGGCTATCAGTTAATAAGCACCTGGAAAAAGAAAAAAGTTTGTCTTACATTTGAAAAGCAGGGTGTCCTAGCAAGTGTGACCACAAAATTTAAATAAACGACAGGCTCAATCCACGGCACTCGACCATCTGGGGTGCCCTTGGTATGTGACCACACCATCTACATAAAAAATATCATACAAACTCGGCACTCACATGCTTTTCAAACTGCAAGCTTGAGGCCAAGATGGCAGATCAAGTTCATTTGTCTGAGAATCAGTGTAGGGACTGGCTAGATGGGAATGACTGTGAAGCGGTGGTCAGCTTAACAAATTATTGCAATATTTTGGAACCAACATTCCCTATGTTCAAAGGAGTTGCAGTTTGGTTACATTTGTGTGTTTTAGCCAAATTGTCTGAATGACCATTTTTATCTGTTTACCAGTGTTAGTGAGTAAATGGTTGATTGTCATTTGCTCCCATACATTACCAAATTTTCATTTCAACTAGCCACATTGGACAGATATCTAACAGATAATTGTAATGTGTATGCCCAGCATAACCATTGGGTTGTCTCTTAATCAGCCCTAAGTCAAAAGCAGACTGTTTGATTGACAAGTCTTTTTTTTCTCAGTTCATATAAAAGAAATGTCTTGTTTTTGTGTATGTGAGTGGCCACCCTTTAGTGATGTTTCTTATACCTCTTTTCCACCAAAAACCCAGGTCCGACCTGGGTTTTTGGACATGGTTCGAACCCTGGTCAGACCCAGGTCAGACCCATTTACACTGCACCTTTCATCTGGGTTACTCCCAGGTCAGCCCTGTTCACACTGAACTCAGGTCTGCCCTGCTAAACCTGTGAGGTCATTAAAAGTGGGAGGTGACTGCTCCACAGCCACCAATCAGCTCATTTTAGGCATGATCCAGGTCAGATAACCCGGGTTGCACCGTTTACACTGCACCATTACCCGGGTCCATCCTGGGTCCAACCCTGGTAGCTACCTGGGTTGGATTGCAGGGTCACTTGACCCAGGTTATTTTTCAGGGACCCATTTACACTGAGCTGCGACCTGGTAGACCCAGCAAAAACCCAGGTTTTTGCTCTGGTGTAAAAGGGGTATAATTTAGACTTTGCCAAACTAATTAAATACTTAGAAATATATAAAAAAAATTATGAGACTGAGCTTTTAAATAAAATGTTGTCTAAAATAGTACAGTATATGTAAAAGAGATCATATTTCTCCCAAAAATGTAATTGTCTTATTGTGGCACCAGAAATGCCTATTGTAGGAGGTTATGTGAATCCCAATAGCAGTTTTCCCATTTTTTAGACCACCAACTGCAATCTCATCGCTGCAACTTCTACACTCTAGGACGGGATCTATCAAAATTAAAGATGCATTATAGCTTGCCATATGTATTAATAAGGGTCCACAGCAGATAACGGAGATAACCGCTGTGGACCGCTGCACATGATTTGGTAAAATGTATCAATTTCATTTTTCACTTGATAGTATGACTACATGCATATAACATGTTTTATCCTAATTCAGCGTTATAGTATCTGATGTAAAAAAACTTTGATGTCATTCCAAGGAATTTTGTTTTTTATCTACTTAATAGGGGCAAGCATGCCATTTTAGATTTGCAAAACCTTATTTGTTGTGATTTTAATTTAATCATCTAATAATTATTACTGAAACTGGTATAAACAACAAAACAAATGTTCTAACCATATTAGAAGTGTGTTTCAGGCAACTTAAAAGCAGATGGGGATATAAACCATATGCAGAGAATTATGATCCAAAGAAAGCACATGTTACCAATTAGGACTGATAAAAATCTATCAGGACTGGAAGTGGAGCTGAGGCTTGTACGTATTTCGGGTGGTCAAACACAAAGTGACTTTTTTGCTTCCGTGTGTAAACTATCATGTTAAATGAGCACATTATAAAAGTCAGTTATACAATTTAGGGGTCTAGTTACTAGGCAGTGTTAGGAGACAGAGTGAAAAATGATAACTAAGTGATAAGGTGCCAGCCAATCAGCTCCCAAGTGTCATTTTTCAAACACAGCATGTGAGATGGCAGTTAGGAGCTGATTGGCTGGCACCTTATCACTTTTCAATCTGTCTCCTAACACTGCTTAGTAAATAGGCCCCTTAGTTGTTTGGAAACTCTCTTTCACACATGATTAAACTACATAACAGTACCAAGTGACATGTTACCATGCAAGTAAAAAGACGGTGCTCCTTCTTTTAAATGGGAATGCTGATCAGGAGTGTATATGATAC
This sequence comes from Taudactylus pleione, assembly GCA_031769625.1. NCBI lineage: Eukaryota > Metazoa > Chordata > Amphibia > Anura > Myobatrachidae > Taudactylus > Taudactylus pleione. The sequence continues at coordinate 1,130,206 of JAUIMM010000965.1, read as the reverse complement.
CATACACAGTATCTCCCCACACCAGCTAAGCAGACCAGATTTGTGGAAATGCAACAAAGTCCTGAGCCCTGGGCAACAGTACTATAAGGACAGAAGGTCTTTGTAACATCATCTTACTGCATCTTTTATTTCTTATGTATCCCTGCCAGCATAAACATATATGATCATTGTAACTACTGGTAGACTATTTTATGCAAACTGATTGCAAGAGAGGCTGGGCCATGGAGCTCTGCATCAATGAGGGAAATGGACTAGGGAGAGAAAAATTCATTCTGGGTCTACAGTCAACTTGAACATATTTTTCATTGTATGTAGTGTATAATAGTATGTATAATAGTGTTCAGTGCATTGCAGAAGTTGCTTCAGTATGTTGCCAGTGATTGCTTATTTCTATTCCTCAACACAGCTTCTACTCTGGCTGCTGTATGTCTGTGTCTGTAAACACCAGGATTGAAAATGGTTGCAAGAAAATATTTAAATTTTTTTAGATTAGTCTGACACTACTTAATTTGATGACTCCTCGTTCAATTATATTGATGACAATCATGGGCATAATAATATATATCCATATAAACAATATATATATATATATATATATATATATATTCAAACAAAAAATTTCATATTTTTAATACACATTTTAAAAACACAAAGCAAAAGAATTTTTGTAAATTTCTTTATTAAAAAAATTCCATAGACAAAATCAATCATGTACCTACGGTTTTTGTTAACATACAAGGGGAATAATATATATTTACCCAGCCCCAAAGCCACCTCTACCTCGTGCAAAAGGCATTTGAACTGTAAAAAATGCCCACACAAACTTATAAATCATTCTAGACCCTTCAATATTGCGTGAGGAAAATTCCTTTCAAAATCCTTTAGCATTCTTAAAGCTGCGCTGTTTATATAGCTCCCCCATATGCAGTGCCAACAGTAGGAGTCCCTCCTATGCATTGCCTCCTGTAGTAGTCCCCACAGTAGTGCCCCCGTTTAGGTCTGGAGGCACTGCATAAGGCACTGCATAAGGGCCAGCCTTTAGGCACTGCATAATGGGGCCAGTCTAGGGACACTGCATAATTGGGCCAGTCTGGGGGGACTGCATAAGGGGCCACTCTGGGGACACTGCATAATTGGGCCAGTCTGGGGGGACTGCATAAGGGGCCACTCTGGGGACACTGCATAATTGGGCCAGTCTGGGGGGACTGCATAAGGGCAAAGCAAAACTACAGGAGGCAATGCAAAAAAGAGAAAACTACTGGGGGCACTGTATAAAGGACAGAAATACAGGGGCCACTGCATATGGGGATAGCTACAGGGGACACTGCATAATGGGCACTTCTAAGGTCAGGGATTTAAAACACTTTATTTTTGCGAAGGCCCTACCTGGCTACTTCTTGATACCACATGGCTGGCAAAATTTTCTGGGGAGAACACTGCTAATGAAGCACTAGGATCAACCATCTGACCATATGTGGCATTTCCCACGAGCCTGTTTCTGCCTGCTGCCACACCCTGCCCTATTTTGAAAGGGCAGAAAGCACATTCCCATCTAGTGTGGCACCCCTCTCCTTCATTGACAATGTCATACACACCATACACCATGAGGTTCAGCCATTTGACCTTATAAACAGTGCTACATTAGAATACAATAATAGGAAAAACCATTTCCTGTGCAGCATAATACAGGACTAGGATCAGCCCGATTACACCACTGAATATATCTATCTAGCTGACTAACACACATCACACATGTGGCTCCCAGCAAAACAGACAGACAAGATAACCTAAAACTAAATACAAATACACTTTTGGATTCCCATTGCAAAAATAAACAAACAAAATAAAGCAGGATGAACACAACCTTAAACATGCTAGACACACAAGTAAATCATATTACATTACACCAGCAATTAAAATCAGTAACAATCCACTCACCTGTACCTAGAAACCGCTGTTTCTTCCTCTTCTCTTGGTCAGGAGGAGGAGGATGGTAATCCTCATCTTCATCTAATGCCGGAGAGCTGGATTGTTGCTGAGTTGCCATCTCCTACTGCAGAGACTGACGCACCTCGAAATCACTTAAATACTGGTGAAGAGAGCGCCAAATTCTCCCTGTGGAGAGAAATGATACAATTCCCGCCCTTGCCAAACGTTGTTGATTTCACATTCGACATAGACGAATTTATGGGAAATTGAATTAGGCGAATTAAAAAAATAAAATTCACATTTTTAGGAGGCGAACATGGCGAGTACAATAATTTGTCGAAGCGTAATTGCAATTCGCACCTAATTGAATACCCCTCAAAGTACCAACCAATTACTGTAGCTCCTAATGGTCATTTTTAAAACACAGCATGTAAAGTGACAGTTAAAAACTGATTGGTTGGTTGGTATCAAATCTATCTTCACTTTCTCTCTCTTTAATGCTGTGTACACACTGGGTGATAAATCATCCGATATATATCGCGAATGCATTGGCAGGTGTGTACCCCCGATATGTCTAATAGAACAACAGGGGCAATGCGCTATGATCTCGTCTGACTGGAATGAAATGTGTTGCTACACAATGTGACATACAATGAATGAATAAAAAAGAAAATTGTTTACTTCTAATAATAAAATACATACATCATCACATACAATACAATACACATAATACATATAACATATAAAAATAGTATAAATGGATTGGACTGTTACAATGCAGATCTATAAAGGTTGTATCAAAATCAGTGCTTGTATCAGAAAATAGATCTCCTGTAGAGCAAACAAGGTGATACAGTTGAATGTAACAGATCAAATCAGTGGTGTCATTTCCATGGAATAAATTGATACTGTCTCAGTTCTTTTGCACACTGTTTTAAAATTACTGCATTCTCACACCTGAAAAGAGTATAAGTTGGCCATATTGATAGACTTGAATTACAAAGTATCGTGCTGGCGTCCCAGCATATAATTGTAGTATTAATGATATCAATTGGAGTTGAATGACTCCTATTGTATGACTCCTGATGATGTATGTATTTTATTATTAGAAGTAAACAATTTTCTTTTTTATTCATTCATTGTGTGTCACATTGTGTAGCAACACATTTCATTCCAGTCAGACCAGATCATAGCGCATTGCCCCTGTTGTTCTATTAGTATTTGTAGGATTTGTAGTGGGAGTTCACACTAAACTCCAAGCAGTTGCAGCTGATCCCAACTGACAGTTTTGTATCAATACTATTAGCGCCGAGAGTCGGGTAGGAATCTACCCTCTGCCCCCGATATGTCTGTAAACAATGTCGTTCACAGACATATCACTTTGGCTTTGCAGCACAGCCACTGGCCGATATATCTGCAGATACATCGGCGCATCTTGCTGTGTGCACTTACTGCAGGGACTGACATCACTGCTGGGTAAGGATGTATACTATCAGTAAGTATGTATACTTACCTGATTCGGCTGCTCGGTCTGTGCGACAACCAGTGGGCCATCAAGTTGACCTAGTGTGAACCCAGCTTAAGGCTTAGCACATCTCCCCCTTTGTTACAATAGCAGTAAATAATAGTGGCAACTCCAGTAAACGCATGAACCATTATATACTGAAAATGCACATTATGTGCAGAAAAAATCACAAGAGCACTATTTTCAATCATGATAGCTAAGTCACAGTTACCATCTGTCACTAATTTCCATGGATAGGAACAGGTTTTAAAGATTTGTTCATACAAAGGAACTTATTTTATGTTTATTACTTATTGTATAGTACAGTTGCCCTTATTCTGCACATTGGATGCCTTCTTCAATATCTATCCTTAGTGTCATAGCTTCAAAAACAAGGTCCATCTAGATAGTCCTGCATCTGATGACCTTAGATGCACCTGCTGAGATGCAGCATGTCTGTTCTTCCAGTTTTATGCCCCTGGAATTAGGTTATTGTGTAATCAACAGGAACTAATCTACATATTTTAAAATACGATGCCTATGTCCCAGCAGTAACCCTCACTCCCTGTATCCCCTTGGTGGATCTCCTAACATCCCACTCCTACCTGCACTCTATGGACCTCATTCAGAGTCGATCGCTTGCTGCAAGCGATCGCTCTGAATGAGGGCGGCCACTTACTTTTTTAAGTGCCGCCTTCTGGTCGATCGCTAGGCTGTGGGTTACCACCCACAGCTCTAGCGACCGACCAGGGTGATGGTCACGATGGTCATCACCATCGCGACCATCGGGGCTTACGACTAGACCCTAAAGTTGGGTCTGGGCTCTCGTAAACCCCAGGGAACTTCCTGCTCTGTTTGAGCAGGAAGTTCCCCACTGACATCATCAATGATGTCAGTGGGGCCGCCCCCAAATGGCAAGTGTTCCGACTGGAACACCTCCGTTTGGCCGGGCATGCCCCCGGCCTGCCCAGCAAACAGGGCGAGCTGTCACTCAACAGCTCGCCCTGTCTGCTACGAGACCCCTAGCGATGGAGCACCCATCGCTAGCCGGGTCTCGCGCATGCGCACGACGGAGCCGGCTCCGTCGTGCGCATGCTCTGTGGGGACCATCGACCCGGTTGCGAGTGCATCGGCGCTTTCGACCGGGTCTGAATGAGACCCTATGTCTTCCTCCCTCTCTCTTGCACCTCCTATTCTTCTTTCTCCTTTTTCTCATTCTTCCATTTCTTTCCCGCTATGTTTTCGTTTGGTTTTCATAGATGTTCAATTTCTATATATGCTAATGGTTGATTCTATCTCATTGTGATATTTAAAACTTTGGTCTTATGGAATCGCTTACTTTTTTATTACTGATATTATTTCTGTGTATTGTTAAAACTTATTTTCTTGAAAATAAAGAATTTATTTAAAAAAATATTAAGATGCCTTCTGCTAGTATACCCTTTAAAAAAAAATCACAATCTCAAAACTGCAATGAAAGTAATTAGGCAAGTGTCATGCTCCGGACACTTAAAACCTACTTTTTACCTCTCCGGTGCCTGTCCAGACTAGCCCTGAGGTCCGCTCGTGTTGTGCATCACTTACGGATAGCACAGAGGTCTGCTCATGCTGCACATCGCTCCCGGCTGGTGCTGTGATGTACTCTTGCCCCATGAGCCATGGAGATGGCTCTCCGCAGTAACTTGCTCACAGCGTGTCTCCCCAGCATGATGGGATACAAACTGCATGCCAGAGTTCCTTCCAGAAAAACAATATGGGTGCAGCCATGTTGGACTCGGTCATCTGACTCTCCTCCACAACTCAAAGTGCTGCTCCCAGACCAGCTGATCGTAGCATCCATTTCCTGAGGATCCTCCCCTATAAATTCCATTTCCTGACTGTCCTCTGTTGCCAGTACAACATCGCTTCTTGCTGAAGTTACAGCTCAGTACTGAGGGCCTGATTCAGAGCCGGACGCTATTTGCGAACGGTCGTTCAGAAAAAGGGGCCGGCTATTTAAATTGAGCACTCGCTCTTTGCGGTCTGTTGACGCCTCTATGTCTGAGCGAGCGAATGAAACATGTGCTCGCTATTTTGTAAAGACGCCCCCTGGCCGTTCGCATCATACGTCATCTCCGCTATTTATTAGATTAATCGAGTACATCGAAAGGTGTCTGCTTGCAGTGCTTGTGGTAGGCTTTACTTCCCGCAATCACTGCGAGCAGTTCAGGCTAAAAGACAACCAAGTGACGTGGTCGATGACGCTGCTTTGTTAATTATGCACACCCATTAAACGCCCGTTTTGACCATTTGGCACGCCTGCGTTCAGATCTCCACTCCCCGTTTTCAAGCACCTTCCCCTGTTACCACCCACAAATGCCTCATTCTGTCACTCAAATTAGCAGGCCCTCGCTGTTTTGCGAGCGCACGATTTCCGACCGCAATGACTGGTTGGCGCATGCACATTATGACCCATACGCATGCGCAGATGTGCGAACATCGCTCGGAGCGAGCGAGCGGCTTTGAATCAGGTCCTGAGCTCAAAGGTATCTGAACGGTCCCAGTCCATTATATCCAGTTCCTGTATCTGGTAAACAAGTCTCCAATACTATCTTGCACACCAGTCGGGTTTTACCACTAAGATTTGTTCTAACAGCCACAATCGGTTCCAGATGATATCTCCAACCATCGGTCTCATTCGATGCTTCCAACATTGGACTCATATCAATTAAGTCCTTCAATTCATCAACATCGGTCCCTACCGATCAAGTTCATCAATTCATCAGAATTGGACTAATCAATTGCGTCCTTCAAGTCATCAACATCGGTCCAACCGATCAAGTTCATCAATTCATCAACATTGGACTCACATTGGACTCATATCAATTAAGTTCTTCAAGTCATCAACATCGGTCCCAACTGATCAAGTTCATCAATTCTTCAACATCGGATTCAAATCCATCAACATCAGTCTCAAACCGATCCAGCTCTTCAGTTCAGCATTGTCGGTCCCTCCGGCCCTACTCAACAATCCAGCATCATCGGTCCCAACCCGATTCTGCTCATCTATACATTATCATTAACTCCAGCTCTCATTCCTAATACAGATACTGCATTCCTGTCCTCGCCTTCGGGTCCATCATCCTCCACTTCAGCCTCCCATGCCTGTTTCAACCCTCAGACGTAACAGCAAGCTTGTAAAGCTGATTACACATTTGTCCAATTCTCATCCAATCTGACCTCTGATCTACAAGTTGGTCCGACATTGGTAGAGTGTGTATGTTCACTCAGCCTCTGATTTCATCCAATCCTGGTCTTCTGGTCTTGTCAAAAGATTTTTGCACCTGCTGAAAAATCAGGAGACTAGATCACCAAACATCCGACCAATATAGAAATTTGTACGCTCCTGCAACTGGTTTGTCCAATTCTTCTCCGGAGTCTTCCCTGTGAGTGGCAGCTGGTCTGCCAAAGATTGGAAAAATGTGTACGGTGGCACAATCCCTTTGGCAGATTGTTTCAGCAGATGCCAATTGGAGATCAGCAGCAAAACTAGACGTGTTGTTATGCATAGATTGGGTGTTGTATCTGCAAACGTGGTCTCCAGTAGGATTGTGTCAACAGTCTGGTTGGGAGTTGGATCCCCAGATTATTGGGCAACTGTTTACCCAGCTTAAGACCAGATTTTATTCAAGCACTACTACCGTTATGCTGTCTATAGTAGCGCTAATAGGCTAGGAGAATTTGGCAGCATAAAGCCAGTTCTAAAGCCAATTAATTCATTATTTGGTGACACAAAACTTTGTAGAGCCATACAGCGGGGAAATATATTGTATGGTTATCATTTTACAACTGCAGATATATCAGTTTATTACCAGCACAAAACTAATTTATCCAGAACTGGACATAAGAGTTCAATTGTGAATGTGCACTTATCGTCAATTGACTGACATCATTCTGTTGGCTGTGGCTTTGTTATTCATGGAGAGGTAGAGCTATAAGTTGAGTTGACAACACATCTCAAAATATAACATATATTATCCATTGTGGAACATGATTTTCAACTCTGGATAAGTGGGGCAGATCCCACTAATAGACTGATACCAAATTATTAGTTGTGATATCAGGATAAAGAGCTCTATGTTAGTTAATATTTCAGTGCACTTTTTTATATGCATTAATCAATTTGCAGGATTAATTAATTAACAACAGTTTTGACAAAGAAAAATTCTGATTATTAATCTAACATTGGTGGTTTATTATACTGTTTGAATGTCACTTATAGAGATATTCAGTATTTAGTGCATATCATAGTTTTAGGCACATACAATACATTAACAGTTATGTATTCATTCTATTGATTGATAATAAAGGTGTAATAACACAATCACATATTTTTTTCATTTTGATTTTTAACTGGACTGCTGCACTTTTTTGTTTATTTTTATTTTTGTGGTTGGCAGCTTGAGGCCTTGCAGACATCATTTTCTTTTTTAGCATATAGGTAGATTTATTTCCTGTACCATGGGCAAATTTTTTATTTTTTTTATTTTGCAGGAAGAGATTGTGTTCAACACTTTTGAAAGTGGCCTAGAGGTACTGAAGGAAGAGCATGGAGAATCATTCCTTATGCTGGGAATACACTATACAATTATCTGTCAGATTTCTGTCCAGTCTGGCTGGTTGGAATGAAAACCTGGTAATGTATGAGAGCAAATGACAATCATCCATTTGCTCTCTAACACTGGAAAACAGACAAAAATGGTCGTTCAGACAAATTGGTTAAAACACACAAATGTACCCAATTTGAACAATTGTTTTTTGTCCGTTTTCCAGTGTTTAAAACCATATGATCGCCTGTCATTTGCTTTCATACTATACCAGGTTTTCATTCCAACCAGCCAGATTGGACAGATATCCGCCAGATAATTGTATAGTGTTTGCCCAGCATTAGACTTAGCAAATAGAATATCTTTGGGCTGTATTCAATTAGCGGCAAAAAGCCGTAATCTGCGAAAAAGTAGCATCATTTCACCAGGCGGGTACTTTCCGCCGTATTCAATTGCAAACACTTTTCGTGTACGAAGAAAGTCAATGCATTGTAATAGGCGAAAAAGTGCAGAATTGCGGTTTTGGGGTGCAAAGGTGCGGAAACCATTCTGCACCCTTTGGACAGACCGCCAAAGGATAACTGCGTCAAAAAAACGCCAAAACAAGAGGAACACCCCAAAATACACTTTGAAAAGGGGGCAAAAAAGTACATGGTTGTGGTACAAACTTAAAAACTAGCAAAATAAGTTTTTGGGGACCTGCAAGTATGGGGAGGTGTGTTTTTGATTACAGGTACTTGATGAACGTGCCTTTTTTAATGCTTTTTAACATTTCACTTTTGCATTTTTTAACCATGCTTGCACCCATTTTCATGTACCCCAAATTTGCTGGAACTAGTTATTTTCACCCAAAAAAACTGCTAAATGCTAATCTTCACCACTTATGCAAAGACGCTATATAGAGGCAATTGAAAGCACTTAAGTACCCCAAATAGCTCCAGGGGGGCTAATCGGGGATATCTATACACATCCCCAATGTTAGTGCATCTTTTGAGGGGTGATTTCCCCAAAACTGGCAGCATTTTTCGCCTGTCTGAGTTTCGCTGGGACGCGTTTTCGCGTCCTTTGGAATTGAATACGGCGAATAGCAGGGGCACGCACAAAAAGTTTCCGCAGCTAAAACACGCGAAGTCAGCTAAAAGTGCGGCATCTGAAAAGTACAGGACTTATCGCGGCTAATTGAATATGGCCCTCTGTTGGCTTTATTGAGAACAGTCTCAGTGTAGTGAGAACTATAGAAACTTGTGCGCAGAGGGAGTTAAAGGAGAGAAAGCTCAAGTGACAAGCTGCTTCAATCATTTTAAGGCACAAAATTGGATGATAGTTGGACAAGAGAAGATTTTTTGATGATAGATTAGACAAAAACATGTTTAAAGTCTTGGTGGATGTTGGTGGAAAGGAACAGGTTAAAGAGGTGGGCTATGCATGGGCTGGTGTTTGGAGAATATGAGACAAAGAAGATATAGGAAGAACAGCAGGTAGAGGGCGGAGAAGGTCATAAAAGAGTCCCCAAGGAAGTGGGGAAAGAACAGAGGGTCAATCAGGGTGACGGTGGGGACATGAGTAAAAATGATTAGCCCTGATAGTAGGAGATTTCTTGATGGATGGTCTCTATTGTGTTGGTGAACTGACTGGCAAATTCAAGAGCTGTATAGGAGGTAAGGAAAAAAATTAGGGGGTAGACAGAGAAGAGAGTTGTACAGTAGGTTGTTAAGAGGTGACTTGAGTAGAAATAAAAGACAAAGTAGATTTGTTTAGCAGTTAAGAATGCAAAGTTGTAATACAAAGGAAGAAGTCAGCATTAGAGCAAGATTTTTCCAGCTGGTGTCTGTGGTAAGGGATCACGTTTTCTACCAATTTTTTTTAAAAGTTGGTTGGTAAGGGAGGATGTTTCCAACCAACCCCTGAGTGCAGTTTAGAGCACAGGAGTCTACTGGCAGGTAATTTGTTATATAAATGTGATAGTACATACTGGTAATCCTAAAAAGTATAAATCAGCCTGTGTAAATCCAGGTTGTACCCAATAAAACAACCTTAAATCAAAACAGAGAATAATAATAGGAAACCTCCAAGGTGCTAACCTAAAAACACTACAAGATGGAGTGGGCAGTGGAAAACAATGAATAAAATAAAATATAACTTCCCATATTGGTAGGTATTGCAAGATAGTTGTTCAGGTATCATCATTTTTGATACAGTACATAGAATGAAGAGAATCACCAAAGCAATAAGCATTAGCCGAACAGATAATCAAAAGAACACAAATAGGAAAGAGTATACAGGGTTAAACAAACCCTTAGGTATTCTGCTTATATATAGTGAAGCTTCAAAATGCAGTGGTAATTATTTATTTTAGGCCAATGATCAACTTCATGTTTTTTTTTCCATCTATCATGCAGTTGTGTAAGGAAAAATCAACATAGTGTATTACGTTAATATTGGTGTACAATTTAACAGAATACTTTCAAGTAAACTAATCTATAAAATATCTAATAAAAAGTAGTAAGCAAAAGTGGTGTAAATGAAGATTGGAGGTTCCGAATCCTTCTCTTTTAGTACCAAAAGATGTGGTAGTTCAGGTAAAAGTTCCTGCAGGCTTAAAGTACATACTCATGTATTTCCAAACACCTCCAACACATTTCCAGTTGTATTTATTATTATTATTATTATTTATTTATATGGCACCACAAGTGTTCCGCAGTGCCTTACATAGTACATAAACAAATAGGTTGACCAGTGACTTATAGTACAATACAATACAGGACAAGGATAATATACATTGCTATATTAGCGACCATAACACCCAGATAAGCAACAGAGCAAAGTAACCAAGTGTTAGGTGCCCTAGTGGGGAGTAAGGAGTTGATGAAAGTAGAGTAAGGAGAAGCACAAGAGGGTAGAGGGTCCTGCTCATAAGATCTTACATTCTAAAGGGGAGGGGCAGACAAACAGGTGTGACACAGAAGGAGTAGGCAGGGAGGAAGAAATATGTATCAGCAAGTTAAGATGAGAGCTGGAAGGCTTTGATGAAGTAGTGGGTCTTGAGAGCCCATTTGAAGGATTGGGAGGAAGTAATCAATTGGCATGAGAGGCGGCGTGCATTTGTTGAACGAAGAGGGCGGACAGGAGAGTGAAGGGAGATGAGGTCCGAGATGTAAATGGGAGAGGAATGGGTGAGGGCTTTGTAAGTGAGTGTTAGAACCTTGAATTGGGTTCTGAAAGGAAAAGGGAGGAGAATGTTACTCTTCCTCAAAGCAATATACACAGCACTGATCAAGGCAAAACACGTATCCTGTGTTCTAAGGAGCACCTTTTGCGCAAAAGAACTCCACACACCTCATCACATTACCTAATCAGGACCCCGTGTTCTGCTGCCCTGCACTGATTCAGTACTTTGCATCAGCTCCTGAGTGTCTTGAGCTAAGGTGGGTGAGTGTGTGGTTATAGAAGGAGATAGAGTTGGGAATGACAGAGTGGTGATAAGAGAGAACCTTGATTTACATGTGAAAGAGTCAAGAGGAGAAGATAATGCTGAGTGTACTTGTATTTGAGTACGTTGGAACAGAGTGGTGAGTGCGGAAGCTGCAAGAAAGGAAGTTGTGTATCTGAGGGAGGAAATGGCTAATTTGAAATAGAAAAAAAGGTGGGAGAAGACATGATGAGTTGAGTGACCAGTAGAGTGGGTGGTAACAAAATCCCATTTAGAAAGCCAAAAGAGAGGGAGAGAAATCCTGTGGCAGAGTTTGTGGAGTTATCTATAGGAATATTTAATTACCTAAAATGCAGGAGGTGTAATTCAGAGGATAGAAGTGAAGGAGCGAGGCAACAAAGATATCATGGAATTAACATACAGGACTATAGGCACAGTAGATAACTACAATGCAAAGGTGGATTGGATAGAAGAAGTAAGCTCTGTGAATTTAGAGAGATAGAATTGAATACCTATATATTGGGAATATCGATATTTAGGGTTCAATCTTGGTACGATTTGCAATCGGAACAATTAGTGTCATATATTGGCTGGATTGCTAACTGCCCTAAATGATATGTTTCCACTGCTTGCACTGTTAGAGAAGTGTGCTGCTGTGAATAAAAAGGGTCTCCAGTGCAGATGCGCAAATTAGCAATTTGACAAAAAAAGATAAAATTTCCTGTGACGCTAATCACTGCTTATCAATTTACAAATAGTGATCCCATATCAATCCAAAAATCAATGCAGACCCTCTGATTGTTCATCCCTGCTCCACAGATGAAATGAACAGTAATGAGGAGATGAAGAATGAGACATGCTGTCGCAACTCTCGGGTAGATAATGGATGCAACCCATATTTAGGGATTGGCGTGACCTATTTCTGAGTCTAATGTGCCGGCGGTTTTCATCAGGGACCCTCGCAAGAAGGTATGGACTTGGCTGCATCCAACACACAGGTCGCGGCCCTCAGAATAGGTTCCCTTATACAGGTGCTGGTGTACTCTGGATGTAATTGAGAAGATTTTCAGCGTAGTCAACAGGCTGGGCCAAAACCAAGCGGACAAGATGGTACCAGGGAGCAGACGTATGCAGGTCACAGAGGATAGCCAAGGTCAGAACCGGATTATCAATGCAGTACCAGGGATAAGATGAAACTGGAGTCACAGACAAAGTCAAGGTCAGGAACAGGTAACAAGGAAAGCACTTCCTTATATAGGCAGGACTTAAATAGGGTGCCTACTGTGACGTCACCAAGAAGTGTGTGTGTGTCTCTTTAAACACTGTCAGGTCGGCACGCGCTCCCGCAGGGAGCCGTGACTGCCTGTACCATGCCGCCGGGGGGAGGAAGTACTACACAGCAGCGGCGCCGGGGACTCCCCACCCGCTGCCCTGCCATAGACCAGCGCTGCCAGACCCGGTAAGTGCGTGCCGTGTCTGGCGCACTGTGACACATGCATTGTGGAGTACCATGCATTATTAGAAACATCCAAGCGACTGAACAGAGCAAGACATAGATATGATAAAGTGAAAACACAGGTTAGCATAAATAATGTGAGAGCAAGGAGTATGAAAAAAATTGAAGAATGACATAGCTATAGCTACACTATGAGGATTAAGAACTGGTCGTGGGTGTGTAGTTTATTTCTGCTTGAGCAGATCAGTGAGCGAAGTGGGAGCTGGGAGGACAATAGACAAATGCGAAGGATAAAAGTGAGGTATTAGGTGCGTACACACAATGATTTTTTGAACGATTTAACTATAAAGAAGTCGTTATCATTAAATCATTTGTAAAATCGTTCATCTTTTTAAGCTGAACGATGAACGATAATCATTCATGCGCGTTCACGTTTGAAGTTTGTAGTTCATCGTCCATTCTGACTGTCCAACAAACGATTTTTGTTCAGAAAATCATTCATGTTGTGCAGAATGAACGATAAACGATGAGCAATTTCCATTCACTGTATGCATGATTAAAAAATCGTTCATCGTTTTTGAAAATCGTTCATTATTTTAGTAACCAGCAATTTTTAGAGAACGATTTTCATTCACTTTTTCAAGGCAAAATCTGAATGAAAATCGTTCACTAAAATCGTTGGTTGCTAACATCGTCGTGTGTGTATGCAGCTATAGTAATAACATAGAGGAAAGGTGATTCTGGAGAGGGGAGGGTTTTAGAGAAGTGTGATGGAAATGGATTGAATAAATGGAGAATGTACATTAAGCAGATGCATAGTGATGTAATGTAAGCAATGTAGATGAATATAAGTTAGATGGTGTAAGTATTGAGAAGATGGGGAGGAACAGTATAATGAGGTAATGTAGGACATTAGAGGAGGTTCAGTTGCTTAGATCCTGGATTTGTAATCAGAAATTGCAGAGTGTGGATTAAAGTAGAGTCCAAATACATTTCATAAATGTTTCCATACTGCGGATGGAAAGCGGCATGATGGATGGCAGTCTGTGCTTGAACAGGCTAGGTGAACTATTGTCTTTAATGGACCATGGATAGACAATTAGCACAACAAGCTCGTCATCAGAAAGGAGGTTTAGAGGGAGACCATTGTAACAGTAAAAGCTAAACATTCTTTTCAGTGTGGTCTTTTAACATGGCTCATAATTTATTAAATCTGAATTATTTTCTACAAAGTAAAAACATAATACTATGAGAACATTAAAAAACATATAAAAGTGCTACAATTGACACAATGTGATGCAGCCTTGTTAAACCTATAAGGTTGGAATAAGCATATAGGAATGCAGGATCATACAAGGCACAATGGCTCCAACTTTAGGCAGGGGGTGCAGGAGATCCATGTACATACATATATAGATATACACACATTTGTTCATACTGTGATCGTGTTTTGCAATATGACATCTCACAGTCTAAGATAAAATTATTTAAATCTAAATGTCATATGATAGCATAGTTAATTTAACATGGGACATGTATTTGCAATAGGTTTCAAAATTAAATATTTTCATCCTAAAGGAACACTCTCAAATTATTTATCTTAGATATATGTGCCTTCAAATAGTGTGAAGTTTTTAACATCAAAAAATGACCCTGACATGGCCACCAATGAGTACCTGTTATGTTATTTCCACAGCTGAGAGAGGACATACAACTTAGGGCCTGATTCAGCAAGGAACGCAGTTGCTAATACGCACGCAATTGGACGATTCTTGCGCACTGCACTGTGTATGCAGCGCAGTGCATGTGCACGAACTAACTATTGCGATCGGAACTGCGATCGCAGAGGCTACTCAGACCCTTTGCATACTGATGGACAGGAACCACCATTTGTGCGTGGTGATGGGGGATGGTCGGGAAAACGCAGGCATGCCAGTGCATTCGCACGCCGTTGCCGGGGCATGCATAAATTAGCCGCTGCGATACCATACCATACGTAGTGTGAGGTCTCACCGTGCATGGCTGTTTCTGAGTAAGGTCAGAGCTTGTGCAAGTGTGCATGAGGTTGCGAAGGTACTCGATTGTACCGATGGTTTCGCTATTCTGCTAAGTATTACCGATGTGTGTAAAGTGGGCGTCCTTATGTTGTGCTGAGTTTGCATTGCGATCGCAATGGATTAGCATACTATTGCAGTTGAACTGCGTGCATACGCAATATTGCATACCGTAGTGAATCAGGCCCTTCCTTAGTGGACAGCGGAAAGAAGGATAAAAGTTCAGTCAATCATCCCTCAATTCTGTCAACCTTTCAGATATGTTTCCTCACAGATTGACACTGAAGGTTGGAGCCCCTTTTATTTTGTCGCTGAACCTCATTATAGAGGCCATAATACTAACAGCTTGGTTAGTTTGCAACATGTATCTAAACCTTTGTAGGAGTCCAGCTACATAAGTAGCTAATTGTTTCTAATAGATGGCAACGTCCAAGCTGGATTACCACACGGAAGACTGCAGCAGAGGGTGTTGATAATTCAGGATGTAGTTATTGTCCTGGCTGTCAGGATGCTGGTGCTCAGAATGCCGGTGCCGGAATCCCGACATCAGTCAGAATCCCGGTGCTGCATCCCGACCGATGGCATTCAGACAGCAAGTATTGGGGTTAGGGGGAACATTAAGGTTAGGGGTTTCTGTCAGGATTGTTACCCTCTCGGGATGCCGTCATCGGGATTCTGACCACCAGGAACTGGAGCGCTGGCATCCCGTACCCAACTTGTTATTTCAATATATAAATCTCAAGCAGCAAATGCTGCTATCAAAGTTGTTAGTTCAAAGAACAAATATTTGTTTAGCCATATTTAGAAAGCTGAGAGTTGGTATTGTTAGTCATTAAATAGCAGGGTGAGTTATATTCGGGTTACTGGTTTTAGCATGCATGCATGCATATTAGCCCATACATTTACTCACTTAGGGGGTCTATTTACTAAGCTTTGTAAGGACATAAAGTAAACGGTGATAAGGTCTGAGCCAATCAGCTCCTAACTGCCATTTTTCAAACACAGCCTGTGACATGGCAGCTAGGAGCTGATTGGCTGGTACTTTATCACCGTTAATTTTATCTCCTAACAAAGCTTAGTAAATAGACCCCTTAATCCCATACTCAGTCCAGCTACTATGCCTCAACTTCCAATCAAGGAACTCAGGATGCCCACAGTATTTGTGTTTAAGGGCTTTTCCAAATGCCATCAAATTTCAAGCCCCACTGTGGCAATTGTAGCGATCCTGATCCAAAAAGTGAATTAACGGTTTCCTCAAGTGTGCTGCTGAAGAGGCAGAGCCATGCCTTCTAGTGCACAGCCGCCAGGGTCCTGGAGCAATCAAGACTGGCTGCAGCACCCCCAGTTCTAACTTCAGACATGGGAATTGCTGGGCTCTTCCAGGCAGCTCAAACGCAGCCCAGTCCATGTCCTATGGAGATGTGACAGCATGATATCATAAATCACAAAGCCATATGCTGTCATGCCCGCACAGTGCTCAATGCTGTCACTGAGACTGCTGCCACTCCTGGGTACATGTGCCGCTCACGGCTGAGGGAAAGGGAGGGATTGGGAACTTCTCTTTATTCTCTGCTGCAGACAGGTCAGGTCTTTTGGGGTCGCTGGGGCAATAATTAATGCATGTTTTATTTTTTTCCTGTGGGAGCCAATGTGTTTGTTTTGCTTTTGTCTGTGGGGGTCAAAACCTGGAAATAACAACAAATATCAACATATATTAAATATGTGTTGATATTTGTTATATATTATATTTGATAAAAAAAAATATTGATGATGTGCATTGGCAATTTTAAAATCTTGATCAGTGTTCTTGCGAGTTGAAAAAGGTTGAAAATCACTGCTCTAATATAATCATCTCTGGTACGGGGATAATTTGAATCACAAGGTCAAATTAGTTAGATGTCAATCACATGTGAGTTTCTGCCAGATAGTACCAGTTTTCTACAGTAGAATGTCAGGTCATCTGTATATGAACTAGAGTTTAGCAGCATGTGGGTCATGCAGTACATTCATCATCCTTACGATAAGTGACTCTCATTGGCGGCTCAGGGCACGGGCTAGCAGGGCTGTCACCCAGAGCACCAAAGCCTGAAGGGCACAGCCCTGCTCCCTGCCTGAACATTTATTTAAAGGCGCTCGCCACCGCCCGCCTCCGGTAAAACCCGCCCTCCACCCACCCACTGGCGTTATTGGTATATGCTCAGGGGAAGGAAGTGGGGGAGGGAAGGGGTGTCAGTGCAGCACAGGACGGCACTGGGTACAGAGAAACCTAGCACCGGCCCTGGTGAATCTACAACAGAATGGTCGAAGGAGAAGAAATGTTGTGTCTTAAACTGGGTATACAGTATCCAATTATCAAGCAGATAAGCCAAAATTTGTATGATTAGCCGAATAAATGTATAGAATATATGCAGGAGCATTACAGAAGCATTAGCCAATCCTAATGCTCCTGCAGCGGTCAGATTGGGAGGGTGGCATTTTATGTCCTGCTTAACATTCCAATCCCCAATCTTTCAATCCCATTGAAGAAGGCACACACTGAGCTAAATTTGGCAATTCTCAGAATGGACTAAATAAAAAGTAATCACTGAAAAGTAAATGAACAGCGCTGCAGTTTGGCTACAACATTCTAAACCAACACAAAATATTTAGCTTAGGGTTTCTGAGACTTCTTAAACAATAACGAGTTGAAAAAATATACTGTAATGCCATTTTTACTCCACCATTGAGGAAGTGCAAAGCTTCATCAAGTAGAATGTTCATTTCTTGGCTTGGCTCGTTATACTACCGATTCTGGTCTAGAAAACAGAGTGACAGGGGAGTCATAGCCAAATGCTGCAGAGGAATCAATAGCACAAGGTAGAAATTTTACAGAATATACTGTATGTGTAAGGGATTTACTTACCTCTTGAGGCTCCTGAGGAAAGAGATGGAAATGGCTCATAGTACACAGCCAAGAGCAAAGTCAGAGATGGAAATTTGGCACTTTCATTATAATTGGCTCAGCTTTTGTTGTACAGTGTGTCTGAAAACTGGAGTTTCTGGAAAAAAAATATACTTGCTTCCTTATAAATACAATAGATAAGTTGAAGTATTTTGTGATCATTGTGGGCCCTAGTAAAGTGTCCTGCTTCTGTCTAGGAAAAGTATGTACATGAAAAAAATCAAATGGGCCAAATATTAAAGAGTAATGTCATACAATACAGGTCATTTTGGGTTGGTGGAGGTATGAAAAAAAGTTCTGGAGGGCCACCAGTTGGTCAGTCCTGTTATGGGAAAAACAGCAAGTATTATGGAAGATACTGTAGTTGAACACTGGTGGTGTCCTGAAAGTGTGCGAGTTGTTCAATGGCTTTTAGTCCTATCCGCATATGACATCCAGAAATATAATTACCTGCCAATGAACGATAGCTATATTAGCACTAAATTGATTCCTTTTGGGATGCTCAGAGTTACTTGACATAGCCAGCAGTGTTTGTTTGATCATTGGTTATTCCCCCAAAAAATGTTTAATAACTAGAGATGTGCACTGGACAATTTTTGCTGGTTTTGGTTCTAATTTGTCGGACGGTTTTAGTTTTGGTATAGGTTTTGCCAAACCGCCGTGACTGGTTTTGGTTTTGTATTTTTGTATTTTTTTCCAAAAATTGTCATAAAAAGCTAAAAACACACAATTGAGCCTTTTTTTGTTCCTAAAGTAGTATTAACCGCAATAACATTTCCACTCATTTCCAGTTAATTTTGACCACCTCACAGCTCACTGTGGCAATTCAGTGGGGTTTTATTTTATTATGTACATGAATAATAACATAGAGAGGTACAGTGCACACAGGTTGTTTGGACACAGCACAGCCAATTTACAGCAGAGTACAGTGCAGCATACAGCAGCATGCCCCTATACACATTGACCGTAAAGAGCAGATCTTGTGAGTCTGGACACAGCACAGCGAATACAGCAGAGTACAGTGCAGCATACAGCAGCATGCCCCTCTACACACTGACTATACAGAGCACAGCAACTTGTTATGAGTCCAGACACAGCTCAGACAATTTACAGCAGAGTACTGTGCAGCATACAGAAGCATGCCCCTATACACACTGACTATACAGAGCACAGCCACTTGTGAGTCTGGAGTCTGGACACAGATTAGCCAATACAGCAGAGTACAGCACCGCATACAGCAGCATGCCCCTATACTGACTTATACAGAGCACAGCCACTTGTGAGTCTGGACACAGCACAGCCAATATGGCAGAGTACAATGCAGTATATAACAGCCTGCCTGACCGGGAGGATGCCGTTTTGCCTCGAAGTGGAATCCGAGTCTGGTGGGAAGACTCGAGTCGCCACATGGAATAACTCAGATACAGGAAGTTCAGGTACATTCGGATTACAGGTAATTCAAACAGCTCATCTCTATTAATAATGCTGCAATAAAAATGACAACAAGCAGGAAAACATCTTCATTTTTATTTACTGTTAGTTTTGGGCTATTGGTAGCTCTATCATTTCTGCCTAGATGGGTGTCCTTAGTCGACAGTCAATAAAGATATGAGTGTCTATACATGGCCGGTGCAAGGTTTCTTTGCACCCTAGGCATTTCTTCAGCCTTACGCCCCCCCCCACCCTCGATAGCTACACAAGCCCTTATACAGTACCCCCCAGTAGTGCCCATTGTACAGTGTACCCAGTAGTGGCCCCCCTTTGCAGTGCCCCCAGTAGTGCCAGCAGTAGTGGTCCCCCCTATGCAATGCCACCAGTAATGGTCCCACCTATGCAGTGGCCCAGTAGTGGTCCCCCCATGCAGTGCCCCAATATAGTGCCCCTTATATAGTGCCCCTTATACAGTGCCCCCCTATGCAGTGCCTCCAGTAGTAGTCCCCCACCTATGCAGTGCCCCTTATATAGTGCCCCTAGTAGTAATACCTCCCTATGCAGTGCCCCCAGTAGTAGTCTCCCCCCCAGCAGTGCCCCCAGTAGTAATCCCCCCACTAGCAGCCCTCCCCCAGCAGTTCCCCTAGTAGTAGTCCCCCCCCCCCAGCAATGCCCCAGCAGTAATCCCTCCCTATGCAGTGCCCCCAGTAGTGGTCCCACCAGTGCAGTGCTCCCAGTAGTAGTCTTCCCAGCAGTGCCCCCAGTAGCAGTTCCCCTAGCAGTGCCCCTAGTAGTACCTCTTCCCCCAGCAGTGCCCCTAGAAGTAGTCCTCCTGTATGTAGTGCCCCCAGCAGTAATCCCCCCTATGTAGTGCTCCCAGTAGTAGTCCCCCCAGCAGTAATCCCAGTAGCAGTCCCCCCCAGCAGTGCCCCTAGTAGCAGTCCCCCCCAGCAGTGCCCCCAGTAGTAGTCCCCCCAGCAGTGCCCCCAGTAGCAGTCCCCCCCAGTAGCAGTCCCCCCAGCAGTGCCCCAGTAGTAGTCCCCACAGCAGTACCCCTAGTAGTAATCCCCCTCTAGGTAGTGTCCCAAGTAGTGGGCCCACCAGTGTGCAATGCCCGCAGTAGTCCCCCCCAGCAGTGCCCGTAGTAGTAGTAGCAGTCCCCTCCCCCCGACCAGACAGACACACACGCATGTAAAAAAAAAAACCTCCACTTACTTTAATCCCCGCTCCGGCATCTGCTCCTCTGTCTGGCGTCCTCCCGGGCCACCCCACTCTGCATGATGGGAGAGATGTCGTGACATCTCTCCCATCACCCACTGCAAGAGCCGGAAAATGGAGCTCATGAGTGATCTCCAGCCTGGCTCCGGCAGTGGACTCAGCAGCCGATGAGAGTCTGTCTGACTCGCATTGGCTGCTAAAACAAACATACAGCTGTCGGCGCCGGCGGCTGTGTGTTTGTTACTAATAGTAGGAGTACTTATGTGCAGTCCACACTACACATCAATCCAAGCGGCGCCCCGCAGTGGCCAGCGCTCTTAGGCAGCTGCCTATGTTTGCTTTGCCTAGTGGTAGCATGGGCCCTGTGTCTATAGGTTTATTTATCAAGCCTTAACCCATGCAGAAAATGCTGTTTCAATGTGATTTAGGCTACTTTAAGTATTTAAGACAAAAAGTAATGGGGATTTTTTTTTTAAAAAACATATGCATGAGATAGCAGAGATATCGCCTGCGATTGTCATATGAATGCAGAATATCATGGGTTGCAATTCTCAGTGGGGACTACAGTCTGCTGCAAATTATGAAGCTCTGAAATTAATGGGCTGCCACAGCATGACTTTAATGATAAATTGCTTCATTTAGTCATATTAAAGGTAAATAATTATTTGGCCAAACCAGGTGTAGTTTACCAAAAAGCAGAGTTTATTGGTAAATTTAGATTATGCCAGCACAGTTAATATATTTTTGTCCTAAAAACTGGAAAACCAACCTGGATTTGCCTTTTAAATGATTTCCACTTTAAAACAGGATAGACTGGCCAGGAACTTGTAGATGCCTGCAAGTCGCAGGTTATTACATTTACCCCTGGGACAGAATCAGGGTCATGGAGCAGAGGGATGTCACACTCACAGCATTTCATGGAGAGGATTGCAAAAGCTGATTCAGAGGATCCGCGACACATTGGATTAAAGAGATGAGATTGCCATCAATTATGATACCTTACATTTTTGATGATTTATGCCTATGTATAAATATTTTTCCGGTAATTTCTTCATCTTCTGTCAATAACACCACCATTATAGACAGTTATGGCAGCAAAGCATAATGGGCACTTACTATGTGATGAAAAGCTGAGCTTTTCATCTCTTGCCCAGTAGTACAGAGCACCATCTACTCTATATATCACCAGCTTCACTAAGAGGCATAACAGTGCCAATCCATTGAAAAAGCTCATGGATATGATAGCAAAATGGTGAACCCCTCAGGATTTGTAATTTCCGATAATCCAAATAACATTGTACAAGCATTTCGTTTGGGTGAATTTCAACATGTACCATGTTTTGCACACACAATAAACTTTGTGGATAAGAATTTCTTAAAAATGACAGTACTGTGTAGGAGATGCTGGCTATGGCCCATAAAATATCTGGCCATTTTTGGTATTCTGCAACTGCATGTAAAAGATTGCAGCAGCTGAAAGACCAGTTCAATTTGTCATGCCACCAAATGAAACAAGAGGTAGTAACCAGGTGGAATTCCACCTTTTATATGCTTCAGTGACTGGAGGAACAGCAACAAGCCATCCAAACATATACATCAAACCATGACGGGAGAGGGAGGACAAATTACCACCTTACTGCAGCACACTGGAAAATACTCTAGGTTTTATGCAAGCTACTGAAACCATTTGAAATTGTAATCAATGAATTGAGTTCAAACACTAACAGCCTGAGTTAGGTAATATCCTTAATTAAACTAGTGGAAAAACACCTAGAGAAGCTGAAGGAGGAGATTAAATCAAGTGATTCTGCTAAGTGTGTTAGACTTGTGGATCAAATTCTTTATTCACTACGCAAGGACCAAAGGGTTTGTCAAATCTTGCAAACGGATCAGTAATTGGATCAAATCTTGGCCTTGATTCTACGTTTAAGTAATATGTAATGTCTCTTTTTCCAACTGACAAAGATCTTGAGTAAGTTGTCAACTCAAGTGGCACATGACATAACAACATCTCCTGCTTTAGTTTCTCTTGAAATGCTGCTGCTAGGAAAAAACTGATCTTTTCCAAGAGATCCACTGGTGATGATGATGAGTCAACTAAGCACTCCATACTGAAATATTATGACATCTAGTCAGGCTTATGATAATTTCCCACAATTATTGACACTTCTACCATGGCTCAATATGATACAGTAAGCATCAATAGAATGGTGGAGGATTACTTTAATGATAATGTACAAATTAGCATGTCACGCAGGAAAGAGTCGGGAAGCCGATGGATGGAATCCCGGCCGCTGGCTTCCCGACAGTCTAATCCCGGCAAGGGTTAAATGACAGGCATCAAGATTCCGACGCCTGTCATTTTACCTACGCCGGGAGCCCAACACCCGGGTTACTGATCAAATGTAAGCCGCGCGCCACGTGTGGACAGCCGCGGGGGAGTGGGTTAGGTTAGGGGCTCCTGGGGGGGACTCAGGGTTAGGCACCCCTGGGGGAAGGTTAGGGTTAGGCACCACCTGGGAGACTTAGTTATAGGTAGCGGGGAAGAGGGGGTTAGGTTTAGGCACTTAGAGGGGGATTAGGGTTAGGCGCTTGAGGAGGGAGGTTAGGGTTAGGCACCCCTAAGGGAAGGTTAGGGTTAAAGGGGGGGTTTATTTTTTTTATACTTACCTTTAGCACAGTCTGGATCTTCACCTCTGCTGGACTTCCGCTGTCGGGATTTGTCGGCGGTAAATTATACCGATCCCGTCACGCAGTTCTTTTGAATAGTGGGAGGAAATAAGATGATTTGGAGCCCTTCATATAAACTAGCTTGGTTTACTTAAGCTGCCCACACTCCAGTGTGTACTCAGAAAGAGTGTTTAGCACAGCTGGGAACCTTGTGAGATCAGCATAGGAGGCTACATCCAATAAAATGTGGAAAAACTGATATTCAGCAAAATTAACTACAAATTCTATGAAGAAGACCTTTGTTGCCAATTAAAACAAACAGATAATTCTGTAATGGTGGATTCCAGTGGGAATGAGCTAATATTATGTAATGATGATATTAGCAACACTGTTAGCCACCTTAAGCACAGTGGTAGCTTGGTTTGTGGGGGCCCAAACAAACCAAGCACTTCAGACACAAAAGTAAAAGTCCCTGTCATTGAAGTGCTGGTTTGATAAACTGTGCATGTCCTTTTTAATATACAAAATAAGTGTGGGTCAACATACAATTCCATTGTGCACCACTTTCCATTATGGGCTTTGCCAGCGTTGTGTGTGTTTGACAGGCAGCATATATTACTGTACTTTACTGGTGCATTCATGTTCTTCTGTATCTAATTTATGTGTCATTCTGCCATACCAATACCTTTTTTTTCACATTATAAGTGCAGCACCACTCTGTATTTTGCAAGGGCATCCATCACCAGCTTCTCATCCAGGTATATAGGCCTCATTTCTGGCAGCTTTTCCACAGATATAGTATCATCCTATTATAATCCTTTATTATGTGCGTTTGACAGGCAGCATATATTACTGTTTTTTATCTGAACTTTCATGTTCCACTGTATCTTTCAAGACAATCCATCACCAGCTTCTCATCCAGGTGTATAGGCCTCATTTCCTGCAGCTTCTTCGCAGATATAGTATTATCCTTAACATCCTTGTATGTGTGTGTATGTTTGACAGGCAGCATATATTACTGTGCTTTACTTGGGCATTTATTTTCTTCTGTATCTTGCAAGACCATTCATCATCAGCTACCCTATAGGCTCCATTTACTGCAGCTTCTCCACAAACATAGTATCATTCTTCCTATCATCCTTTATTGTGTACTGTATATATTACCGTATTTGTTTGTGCATTAATTTTCTTCTGTATCTTGGAAAGCCATCCATCACCAGCATATATTACTGTACTTTATTGGAACGTTCCTTCTGTATCTTGCAAGGCCATCCATCACCAGCTTCTCATCCAGGCATCTAGGCCTTCCTGCAGCCTCTCAGATGCATAGTATTATCAAATCATATAATGAAGCATATTTTGCATACACACAAGAAGGGAATAAAAAGACAAGTACTATGACCAACCAATGTTTTAGGAGGGCAAACCATTAACTCTTTAAAAATGAATTAATCTGAAAGTGATTTAGTAAGATTTTTATTGTTACTATAGTTCTTTTAATCTGTGTTTCTGCAAGAAAATACATGTTAGTCTAGATAAGATAAAATTTTAGTTTTACTTATATTTAATATATTGTTTGGGAAGGGAACATGGGTCACATTATGGGCTCTATTTACTACAATCTGGTTGTAGTGTGATATTTCCGACTGAATATATGAAATATCACAGGGATTTATCAAAAATCCCTTGCAGGGACAGAGCGTGCAATTAAGCTCTGTCCCTGCGAAACCCATCTGCACACTTCTCTGTGTATTTTTCAGACAATATAAAGGGAGAATGTGTCTGCGCACGCGCCCACCCCCTGCCTGATGACCCCCCACTGCTCGGTTACACTTTATCCGTGATTGGAGCTCCGGTGATGTCCTCTGGCGCTCCAGTCAGCTAGTTTCCCATCTCCTGCACTGTGACCCCGGGCAGCTGTTTTATTCAACAGCTGACCAGGGTTACAGTGCATGGGCCGGGAGATCACATTTCTACTCCAATTGCCCTTTAGTAAATTTATGGGAAACTAAAATAATGTGAAAAGGGTGTGAAAGCACCCTTTTTCACTTTATTTTAGTAAAAATAATGTTATTAAATAGAGCTCTATATGTGCAGATAATCAGTCTGCTGGTGCACTCCAACGCCTATTTTCAAAAATTTTCCCAATTGTGTATGTTTTATTAAATGCTTTGATCAGGGGCGCATCTATAATGGATGCAGGGTGTGTGGGGCACACAGGCCCCTGGGTCCAGGGAGCCCCACACCGCACCCCTGCACCCATCGTATTACTTACCTCTCCGGAGTCCCACATCGGCTCAGGGGTCCGGCGCTTTAAAAAGTACTGGCAAATGGCCACTGCGCCTATTTTACTGTCGTTTGTGCATGCGCACTACAGGGAAAATGTCCGCCGTGGCCATTTTCCTGATGACCTGCGCTTACTCTAAAGACTCTGGGTGCTCTCTAGTGCCCAGAGTCTATAACTCCGGCGCTGGCCGCGCACAGCTCAGTGCGCTGCCGGCCGCCGTACACAGAGAGGAGGGGGCCCGTGTCGGAGACTGCACATGGACCCCCTCATCTCTAGAAACGCCCCTGAGTGTCTTTTGTCTTATGGACACGTTCATACTGGCCCAGCTGATTATCAGAATGAAATCCAGATAGACCCCACTGCCTAAGAGTGCCACCTGCTATACTTGATAGGAAGGCCCCATAGTATGACCTGCTTTCCTACACGGATTGGCTAGTTACATCTCAGCAAGTCACAGTTACAGGTAGCTGAGTTTTGCTGTGGTGTCTGGATGTCAGTCAGGTAAATGTTTCGCCACTATAAAAGTAGCCTGATGACAGCTTCAGTGATGCAGACTGAATAGCTGCAGGGCCGGTCCTTCTTGCTCCTCTTGATCAGTGTTTCAATCTTAGCATCATGAACAACAGCATTGCAGCACAGTGCTAACAGTCCTGGACCGTGAGCAGTAATGGCAGACAGTCAGATAAGTAGAAGGAACAATGGAAGACTGCTTAATGCACTGCTTTCTTTGTGAACTTACATTACCAGTGCTCTATTTTTATTTATTTATTAACAGTTATTTACATATTCTGCAGTGCTTTACATAGAATACTGTATTTGGCCATTCAAAGCAGTCCCTGCCCCAGGGAATTTTACTATATAGTTCCTACATGGGCGCCGAGAGGGGGAGGCAGATACCGATTACACAGGCCTAGGCTTATTGGAGGACGCCGGCGGGGCCAGGTCAGTTGCTTGGGAAGACTTTGGGGTCCATTTATCAAGCAGTGAAAAGTGTGGAGAAGTGGACCAGTTGAGAAATTGCCAATAGCAACCAATCAGCTCCTACCTATTATTTTATATACTGTACTCGATAAATGCTACTTCAAAGCTGATTGGTTACCATGGGCAACTTTTTCATTGGTTCACTTCTCAACACTTTTCACTGCTTGATAAATATACCCCTTTGTCCCCTTTTGCAGTGCTCCTGAGGGAGACAAATGTCTACCTTTGCTGCATCTACCAGTCCCCACAAGCCTTAATCCGGCCCTGGTGCTCCCTGAGGAATGAGTTTGGGAAACATTGGTTTAGGAAATGGCCATCTTTTTCTTTGTGTCTGAAAGGTGCCATTATTATAAAATAATTTTTTATTTACATTTTTCATCATACCTGAAATGTTAAAATACAACATGTATGCTGTAGTTGTATTGCACCAGCATTACATACTCATATTAGCAGACACCACAAGACTGAAACAATGAATCATTATATAACACAGTATATTTCTGCAGAGTTTCACCAAGATTGCTGACAAATGAACAAATGCAATAACAATGAAACATAATTATATTGTACTTGCTGTTTGTAAGCATGTTAGAGCAATAACCAATAAAGACTTATCTAAAGAAATAAATGTAAGTTTAAAAAGACAAGAAGTTATCTAGATTTATTTGCTAGAGGAAATGTCTTTACCCCCAGTAATACAAATTGAAGAATTATTACACACTGATATAACAAAGCAGCCTTTCAGAAACAAAAAACAAAGGCAACTTAATGCACTAATAAAATTGCAATGAAATGCAAAGAGCCTTATCCATTCAAAAGAAACAAGTGAAAACTAGAATACTGCAGCAGGGCAGGTGACTTCTGGCAGGACAGAAGCTAAAAAGGACATTGCACCAAGTCCCTGACTGTGCTTTAACTATTCATGGAGCCAATCAGAACCCCAGAACAGTCACAACCACCTTGCCATTCATTACACTGCAGCTGAGTAGCTGCACATACAGAGACAGGTCACTTACAAAGACAGGTCACTTACAATTAATTACACAGCAGCTGAGTAGCTTATAGTTTTTAGTTTTATGTATTTTACACTGTGAGTGGAATACTGTATTTATTAAATATGTCACTATTTATATTATGGTTGTTGTCATCATACTACTCTGTCAAGCTGATTAGATATGTGGCTTAATTTGTAAATATATGTAAACTTCACAGGACCCATTTCCTGCATACATATTTGATTAGGGATTGTTTAACTGCCAATCCTTAAACTACATATAAAAGTTAAATTCTGTCATCACTTTACTAAAAGGAATGGTGGCTCTATTACTCCTCCTGTGAGTCTCAATTTTACCTTTTTTTTCTATTAAATGATGTATCAGATTTGGCCTGGCCAAAATGTTGATTGCGATCTATCGGTAGCTTACAGAGCTCCCGCCGGTAGATCACGGCCAACTTGCCAACAGCAACTAGGAATGCTGGTGCCCAGCGTGAAGCCCAGCGTGAAGTCAGATGTGTACTGCACAGGCGTGTGGGGGTGGATCTACAATGGGAGGGGGCACCAGCACTGGGGGCACTACTTTAGAGGGCACAACATAAGGGGCACTACTACATGAGGCACTGCATAATGGGCACAACTACAGGGGACATTGCATAAGGGACTCTAATACATGGGGTGTTGCATAAGGGGCACTACTACAGGGGACACTGCATAACAGGCACAACTACAGGGGGCACTGTAATGGGCACAATTATAGGGGACATTGCATAAGGGACACAACTACAGGGGGCACTGCATAATAGGTACTACTACAGGGGGGCGTTGCATAAGGGGCACAACTACAAGGGGCACTGCATAAGGAGCACAACTACATGGGGCACTGCATAAGGGACACAACATTGTGGCCCCCAGGGGCATAGCATAATGGGCACAACTACAGGGGGCATTGCATAAGCGGCACAACTACAGGGAGCACTGCATAATGGGCACAACTACAGGGGGCATTGCATAATGAGCACAACTACAAGGGGTATTGCATAAGGTGCACAACTACAGGGGGCACTGCATAAGGGGCACAACTACAGGGGGCACTGTTTAAGGGGCACAACTACAGGGGGAACTGCCTAAGGGGCACAATTACAGGGGGCATTGCATAAGGGGCTCTAATACAGGGGGCATTGCACAAGGGGCAATGCTACAGAGGGCACTGCATAAGGGGGACTACTGCAGGAGGCATTGCATAAGGAACACTACTACTGGGACCATTGCATAAGGAGCACTACTACTGGGAGTATTGCACTACTGTGTATTGTAACGTGAACAAGGGATACTACTATGTGGTGTAATGTAAATAAGATTGTACTGCTGTGTGGTGTAACTTGAATTGGGGATACTATGTGTGATTTCGGCAGGATAGACCCCAAACCCCTTGCTCTGAGGTCACGCCCCTTATTTGCATGCCACATCCCCTATTTTGGACTCAGTAGATCACGAAAGGTTTTTAGCTTTAAAAGTAGATCACCGAATCCAAAAGTCTGGCCACCCCTATATCAGACAGAGCACATTAAAGGGCTATTAATCTAAGAAATTGCTGTTTGTAGGTAATACATATTGTGTTCAGCAAATCGATATGTGTGACCTTAAAATTACCCTAACAAGCAATCCGATTTAACTCAATAGGATAATTTTTGGGTTTGCCCTTAACTGTGGTTGCAAAATAACTATGAGCCTGTCTGACTGCATTAATGGGTCCATATGGCACCATAAGATATCCACTCACCCAAAATGGCTGCTAACAACATCGTAGAGTCAGCTGTACAGCATATGTATGTAGAATGTCTCATATCTAATGAATCGGCCATGGAAACTTACAGATATATTTGTGAATTGTATTAGATATTCTGTATAAGGCAACTTGTATTTTGGAGATTGTGATCTTTTAATTTGTGTAATATAATCACAACTTGTATGTGTTAAATGCACAACAGTATTACTAATGTTAGGGATAAAGTGAGAACAAGTATGGAAATAATGAAAAGATTTACAAGTCATGTCATAGTATTACTCTTGTGATACTGAATACCAATTGGAACGAGTCACAGCAGCATAATGATTCTTACCCCTGGGAAATGGATTTAGAGAAGCTATGAACACCCCTAATTTTCAAAGGCAAAGCACATCCATCATCGGCAGCAGGAAATCAATAAGGAGACTCGCAGACAACTTTCCTTTAATCTATCAGTGGCCACCACCACTGCCACCTGTGCTAACACAATCTACAGAGCTGGGGTTCTAACCTTCTGTATTCAGAATCTAAAATATATTTGACAGTCAGCTTCACTAGCTATGGTTCAGTATAGTAATTAATACTTTATTAGTTTATTAATGTCTAATTATTAAGCATACCAATATTAACATGTAATGAATAGAATATTGGAGTTATATACAATATCATATTAATAAAAGACAGATGATTAGCTTATTGTTTTGGAGTACATTATAAACGTGTAAACAGAGAGCCAGGGGAACCCACAATAAAAACACCCAGTCTCCAAAGACGTTGAACCCCTGCTGTAAATTGTAGTCTAGATTATGTTGCCAGGTAAATCCAGGTCCACTTTGAAATATACAAAATGCTTACAACTTTCATCATAAAGATACCTATACACATTACAACTGTTTACATAAAGATACCTATACACATTACAACTGTTTACATAACAGCAGATATCATTATTAGGATTGTGGTGTTTTTCTAGCACAATAGACACATAGATCTCAGGCCCTGATTCAGAGCCGGACGCTCTGACAGAGCGCTCGCTCTGAATCAGGGCCGGCCGTCTTACTTTTTGGAGCGGCCTCCTGGCTGCTCGCATAGCTGTGGGTGACCACCAACAGCTATAGCGAGCGGCCAAAATGATGGTCGCGATGGTCAAGACCATCACGACCATCGGGCTTGCGACGAGATCCTAAGGTGGGGTCTCGTCTGCCGCAAGCCCTGGAGTGCTTTCGGCTCTATCAGAGCCGAGAGCACTCCCACTGACATCACTTGTGATGTCAGTGGGGAGGGCCCCAGACAGTAGGCGTTCCCATGGGAACGCCTCCGTCTGGGCAGCCATGCCCCTGGCACGCCCACCAAAGAGGGCGTGCTGTCAATCACCATCGACAGCACGCCCCCTTTGGTGCGAGACCCATAACGACGGCTTGGCCGTCGTTATTCGGGTCTCGCGCATGCGCACGACGGAGCCGCCTCCGTCGTGCGCATGCGCACTTGGGCAACATCGACCCACTTGCGAGCGCTTGCGAGCAGGTCTGAATCAGGCCCTCTGTTCCCTCACATATATTGTATCCATTGTATTTGGCACAGAGCTGACCTCTGCCACCTCAGAGTGAGGGTGGATAAATGTGTAGGGAGGATGGGAGGGAGAATGCAAAAGGAAGTATGGTAATCATTCATTTCATTATCAATCCTGTGCACCTTTGTTTTTTCCTAACTAAGGGCCTGATTCAGACCCACTCGCGAGCGGCTGTCCGCTCGCAAGTGGGTCGATGGTCTGCACTGAGCATGCGCACGACGGAGGGAGCTCCGTCGTGCGCATGCGCCAGACACGACGAGCGAAGGACTTTCCTTCGCTCGTTGTGTCCGATCAAAGGGGGCGTGCTGTCAATGTTGATTGACAGCACGCCCCCTTTGGTGGGCGTGCCGGGGGCGTGCCTCCCTGACGGGGGCGTTCCCACGGGAACGCCTCCCGTCAGAAG
The DNA here is from genome assembly GCA_031769625.1 of Taudactylus pleione. NCBI lineage: Eukaryota > Metazoa > Chordata > Amphibia > Anura > Myobatrachidae > Taudactylus > Taudactylus pleione. The sequence continues at coordinate 1,098,963 of JAUIMM010000965.1, read as the reverse complement.
CCGGCCCACTGACATCACTAGTGATGTCAGTGGGAGTGATTTTGGCTCTGATAGAGCCAAAATCACTCCGGAGCTTGCGGTTGAAAACCTCAACCGCAGGCTCCGGCTCGCAATTTCGATGGTCGCGATGGTCACGACCATCGCGGCCATCAAAATGCACGCTCGTATAGCCTGTGGGTGGTGACCCACAGCTATACGAGCGTCCAGGAGGACGCTCCATGAAAATGGAGCCCGGCCCTCATTCAGAGCGTGCGCTCTGCTCAGAGCGTACGGCTCTGAATGAGGGCCTAAGTCCCCAACCATGACACCAATTGACAGCCACACAAAGCAGCTGTCCAAAGACAGTTTCAACGGTCACTTCACTCCTAAACTGGGACTCCTGTGCCTGCATAGTCTACTGACCGCACATGTGCGGAAACATATGGGGGTAGCGGTGCTGGTGGAAATGGAGGGACAGCTGCAAAAACTCCATAATACATATGAGGGATACTAACTATTTGTGGGGATTCCCCGAAAATGGGTGTTTTCGTGGAATACACCACATATATTAAATGATAAATGGGCCCCATAGTGAGTGACAGGTTTGACACCTGTGTTGCAGAAATGCACTTTGTGTTTTGTATGGTCATACACAGGTGCAGGACCAGTAACTAAAGACTGCATCCTTAGCTTTTTTATCTTAATCAGATACCACTAGACACTACTATAATGTTTTGGGAGAGTTTGAACTGTTCATAGTGAAATGGTGAGGTAATACCTTAACAGAGCTGCTGCAGAAACTCTGTTCCTAACTATCTCTTTACACTGCACTTTTCTTACTATGGTGGTGCCCTGGGGCGGCTTGGCTGGGCCAGTTTTGGGGGCTCCTGCACTCTGGATTTGAACCCTAGTATGTTAGGGACCTACCCGAAAGAGGTTACCTGGATATGGTGGGTAGGCCCATAACCTTGGCAATGATTATGCTAAAAACCTCTATTGATTGCAAAATTTTATTGCATTTATATATATTATCAGTAATTTGGAGTTGTGCACCTGAGATTTGTCTGTTTCTGTGCCTGAAACTCAGGTTAGCACAGAACAGTAATACCTTCATGGTTCAGTTTTCGCATTTAGTGTTCCTTTAAGACATTTACTGCTAATATTTGAACAAAGGAGAATAATAATACTCTTATAGGAGGAGGCACTGACTAGTATTAATATACATTGATATATAATTAAAACAAAAAAATGTATTGGTATGCATTAAAAACAAAATTAATAGCTATGTTTGGCAAAATATTAAAACTGATGTAATAACAGAACAATAATCAGCAGAATAAATGCAATAATGAAAAGAGCAGTGAATTAAAATGTGAATCCTATGTTGAGATCAGCTATGAAATAAATAATTGTAACCTGTTAATACAGATAGTGTTGTCAGTCTTTCCTGAATTGGCTAATAAAACTGTCGATCTGCATAAATGTGATTATCAACTGAATGTTTGAATATCCATATAATGTAGTAATTGTGTGCTATGCAAAACGACATTTAAAGATGTATTGAAGCATTTGGATAATAAAGTTATAAGTTATATACTATTTGTGCTGCCTCTGTGCTTAACAGATCTTACTGAATACTGTTAATATCAGCTTAACTCTGTAATAATGTCTTTTTACATTAGCACTTTGGTCTAGTCTTACATGATCTAGCTACTGCTACTCTCTACTCTAATATTCAAATTCTGCGCCCATCTTATCTCCACTTTTTCTAAACTCTATAATATATTTTTGTTGTGCTGACACTTTACCTCATCCTTACCATGACCATGTTGTCTCCTCCCTTCACTCAGTTTCTAACTAATCTTTTGTTCTGCCCTCTGACTCCACCTCTATCCTTTCCCCCTGGTCTCCTCCACCTCCTCCTATCTCCCCTTCTCTCTCTGCCTTCCTCCCCTCTGGAATGCCAGATCAGTCTGTAACAAACTGGCCCCCACCCATGACCTTTTCATCTCCAACTCCCTGAATCTCCTGGCCATTACTGAAACCTGGATTTTACCCTCTGACACCACTTCTCCTGCAGCTCTCTCCTATGGGGGCCTCACCTTCTCCCACACCCCCCGCCTGGGGGTCGCCATGGTGGTGGTGTTGGGGTCCTTCTATCCCATGGTTACTCATACCAACATATACCATAAGAACCATCCCTTACATTCTCCACATTTGAAGTTCATGCTATACGCCTCTTCCAACCAGTACACCTCAGAGTAGCTGTCAACCTCCAGGTTCCTTGACAACTTTGCTTCCTGGCTCACTCACTTTCTCTCCTCAGACCTTCCCTCTATTATCCTCGGTGACTTCAATATTCCTATTGATATCCCCACAGAATCTGCTGCCTCCAAACTACTCACCCTCACTTCCTCATTTGGACTCTCCCAATGGACCTCCTCACCCTCCCATGTGAGTGGGCATTTGCTTGATCTGGTATTCACTCACCGTTGTGATATTTCTGCTTACTCCAATTCCCCATTCCCCCTCTCTGACCATCACCTCCTCTCTTTTAACCTATCCCTCTCTCCTTCCCCTCCACTACTTCCGAAAGCCACCATCACTAAGCGTAACATTGAAGCCATCGACACTGCTTTCTTTTCTTCCCTACTTGACTCACTTCTCACCCCTATCCTCTTTTTCTCCTGCGCTGAACAAGCTGCTTCCCTATACAATGCCTCCCTTACTTCTGCTCTTGACTCTGTTGCTCTGGCGATCACTACTCACCCTCGCAAATTCACACCTCAACCCTGGCATTCCAAATGCACCAGATACCTGCAAAAATGTTCACAAACCACCGAGCGACAGTGGAGAAGATCACGCTATCAGGCAGATTTTCTCCATTTCAAATTCATGCTGTCATCCTACAGTGCTGCCCTTTCCCTCTCTAAACAGTCATATGTCAAGAATCTCATCTCCTCCCTGTCCTCAAATCCCCAGCATCTCTTTTCCACCTTCAACTCCCTCCTCTGCCCACCCCCTCCTCATCTCCCCTCCTTGCTCTCTGCCACTGACTTTGCTACCTATTTCACATCTAAAATTGATTCCATACATCAGGACATCATATCCAACCAGTCCCCCAGCTCTCCACTTCCTCCTTTCCCGGATCACCCCTCCCCATCCATTTTACAGACTCTGACATCCTTCTCCCCTGTGACTGGAGAGGAAGTTAAGGCCCTTATCCAGTTCTCCCCCCCTTCCACCTCTCCCCTCGACCCTATCCCCTCCCACCTCCTCCGCTACCTCTCTCCTTCTGCATGCTCCCATCTTGCCCACCTCTGTAATCTCTCCCTCTCATCTGGCACTGTTCCTTCTGCATTCAAGCATGCCTGTGTTTCCCCCATTCTTAAAAAATCTAACCTTGATCCTAACATTCTCTCTAACTACCGTCCAATCTCTCTCCTCCCTTTTGCCTCCAAACTCCTTGAGCATATTGTTTACAACCGCCTCACCACATTTCTTTCCTCCCACTCCCTCCTTGACCCTTTTCAGTCTGGCTTCCGTTCTCTCCACTCCACTGAAACTGCCCTCACAAAAGTCAGCAATGACCTCCTTGCTGCCAAATCCAAGGGCCACTACTCACTGCTCATTCTCCTTGATCTCTCTCTTGCTTTTGACACTGTGGACCACCCTCTACTGCTGCATATACTTCACTCCCTTGGTCTACGTGACACTGCTCTCTTCTGGCTGTCCTCCTACCTCTCTGACCATTCCTTCTCTGTTTCCTCTCATGGCGACTCCTCCCCCCCACAGCCTCTTACAGTAGGTGTTCCCCAAGGTTCTGTTCTTGGACCTCTCCTCTTCTCTCTCTCTATACGTCTTCTCTAGGTAAACTCATCAGCTGTTTTGACCTCCATTATCATCTCTATGCAGATGATACTCAGATCTACCTTTCCTCACCTGACCTTTCCCCCTCTCTACTGACTCGTATCTCTACCTGTCTCTCTGCTATCTCTTCCTGGATGTCCCAGCGATTTCTCAAACTTAATATGTCTAAGACTGAGCTGATAGTCTTCCCACCCTCCCACATAACATCATGTCCCACTATTTCTTTATTAATAGATGGCATTACTATCTCATCTAGCCCCAAAGTGCGTTGTCTTGGAGTCATCCTGGACTCTTCCCTCTCCTTTAAACCACACATTCAGAACCTCTCACAGTCCTGTCGTTTCCATCTCAAGAATATTTCCAAGATCAGACCCTTTCTCACCCAGGATGCTACCAAAACCCTTGTACATTCACTGGTCATGTCCAGACTGGACTACTGTAACCTTCTCCTAGCTGGCCTCCCCAAATCCCATCTTTCTCCTCTCCAGTCTGTGCTCAATGCTGCTGCTCGGCTCATCTTCCTCTCCAAATGCTCTACATCTGCCTCCCCTCTTTTGCAAGCCCTCCACTGGCTCCCATTCCCTTTCAGAACCCAATTCAAGGCTCTTACACTAACTTACAAAGCCCTCACCCATTCCTCTCCCATTTACATCTCTTATCTCATCTCCCTTCACTCTTCTGTCTGCCCTCTTCGTTCACTTAATACACGCCGCCTTTCATGCCAATTGATTATTTCCTCCCACTCCCGCCTCCAAGACTTTGCCCGTGCTGCTCCTCACCTTTGGAACTCCCTCCTTCTCCCTATCAGACTCTGCACCTCTCTACCATCTTTCAAATGAGCTCTTAAGACCCACTACTTCATTAAAGCCTTCCAGCTCTCATCCTAACTTGCTGCTACATCTTCCTTTCTCCCGGCCCACCCCATTCTGTGTCACTCCTGTTTGTCTTCCTTTCCCTTAAAGAATGTAAGCTCTTTCGAGCAGGGCCCTCTACCCTCTTGTGCTTCTCCCTACTGTAATTTAATTTATCTCTTACTAGCCACTAGGGCAACTAACACTTGGCTGCTTATGCGGGCGTTAATGTCACTAATATAGCAATGTTTATCCATGTCCTGTATTGTATTGTAAGTCAATCGTTACTTTTTTGTCTATGTACTGTGATAGGATCACTGGTAAAGTGGTCTGTGGCAGGTACATTTGCCCCAGATTCCTGTCTTTTGTGTTTTAAACCCCGAGGAGATAGTCTGCAGTGTAGCAGGCTTGAGTTTCGGCTTTTTGAAAAGCCGGTTTGGGACCTGGGGGTTGTGGGTGAGAGGAGAGGGAGGGCTCCACCCACGGCCACTCCAGGTTTTGGTTCTCGCAGCCTGGTACAGGCTTGTTAGTTTTTCACCTGAGAGTGGCCAATATAAGCCTAGTGTGTTTAGGGCTGATTGTCTCACCTGGGAGAGCAGACAGGGAGTTTGCTCAGAGACACTTGGATACCTAACTGTGAGTGTTGTGCTGTGCTTTTGTTGCTGGCGAGGGCATTAGGCCCTGCCAGGTTCTGGTAGTGAGGGAACTACCTGTGAAGTTAGTGCCCCGACAGGGCTAGGATTTATATTTATGTATTCTTTATGTTTCTGACATTATACAACAAAGAATGGTGCCGACCAGCTTGTACTTGCATCCAGACTGGTGTGCTGCTTCCCTGCTGCTGTGTGTGTGTGTAAGGAAGGAGTTCTCTACCCAGGAGAGGGACCCCCTAACCTAACTGTGCAACAATATGGTGGAGAATGCGGGCACCCACACACACTGAAGTTGCAGCAAGAGGAAAACTTTCCGTTTAAAAATTAAAGGGACAGACACCCAATTTGTGAGTGTGGAAATAACGCTGTGTCCTTGGAGTCCCATAGAGGAGGCGTCAGCCCATGCTCAGAGAGGCAAGGTTCAGCTTCCAACCTACACCCCAGGACAAAATGGAGGACATTATTAAAGCCCTGCTCCAAGCTACAGCAGCTCAGCAGGAATCTACCAGAGCTCAGCAGGAATCTACCAGGGCTCTGCAGGAATCCACCAGGGTGCAACTGTCAGCCTTGGAGACAGCCCAGGGGCAACAACAGGTTGCCATCGGGGAAACCCGCCGGGCCTTAGCGGAAAACAGCCAGGCCATAAAAGAGGTGGTACAGAGATGTTGGTACTGGTCCTCCCACCACCACTCACTCCGTACGAGCCAGTCACTTCCTCCAGAAGATGACTTCGGGCGATGATGTGGAGGCCTATCTCACCGCATTTGAAAGAACGGCTGAAAGGGAGAGTTGGCCCAAGGAGCAGTGGGCAAGTCTGGTGGCACCTTTTTTGTCTGGGGAGCCACAAAAGGCCTATTTTGACTTATGCCTGGCTGATGCCAAGGACTATAAAAAACTAAAACAGGAGATCCTAACTCGCTTGGGAGTCACCACCTTTGTTCGTGCCCAACGGGTCCACCGCTGGGAGTTCCATATGGACAAGCCTCCACGTTCACAGATGCATGACCTCGTCCATCTGTCCTCAAAATGGCTGCAGCCCGAGACGCTGACGGGACCACAGATCGTGGAAAGGGTCGTGATGGACCGCTACCTGCGATCATTACCTGCGACTCTGCGCAAGAGGGTGAGCCATGCAGACCCTAAGTCCGTGGACCAGTTGGTCGAGCTGGTGGAGAGGTACGTGGCGGCTGAGGAGCTGATGAGTATGCCCCACCGAGCCCCGATGGCGCACCGGCAAACTCCCACAGACACTGGTAAGACTGTTCCAGCGGAGAAGGGTGCTGGGCGGTGGAATGTACCTAAGACTGATGGTGTAGAACCTGGAGACAGGCCTGCCAGGCCGGGAAGGTTCTTGCCCCGTAAACGACTAGACATTAATATGACTCAGTGTTTTCGATGTGGTGGCTTCGGCCATATTGCCGCTAATTGTGCACTTACAACTGAACCTATGCAATGTGATACTGCTCATGTCTACCGCAGGGGGTCTTTCTTTGCACAGATAGCCTGTACGGCTGACCGGCAGGCTGAGACTGATAAGCACATGTGTGTACTCACTGTGGATGGCAACCGAGTAGAGGCACTGTTAGACTCTGGTAGCTTGGTGACACTTATAAAAGCTGAGCTGGTGAACCCCTTGCGGCGTGAGGGGAAAACTGTTGGTGTGATCTGCATACATGGGGATACTCGATATTATGTTACTGCCAAGGTGAACATCGAGACACCATGTGGTTCTGCTATAGTATCTGTAGGTTTGGTACATGGTCTGATGTATGATGCAATATTGGGGAGAGACTTTGCTCAATTCTGGAAGTTGTGGGAAAGCCATTTTGTTCCAGAGGTGGACAACCCCGATCCATTTGAGAAGGTTGTCGATGTAGTGGAGGAGGAAGTTTCTTCTGAGTCAGAGTTATTCCCTTTTTCTACTATGATTGGCGAACTAGAGAATGCGGAGCGTGACGGTGGCCCGCCAACTGATGTGCCTCCCATTGAGGTGGGAAGTGTTGTTGGGCCAGATGATCATCTGCCTGATTTAGAGGTCAGAAGAGAGGTCTTTGCCGTGGAGCAGTTGAACGACCCTACCTTGGTAAAAGCCAGGGAGAATGTAAAAGTAGTTGATGGTAAACCCGTAGACCCTGATAGTTCTTTGTCCTATCCCCACATGGCAATGTGGCAGGATTTGTTATATCAGGTGACTAAGAAGGGGGAAGATGTTGTGGAACAACTAATAGTTCCCAAAGCCTACAGAAGAACAGTGTTGGATCTAGCCCATGGTCATATAATGGCAGGCTATCTAGGGGTAGAGAAAACCACTGAGCGAATAATGCTGAGGTTTTTCTTGCCCGGGCTTCATAAAGAGGTATCTGACTTTTGCTCATCCTGCCCTGAGTGTCAGTATCATGCTCCCAGGCCACATTTTAAGGGTCCACTAGTTCCATTGCCTATCATAGAGGTGCCGTTTGAAAGAATAGCGATGGATTTGGTTGGACCCTTAATGAAGTCTGCCAGGGGACACCAGTATATTCTGGTCATAATGGATTACGCTACCAGGTACCCGGAAGCGATCCCGTTGCGCAATACGTCAACCAAGACCATTGCCAGAGAGCTAGTTCATGTCTTTAGCAGGCTGGGTATACCTAAGGAGATACTAACTGACCAGGGTACACCGTTTATGTCCAAAGTCATGAAAGACTTATGCCGCCTGTTCAAAATCGAACAGTTAAGAACTTCGGTTTATCACCCCCAAACCGATGGGCTGGTCGAGAGGATTAACAAGACGTTAAAACACATGCTTAGGAAAGTGGTCGACAAGGATGGTAGGGATTGGGACTACTTATTGCCGTATTTATTGTTGGCCATAAGAGAAGTTCCCCAGTCCTCCACCGGGTTTTCACCCTTCGACTTGTTGTATGCGAGATACCAAAGGGGGTTACTAGACATTGCCAAAGAGACATGGGAGGGGCAGTCTAGTCCTTACAAAACGGTGATTGAGTATGTTTCTCAAATGCAGGAGAGAATTGCTGCGGTAGTGCCGATAGTGAGAGAGCACCTGGAACAGGCTCAACAGGCACAGCAGAGCGTATACAACCGCAATGCTCGGTTACGCAGCTTTGCTCCTGGGGACAGAGTGTTAGTATTGGTTCCCACTGTGGAAAATAAACTTTTGGCTAAATGGCAAGGGCCCTTTGAAATCTTAGAAAGAGTGGGGCAGGTCAATTACAAAGTTTACCAGCCGGGGAAAAGAAAGCCGGAACAGATATACCATATAAATCTGTTAAAGCCCTGGAAAGATAGAACGGTACTGTCGGCCGTCCGAGACCCTCCAGTAAGTCCAGGGCTCTTAGTTCCCGAAGTGACAGTGGCAAAAACCCTGTCGGCAATTCAACAACAAGAGGACAAGGAGTTTCTTATTAGAAATAGGGTGCTGTTCTCTGACGTACCTGGGAAAACCTTGGTCATTAAACATGACTTCATCACTGACCCAGGGGTTAAAGTTAATCTAAAGCCCTAGAGGTTACCAGAAGCACAAAGAGAATCGGTGTCGAAAGAAATTAAAAATATGCTAGAGTTAGGGGTTATTGAAGAATCACATAGTGAATGGTCAAGTCCCATTGTGTTGATTCCAAAGCCCGACGGGAGTGTGCGTTTCTGCAATGACTTCCGAAAGTTGAACAGTGTTTCAAAATTCGATGCCTACCCGATGCCAAGAGTGGATGAACTGATTGAGAGACTAGGGACGGCAAGGTATTTAACCACTCTTGACCTAACCAAAGGGTATTGGCAAGTACCGTTAACTGAGAGCGCCAAACAAAAGACAGCTTTTTCAGCACCAGAGGGCTTGTTTCAGTACAAGATGTTGCCCTTCGGGCTACATGGGACACCTGCTACCTTCCAAAGAATGATGGACAGGATTCTAAGGCCCCATAGATGGTATGCGGCTGTTTATCTGGATGACGTGGTCGTTCATAGTCCTGATTGGCAGTCTCACTTACCCAGGGTACAAGCAGTGTTGGACTCCATCTATAAGGCAGGTTTGACAGCCAACCCAAAAAAGTGTTGTCTAGGCATGGAGGAAGTAAAATATCTGGGATACACCATTGGCAGAGGCCTGATAAAGCCTCAGCTCAATAAAGTTGATGCCATACAAAACTGGCCACGGCCTCTGAATAAGAAGCAGGTGAGAGCCTTCTTGGGAATTACGGGGTACTGCAGGAGGTTTATACCCAACTTTGCCACCATGGCAGTCCCACTGACTGACCTGACCAAAGGCAAACAAAAAGTCATGGTAGAATGGAGTCCTGAGGCAGAGAAATCTTTTCAGGAGTTGAAAGTAGCGTTGTGTTCCCAACCAGTCCTGATGACTCCTAATTTTGAAAGGGAATTCATAGTACAAACCGATGCATCAGAAGTAGGTATAGGAGCGGTCCTGTCCCAGAACAAGGAGGGTGAGGAACACCCTATTTTCTATCTTAGCAGAAAGTTGAATGTACGTGAGAGAAACTATGCCACAGTGGAGAAGGAGGCGTTGGCCATAAAGAGGGCGTTAGAGGCTCTCAGGTACTACTTGGTCGGAAGAAAGTTCAAATTGATCACTGACCATGCCCCTCTGAAGTGGATGTCTGAAAATAAGGACAGTAATGCGAGAATTACAAGATGGTTCTTGGCGTTACAAACTTTTAAATTTTCAGTGGAACACAGGCCAGGAAGCCAGCTGGCCAATGCTGACGCATTGTCACGCGTTCTTTGTTTGGGGGCTTCAGTTGTTCCGCCCCACAGGTCGAAACAAAGGGGGGGATATGTGATAGGATCACTGGTAAAGTGGTCTGTGGCAGGTACATTTGTCCCAGATTCCTGTCTTTTGTGTTTTAAACCCCCAGGAGAAAGTCTGCAGTGTAGCAGGCTTGAGTTTCGGCTTTTTGAAAAGCCGGTTTGGGACCTGGGGGTTGTGGGTGAGAGGAGAGGGAGGGCTCCACCCACGGCCACTCCAGGTTTTGGTTCTCGCAGCCTGGTACAGGCTTGTTAGTTTTTCACCTGAGAGTGGCCAATATAAGCCTAGTGTGTTTAGGGCTGATTGTCTCACCTGGGAGAGCAGACAGGGAGTTTGCTCAGAGACACTTGGATACCTAACTGTGAGTGTTGTGCTGTGCTTTTGTTGCTGGCGAGGGCATTAGGCCCTGCCAGGTTCTGGTAGTGAGGGAACTACCTGTGAAGTTAGTGCCCCGACAGGGCTAGGATTTATATTTATGTTTTCTTTATGTTTCTGACATTGTACAATAAAGACTGGCGCCGACCAGCTTGTACTTGCATCCAGACTGGTGTGCTGCTTCCCTGCTGCTGTGTGTGTGTGTAAGGAAGGAGTTCTCTACCCAGGAGAGGGACCCCCTAACCTAACTGTGTCACAGTACTTTGTAAGGCGCTGCGGAACACTTGTGGCGCCATATAAATAAATGGTAATAATAATAATAATAATAATAATAATAATAATATCTTACATTATAGTGGTAGCTTGATAATTCAGACAGTTTATTTTGAAGTGTAGCAGAATTTGTATCTCTCCTGCCCAAATGACATCTACTTCTTCTTTTCTCTTCTGAATTCTTCTTACCTGCATTCAACCAACCAACACACATGGTACACTAGTGTCTACAAATATCTTTTTGTTGACAAATGTTATCCACTCGCCAGAGATGCAATATAAGCGAGGGTTTTAGGACTTTAGTGATACTCTGCAGCCATACACTTCATATATAAGTGGCAGTATATTTATGTTGCTGAATGTTGCATTATGGACATATTTATTAATCATTGGGAATTATCCACAATAATTATAATTTCCTACCACCACTTATTGCAACAATAATAAATAGAGTATTTAAGAAGTCCCAGCTATGTGTATGACAAGCTACGGCTGCCCAGAAAAAGTTGTGGAATATAACAGAATGTAGCACATAGGCTACAATGGCTAATGCCATCTGAAGGTGACGTTAGCTATAGGATCCAAGATATAAAATGCTTTGCATTTCGGAGCTGGTAAATGTGACCATTTAGCAGCCCCCTTAGAAATCTAAGGGGCTATTTTTGTAAACAAAGACAGGAAACCACAGCAGTTATCTCGGATGTCTGCAGCCCCCTGTACATTCATCTTTGGGATACTTAATACTGCAATCAGCATGCCCTATAAATACTGATTCCATCTATGCCTCTCAGAGGAGCAAATTTAGTGTGCTGGAGGACATCTGGGGGACACCCCCCTTTCTGTTTTTTTTTGTTTAGTATGACGCCTCCCTTTAATGCACCTGAAGAGTATTTCCAAAGTGATTTGAGAAGCTTCCACTTTGTTATGTTTGCTGTTTTGAGAGGCATACATGGAACCAGCATTTGGAGGACATGCTGATTCTTATAGTGCTATTTGGAGGTACCAGGGGTGTCTCCCAGGTAAGCTGGCTCTCAATTCGGATGTGTTTCTGTATGTGCCTTTACCATGAGGCCTTACAATAGACAATTACATGGCCCAGAGTGGGTACTGTTATCATGCAGTGTAGGGACCACCAGTATCAGAGAAGCCATGAAGTTGGCCTGGTGAATTACCATGTATTTGCAAATGCATGCAACAAATATCTCTGAATTTCTATTACCATATAGTTTTCAAGTATTGTTGCAGGTACAATTTAGTGTGCTGGGGAACATCTGGGGGATACTCCCCTTTCTGTTTTTCTATTAAGTATGACCCCTCCCTTTCATGCACCTGAAGAGTATTGCCAAATTGATTTGAGCAGCTTCCACTTTGTTATGTTTGGATTAGAATATAGCATGTCCTCTACTGCTTAACATTAACACGCAATAATTTTATTTGGCAGCTTTCAGACAAAAGACAATTGAGTTAGAGCTTGACCTACATCCAAAGAATGTCTCAGTTCCTATAATCTAGATGTTACAGAGAGTCTAGAAAAAAAGATCAGAGGAGCCCATTCCAGATTGATATGCAAATAAAAGGAATCTCTCCCATATCCGGAGATATGTAAACCTTTCGGTGGTTATAGGGCAATACCAGGAAAGCCTTTCTAGCAGTAACATTTTCCAAATGCTTCTTTTTAGCCAAATTTATCCTCATAACTTTGTGAGAAATGTAAGTAAGCGAGGAGAAGGACTCATTGCCAGATGACATTACCTCAGCCTTGGAGTTATTCCTGCAATCATCTAGACTGACAGGATCTTTTTCATCTTAATATAATTACATCTGAGGAGGAATTATCAGGAGGATGAGACTCTTGTCATTTACTTGGATGTCTGGTGTTTATTCTCCTCAAAGTTGTTCACAACTGTAAAGAATCTGTAGTGAAAACTGAAACAGTGTCATCCATCTCTCTACTGAGGTGAAATCTGACTTGAGGGGTGGATTTTGGGCCCTCTTGTGATCACGCAGAGCATGTGCATCATGGACATGGTGCCAGAAACACTCTTTTGGTTGATGGACCAGTTAAGTGAAAGTTTCTCACTGTAATCCTTTCTCAGCAGAAGTCAGCAAACATGCTTACCACCCACCCACCAGCTATTGCTAAGTGCAAGCCTCCTGACAAACAACATTTACTGTTGGTAAAAAATATAATTATTTTATTATAGTAATAAAGTTCTGTTATAAGGGATCCTTGAACATGATTTTGTAGCCTTTTGAAATTACTGAATAGATCAAATTGACTCTGAGCTTTTCCAGGCAAACTTGTTTGAAATTCCAAACCTGGGACAAACTAAACATGACTGGATGGGATGAACCTCAAAAAGTTTTTCAGTCTCTCAAATCAAATCTAAAATTAACACCTCTGGGGAAAAAAAAATATCTGGGTCTCCGTCACCCTGGGTGATATGTTTTTGTTTAATTTGCCATATATGGGTAGAATTTGTGGAAAGTATTACCCCCCCATAGAATCTGACTTCTATCTTGGGTTATTAGATCTCATTTTCCTTAATATATAATAATGTAATTTCTTTATATTTGTATGAAGTTTATTCCTGAACAATATACAGCCATCGTACAGAAGCAAACAAAGTTTATGCTTGAAGGATGTATCCATCATCTATTGACTTAGGGCCTGATTCAGCAATGGGCACAATGCCGATGTTAACATAGTTGTGAGATTATCGGTAATCTGTACATGTAGTCGCACTGCACATACGTCAAGTTTCACTTTCGTTGTTGCTCTCTGTGAGGATTTATTCAAAAAGTGTTCAGACAGGGACTGTTTGTGGGCAGCAAGGAGGGCGCCGACTCTAATGCAGTAAAAATGTGCAACATACGGTTACTCAGAAGGCCAATTATGACTGGTCTGCGACTGATGCAACGTCTTCGTATGAAGTGCTTGGATTTGTGTAGCTACCATTGAGTGTCTCAATATAAATCATGGAGGGTGTGACATTTGCATATAGCAGTAATAATGGCATTTCTGCCCATCTCTGAATCAGGCCCTTAGCTAGAGAGCTCTTCTTGCGATAACAGCATAGAATATCATCCTTGCAGATATATCTAAAGACTTTTTTAATGCTTAAATAGTTGCCTCCTTTTAATAGCTTCTTTGAGGTTATTAATAGAAATCTAAAGTGTCTTAGCAATATCAAATTTGCAGCCCATCAGAATCTGAGAAACCATCGAATCCTCCATAGGTAGAAAAACATAATTTAGTTTTTTGTCTCTAACTTTGTGTATTCTTCTAGAATAACCTATTTCTTTAATCAATGGGAAGAAACATATTGGGTGATAATTTTTTTATTTTAGATTTTTTTTCATCACATTTTGACATCTCCATTATGGCTCCAAAAAGGTGAGAAGAGCACAAAAGTAACTGTTGACATCTAGATATTTATCTTCTTTCTCTGAAAATTGCTGCAGGGTGAGAAAATAATCCTGACTCCTTGGGTAAGGAGAATAATTAACATCACATACCAGTATTCCAAATTATTGGGGTTTTTTGCTCCAATCTTGCCCTGTCCTTTTCTCCTGAAGGAACTATGGGCCTGATTCAGAGGCGGACGCTCTGACAAGAGTGCTCGCTCTGAATCAGTGCCCTCCTACCTAAAATTGGAGCGGCCTCCTGGCCACTCGCATAGCTGTGGGTGACCACCCACAGCTTATGCGAGTGGCCAAAAAGATGGTCGCGATGGTCAAGACCATCGCGACCATCAGGCTTGCGATGAGACCCTGCGGTAGGGTCTCGCTGCCGCAAGCCCAGGAGTGCTTTTGGCTCTATCAGAGCCAAAAGCACTCCCACTCACATCACTAGTGATGTCAGTGGGGCCGTCCCCAGATGGTAAGCGTTCCCATGGGAACGCCTCCATCTGGGCAGCAACGCCCCCGGCACACCTCAAAGGGGGCGTGCTGTCGATGGTGAGGACAGCACGCCCCCTTTGGTGCGAGACCCATAATGACGGCTCGGCCATCGCTATGCGGGTCACGCGCATGTGCACGACGGAGCTCCCTCTGTCATGCGCATGTGCACTAGGGCATCATTGACCCACTTGCGAGCGCTCAGCACTCGCGAGCGGGTCTGAATCAGGCCCTATGTTCTCACAGGTACTTTGATGCCTTCAGATAGTAGAAACTTATTATCTCAGGGTATTGCACAGTGAATTTGATGGACAAAGCAGTAAAGGAAACAAACAGATAGTAAGGTAGCTCACTTAGTATCACCAGACACTGGAGTCAGATGGGTACAGGTGCTACTGGCTGAAGGGCAAGTTACAACAGAAGAATTCATAAGCAATCTGCTTCACAACAAAGTACTCACAGCAATTCAGGTGTCAGAGTTCAGCCGGGGATTGGTCGTCCCTTACCGTCCCACCGGCTTCCTCTGACCTCCCGGGAAGTCGGGCGGCTGGTGTGGCGACGTGGGAGGTGCTGAGCATTCTCCCTGATGCTGGTGTCTCGGGCGGCCTGGTGCGCGGGGATCGGAGTCCCTGTCATGGGCGCCACCATGACACTTCCTTTTCTGACTGTCCTTCCTTCCCTGACAGTCTGGCTGGTCAGCTGACGCTGTGGACCAACCAGTGGGCTTCCAGGGGTATATATCCGGCTCCTGTGTATCAGGTAGTTGCCTAAACAACCATTGTCGCTGCTAGTGTTACTAGTGGTCTCTCGTTCCAGGTTCCCTTGCTTCCAGTGATCTATTCCTGTGTGCAGCTATATCGTTTATCTCACCAGTGCTTTACCACCTCAGCCTGTGTGCAGCTATATCGTCCATCTCACCAGTGCTTTACCACCTCAGCCTGTGTGCAGCTATATCGTCCATCTCACCAGTGCTTTACCACCTCAGCCTGTGTGCAGCTATATCGTCCATTTCACCAGTGCTTAACCACCTCAGCCTGTGTGCAGCTATATCATCAGTGCTTAACCACCTCAGCCTGTGTGCAGCTATATCATCAGTGCTTTACCACCTCAGCCTGTGTGCAGCTATATCATTCATCTCACCAGTGCTTTACCACCCCAGCCTGTGTGCAGCTATATCATTCATCTCATCAGTGCGTTACCACCTCGCCTGTGTGCAGTATACCTCCATTCCACCAGTGCGTTTCCACCGCCGCCTGTGTGCAGTATACTATCCATTTCACCAGTGCTTTACCATCACAGCCTGAGTGTAGTTATACGTACCAAAATCTCCAGCGTTATAATCTCTGGCTGGCTCCAGTACTACTACCCACCTCATTACTGGACTCTGTGGTCCCTACCTACGTGTTACAGTATTGCACCGTGGTGCACTCTTTCTGACCGGCAACCCGGTAGAGTGTGTCCGCAGTGCACACTTCCTTGTACCTCAAGTACAGTGTCCCTACGTGCCCCTTACTGGCACCGACCCTTTGGGCCATGAGTGTTCGTCTCTCCTTTTTCCCGCAGGCTTTGGTCACCTAGTCAAAGAACCGCGACCTGCTTACGAGGTGCAGCTCAAGCCCATATCCCGATTGGTGGGGTCACTGGCGAACACCATCTCGTGGGTTAGATTCCGCACCTTTGACTAGGTCTCGCCAACGACCAAGACCCGTGGATGCGGAGGTCGTACATTCAGGCCCCTTGCCTCCGTTTCCTCCCGCAGCCTCAGGCCTCAGCTTCCACAAAACCGCCTCCCAGCGTGACATCAGGTTCACAGCGAAAAACCATCACCAACATGAGTGAGTTGGCAGGACCAAATTAACAGAGGCGCGGGTGGAGTTGCAGCTCCAAGCTCCCCATTAAAAATATGTCTATAGGATGTTAGTGGTTTAAGTAATAATAATAATAATAATAATAATAATAATAATGTTATTTATATAGCACTTTTCTCCTAATAGGACTTAAAGTGTTTTACATTTGCCTTTACAGGAAAAATACAAAACAAGCTTAACAAGAAAAGTGATATGGGCCAATATGCCATTCTACCTTACCTACCAGTCTCTCAGGTGCCTGCTGCCTGTGGACAAATGTCACTGTCAGTTAGCGACACTGTGTCCGCAGATCACAGGCAGAGGCACAGATGTCATATGATACATTGCTGTCAGGACAGACTCTGGAACATCAGGGGACCGGAGGATGGAGAGGTAAACTATCCATTGGAAGCACAATACAAAACATGGGGCGAAAGGACAATATAAAACACGGGGGTGGGGGGGCAGAAGATAATACTCAAAATATAGGGAGGGAGAAAACAATACACAAAACATGTGAGGAGTCAGATTGCAATATACAAAATATAGTGGTGAAGAGGAGAGTACAAAACATAAAGATGGGGGTAGAGAGCACAATTGAACATGCAGATGGGGGGAAAAGGGCATAATCTAAAATATATCAAATTCATTTAGGTGAATGATTTGCTGTGCAGGGAAAATCTCCAGTTTCAGGCCCAGAGCTATTCAATTATTCCGCATTTTCCCTACGTGGTAAACCCTGGGTTAGTGTGCGCTAACCTATACATTCCACGTAAAGTGTTCAAAGACATGGGTTTCCCCATGCGTCAAATGCAAAGTATGCATTTTAACGCAGATTTTTCCTCACACCTCCTCGGACTGCAAGGAACAATCCACCATCTGGGGCTTAGCGTGCGGGGTACACATACAACAACTCCGCACCTAGCTGAGTTCCCTCCACAGATGGGAAGAGGGGCACATTACAAAACATAGAAAAGGGGTTTTGCACACTATAGGACATAAAGATGAAGGAAGGGAAAGAGCACAATACATGACATACAGATTGGAGGGTGGGATGTATCTGATAATACAGTTCGCACACATGACAACACATTGCAGTACATACAGATGGGGCAGCACTATGCAGTACATGGTACTGATGGGGAGGAGCAGACAACACAATGCAGGGAATAGAGATGGGGAGGAGATGGATAGCACAATGCAGAACATACCGGTGGTGGGTGGGCAGCAAAATGCAAGACATACAGTTGGGGGGCAAGGACAGCATAATGCAGAACAAACATATGCAGAAGGATGGACAGCAGAATGCTAAACATACAAATGGGAGGGGGGCACCACAATGCAGGACATATAGTTGGGGAAACAGCATAATGCTGGACATACAGATCAGGAGGGGGAACAATGCAGGACAAACAGATAAAAGGGGGGAAACAGAATATACAGACAAGACAACAGGGAGACTAGGAACACAGCTGTACTGGGCGCGAGGTTTAATGGGGCCTGGAGGAGCCCACAGATAAATCAAACTCTAACCTCTGCCTGCACCGCGGCAATGATCACCAGGATGCAGGTATGTACTGGGTCTGTCCAAGGAGACCCTGTGGCTTGAACTTCTGGCACTGAACTGCATCTCACCGGACTGCAGGACTTCCGGCACAGGAATCGACACTTGATCCCAGCACTGGACATTGTCCAGGCTGGCGGCGCCCCCCTATGCCTTGCCTGTCAAATGACACCCAGGGCAAAGTGCCCCACACACACACCCTTCTTACACCACTGGACATAGAAGGTAAGTCAAATGTCTGTGGGCTGGACTCGGAGGGATGGAACTGGAGAGACAAAAGAGAGCTAGAGAGACACTGGTGGGCTAAAAAGACAGAAGAGATCTGGGGCTGGAGAGACTCTATGGGGCTGGAGAGACACTGTGCTAGGGGGACACTGTGGACTTGAGAGACAGAAGGGGGCTGAAGAGACAACTGCCAGTATATAAGGAAAAGGCTCAGGGACAGTAATCATCATTCTAAAGAAACATAAAAGATACAAATTATACATAATTAGCAAATATAGTTTAATAATATAAAATAATTTGATCAGGCATGTTCAAATTTTGCTTTATACCAAAGCTTCTGTTACTATATATTATCTGTTTGAACCTCTGCTATATGACAATGACATTAGTTACATTCCTACACAAACAGGCATCTTCTGGACAATGTGAATTTCTATGTGAATAGTGAATGCCGACTGAAGTCACCATCTGCCCAGGTTGGAACAATTTCTTCAGTAGTTCCCTGTTGCAGAGAAACTAAATATAGTTAAGGCAAACTCTTAAGCGACTGGCCTATACCCAGGGCCGGCAACAGAATACATGGGGCCCGGTACACCAAATCTTTTAGGAACCCCCCATGTCAGGGTCCCTGACAGATACAGGCCAGTCGCTTGAGAGTCTGCCTTAACTCAATGTGCTTTTTCTGCGGAACCACTGAGCCACAGTGTCCCTCCATGCCCTCACAGTGTCCCTCCATGCCCCACACTTATCTTATTCTATGTCTTTCATATATACAACTTGACTCTGCACAAGATCAAATAGGACATAATTTATATAATAGATCCCAACATATTAGCTGTTCTGACACAATACATATAGGACCTCATTCAGAGGCACTCGCAAAATGTGAGCGCTCGCTCTGAATGAGGGCGGCCGCATCTAAAAAATTATCCGGCCTCATGGCCGCTCGCTAGGCTGTGGGTAACCACCCACAGCTTTAATGAGTGGCCAGGATGATGGTCACGATGGTCAAGACTATCGCGACCATCGGGGCTTGCGACAAGACCCTTGTGGTAGGGTCCCATCTGCCGCAAGCCCCAGAGAGCTTCCGGCTCTAATAGAGCTGGAAGCTCTCCCAGTGACATCACTGGTGCTGTTAGTGGGGCTGCCCACAAACGGCAAGCGTTCGCTTGGGAACGCCTCCGTTTGTGAGACCACCCCCCACTACACCTACAAAACGGAGCGAGCTGTCGATCAACATCAACAGCTGTCCCTTTTGTAGTGAGCCCCGGAGCGAGAGAAATTCTCTCTGGCTCCGGGACTTGCGCACGCGCAGTGTGGCCGCTGTGCGTGCGAAGAGCCAAACATCGACCTGCTTGCAAGCTCTCAAGCGCTTGCAAGCGGGTCTGAATGAGACCCATAGTACAGCTCTTGGTTGGTGGTGCTCCCAAATTTTAAGTATCTAAACTTTTAGTTTCTCTATTATTGTCAGAAAGCAAGGAGAAGACAAAAAACTGCTTTTTGGGGCACACTTAAACATAGTAATTCAAACAATATGATCAGTATATTTATTAAAAAACAAATTTCATTGGATACTACCCCATTAAAATATTCCCAACATGTTCAAAATGGAGGTATATCAAAGAAAATATAATTAAAACAAGTATTAAATATTGAGGGTTATGCGAAATATCAAATAATATCAAATAAATTCCCTTCTGATACCCAAAAGAGTCTGGGTTATATATATATATATATATATTAATTTAGGCGTGTGACAACAAAAATAAGTCATGAATGTTAATTCTAACACTTATTACCTATGCTCTACCTAAAAAGGGAAATCTCAAAATTCCACTCAGAGTATCTCCTTCAATAATTCTATTTGGTGTTCATCCACTATATCTCATGTAAAATCATCCATGAAAAAAGGGGAGTGGATTTAATATCAAATAATATGAAAAAAGAAGGAATTAAACAATAAGCATCAAGTGATGTCATTCCTCTTTGGTACCGTGAATCGGATACATTAATGTATCCGTAAATATATACAGTAAATATAGGACAGAGTATATTCTACACTCTTGGTATGGCAAATGTCTTAGCTCCTAGAAATTAAAAACTAGATACAAACTGCTTGGATACAATTTTGATACAATAGTGACAATGGTGTCAAGTTCTAACACTTGGACCCCTTAAACTGGTACTGTGTGTTGGACGGTAACCTAACAAAGTCTAAGGTAGCCAATAGGGGAGGATTGTTTTCCAGACCTCCCCTACCAAATGACTCACCAGAATCAAGCTTTAGCACCAGTATAAAGTCTAGGGGATAAATTTACTAAAATGTGAGTTCTATTTAATAACTTTAAGAAGTGATGTTGCCCATAGCAACCAATCAGATTCTACTTCTCATTTATCTAGCACATTCTAGAAGATAATACCTGGAATCTGATTGGTTGCTATGAACAACATCACTTCTTAATAGAACTCCCATCTTAGTAAATTTACCCCCAGGAGTCAGAGGAGAGTGAACCTTCAGCATTGCCTAGCAACCTACGCTGAAGACTGGTGGTGCTGCATGACAGCAGCAGCCATTGACCAAATAGGCAGCACAAAATCTTAATGGAGATTTCCTCCAATCAGCTACGGGAGTCCAAAGATTATGATTATTATAATTAGTTTTATCTTTGAATTATAAAGCTCCAACATATAACTTAGTGCATTACATTGAAGGGATCATGATACAAATAATACATGCCCAAATGAGGTCACAATCTAAGATGTGTAGGGTACACTTGATACATGAGGTAGCTGGAATGTACATAGATACAAACACTGTTCTAATTCTTGTTGCAAGGCAGTTGGTAAATAATCTAGTTTTCAGGAATCTATGAATTACAAACTTTTGTTGTTATAGGAAATAGGATTTCCACCTAGCAACAGTAGGTGGGTATAGGCAGCAAGCCTCCATATGATCCGCTGTCAGCAGGGAAAGATAAAGTTTTAAATCACTTCCCCAACAGTGAAGCTTCACCTGCCCAGCAAGCTAGGATGTGCACAGGTCACATGCACACTAGTAGCTGGATGGGGCTTACTAGTAGCAATCATGATTCCTTAACAAACAAAAAGAAATAAGGATACAATTGCCCTATAACCATTATAGCCAGTCTGGATAAAGACAAATAAGAGGTAGTCAAAGGTTGCAGAAAATTAACACTTATTGACAAAGAGGACATAGCTGCCAATAATGCATCAACTACAAATGCTAATAAAATTTGGAGATGCTGTAAAGACATTGAAGGTATAACCCAGAGTCTTGAATGTAAAGGAACTGAGACATGTAATATAAAGTGGTAACATAAATCCTTTCTGTATAAAGGCAGAACTTTGAAGGATGGATATGAGTCAAGTCTATCTGGGCCAGTTTATGCACCTTGTTCTGGTCTTTTGCAGGGTCTAAAAGAAAGGCAGTAACAAAGAGGTACTATAACCAAAGTTTAATAGCAAGAACAACCAACAGTAATAGCAACAGCGCAGGTGGGGATGGGAGCTAATACCAGGTGTCAATCCAATTCCCTAGAGCAAATAAAGTTTGCAGATCATAGATTCCTGCAAAATACAGTCCATTCATCAGAAGACTTGGGGCCTGATTCAGAGCTGAACGCTCTGACCAGAGCGCTCGCTCTGAATCAGGGCCCTACTACCTTTTTTTGGAGCGTCCTCATGGACGCTCGCATAGCTGTGGGTGACCACCCACAGCTATAGCGAGCGTCCAAGATGATGGTCGCGATGGTCTTGACCATCACAACCATCAGGCTTGCGATGGAGACCCTGCGGGAGGGTCTCGCTGCCGCAAGCCCTGGAGTGATTTTGGCTCTATCAGAGCCAAAATCACTCCCACTGACATCACTAGTGATGTCAGTGGGGCCGGCTTCAGACGGTAGGCGTTCCCATGGGAACGCCTCCGTCTGGCAGGCACGCCCCCGGCACCCCCACCAAAGGGGACGTGCTGTCAATCAACATCGACAGCACGCCCCCTTTGGTGCGAGACCCAGAGCGACAGCTTGGCTGTCACAGTCCGGGTCTCGCGCATGCGCACGACGGAGCTCCCTCCGTCATGCGCATGCGCAGTGGGGCAACATCGACCCATTTGCGAGCATCCTTTGCGAGCGAACGGGTCTGAATGAACCCCTTGGTTCCTAGCAACAGCAGGTGGACAGATTACTACATACCTGGTGGTTGCAAGGAGGAACTTGATTTGATCTAAATTAGAAGGCATCCAACAGAATTTGGCAAAGGTTTTGGCAGATGACCATTGGGCTGTGTGCATAAAGGATATGGAGAGACAAGAACTTTGAGGCAGCCTTAGCAACTGCAGATTCATAAAGAGAATAACCTTAAAAACAAGATGTGCCAATTCCTGCCCCTCTCATAGTTTATTCAATCCATCCTTGGTCATTAGAGGGCCTAGCAGGTGTGAAAGGTTTTCTGCAATTGATGAACAACTGTCTAAAATCTTTTCTGTAAGGAGCCGTGAAAGACAAGAGATTATACAAAGATTATGATCTGATTCATCTCTGATGATGTTGAATTCCACCATGGAATTATCCACTAAAGAAGTTTTTCCGTGACCTTTTAAGGATTATGTGAAACCCTTGTGGTATCTGAGTAAAAAATGGGTCAGATATGTCAAACAAAGTGAGATCTACCCCTAGAGCTACAAAGGCTAGAGCCAATAAGGAGGGGAGCTTCTGAGAGCTGGAAAGCAAGTTTGCTGAAACATCCAAAGTAGCTAGGTGTGACAAGAACAAATTCAAATACAAATTGTTGTTTATTGTCACTACAACATTAAAAAAAGCATCTGTGAAATTACAATGCAATACACTCACAGCTCACATTAAAGTTTAAAATACACAATATTAAAGATTCAGGCTAACAATTACAGAGGGAAATAAACTATTACACAACCTGCTGGTATGGCATCCAGGACAGTTCTTGGAGGGCAACAATGAGAAAAGCGAGCAACATGGATGATTTTATTGGCCTTTGCTATACTCATCCTAGAAAAGATGTAATCTAATTTAGGCAGATATTGGGCCTGATTCAGAGCCCCTCGAAAGCGGACGCTCGTTCGCTCCGAGCGATGTTTGCCCAACTACGCATGCGTATGGATCGTAATACGCATGCGCAAACCAGTCAGTGCGGATGAAAATCGTTTGTTCGCTAAATAGTGAATGCCTGAAAATTTGAGTGACAGAAAGAGGCGTATGTGGGTGGTAACAGGGGAAGGTGCTTGAAAACGGGGAGTGGAGATCCGAACGCAGGCGTGCTTAAAGGTCAAAACGGGCGTCTTAAGGGTGTGCATAATTAATACAGCAGCGTCATTGACCAAGTCACTGGGTTATTTTATAGCCAGAACTGCTCGCAAAATTGTGGTAGCAAACACCAACCCCAAGAATAGCGAGCAGTTCATACGCTGGTCGATGTACTCGATTAATCTATTAAATAGCGGACATGACGTAGGATGCGAGCAGCCCAGGGGGCGTATTTTTTCAAAAAATGACCGCAAGTTTTGTTCGCTTGTTCAGATCTAGAGGCGTTAACAGACCGCAAAGAGCGAACGGTTCATTTGAATAGCCACCCCTATTTTCTGAACGAGCGAGCACAAATAGCGTCTGGTTCTGAATCAGGCCCATTGACCAATGATTCTCTCAGCAGCTGTAACTACTCTATCTAGAGAGTTGCGATAAGAACACTTGTAATTCCCATACCACACCATCAAGTCAAAAGACTCTCAATTACACAGCGGTAGAAATTCACAAGTGTGGGATTCGATTAACTCACTGCTAGAAGTCTTCGTAGGAAGAAAAGCTGAGCCTTACCAATCACAGCTGAAATGTGAGAAGACCCAATAAATCCTCAGTAAAGTTAATTCATAAAAACTTAATTGTCAGGATGCGGCCCGGGATCAGCCACTGCTTACCACTGCACAGGCGTTTTCGGGCTCCGTTTTCGGGCTCCGTTTTCGGGCTCCGAGGCGTCCAGATGCCAGGCGTAGTTCCAGTAGGGGTTCGGATATTCTCTCGGGACTGCTAGGCCTTCATGAGCGCGTCCTATTCTTCGCAGTGCCGGCATGGGCCCACCCTGTTGGTCGGTATCACCTGATCAGTTTCCGCCAATGGGTGTCCAGTGGTCGGTCAGCTGATCATTGTCCAATAACCAACTACCTTAGAGTATTTCAGGAAGTTCAGGAATTGCCTGTACAACTTTGCTTCACTAGTGACTACTAGCTATTGCTGCATCCCAGCCTCATTGCTACTTCCAGAGCAAATTCTCTACTTGTTCCTTTCTCCAGCGTTCGGATCTCCAGTAGTGGTACTTTGTACTCATTCTAGCGTGTGTTCCATCAAGAGCAATTCTCAACGCTAATCAGCGTTCCTATTACCAGAAGTGGAACTCAGTTCACAGTCAGCATCTGATACACCAGTGCTTTCCTCATCACTTGCCAGGAACTACTTCATCAAGTACTGGAACTCAGTACACCGTCAGCATCTGATACACTAGCACTATTCCACATCGCTTTTCAATGACTTCAGTATCAATTACACAGGTCTTCTATGGAATACTTCTTCCATAATTCTTAGTGACCTATACAGTATTATTAAACTTTAGTTTCCTCGCCTCCCTCAGGTACCTACCCCGGGGGCCACGACCTGTTTACCTGGTGTGAAACCCACATCCCGCTTGGAGGGGTCGCTGGTGAATACCATCAGGAGGACTAGACTCCACTCCTCGGGCAAGGTCTCGCCAACACCTAAGAGTGGCATATGAAGAAGTCCTATATTCTCCCATCCCATTTCCAGTTTCCTGCTCACTCTAGCCCTCTGGCCACCGAGCTTTGTACAGAAGACACATTATACCAGGGCGTGACATTAAGGATCTATATCTGGAGTGAATAAAGCAGGTATATCAAGTACACCTGCATGACTGTGGAGAACCCACTCATCCTCCTTTAGTAGAGCAGAATGAAAGGCAAGAAGAGTGAATTTAAACATCTCATATTTTTCTGACTAGGGTGGCTGTGTTTTACCTGCTAGGGCTATTCTATCCATCTGAATGTCACTTCATTCTCTACTTTTGGAAGCAAAAGCTGAACGGACGACCTTCACTTTCCCTGCTGCTAGTGGATCATCAATAGGCGTGCTGCATATACAGGGGAAGATGTATGAAGTTATGGAAAGCGATAAAGTGGAGAGTAATAATCGACCAGCCACTCAGCTCCTAACAATCATGTTACAGGCTGAAAAATGACAGGTGGGAGCTGATTGGTTGATCGGTTATCACTCTCCACTTTATCACTTCCCAGAGCTTCATACATCTGCCCCACAGTACTATGCCAGTTCCTGGCAGTGGAAGATGATGATAAGAGGTACAGTGCTATTTTTTTTACTCCAGTCAGCATTTGTGATTTATCCTGGTTCTGGCCAGTTGTTGCTTATAGGCACTGTGCTAGTTCTTGTCTCCAGGCAGTTGGTGGCCACAGTGCTTCTTTTTACAACTCCAGACAATTGGTGATTACAGGTACAAAACTTTTTCTTGACTCCAGACACTTGATAACCACAGGCACAGCATCTGTTTATGGCTTCAGGCAGTTGGTAATCACCTCCAGGCAATAAGCTCTTCAGGTCTGCCATGCATAAATGTCTATAAAAAAAAGGATGTACTGTATAAGGGAATAGAGAGAGGTACCAGCTCTATTATGATTGGGGGATGAAGCAAACTATACCAGCATGCTGTAATGAAACACCACCAGAAAATGATACTTTCAATAAATAGAATAATTCATGCTCATCTTTTTTTTGTGGTTGAAGTTTTATAAAGCAGAGTGCAAACGATACTAGAATATCACTATGTAACATAGCCTTAATAAATTACTTTCAATATGGCTTTGAACTGATAATTAATTTAGAATGTTTGTATATTCTTTAATATCAGCATTACAGCTTTTAAAATCCGTTATTATTGAATGATAACACAACATAAACCATCACAGCTATTTTATCATAATTCCCAAGCTCCTGATATGTACAGATGCGCCCAATTACATAGTGGCTGCATGCCGCAAACATGCGCACGCATTGCGCCATGCGATTCCCGCACCTGCATATGCTATGGTAAGCTATGACGCGCACTGCGATCGCACCATGCATTCCTATGGAGGCGTGGTCACGTACGCATTGCGCGTATCAGCTAATGGGAGCGTGTCTTGCACTATGTGTGGCGCAATTTGCCACGCTAGCGGCAAGGATATGGCTGGGCTATAATTCTGTACGGTTGCTATAATTCTAAGGGATTTCGGAACAATCAGTGCATAAGAGCAAATATACTGTGAAGCAGGGGGAAAAATGTATACATACAATGTAAATACAAGCCATTAAAAATATATATATTATTTGCAATTTTATCAATATGTCCATAAATACAATGTAGAGTATGCATATTATACTATACAGTTTGTTGAATCAAGAAAGAAATTCCTCCCCTACCCTGTCTGAGACAATATCTTACACAAGTACAAAATAATCTGAGACAGCAGAACTGCAATGCAAATGTGATCAGCATTAATTGTCTTTAAAACAGCAGTGAAATGTCGAAAATTCAGGCAGATGAGATCCCATGAGTCTGAAAGAAAACAAAACTCAAGGATCAGCCCTCTCTATTATTTCCATGCTCTTGGAAGACTAAGAGACAGCGGCCTATTTTGTAAATAATTTATCAGCCAGGCCACCGCCTCATCTCTATATATCCACCTCCCCCACTAGGCCATCCCACTGCTATGTCCAGGCGATTCTCTCCCAGCCCATCAAGCAGAATGATGGATGGATTAAGCCCAAACACAGTGAGCTGTTAGACAAGTGTAATCGATACGCAGCAAGATCAATTGAAGAAGCTTCACCCAAAGTCTCTTCCCCGCTAAATTGTAACTGGTTGACATTCTAGGTTTGCAATTACAGTATACAACAAGGATAACAAGTCAGAGGTTTGTATTCTTTTTATTAACTTAATTCTTGAACAGATAAAATGAAAAAAACAATCTAGCATTTGTTAAAAATACATGTATACCGTTTTAGATTGTTTAAAACACATTTCTGTTTATAGCAATCCTGTGCCATTGTCCTTTTATTTTTATACCATTGTAATTTCTACCTGCATTGCCATTGCTTTTTAACATTGCTTCACATTCATACATTCTATAATATTGTTTATCGTAATATTATCTTCCTGCACCCATAACAGCCCCAAACTCTTCATCTTCATAATATACTATTGTAGTTGTGATAGTACAGGCTAATATAGTGTGCTTATATATTTACCAGCACTATTCTTTTAATCTGCATTCTTGCCATTTTAACTGCACTGTTTTTGTATTTCACACTCTTCAGTATTACTACTGCTATTCAACTTTCCCCTATTTCACTCATCTACACTATGTTCCTCCTTTTTTCAATCCAACCCTCAATCTGCTGCTACATAATCCTCTTCTACCACCTGTTCCCACCACTTTCCTACACCCACACCATAGTCTCCTCAGCATGGTGATGGTGTAGGGGGTCCTTCTACCTCTTTCCTGCTCCTTCCAACTCTTACTCTCAGAGCCATCCCTTTCATTCTCTTCATTTGAGGTTCATGTTATTCTTCCAATCTATCCCCTTATTATTAGCTGTCATCTATCGTCCCCCATGCCCTATCACTAAATTCCTTGACAACTTTGCAGCCTGGCTCCCGCACTTCCTTTCTTCAGGCCTTCCCTATCTCATCTTAGGTGACTTCAATATCAGAAACAGACAGATCTCAGGTGCACAACCTCAAATTACTGATAATATATAAATACAATAAAATTTTGCAATCAGTAGAGGTTTTTAGCATAATCATGGCCAAGGTTATGGGCCTACCCACCATATCCAGGTAACCTCTTTAGGGTAGGTCCCCAACATACTAGGGTTCAAATCCAGAATGCAGGACACCCCTAAATCAGCGCAGCCTAGCCACCCCAGGACATTGCCATAGTGAGAAAAGTGAAGTAAAAAAAAGTAAGAGCAGCTATGGCTGCATAGAAAGGTGAAAATACAAATATAATGAAACAAACAAAGTATTAAAATTGTGCAGAAAATAAAGAATGTGTTATGATGCAATGCCCTGGAGCAGACCAACCCTGAGATTAAAATATCGTCCAAATAGACAACTACGAATCTGTAGAGAATATCTTGGAAGATCTCATTTACATATCCTTGGAATACCGCTGGAGCATTACTCAACCCAAAAGGTAAAACCAGGTACTCAAAGTGACCATATCTCATATATAATGCAGTTTTCCATTCATCCCCCTCTTTGATGCTAATTAAATTGTAGGCTCCGCGGAGATCTAACTTTGTGAAGACATGACTGGCAATGGGTACCTATTTTTGACAGTAATTTGATTGAGACCCCAATAATCAATGCAGGGTCTGAGATCCCCGTCTTTCTTGCCCACAAAGACAAAACCTGCATCGGCGGGTGACATGGATGGTCAAAGTAACCCTTTGGCCAGATTTTCCTTAACATATTCGGCCATGGGGGCTGTCTCTGGAACTGAAAGAGGGTATACCCAACCTCGAGGAGGTGTCTTCCAAGGAAGCAATTCTATACCACAGTCCCAAGCATGATGCAGAGGTAGTTTGTCTGCCGCCTGTTTGCAGAACACATCTGCAAATCACAGTAAGCTTTGGGTAAACAGGGATCAGAGGAACTTTCCAGATCTCCTGGTATAGGGGATTTGACAGTTGGACTGACCAAGACTGAATGGTTATGTATAGGATTGACTTAAGATAGTCATCCATGGAAACAGTTTGGTCCCCAGGACAAAATCTGCATACCGGTCCAGTCGAACATAGGACTATGTTGTCTCAAACAGGGCAGTCCCAAGATTAAGTCATACTGGGTTTTTGTGAGAGCAAAGAATTCCAGCATCTCATGATGTGATTCTGGGTGGGTCATGAAAGAAATGGATTTCCTAAAATGGTGTTGCCATCTACTCCAGAGAGTAATAATTTGTTGGGTAATGGGGTAACTGGAATGTTAATGTTTTTAACTAAAGTTTCAGAAATAAAATTTCCGTCAGATCCGGAAACCACCAAGGCCTTGACTTCTGTCCTAGACTTGTGGGAAAGGGATACATGTAAAAGGCTATCCACTAATTGGGAAGATTTAGATACAACCCCCTACAGAATGCTCCCAACTTCGGTTAGGGTCTTGCGTTTCCTGCAAGGAGAGGACATTTTTTAAGCACATGTTCTGGTGCAGTACAATACAAACAGAGTTTATTCTGGAAGCACTGGTTGCATTCAGCCGTTGTCAACCTGGATTTGTTAACTTGCATAGGTTCATCTCTGCTGGCAGAAGTGGATGAGTAACGACCAGTGATGATAGGTCCTGAAGGCATTCACCTCGCCCTCTACTAGCCCAATTCTCCCTATGACGGAGGTCAATTTTAATACATAAGGTGATAACATCGGCGAAGGTTGCAGGCAAATCCCGAGAGGCCAGTTCATCCTTCATCCTTTCGGATAGTCCATGGAGGAAAGCAGCTTTAGAAGCCTCCTTATTCCATTTAGGTTCAGATGAGAGGGTCTGAAACTGAACCACGTATTGTCCAACTGTACGAGTTCCTTGTCGAACCTGAAGTAAATCCATAGAGGCAGAGGTGGAGCAACCCGGCTCATCAAAAATTATTTTAATTGCTGAAATAAAGTCCTCATAATTAGATACCAAAGGATCCGTTCATTCCCATAGCGGAGAGACCCAGTCCAATGCAGCTCCGGTTAGAAGGGAAATCACAAATGTCACTTTTGACAGGGAGCTAGGGAAATTCTGGGGTAGGCACTCAAACTGGATCTCGCATTGGTTAACAAATCTGCGACACCATTGAAGATTACCGCCAAACCATTCAGGAGTTGCCAACTGGAGACGAGACTTTTGAGACGTAGCCCCCTGTTGCAGAACCGGAGGGTTTAAAGGAGCTGCA
Organism: Taudactylus pleione; assembly: GCA_031769625.1. NCBI lineage: Eukaryota > Metazoa > Chordata > Amphibia > Anura > Myobatrachidae > Taudactylus > Taudactylus pleione. The sequence goes on along the minus strand of JAUIMM010000965.1, from coordinate 1,068,621 downwards.
GCTGCTGAAGCAGGAAGTATGGATGCCAGAGTAGTCTGGATGGATACTAATTGTCCTAAAAGCTCCTGTAGGTACCGAGCCATTTGGTGTTGTGCTGCCTCCTGATTATCCATGCGAGATGTGAGATCTTGTAGTGCCCCCGTACCCTGGGATCCCGAGGCTTCCATTAGGCCTGTACAAACTGTCATGCTTGCCACTGGGGTTTTGGAAGCTGAGGTCCGAGGTTGAGGGAGTAATTGGAGGTGAGGGGCCTGAATGTACGATATTCTCATCCACAGGACTTGGGCGTTAGCGAGACCCTACTAAAGGTGCGGAGCCTAACCTTCCGGGAGGTGTTCACCAGTGACCCATACCAATCGGGATATGGGTTTTAGCTGCACCCAGCAGGCAGGTTGCAGTCCTTTGATATGGTGTCCAAGTCCTGTGGGAATAGAGAAATATACAGACGGTGGCCCAAGGGATATGTCTCGCTAGCAGACACAACTTCATGAGGACTTGGTACTTTAGGTACCCACTGGTAGAAGTGTGTAGGCAATCTTGTAATTCTGAAAGATGACTCCTTGATATTAAGCACAGGCAGAGATGAAATGATGCACTGTAGCTCCGGAAGGAGATGCTAATTTGCGCACAGGCTGAGGTGGTGGATGCACTGTTGCTCCAGGCGGAGACGCTAACTTGTACAAAGGCTTGAGGTGTTATGACGTACTATTGCTCTGGAAGCAGATGCTAATTTGACACAGGCTTGAGATTTTAAATGTACTGCTGCACTGAGGATAACACAGAGTTGGCTCTCTGGCAGAGATGGTAGTTCTGAGTTACACACAGGCTGAGATGGAATAATGCACTGTTGTACTGAGGAGAGCTCAGAGTAGCACTCCGGCAGAGATGGTCAAAAATGCACTAGAGAGAACACAAAGGAAATCTCTGGGGAACCTGGAACAAGCACTTAACTAGTAAACACTAACTTCCTGGTGTCACGACCATGTCTAGTTTTCACCTTTTGCCTGTTGACTTACCACTGCCAGCTGTCTCCATGGATCTGTGTGTGTAATTTGCCTGGAGGATCTGTTCTGATCATGCTGCTGCAGCACTTCTCTATGCATTCCTTCCACAGTGATTATTTTACCTGGGTCCTTTCCTGTCTGTGAACACTGATAGCCCTGATTGGAATCACAGGTGTAGTTCTGACTCAGTGCTGCAGAGATGAATACTCCCTCTGCATGTTGTGCCTTCCACCACTCAGAATGCTACTGCCAGACCACCTGTCCATATCCTCCAATTGCTGCCACACCCAGGATATATATATCCTCCCTTGATAGCATTCTGGGCCTGAACATCTTGTTACTTCCATGGTGTATGGTTCGTGCTGTTCTATGTTCTAGTGTATCCTTGACTGTTGCTGACAGCAACCCCTGGTGCAATCCAGAAAACTTGCTACAGCAACCCCTGGTGCAATCCAGAAAACCTGCTACAGCAACCCCCGGTGCATCCAGAAAACCTGCTACAGCAATACCTGTCAATCCAGATGTCCTGCTAGCATCAGCTAATAGTGAGTTCCTGTGCTCCTGACCTTAGTCCTGTGCTCTGCTAGCCCGACTCCTGGTTGGTGCCTGGCACCCTTGCAAACCTGCATCATGCTTCCTGCTGTGGATCAACTCCTGCTCCTTCTACCTACCTACTCCCTCCTTGAACCTAAACTCCCAGACCTACCCATTCCTTCCTGAACCTGTTATTCCCAATTACCCAAACCAGCCTGCACCTGAGTTCCAGCCTTTGTCACAGCATCTCTGGATTACTCTGTTTAGCCCTCGTCTCAGCATTACCTGATTTCCCTTCAGCCATTGTCACATTATTCCAGTCCAGAGTCAAGTTCCAAGTTCATCAATTCAATCCACGTTATTCCAGTCCAGAGTAAAGTTCCAAGTTCTTCAGTTCAATCCACATTATTCCAGTCCAGAGTCAAGTTCTAAGTTCTTCAGTTCAATCCACGTTATTCCAGTCCAGAGTCAAGTTCCAAGTTCACCAGTTCAACTCAACAAGTCTTCCTGCTGGTCCCAGCCCGGTTCCTCCAAGTTCCTGTCATTTATCATCAAAGGCAGTTCTCACTGCTACATAAATCTTGCAATAGAGCTATCTACGTCATCTGTGGTTCCAGTCATGATGGTCTCTGTTGAATCCCGCTCATCACCTGAGACAGGTAACTCATAGACACCATGCATGACACCTGGTGTATTGGGGCTGGTTATATACCCAGGGGTAGCAGTCTATAGGAGGACTGCATCAGCTGACCAAGATCATACTATCATTGGTTGGAAGCACTGTCACATCAGAAGGACTGACATGGTGGCACCCATGCCAGAAACCATGATCCCCAAGACACAGGGCCGACAATGGAAGTCCATGAGAAGCTAAGGCAGAATACTCAGCGCATCACCCGCCTCTGAATCAGACATCTGACCGCATGAGAAGTCAAGGGAAGCTGGCGCAGAGGTAAGACATGGCCGATCCTAGGCTGAACCCTGACACGCAGACATGACAGTTCACATCACCTGACTACCCTTTACCCAATGGTAGCATGGTAGTCATCAGCTGATGCTGTCCACCTATGATCTACTACCTTAGGGTATAAAGTCTATCTCCGAACAGAAGGAAGTACATGTCAAATGCCCTCTTGGTGCACAGTTGTGCAACAGCACACCCCACTGGAGTGTTTCACTGGTGCCACCCCTTGGTGCAACTCTGCGTCTTACCACCCTCATTTGTGTACTATTTCAAGTGCCACCTCTTGGCGCAATTGTGCGTCAAAGACCTCTCCAGTGTACATGTTACCATCTTCTCAGTGGTGCAGTCTACTTCTTACAGAAGTAGTTCTCTAGGGCCACTGTAGTAAGTTCTCTATTCCCGTGGGTACCAGACACCTGACCAAAGGTCCGCGACCTGCCAGCTGGGTGCAGCTAAACCCATATCCCGTTTGGAGGGGTCACTGGTGAACATCTCCCTGCTTGGTAGACTACGCACCATTGGTCAGGTCTCATCAATGTCTGGTATTCATTAATGATACTGGATCAGAACCTCTATACACACCTTCCTATACCTTCTAATGTCCTGCCTATACCTTCTGAGGATGACGCTAATTTGCGTACGCAGTCATACCATAAATAAAGACATAGACGTGGAATCTGTGGTTCCAAAGCACAAGTGTTATTCAGATAAAAGTTCAGACAGTTACATGCAATTGATCTAGACACAATTTAGGCGCAAAAGGAAAATTATACAGACCCAAGTACAGTATACATACACAGCGCTTCCGGACCCGGAGATAGGCATCAGCAAGAGACCCCTAGTCATACAGCGTTTAGCATGAAGACTGAGAACCAGCATTCGTGCACACATATTTATGCCCCCCCCAGAATAAACAGGACAATAGGGAAGTTTGTTGCTGATGTCATTGGTTCCCAGGGGAGAAGCATCTGTTACAGCACATTTAACAGGCTGGTTCAAATAGACTCTCCCTGCCTCTAACAGCTGGGGATCTTTCTCTTCATGCCCCCTGCAACATTCTAACAGTTGTTCATGAAATATACATTTTGTTGCTTGTAGGCTCTGTGATCCTTAACTTGAGTTTGCATGATGCGACCTCCCCACCGATAACACCGGAATACTGTAAAAAGAGTACGCATCAGTACAAGACCAAACACGACTTGTTTAGCATGTATAATACCTTAGTTATCAAATACCTTTATTTCTCAGCATTTAAACTAACTGAACCAACTTAAATCATACACTTTACGACTTATTGAACCTTATGTGTGAATATGTAATGTGTGGGTATTCAGGGTTTGATATAAGGATGCTAGTTAACTTGGGGCAGATGCGTGCACATAAAGCTAATAAAACAGTGGTTTCATACAAAGTCCTATGCATTCGCTAATATGCGACTAGTTAAAAGCACAATTGTGCGTATTAATGTGTATATGAGAAATGGTGAAAAATGCAATCGCATGGTGCTAACAGTATCATCGCCACATGTACTAAAATGTGAGTTTATCTAAAATGGCGCTTAGGCGGCCATTCGCAAAATGGCGTCTTGCGATCTCATTTTCAAGATGGCGTCTTGCAGCCAGTCGCAAGATGGCATCGCCGCGATTAAATTTTAAACTGAACTTGTCTCAGCCAATTATTCAGCTTCGACAGTCCACCCTTTGATAGCAAACAACATGCTATCACAATCTGCTATTAGAATTTAATTTAGGCTTACATTTACATATTATTTGGTGTTATTATGGGATGGCACAAGGTGGTTCTTAATCCATCAATAATGTGTCTCTGGGTGGGGACATAAAACTACTATTATACGCACAACGCGGATCTTGGAAGATCGTGTGAAAGGTGTGGGAATGCACCAGTTTTATAATAGCAGTCTTGAAGGGGAGTTGAGACTTTACATTATCTGAGGTGTTCTATAAATAACATTTCAATAATACATTCTGTGCATGTCTAAATATAATACATCAAACGATTGTATTTCCTAGTTCAGGGTTGTAATGCAGTTCTATATTTACCTCGGTATACATATTGTCATTACTGACCACCATCATAGTTTCATTCTTTCGTTTCACTCTGTTTTTACATTTTCCACACTTCAACACAATAGGAACACACTGGACGCATATGCCAATTATTATGATGACAATCAGTATAAGGATTAAGAATTTGCCTACGCTGGCGATCACTTCCTGGACCCATTCCCCTAGACCTGAGAACCATTTCACTGGGTTCAGCCATGAAACCCATCCTTCTATCTTCTCCCCTATTTCAGCCACTGAAGCGTTATGGTTTTTGCGAAATTCCCACTTTAGCTGTAGAATTTCATCCATCTTCCGGTCTATCACCTCCTTAGGGTCGCTGGAATCATTGGTGACATAGGTGCAACATTTTACTCCAAATTGGGTGGCCAATGTTACGCAATACCCTCCAGTAACAGCAGTTAAATAATTCAACACCAGCCTGTGTTGCACCAGTTCTTTCTTATACGCTTGCAATTCTCTCCCTGTATACCTGAATGTGTCATCGTACATCTCGGTGATATTATCTATCAATTTGGCAAGTTCCTGGATATATCTAAAATTTAATGTACCCCGAGTGATCCTGGTGGGGTCCAATGCGACCAGAACTTGAAAGCCAGTTGTCTCACTGATTAACTGAGTGGCTTTATGTATATCACCAGGTACCATATTTCTTTTGCCTCTGTGTTCATATTGTGTGTGAAGATATGGTGACGGTGTGTTTTTATGTATACCCAGCATTTCAACATGTGTGAGGGTCATAACTTCTGGGACTACTCTTCCCAGGTAACACAAACCTTCGGAACTCGGGGAGAGCCATTTATACACTTTTCTTCCACAGATGAAATATACATTATCAGGGAGAACATAAGGAATGGTATGCATCATTATCATTAAGCACATTTCCCTTGCAAACAATCCTATTTCTGGTTCTTCCATCTGGTACATGCAAGTTTCTGGCTGTACTATTTTAGCACAATAACCATTTGGCACCTTACCAATAATTTCTTTGATGGAACTCAATGTATACCGATACCTAAAATGTTTCCCACAAGACTTAATGGAGTGCAGCAGATCATGGTTTATGGACTCATTATCAGCTCTTTGTGAGAAGGTCATCGTCTGATTATTCCCTGTCACTTCCCAACTCCCGGGTTTATTGGGGTTGGTTATGTTTAGACACAAAAGTGATCTATTTACTTGGAATTGATGGAGTTTGAAATGAGGTGGTTTGGATGAGAGAAATTTTCCATCCAATGTTTTCCCTTTTTGCAATTCTAAAATTTCCGTGATATTAAGCGGAAATGGCACCAACCCTACTTTATGCTGTCCCTGTGGCACATGTGAACACACCCAGCAATCAGTTTGATTTAACACTTTGCCTACCATGCTATGATAACCCTCTAGAGGATACCCACCGCAGTACGGATTATATTTAGGTTGGCACCGTTGGATACAGTTCTCATCAACTAGGGACCCACAAAGCTCACAAATACAGGAATCTTCAGACGATAAACCTCCACACCTTCCCCCAGTATCCGGAATGACAGCTCTCTTAACAATAACAGTAGTAAGATTGGTCAGACACTCCCCTGATTGGCATTGCACTCCTCCTGATTCCACTCCATCAGCACTGCCATCAGCTCCCGTTTCCTCAATCGGTCCCCCATCACAGACACTGGATATCCCTGGACTGACCAGGATGGTGAACACTCTAAAAGAGAATATGAAAATGAACACAGCAGGCCCGTCCATTGTCACAACAAGACCTGCAAATTTCTCTCAGTTCAGGTATCTTACTACGACCTTTTCAATCCTCCCGGAACAAGCTCGCGAGCGACAGGTCCACGCTATCAGCTTTGTCTCCGATTTGTTTCTCCACCGGTTGATTGACCTTTTTGCAGTGAGTGGAATGGACCCAGGTATCTCTCTCGGCCACCTTCAAAGATGTAGTACTTATCAGTAACACCTGGTGTGGACCTTCCCACCAATCAGTCAAACAACCTGAATGCAATGATCATTACATATTCTCCTGGTTCAACATCATGACAGTTCGTTTCAGGCATATCATTAGACAACAATTTCAGTTTCTGCTGATGTTGCTTTAACTGCTTACTCATTGATATAAGATACTTCACAGTTACCTCGTTGTTACCCTTTAGATCTTCCTGTGGACTTATAATCAAATGAGGTTGTCTACCGAACAATATTTCAAATGGGGACAGATTCAGAGGAGGTCTAGCAGTGGTCCTTATGCTATGTAGGACCAAAGGTAATGCTTCTGGCCATCCTGGTCCAGTCTCATTCATGATTTTACTTAGCTTATTTTTAATAGTCCCGTTCATCCTCTCTACCTTTGCACTGGCTTGCGGTCGGTAGGAGGTGTGAAGTCCACTATTAATACCCATCAGCTTACACATATTTTGAAAAACATCACCTGTGAAATGGGTACCCCTATCACTCTCGATGATTTTAGGGATACCGTACCTGCATACAAATTCCTGAACTATTTTCTTGGCAGTAAATGCAGCATTATTAGTGGCCGCTGGGTAGGCCAAAACCCAGTTAGAAAACATGTCTGTGCACACTAATACATAAGGTTCCTGCAGGGTGGTAATTGGATGAAATCAATTTGTATCACCTGGAAAGGTCCATCAGTCGGTGGAATGTGGGACGGTTCGGTAGGGATCGCTTTCCCTATGTTCTTTCTCAAGCAGGTCAGACAGGACATTGCTATCTTCTCTGCTTGTGAAGAAAAACCTGGTGCGCACCAGTATGCCCTCACCAACTTACACATAGCCTGTTTACCCAGATGAGTCAGACCGTGTGCTGCCTCAGCCAGGCTGGGGTAATATGCCTTGGGGGCTACTGGCTTACCATGTCCGTCCCTCCAGAGCCCAGAGGACTCTTGCCCACATCCCTTGGACTTCCAAATGGATTTTTCCTGAATTGAACACAAATTTTGCATCTCAATTAATTTCAGCATATCAATAGTTTGGACTGACATCATTGTTTCAGTTGGAGAAAACATTTTTAACCCTGCTGCCCATTTTGCAGCTTCATCAGCTCTGTTGTTGCCCAGTGACACCGGGTCATCCTCACATGTGTGGGCTTTGCATTTAATTACTGCCACTGCTTTGGGCAGTTGGATTGCTTCTAAAAGATGTTTTATGTGTCGGGAATGTGCAACTGGTGTGCCTGCTGCTGTCATAAAATTTCTCAGTCACCATAGAGCCCCAAAATCGTGCACCACCCCGAATGCATACCTCGAGTCAGTGTAAATGTTAGCAGATTTGCCTGCTGCCAGTTCACATGCTCTAGTCAGTGTTACTAACTCTGCCACCTGGGCTGAGTGAGGAGGACCGAGAGGTTTAGCTTCTATGATGTCTGTGTCATTTACAACAGCATAACCTGTACATAATTCACCTGTGTCTGTTTGTCTATGACAACTCCCATCCATATAAAAAGTTACATCCACATTCTCTAAAGGTGTGTCATGTATGTCAGGTCTAGCAGTAAAGGTCTGATTCAGATATGTCATACAATCGTGCGTATCATTATGTCTGCCGAACTCACCTCCCGCCAGCAACTCCTCTCCTTCCACCCTTTGTACATCATGTTGTACATATGGTAGGTATGTTGCTGGATTCAGCGTACTGCAACGTTTAACGGTAATATTTGCAGGAGCGAATAGAGCTAGTTCCCATTTGGTGAACCTAGCTGAGAAGACGTGTCTGGTTTGAGCTGAGTTCAACAGAGCAGATACAGCATGGGGAGTGTAGACAATCATATCATGGCCCAATACTACGTCCTCACTTTTACTTACCAATAGAGTGGTAGTTGCTACACTTCTCAAACAGGTGGGGAGTGATCTTGCTACTGTGTCCAATTGGGGACTGTAGTATGCTACAGGCCTACTGGCATCACCATGTTTTTGTGTAAGGACACCTGCAGCACAACCATCGGCTTCTGTACAATACAAATCAAAAGGTTTTTCATAATCAGGTATTTCCAATGGAGGAGCTCTTGTCAGACTATCCTTAAGATTAAGGAAAGCCTGTTCTGATTCCTCTGTGTGTATGACATGATCGGGCTTTGAGGAAGAGACTAATTCCTGTAAAGGTAAGGCCAAAATAGAAAAACCTGGTGTCCACATTCTACAATATCCACACATTCCCAAGAAGGTACGAATTTGCTGTTGATTCTGCGGCAGTGTCATGTTTTGTATGGCCTGGATTCTATCTGTTGTGAGGTGTCGTAACCCCTGGGTTAGGCAGTGTCCCAAATATTTTACTCTGGATTGGCACGGCTGTAGTTTGTCCTTAGCCACCTTGTGTCCTGTTTGTGAGAGATGAAGTAACAAAAGTTTAGTATCAATCAAACATGACATAAACGAGTCAGAACATCGCAATAAATCATCCACATATTGTATTAGAACAGATCCATTGGCAGGTTGAAAAGATTGTAAACAGACGTGCAATGTCTGGGAGAAGATACTGGGGCTGTCTATGAAACCTTGGAGTAATCGTGTCCATGTGTATTGTAAACCTCTGTATGTAAATGCGAATAGATACTGACAGTCAGGATGGAGAGGCACAGAGAAGAAAGCTGAACAGAGGTCAATGACAGTGAAATGGGTTGCATTTGGTGGGATCTGCATCAAAATGACAGCTGGATTTGGCACTACAGGGAATTGGCTCTCAACTACCTTATTAACACCTCTAAGGTCTTGTACCAGCCTATAACCCCTCCCACCACTCTTCTTTAGTGGGAAGATGGGACTGTTGGCTACACTAGCTGTACGGACTAAAATTCCCTGTTGTAATAATCGCTCAATTATTGGAAAAAAACCCTAATTCTACCTCCTGTTTTAGTGGGTACTGGGGAATTTTTGGAGCTTGCCTTCCGCTTTTTAAATTTACCATTACTGGGCTTACGTTTGCCATTAATCCAGTGTCCTGTCCATCTTTAGTCCAAAGGGAATCTGGAATTCGGGACAACATTTCATCTACCTGTGATGGAGTTTCATTTACAACGGTAGAGTGATACATTATCCTTTGAGGAGTGTCTAACATATCCCGCACCTCATATACCATTCTCTCTGGGATATCTAGAAATACACCATCAGGGGTGCAATATATAACACATCCCATCTTACATAACAAGTCTCTGCCCAGTAGGTTAGTAGGAGCCGCAGCAGCCAGGAGAAAAGAATGCCTGGTATGCAATGGCCCAATAGTAACCTCTGTGAACTTTGTTAAAGGATAATGTTCCACTTTACCTGTTACACCCATTGTTGGTACTGTCTCGTTGGTCACCTGCAAATTAACGGGAGATTTTATCACCGACCTGGTCGCCCCTGTGTCTACAAGAAAAGGATATTCAGTACCAGCTACATCAACCATCATGACCGGTTCTTCCCTAGTACTTCCCGTTAACCTGACCATCTGTAGACTACAGGTATGACCTGACCCCTAGCGTTGGCTACCATTCTCCAATAAAGCATTTACGGCTACAATTGTAGCTGGTGCCTGCTGAACATTTGCTGGCCTCTGTGCATATCCCTTATGGGGATATCTAGGTCTTCCCTGATGTGGGATCCCTACTCCTTTTACTGTACAGTTTCTACTTAAGTGTCCTGTTTGTTTACAGTTAAAACATGTTCGTGTTTCGGGTGAAGACATGTGGTGTTGTGAGGTTTGCGCAGAGGGTAAAGGTGGTGGATATTGGTAAGGATAGGGAGGGTAAGGGTATTGTGGGGGATAAGAAGTTGGTGGATAGCCTGGGACCTGTGGTTGCATCGAGTTAGTGGGATAGAGTTGTGTTTGTTGTTGAGTGGGGTTAGTGAGAGCACATACTTGTTCAGACGTGAGTGTGTGTGCAAGTGCAAGTGTGTCTGTTGGCTGTGATGTTACCGTCATTCCCTCCAGAGCTTGTATACTGACAGCCATTAGTTTTTCGCTCTGGGCTTCTCTATTTTTGGAGATGTTTTTATCATGCTCAATGGCGGTTTCTATGAGGGTATTTATTGTGAGTCCCCGCCAGCCAGGCTGTGAGGTCTGAACCTGAGTTTTTAAACTCTCTTTCAGACCATCCACAAGTACTGTGACTATCATCCCCCGGTGGTGAGTGCTATCTTTAATATCCTCTATCCCAGTGTACTGGGTGATAGCCTGCAGAGCCCAATCGCAATAATCTTCTGCAGTCTCACTCTCTTTCTGCTTAATGGTGAAAATTTTGTTCCAGTTAACTGCTACTGGAAAATATATACCCAATTGAGTTACAATGCGGGAAATGTTACCTTGGTTTACTTGGACTGTTAAGGGAACGTCACCATCCAATACACAATCTGTGATAAATTTTGTCACGTCGGTATTGCGTGGCAGACAGGCCCTTAACACCACACGCCAATCTTTATTAGTGGGTTCATGTGAACTACCCAAATTTCTCAAAAATCTTTGACATTTGGCTAATTCCTTTTTGGGATCGGGGAAATAATTTATGATGGAATTTAGTTCTGCTCTTGTCCAAGGACAATGCATTACTACTTCCCTCGTGGGCACTATATCGTTCGCGTCTGCATTTCCATTTGGAACAGTTATTGTCCGAATGGGATGCAGACCAGTAGCGCTGCTACCTTTGACCTGATTACCTGGCTGGGGGTTTAGTCTGCTGCTGCTACATATGGTATGAACAACTTCCTCTATGGGTGCAGAGGGCATTAACACTTCCCTTGCTGTTACCGATGGAGATGGCGGCACCACTCGTGATTGTGGTGATGCAGCATCTATCATCTGCACAGCATTGGAAATGGCAGACATTACAATAGGCTCATCATCCGCATCATGAACATTTTCTTTATAGTTGCTTAAGAGAGGGTACAAGTTGCTTGTTACATTTTTATGGGTATTTTTGGTAACTGTACTTGCACCTCCATCCACATAAGGTGGGGGAGGTGAGCGTGAACTGCTGGCAATACTCTCCACGACACTACCTTGCCGTACGTGCGCGCCATTTTGCGGCTCGCCCCTATTGCAATTCAGCGTCGTGGATGTATTTTCTGGCAATGTGCTCACGACGCTAGTTTGCGTCATTTGCACATTGTTAAACCACGCATCCCCTTCATGCTGCCACAGTTTTAAACATTCAAAATATTTAACCTTTTTCTCTCGGGAGCGCATCAAACTGATGTGATCCCGGACATTGTCTAACACATTTTTATCAAAACTACCAATTCTGGGAAACGGTCTAACACTCTTCCTCGTCATATTAAACCATTAATCACAATACCTTATTGCATAAGTACCGTACTAGGTATGCATGATACGACGGGCCGATCCGATCGGCGCCTCCATTAGCAGCACATCTCTACTGTTTGCGTGGCTCCCATTCTGAGACAAAATCCTATGCTTTTCAATAAAGATTTAAACCGGTGAAAGACAATCAAGACACTTTCACTTACCTGTGGACGATTTAAGTCGGCGGCGCCCACACACCTGGATAAGATTTAGTAAGGCAACTTCCACACCTGGATAAGATTTGAAAAAGGCAACTTCCACACCCGGATAAGATTTAGTAAGGCAACTTCCACACCTATGAGAGTTTATATGTCGGCTACTCTCATGCACCTCTCTACAACAAAGACAACATGTACACCTGCTACTGTGTATAGAACGGTAAAGCTGCTTACCGAGCGGCTAGACTAACCCTTGCACCTAGCCTTTAAGGATCATACGATACCCTTAACTTTGTTCAACAAATATTCACTGTTACACACTTTTTTCCTGTGCAGAAAAATACACGTTAACCCAGATATTGGTAATAGAAAAAAATGTAAACCTCAATGGCTTGGTGCAAACACGTGGCAGCACAACCGGAAGTACGTATATGCTATTGTGCGACCAGTCGCATACACAATAATGCGACTACCACACAACTGTATAATGGCTTTTTAACTGCGTATGCAAAAGTGCATCTTTGCTATGCACAAACCTGCGATTTAGCCGCGTACTCAGTACTGCGACACCCCTTTATACGTAAGGTTCTATCAACAGAGGAAAACAAAGTTTTTCCTCTCTTGTCCCTGGATTCTAGTCAGCTTCCTTGATTCACATGGAGATGGATAGCAATCTTTCAGCACAAAGCGGTTGCAGGCAAACCCTGCATGTGGCCACTCCACCCTTTGCTGAAATATCGATGGCCATATGTACCGTGTGAGCAGGTAAGTGACTTCACTACGAGCCCCCAACTAATGATACTGGATCAGAACCTCTATACACACCTTCCTATACCTTCTAATGTCCTGCCTATACCTTCTGAGGATGATGCTAATATGCGTACGCAGTCATACCATAAATAAAGACATAGACGTGGAATCTGTGGTTCCAAACCACAAGTGTTATTCAGGTAAAAGTTCAGACAGTTACACGCAATTTATCTAGACACAAATTTAGGCGCAAAAGGAAAATTATACAGACCCAAGTACAGTATACATACGCAGCGCTTCCAGCCCCGGAGATAGGCATCAGCAAGAGACCCCTAGTCATACAGCATTCAGCACGAAGACTGAGAACCAGCGTTCGTGCACACATATTTATGCCCCCCCCAGAATAAACAGGATAATAGGGAAGTTTGTTGCTGATGTCATTGGTTCCCAGGGGAGAAGCATCTGTTACAGCACATTTAACAGGCTGGTTCAAATAGACTCTCCCTGCCTCTAACAGCTGGGGATCTTTCTCTTCACGCCCCCTGCAACATTCTAACAGTTGTTCATGAAATATACATTTTGTTGCTTGTAGGCTCTGCGATCCATAACTTGAGTTTGCATGATGCGACCTCCCCACCGATAACACCGGAATACTGTAAAAAGAGTACGCATCAGTACAAGACCAAACACGACTTGTTTAGCATGTATACTACCTTAGTTATCAAATACCTTTATTTCTCAGCATTTAAACTAACTGAACCAACTTAAATCATACACTTTACGGCTTATTGAACCTTATGTGTGAATATGTAATGTGTGGGTATTCAGGGTTTGATATAAGGACGCTAGTTAACTTGGGGCAGATGCATGCGCATAAAGCTAACAGAACAGCGGTTTCATACAAACTCCTATGCATTCGCTAATATGCGACTAGTTAACAGCGCAATTGTGCATATTAATGTGTGTATGAGAAATGGTGAAAAATGCAATCGCATGGTGCTAATAGTATCATCGCCACATGTACTAAAATGTGAGTTTATCTAAAAAGGCACTTAGGCGGCCATTCGCAAAATGGCGTCTTGCGATCTCATTTTCAAGATGGCGTCTTGCGGCCAGTCGCAAGATGGCATCGCCGCGATTAAATTTTAAACTGAACTTGTCTCAGCCAATTATTCAGCTTCGAGATCGTGGATGAGGAGATCTTACATACAGGCCCCACGCCTCCAAGTCCTTTCTCAGCCCGGGACCTCAGCTTTCACCCCCTCAGCAGGGGATTCCACGCAGCCAGTTGTGACAGTTTGCACAGGCCCAAATGGAAGCTATCGGTTCCCAGGCAGTGAGGGTATTACAAGACCTGGCCTCATGCATGGATTTTCAGGAGTTGACCCAGCGTCAGGTGGGGAAATACCTGCAAGAGGTTTCTGTTCAACTGTTGGCGACACAGGCGACCTTAGCTACGCTTCACTCTCCAGCTGCTGTGGCAGCACCAACTAGTCCTCCAATTCCACCTCCGGGTTTCAGCCCCCTGAAGTCTTGTCTTCAGTTGGTGTCCCTTGAACGCTTTGATGGGAATCCCCGCCGATGTGGGGGATTCATTAACCAGTGTGAAATTCAGTTCGAATGCCTGCCACAGAATTTCCCGACTCCTATGTCAAAAGTGGTGTACATCATTTCTCTTCTAACTGGAACTGCATTGAACTGGGTTTCCGCACTATGGTAGCACGCTGATCCTCTGGTCTCCAATTACAACACCTTTATTGCAACTTTCAAAATAATTTTTGATGAACCTGACCATACTGCCTAAGCATCTGCTGACCTCCCCCGAGTCCGCCAAGGAACCCGTACTGTCGGACAGTACATGGTCCAGTTTTAAACAATTTCCTCTGAATCGAAGTGGAATGAGGAAGCCCTTGAAGCAGCATTTCTTCACGGGCTCTATGAGAAAATGATGGACGAACTGGCCTCTCAAGATATTCCTGAATCATTTTCGGGGGTAGTCTCCCTATGTATTAAGATTGAGTTACGGCACAGGGAACGATTGGCTAGTAGAGGGCGAGGGGACCGTTTCCAAGATCGTTTTTCTTCAGAGGCCTGTCCTTCTTCACCTACCACCAATAAAGAAGAACCTATGCAGGTCAATTGGTCTTGCCTGTCCACGGCTGAATGAACCCGTTGGTTCCACAACAAATTATGTCTATACTGTGCAGCTCCGGGTCATGTTCTAAAGGATTGTGCTCTTCTTACGGGAAACGCAAGACCTTAACTGGTTCAGCGGGTGTCCAGTTAGGGGTTTTGATCAAAGCATCCCGTGTAATGGACAGTCTGTTATCAGTATCTCTTTGCTATAAATAACAGACAAAGGATTTGGAAGCATTAATTGACTCCTGAGCTGCGGGAAATTTTATTTCTGAAACCCTGAATCATTTTTTACATATTCTGGTGAATCCACTGGATTAGTTCAGGTGTAAATGTACAGTTTGATCACAGTAGGGCTGAGAAAACTGTAGCTGCTGATTATACAGAGGAAGCACGGACCCAAAGGCTTGGGCCTGCATACACTGAGCACAGCATGTGGATGGTGAATAGTTCAGGTGTAAATGTACAGTTTGATTACACACAGTAGGGCTGAGAAAGCTGTAGCTGCTAATTATACAGAGGAAGCACGAACCCAAAGGCTTGGGCCTGCATACACTGAGCACAGCATGTGGATGGTGAAAACAGACAGCAAGCTAACAGCAATCAGAGCAGAGTGGAACAACAGTCTTGAATAATTGAGCTACCTGCTGAAGTCTGGAAGGCAGAGTGGAGGGAGATGGAGAGTGGTAAATAGAAGCAGCGGCTGAAGTGTAGACAATCACAGAGGATAGCTGGAACAACCAGACCGAGCTGTAGGAGGAAACTCTATAAGCATATGGAGTATGAGTCACTCTCTGCAGCATCCCCGGTGCTTGGTAATCAGCGGAACTGGATTCTGAGTCAGTATAGGTCCCGAGCCGATGGGAAACAAGCTGCTGCTATGGCTTGTGACAGTACTCCCCCCTTGACACGGAGTTGAAGAACCCCCAGAGCCTGGTTTAGAGGGAAATTCCTGAAAAAACATCCTCTTCAACCTGGGAGCATGTAAGGCATCTTCTGGAATCCAGTAAACGTTCTTCCGGACCATAGCCCTTCCAATGGACCAGAAACTGCAACCGACCTCTAGATACTCTAGAATCCAGCACTTTCTCAACCATAAACTCATTTTGACCGTGGACCACCACCGGAGCAGGCCTGAAAGAACTCCAGTTCCCAAATCTATCTGACTCATGGACTGGCTTTAATAAAGAGGCATGAAAAGTGTTGTTAATCTTTAATGAATTTGGTAGTTGGAGTTTGAAAGCAACTGGGTTAACTTGAGAAATGATCCGGAAAGGACCAATAAACCGAGGACCCAATTTGTGAGAGGGTTGCCAGAGTTTGATATTTCTAGTGGACAGCCACACTAAGTCCCCCCTTTTGAACATGCTAGGCCTCCAATGTCTATCTGCCAATTTCTTAGAAAGGAGAGATGCCTTGAGGAGATTATGATGCACCTTGACCCAAATACCACGGAGTCTGGAAACAATCCCTGCATTAGAGGATCTGGAGAATGATAAATCAAATGAATTGGCCCGAGGATGTTGGCCTGTCACACAATAGATGGGTGAAACTGAAGATGCAGAGTGACAGGAATTGTTAAAAGCAAATTCAGCAATGGGAAGATGAGACACCCAATCATTCTGGAATTTTGATATGTAACACCGTAAATATTGCTCCAGGGTTTGATTAGCACATTCTGTCTGCCCATTAGACTGTGGGTGATATCCTGAAGACAAGCTGAGACTGATACCCAGTGCAGTGCAGAAACATCTCCAAAACCGTGCAACAAATTGCGTCCCACGGTCGGAAACAATGTCACAGGGAAGACCATGCAAACGAAAAATATGTTCCAAGAAGAGGACAG
The DNA here is from genome assembly GCA_031769625.1 of Taudactylus pleione. NCBI lineage: Eukaryota > Metazoa > Chordata > Amphibia > Anura > Myobatrachidae > Taudactylus > Taudactylus pleione. The sequence goes on along the minus strand of JAUIMM010000965.1, from coordinate 1,051,868 downwards.
AAAATTCTTTGGCAGATGGCAATTTGGGCAGAGGAATAAAGTTCGTCATTTTGCTAAAGCGGTCCACGATAGTCCAAATAACTGAACAGCCAGCAGAGCGAGGAAGGTCTACAATGAAGTCCATCACAATGTGTGTCCAGGGTCTTTTTGGTGTGGAAAGAGGAAGTAGTAATCCTGATGGTGGGTACGAGGAGTCTTGTTATGAGCACAAATCTCACATGCCAAAACAAACTCCCGAACGTCCAAAGCCAAAGATGGCCACCAAACCGCATGAGACATTAATTCAATGGTCTTATTGATGCCTGGATGTCCGAAAGCCCGTCTCACATGGAAGTCCTGTAGGACAGCTTTTCTCAAATTTACAGGAAAAAACAGGCGATTGGACGGTCTACCAGGAGGCGAATCCTCTTGAAACACAGACAGATCCTCAGCCAAATTTTGAGATAAAGCCACCTGGATACAAGATCTGGGAATGATGGATTCTTTGATCACAGTATCCTGTTGGACAGGAGTGAAACTCCTGGACAATGCATTCGCCTTGATCTTAGTAGATCCGGGTCGAAAAGTAATGAGAAAATTAAATCTGGTAAAAAATAGTGCCCATCGTGCTAAGCCTCATGGCCGATTCAATGTATGCCAAATTTTTGTGGTCGGTGAGGACAGAGATCCGGTGTTTGGCTCCTTCAAGCCAATGTCTCCAATCCTCAAAAGCTAACTTAATGGCAAGCAGCTCCCTGTTCCCAACGTCATAATTACACTCAGCTGAAGAAAATTTCCGTGAAAAAAATGCACATGGATGGAGTTTGCCATCCAACGGATTATTCTGAGAGAGAATAGCTCCTGCCCCAATCTCAGAGGCATCCACCTCAACCACAAAAGGCAGATCTGGATCCGGATGTTTGAGAACAGGGGCACTGGTGAAAGCAAGTTTGAGATGTTCAAAGGCCCGAACTGCCTGACTAGGCCAGTTAGAAGCATCCGCACCTTTCTTGGTTAACTCTACTATGGGGGCAACAATAGAGGAAAACGAGCCAATAAATCTCCGATAGTAATTGGAAAAACCAAGGAAACGTTGAATGCCTTTCAATGTAGTAGGCTGAACCCAGTCCATTACTGCTTTAACCTTTCCAGGATCCATGGAGAAGCCATGAGGAAAAATAATATATCCAAGAAAAGATACTTGCTCCACATGAAACTCACACTTCTCCAACTTGGCAAATAACGAATTCTCTCTCAATTTAGATAGGACCTGACTGACATTGTGGACATGCTGGTGCATGGAGTGAGAGTAAATGAGGATGTCATTGAGATAAACAACCACAAAAATGCCAAGAAACTCCCGAAGTACATTGTTGATAAATTCTTGAAAGACTGCTGGAGCATTAGCCAATCCAAATGGCATAACTAAATTTTCATAGTGCCCCGTATGCGTATTGAACGCCAATCACCGGTCTTGATCCAGATCAAATTATAAGCTCCACGGAGATCAATCTTGGAAAAAATGGAAGCTTGCCAGAGCTGATCAAAAAGTACAGAGATCAAGGGCAAAGGGTACGAGTTTTTGATGGTGATTTCGTTCAATGCCCTAAAGTCAATGCAAGGACGTCATGACCCATCCTTCTTCTGGACGAAGAAGAAACCAGCCCCAACTGGAGATTTAGAAGGACGGATGAATCCTTTAGCCAAGGCATCTGCAATATACTCCTCCATGGCCTTATTCTCAGGTATAGAAAGAGAATAGAGATGACCCTTGGGTAACTTGGCTCCTGGTAACAGCTGAATGGCGCAATTATACGGACGATGAGGTGGTAGAGAATTGGCCTTTGATTTAGAAAAAACATCTGCAAAAAGATGGTATTGAGCAGGAAGTCCTGGAAGAGACTCTGAGACAGCAGAGATAGCCGTCTGGATGGGTGTAGATAAACAGCAATTTTGACATGCTGGACTCCATTTGACAATATACTCCGTAATCCAATCAATGACGGGATTATGGGTCATTAACCATGGAAACCCCAAAATGACGGGAGCAAAAGGACACTGGAGTAGCAAAAAAGAAATCATCTCCGAATGCAAAATTCCAACTGAGATATGAAGAGGTGGTGTCTTGAATTTGATAAGACCATTAGCCACCAGACCACCATCTAACCCACAAATAGGAACCTCTTGAGGTAAAGGAACTGCAGCTAAACCTAAGGAATGAAAAAATGATAAGTCCATGAAGTTCCCAGCAGCACCGCTGTCCACAAACGCCGATACGGAATGGACAGAACTCTCCTGGGGGTGGAATTTAAGGTTCAGAAAATCCTCGATTCTCAGCATTGTTTTAATTGCTTCCAATATCTAATCGATTGGAAGGGGTACGGACCTGAAGATCGGACTTGGGGCAAAGCATCTGACGTTCATGCTCCTCTGTTGATTCAAACTTTTCACAAAAAATTTTCTGGGAAGCCTCGTGGGTGTCTGGAGTCCACCATAAAAGGGGAGGGGTAACTGCCAGGTTGTGGCCAAGGATCGGCCGTTACTCACCGTGGCACCAGCTTCCCCTGATCCCTCGGGTGGTTAGATGCCAGGTGCAGCAGCGGGTGAAGCGCTGAGCATTATTCTTAGTGCCATGTGGACATCCGTGTGTCATGCCGTGCCTTGGATACTGCGGTCGCCATCATGGATGTGGCCATGACAGTTCACACCACCTGGCTACCCTTTACCCAATGGTAGCATGGTAGTGGTCAGCTGATGCTGTACACCTATGATCTGCTACCTTAGGGTATAAAGTCTGTCTCAGGACAGAAGGAAGTTGCCTGTGCAATGTTGTCGCTATCCAGTGTTTACTGCCACTACCTCGTTCCAGGTTCTCTCTTAGTGATACCTTTGTGTCTGCAAATACCAACTCGTGCAACAGAGCATCCTAACATCTTGCCTGTGTTTCGACAAGTGCCAACTCTTTGTGCAACAGTGCGTCCTATAACATCTCGCCTGTGTACAAACAACTGCCAACTCTTTGTGCAACAGTGTGTCCTACAACATCTCGCCTGTGTGCGAACAGACTGCCAACTCTTTGTGCAATAGTGTGTCCTATAACATCTCGCCTGTGTGCTGAACAACTGCCAACTCCTTGCTCAACAGTGTGTCCTAAACATCTCGCCTGTGTTCTCAGCAAGTGTCTATCCATTGTGCAACAGAGCCTATTTACATCATACACTGCCTACTCATCAAGTGCCATCTTGGTGCGTAATTGTGCAACAGCACAGCCCACCGGAGTGTTTCACCGGCACCACCCCTTGGTGCAACTCTGTGCCTTACCACCCTCATTTGTGTACTATTTCAAGTGCCACCTCTTGGCGCAATTGTGCATCAAAGACCTCTCCAGTGTACAAGTTACAATCTTCTCAGTGGTGCAGTCTAATTCTTACAGAAGTAGTTCTCTAGGGCCACTGTAGTAAATTCTCTATTCCCGTGCCCCCTTGACCAAAGGACCGTGACCTGCCAGCTGGGTGCAGCTAAACCCATATCCCACTTGGAGGGGTCACTGGTGAACACCTCCCAGCTGGTTAGACTCTGCACCATTGGTCAGGTCTCATCAACGTCTGGTATTCGTGGATGAGGAGATCTTACATACAGGACCCATGCCTCTGATTCCTTCCTCAGCCCAGGACCTCAGCTTTCACCCCCTCAGAAGAGGATTCCAGTCGTGACATAGAGCAAGCACCAGGAGCACAGGTCTCAGGTTCAGGAGCGCAGGAACTCTCTCTCACAGCTTACGCTGTGAAGCACATTGCACTGGCAACTACAGGGCACTCCAAACACCCTTAAGTACCCAGCAACAGAACATGGTAGGCCAGAGAGCACAGGTGACCCACAGACGATTGGCCTTCTATGTCACATGGCCAAAGACAACATGGTGATGCCCAGACAGCCATGAAGTGGAGATGCCACTAGTCTAACCCCTGTCAGGATGGCCCAAAGCTGTGTATACGCAATGCCAATCTCCACATGCCAGCTCCCCTGCCAGAAGCACCGCACCACAGCGCCCTCACCGGTAAGGACCGCAAATCTCCATGCCGCGAAACCTGGGTCTTGACAGGGGACAGGCTCAACTAACCTAGAGTGAAAAAACATTGCCTGGTCTAACCAACTTTGATTTCTGCTGAGACATGCAGGTGATAGGGTTAGAATTAGGTATACACAATAAGAATCCATGCATCCAACCCGCCTTGTGTCAGGCTGGTGATGGCAGGTTAATGCCGTGGTGAATGTTTTCTTGGTACACTTTAAGCTCCTTAATACCAATTAAGCATTGCTTAAATGTTACAGCCTACCTGAGTACTGTAATTGACCATGTGCATCCCTTTATGGCCACAGTGTGCCCATCCTCTCATGGCTACAACCAGCAGCATAGCTCACCATGTCACAAAGCACAGGTCATCTTGATTTGAAAAACCTGACAAAGAGTTCAGTGTATTCCAATGGCCTCTGCAGTGACCAATTATCAGTCCTATAGAGCACAGGTTCTCAAAGTCGGTCCTCAAGACCCCAAATGGTGCATGTTTTCCAAGTCTCCTCACAGAATCACAAGGGAAATAATTAGCTCCACCTGTGGATCTTTTAAAATGTGTCAGTGAGTAATGAATACACCTGTGCACCTGCTGGGTGACCTGGAAAACATGACCTGTGTGGTGTCCTGAGGACCGAGTTGAAGAACCTTTGCAATAGAGCAACTTTGCATGTGGTGGAATGAAAGATTTGTGCAAAAATCTGCAGTAACTGCTTGATGCTATCAGCATTCCCTAGAATTCCAGTAATGTGGCAATGTGAGATCATCATTTCAAGTAGCAGAATTCAATGAATGACAGAAAGAAGTGTTACACATCACCCCCCAAACACCAAATGACTTCCCCTTCCTTTTCACTACTTCCACTCCAGGTCACCAGACTCCTAGGGGTAAATTTACTAAAGTGAGAGTTTTTAGAAGTGAGTTTTAAAAGTGATGTTGCCCATAGCAACCAATCAGATTCTGGCTATTATCTTCTAGAAGGTGCTAGTTAAATGTTAAGTAGAATCTGATTGGTTGATATGGGCAACATCACTTTTAAAACTCACTTCTAAAAACTCACACTTTAGTAAATCTACCCCTGGTGCGGTTACTGCACATGTAGACACATTAACCAGTCACCACATACTTATGGAACTGAAATACCAATAATTAATTTTTTTAAAATGGAATAAAGTATGATGGTCAAACTTACCAATGTAGAAACTTTACAGTTATTTTAGGTTTAGTATTTACTTAACACATATTTTAAACAACATGAATGCTCACATTTCTTTATATATTTTTCTTTTATTCTAGCTGCAAAGTCATGGTCATGCCAATGAGTTTACAATAAATTATGTATTTGTATAACACTTTAATTTTAGATAAATATATTTTAATTGTAAAACATAAATTGTGAAAGGAAATGACTATACTTACATAATGATAAAAAGTATACATATTGTAAAGTATATATACATTTTAAAATGTGTGCTGTTAAAAGTTTTTATGCATAATTAGAATAGTAGTAACATACAGTAGAAATAAGGTTGAGGCTCCAGTGTAAATCATTTTTATGCTAAGTAAGTGCATACGGTTGCTTGATCAAAACTACAAAGACTGAAAATCAGTATTGCTCAGAAACTCTGTGACATCTGACTGGCCTACATTATATAATATTTTGTTAAAAGATTCTAGAAGAAGTGGCTTGGTAGTCATCTGTGGCATTGATAACCTCAAAGTTGCTTGAAATATTTACAACAGATAAAATGATAATCGCCTTCAAAGGTTAGAGTACTTTAAATCCATATAGAGACATAACAACCTTTTTATATTTCATATCTCAAAACTGAATAACATATAACAGTGCAATAAGAAGAAAATGAACCATAACCTAAGTTTACCAATCAGATGCCATCATTCATTTTATAATCTTATTGGCTGCTAATGCTGGCCATACACGCTACAATTATCGGGACGATCCGCCCGATATCGGCGCATCGCCGCGATAATTGTAGCGAGTGGGGGGGCGACCGAGGGTTAAATATTGCTCGGTCGGGCATGCTGGATTGTCCAGCATGCCCGTCCGATTCGCTATTTAGCGGGTAAACTGTCGGCCGCATCGGGCAGTGTATGCCCAGCGCAGCCTTCCTACGGAAGGAACAGGGAAATGTCTCCTCCCCCGGGGTGGAGTGCGGATGTCGGGCTATACACTGTGAGATTTCTCTCACAGTGTATGCCGGCGACTTCTGCGGCTGGCAGGCTGCCAGATAAAATGTCTGTCAGTCTGACAGGCATTTTATCTGGTAGTGTATGCCCAGCATAAGGCATTCAGCACATTCCATTGCACCATGGTGTTATATAAACACCAATGTATTTGATTCTTGAAATACCTTAACCCTCTCAACTGCACATTGAAATGTTCCCATGGAAGTACAGGTTTTTTCTAGTTCACAAAAAATAATAACAAAGCACTACCTACAGACATCATTCAAGCTAATCACCTTCTTCTTTATTGAATGTGTGTATATATATATATATATGTATATATATATAAATTACAATTAAAAGTAAAATTGCAAGTTATGAAAGCTGAGTGAAATATTACAGGGTGGTACCAGAATTTAAGTAATGATGTGATCATCAAACATTATTCTGAATACCTATTCATATGGTCAGTGGCGGGCTGTGACACAGACTGCACCGCGCGTGTAGCGCTGACCGGACAGGGAGGCTGGCACTACAAGGGGGAGACCACTACTGGTGGCACCACAAGGGGGGAACCACTACTGGAGGCACTGCAAGGGGGGGACTATTACTAATGGGGGCAATACAAGGGGGGGACTACTACTACTGGGGGCACTACAAGGGGGGGGACTACTGGTGGCACTACAAAGGGGGAACCACTACTGGACTGGGGGCACTACAAGAGGGAGGGACTACTACTGGGGGAACTACAAGAGGGAGACCACTACTGGGGGTACTACAAGGGGGGGCACTACAAGGGGGGACCACTACTGGGGATTATAACTGGGGACACTTCAAGGGGGGGTCTACTATTACAAGGGGGGGCTACTACTACTAGGGGCACTACAAGGGGAGGGGACAACTACTAGGGGCACTGCATAGGGGGAGGGGACTGCTACTAGGGGCACTACATAGGGGGGAGTGGACTACCACTGGGGGCACTGCATCGATGGACCACTGCTGGGGGCTCTATAAAAATGGCAATACGGGGGTACTGCACAGGGGGGAGACTACAACTGGGGCCACTATTTAAGGGGCACTGCATAAGGGTTACCGCTATTGGGGGCACTGCATGGGGTGTGGACTGCTAATGGGGGCACTATATAAGTAGCACTGCATAGGGGGTACCACTAATGGGGGCACTATATAAGGGGCTTACTACTGGGGGCACAAGGGGCACTGCACAGGGGGGACCACTACTGGGGGCACTGTATAAGGAGCACTGCATATGGGGATCACTACTGGGGGCACTACTGGAGGCCTGCATAAGGGGATCCTCTCCTGGGGCACAAGGGGGCACTGCATATGGGCACCATGGCTGTTCCTAATCTTTATTTTTACTTTACATTATGGATATGGACCCGCCTCCTCCCTGGAACACTTGAGGGGGGGGCGCCATAGCATGCATGTTCTTCGGGCACCCTGGCTACATGCTACCCCTCTGCCAGGGCCGCCTGCATGCATTTCCCCCCAGGCTAAAAGTTGCCAGCCAGCCCCTGCATATGGTATTGAAACTAGAATGAAGTCAATATCATAGTCCAGTGACCAATCAATAATATCACGGTACAGTAACCAAGCACGCACAAAAGTAAGCACAAAAGTGTCAGTGATCTCTCATAATAGTAAATATATAGAATAGTGAAATCACATTATGTTCACTTAATCCAAATATGCATATGTTAGATAGGTGACGTGAGAAAATCAACACATTAGTAATGACATCCCTTAGAACATATTTGTCAATGTGAATAATTAATAATGATAAAAAGTATAGGGAGGGCAGATTACCAAAGGATCGGCTATTGAATTTGCCCAGGTACCGATGAAAGAATAAGAGTATAGTTAGAGATGAAATCAGACTGCTCCCTTGTATGGGGTGTCAGAACAGCAGCTGCTGCATGTCATTATGTTGTAACAGTGAATGGCATGTGAGCGTGCTGTTAGCTCACCCAGGGGTGAGAATGAGTAAATTGAGCATCTACTGTTAGACCAGGTACACAAAAGGGTCCTGGTATAAATAGTGCAGGAGCCTATTATGACCAGACTGAAATGAGAGTGCCCATAAAAAGGAATATAGTAAGTAATGGTGTATGTTAAGATTGTAAGTAACATAGTATATTATCAGAGTCTATGCTGCTGCCAGTCACATACCATGGGGTTGTGGTGAATGGTGAGAAGCACAAACCCCGTATACAGTAATAGAAAGAAGATAAAGTAATGGCTACACTGTGACTAATACAGGGTGAGCAGATCTCTGTTTGCCAAATCGGTATTGCAGTCACTTACTTACACATGTAATGTATAGTCGCTAAGTGCGCTTGAGAAGGGAGAGAATAGGATGTACCTGGGTGCTCACACATGGAGCCAGCATCCAATGGAGAGAATCTGCCAAATAGAGAGCCTGACAGTGTGCTGCTGATAAGGATCCTGCCTGTACACAGCGGGATACATGGGTCTGAGACGCGGGTTTCACTACTGCTTCCTCAGTCAGATGCCGGTGAACTGAGATACACAGTCTTTAACCTGTGTGCCGGCCAATCGGAGGGCAGATGCCCTATGTGTGAGTGTAGTACCCTACCTGGTTGGTCCTAGTAATGTCTTTCCTTATTGGCCGGATTATATAGAGAAGGGAGAATGACTCATAGAAAGGAGGGATATTTAAATGAAGCTAGTTACGGACTGAAACATCAGGAAGGTGTGAGAAAATGAAATAATGAAATAATATAATGAAAGAGGAGACTAAGTACTGTGTATTAATAGATTATCCGCATATTATATATTAAATGTAAAATAGAGCAGAATAGAGTGAGAGCCGTGTAGAGTGAATATGATATAAAATAGTGTATGTAAGTCAGAAAAGTATTGTGTATTAGCGATGAATAGGTGTCATGTATAGGAAAAAAGAATACATTATGAAGAGGGTCATAATGTGAAGTGAGTAGGAAAATATAGTGTAAGATCTGTGGATATAAGAAGATGGGGAATGGTGTGTCAAAATTGAAATGAATCTTCATGTTTATGTATACATATACACATGAATAGATGAGTGTTCCTGAATTAATTTTAATCAGTGATGGCTCAGTTGTCCATCATTATAAAGTAAAAATCAAATCAAAAGATACTAAATGGTGCATATAGTGTATAAAATAAATGAAAAATAATGAAGGAGAAGACTCCTTTGAGAAAAAATTATATATAATAATATATAATATAAATAAAGTGCTATGAAAAAAAAATAATAATAAAATGGAATTTGATAGAAAGAAAATAAATTAATTAAATAAATAAATAAATAAGTGATTAAATATAAAAAAAAAATATAAAAAATAGCAATAATGACAAAAATGCATATACAGCAAAGAATATATAAATAAAAATATATAAATAAAATAAAATACAATACTGTTAGTCCTTTTTGAGGTAGTGGATTCAATATAATCAGATAGTAGTAGATATATTTTTTTATAAAAATGTGCAGTAGTTTATCATTTCATTAAGTCCGTTGGGGCTCACAGTATTAAGCCTGAAGGTCCATACACTCTCACGCTGGAGTAACATCCTTGTCAGAATACCACCTTTGATGCCTAGTCTGATTTGTTCCAAGCCGAAGGCTTTCAAATCCTGGGTTGTTCCGTGATGTTTCAAGAAAAGTCTGGTGACAGATGTTAGTTTCTTCATTTTTGTAAGATCGCTTCTGGCATTTATAATGTTCCCCGCATGCTCCGGGATTCTTTGTTTAAAAATGCGAGTGGTCATGCCTATATATTTGAGATTACAGCGGCACTCCAGGCAGTATATATCTCCCATGGCGTCACAATTAATGAATTGTTTTATGTCAATATTTCGGCCGTATCTATCGGTCTTTTTTTCTATAGTGTCTGGACTTCATCAGGAGGATATAGGTAAAGTCATATCACTGCCTTATATACCTTAAAGATAATTGCAAAGGTCCATACATGGTGTTTCCGATAATCACCGCCATTTTGCATGCTATTGCGCATGCGCGGGTTTTGCAAACGTCCCGCGAGATTACCAGCATATGATGCTGTGATTGTGCAGTCCGGCGCCATCTTGTGTTTCCTTGCGCATGCGTGAGAACACAATGTGTCGGGAACGGGACTTAGACAGGTGTTATGTGCCCAAAATGTAGTCAGTAGGGGAACGGACTTATACTCCCACCTATTAGGATCGGCCTAATTCTCAGTGGATCACCGCATATGTGCATGGTGTATATTATAGAAAGTGCCACTAGTGGCGGCCATTTTGTTGTAGTATTTCAACATTCAAATATGAAACTCCATTTTATCTTAGATCGGCGAACTCCTTCTTATTAGTACTACCAGTTAATATTAAATGACTTAAAAAAGTGTATCTACATTATGTATCTATTTAAAACTGTCATAAAAAGGTACATGTATTTTGTAACAGGTGCAACTACAATAATAATATAAAAAGTTATATAAATGACAAGTGATGAATAAAACAGATTATCTTAATAACATAGTACACTTGTAGTTATTTTAAAAATAATATATGTAAAACTGAATTTTCAGAGATATACATAAAATGTTAAATATATATAAAAAGTACATATAAAATACATTATTTTAAGTTGGTTACAAAAAGGGGTTACAAAAAAGGTGCAATCTCATAGGACTCATTTACACCAAAAGGAACCATTGTGTTTAAAAAAAATAAAATAAATATATATATATATATATATATATATATATATATATACATATACATATATATATATATATATATATAAACCTGTATACATTAACTCATTACACTATATCTATAAAAATAGGAAACCCTTACCTCCTAGAATTACTACCCCTAAATCTATCTACAGTAACTCACTCTAACCAATATACCCCTTGGTGTCCTGGATCCTCCCTTCACTCTTAGGTAATTTCTAAACTTTATCATACAGTGCTACTCCTACATAAACCTTCCACCCCTACTAGACTCAGTCATCACCATTTTTATATATATGTATAAATATTTAACATCAACAATTTATCAGTCCGATTTCTCATCTAGATAAAGCAGGAAATCATGACCAATTTAAAAATTGTAGTTTTGTCTTCGGTTATTATATGGCGACTAGCTGATGTACCTGGTTTTACTCGGGTAGACCTTAGATATTTACTATTTCCATTTCCATCTCGCTGCTCCAATAACACATTAATCCTTCACCTCTATAGTAATGCATCCCCTCCCTCACTGCTACAGAAACACATTACCCTCCCTCACCTGAGTAATAACACATTCCACTATCTCACCTATGTAGTAACGCATTTCCCTCCCTCACCCATGTTGTAACCCATGTGACATTCCGCTCCCTCACCTGTGTAGAAACACAACCCCTCCCTCACATGTGTAGTAACACATTACGCTGACCAACACCTGTGGTAACATATTCCCCTACCTCACCTCTAGAGTAACACATTACCCCTGTGAAACCCTGTAGTAACACATTCCCCTCCTCATCTGTGTAGTAACACATTCCTCTCCCTTATCTCTGTAGTAACACATTACCCTCTCACTGCTGTTGTAACACATTTTCCTCTCTCACCTTTGTAGTAGCACATTCCCTTCCCTCACTATTCAAATAGGAGAGCCACACCAACTCCCAATGATGTTTGGCAGCACTATGACAGTTGGTGTTTGAATACTGAACTGTGCTGCAGTCACGATGAGATTTAAAATTTTATAGTTTATTGCTTAGTCTAAAAATATTGATCAGTTTAGACATTGTGCTAGCATATTTATGCCAATAATGTGAGCCAACCACAATATGAGAGATTACCTGTCTACAATAACATGGTTGACATTGAATGCAAAACTCCAATTAATGTGTACTCAAAAGCAGACCAAAGTTTTCTTTTATTTGAAGATTTCACGTCAACCTTATTTATTATTAAAGATTATTTGATAAAAGTTACATATTTATTAAATGATTATAGTCACATAGAACATTGCAAACATTATCTATTATGTAATTGATAATTATCGATTATATTATTTGACTACACTCCTGTGACCCACCTAACTTTCTGTGAAAACATCTATTAAATATATATATATATTTTCAGAGGTCATCTATTTATACACATAAGATCATATAAATGTCCATTTTACACTTTTTCATTTCTGGCTGGAGTCTGCTGAGTTGAGCTCCGTCAAGGATGAAAATATAGTTTATATATGATAATTTCAAAGAATAGCCAATTGTTATGGAAATTGCTCTGATTATATATTTTTAATTGTGTTTGACATGTGTAACCCCTATTAGGATTTATCCAGCAAATAGGTGATACAGGTATGACTATATGAATTGTGCGTTAAGAATTGAAATATAAGTATTATTATATAACAACTATGTTTAATAGTTAATATATATTTTATTGTACCACAAATATGTATTAATATGAGTACTTACACATAACTAGCTGATGTCCCCTGTTTCACCCAGGTAGACTTTAGATATTTACTGTTTCCATTTCCATCTCACTACTCCAGTGACACATTAATCCTTCTAGTAAGACATTACTCTCCCTCACCTGTGTACTAACACATTCCACTCCCTCACCTCTGTAGTAATACATTTCCCTCCCTTGCCCATGTTGTAACAGATTCGACATTCCCCTTCCTCACCTGTGTAGAAATACATTTCCCTCCCTTGCCCATGTTGTAACAGATTCGACATTCCCCTTCCTCACCTGTGTAGAAATAAAATCCCTCCCTCACACCCATAGTAATACATTACCCTCACTTGCCTCTGTAGTTACATATTACCCCTGCTCACCTACAACCCTGAATTTACAGGATTTGCTAATTATCAAAAATTAATGTCATGGTTACTCCATCATTGTCGCACCCATCACAACACTCACCAGAAAAGGTTTAAATCCTGGAAAATGATCTGAATAGGCTTGAGTTGCCTTTCCACAACTCAAGCATGCATTTGTCACTGCACCAATTTTTAATCAACTTTGTTCCTTCCACTTGGAGGTTGATGCCTCATTTGATGGAGTAAAGGTAGTTTTGCTGCAATGAGCAGCAGATCGTTGGTTTCATCCCTGTGGGTTCTTCTCATGCAAATTCCTTTTAACTGATAAGAACTATGGCATAGGAGACAAGGAGTTAATTTCCATGAAGTTGGCACTTGAACAGTGGAGGCACCTATTGAAAGGCCCAATCTCCATTTATACAGACCATAAGAAATTGCTGTATTTGAAATATACCTAATCTATGATTTCCCGTTAGGCCCAGTGGTTCTTGTTTTTGTTGTGATTCATCATTCAAGTTTTCTTTCAAACAGGTACCAGGAATCATAAAGCCAAAGCTCTATCACACTGCATTGCTAAGAATGAAGGCTTCTTAGTAACTGAACATCACCCTATACTCAACCTACAGTCCATTGCTGCTACTAGTCTGGTACAAACTCCCCCTCAGGGGAAAACTTTTGTGTCTGAAAATCTTCATAAGAAACTGTTACAATGGGTTCATGGCTCTCATTTGGCTAGTCACGTCGGAGTCCTAAAAATCCAAGAGTTGATTCAATGAAGTTATAGGTGATCCACTTTGCCTCAAAATGTGAAGCAGTGTGGTGCAGCACAAAGCCTTATGACAATCTCCTGATGGGGAAAATTCTCCCTCTGCCTGTGCTCCATGGATTTACATATTGATGGATATCATCACAGATTTACCACCCTCTAACAAGTAGACAACCATTTGGGTTATTGTGATAATTTCTCCAAAATGAACCACTTTGGACCTCTGCATGTATTACCCTCTGTACTCTTGAGGGAGATTTTCCGACTACATGGGTGTTCTGTGGAGATTGTCTCCGATCGTGGAGTGCAATTTGTAGCAAAGTTCTTGCACTCCTTGTGTTCTGTTCTTCATTTAAAACTTACTTTCTACTCCACATATCACTCGCAGTCTGATGGCCAAACAGAATGAGTGAATCAACACTTGGAAACCTTTCTTCATATTATAGTTCATCCTTGCAAGATTGGGCATATATGTTAACCTTTTGGCCAAAATTTGCCCTCAACAATCAGTATCATGCATTTCTGTTCTGTTTACCGTGTGTACAGTCTGCATCCCCACCTACCAGCCTTTACACCACTTTTATCCTCTTTGGTTCCAGCTTCTGAAATCTTTTTATGGAACTTTGGCAACTTCTGCAAGCACAATGTTACAAAATATATGCTGACAAAAACACACAGGGCCAGTTCCAGTCTGAAACCAGGAGATTGAGTTTGGTTATCTACTATAAATTTGAGACTGAAGATTCCATCCATGAAGTTTGCCCCTCATTTCATTGGGTTGTACAGCAAATCACAGGTGATCATCCTGTGTTTTATAAGTTGCATCTATGTCCTCATCTCTGATTTCCCAACTCATTTCAGTCTCAGCTTTCAGAGGAACAGCATTGTAGTGGGCTAATCAACTCATTGAGACTAAGGATCCGGTACTTACTTCAAGCTTTCTGTAAGAAGTTAAGAAAAGATTTTCCTCCACGGAAAAATTTAAACCTGCCATCCCAAAAGGGAATCCAATTCTGTTTTCTCAACAAAGAGTTCTGAGTCCATAACCTTAGAAGGAAATGCAAATGTCTCATCCCCATTGGTGGCTCCTAGCTTTCTGTCCCAGGGAAAGACTCTAATGGGTATATTTACTGAAGTGAGAGTTTTTAGAAGTGGAGATGTTCAAATTCTACTTAACATTTAACTTGCACCATCTAGAAAATAATAGCTAGAATCTGATTGTTGCTATGGGCAACATCTCCACTTCTAAAAACTCTCAACTTAGTAAATTTACCCCCAAGTGTCCTACCACTCCAAGTAGGGGAACTCAGCCAGTCAGGTTGTGAGATGGCATCCTCTTTCCAGCCAGAAGTTTCTCAAGATGTTTCTACTTTTGCTCCTGTAGATGCTTCACAAGCTTCCACCTCCCAGAACTCATCTAATGCTTCAGCACTATTTCAATGGAGATTTTGACTCAGTTCCACTTCTATATCATCTCACTGCTTTCATTAAAGCTATACAAAGAGAATTTGCTTCAGAATTATTCTGTTTATGACCATCTGAATACCCTTTCCAGTCTTCAAAAAATTTACTTACTGCTCAGTCCTGTCGGGCATCGCTGCCTGAGCAAGATCAGGCGTTACTTGACCAGTGTATTAATAACCTTCAAGCCATCAAGAGAAGAGACATTCCAAAGTCTATACAAAGGTTTCAGTTCATGGATTTAAGAGTTGCATACACTTCCTTGTCTCCTTCTTACGACAGCTCCTCTGAAAGTACTACTTTTCTGGATTCATCATCTCTGCCCTTTGAATATTTTTTCAACCTTCAGTTTTCCAATCCATCGCTTCCTGAACAAAGTCAAGCTCTGGACAGCATCAGAAATTCTCAGGCTCTCAAGAATGGGAACATTCCAAAAACAGTTTAAAGATCACAACCTGTTGGCTTAAGTATGGGTTATGTTTCCTTCATTTTATCCTCTGATTCCTTTGGGTATTCCAGTAATATGAATGCACCATCTAATTTAAACTCTGCTGTTTCCAGAACAAAGAATCCAATGCTCACATTGGATATGGACTTTGATTCCTATAGTGAGTTTATAGATGACTCAAGTTACATCATGAGGGGTTCTATCCTTCTGTCATGATTGGTGTCTGCGAGTTACCTGTCTCAGGTGGTGATCGGGTTTCAATGGAGGCCGGCATGACTGGAATCACAGATAATGTAAATAGCTCTATTTACAAGACTTGGGTAGCAGTGAAAACTGCCTTTGATGATAAATGACAGGAACTGGAGGGACCGGACTGGGACCGGCAGGAAGACTTGTTGAATTGAACTGATGAACTAAGAACTTGACTCTGGACTGGAACAACGTGGACTGAACTGATGAGCTTGGAACTTGACTCTGGACTGGAACAACGTGGACTGAACTGATGAGCTTGGAACTTGACTCAGGACTGGAATGTGACAATGGCTGAAGGGAAGTCAGGTAATGCTGAGACAAGGGCTAAACAGGGTAATCTGGAATTACTATGACAAAGGCTAGAACTCAGGTGCAGGCTGGACAGGATAATTGGAAATAACAGGTTTCAGGAAGGATTGGGTAGGTTTGGGAATTTGCAGGCTGGACAGGAGAATTGGAAATAACAGGTTTCAGGAAGGAATGGGTAGGTTTGGGAATTTGCAGGCTGGACAGGATAATTGGAAATAACAGGTTTCAGGAAGGAATGGGTAGGTTTTGGAATTTGCAGGCTCAGGGAGGGAATAGGTAGGTAACAGGGGCAGGAGTTGATCCACAGCAGGAAGCAAGGCAGGGTAACACGATGCAGGTTTACAGAGTGCCAGGGACCAACCAGGAGTAGGACTAGCAGCAGAGCACAGGCCAGGTATTGCTGTAACAGGATTACTGGATTGCCAGGTACAGCTGAAACAGGTTTTCTGGATAGCTCCAGGGATTGCTGTAGCAGGTTACAGGGACAGACTTGAATGCATGAACCATACACCACGGGAAGACGAGATGTTCAGGCCCAGAATGCTATCAGGAGAGGATATATATACCATGGGTCTGGCAGCAATTGGTGGATACGGACAGGTGGTCTGGTAGTAGCATTCTGAGTGGTGGAAGGCACAACATGCAGAGGGAGTATTCATCTCTGCAGCTCTGAGAATCAGAACCACACCTGTGATTCCAATTAGGGCTAGCAGTGCTCACAGACAGGAGAGGCCAGGTGCAATAATCAGAGCAAATCCTCCAGGCAAATTACACACACAGATCCATAGGGGAGCTGACAGGGGTAAGTCCCAAGGCAAAAAGGTGACAACTAGACAGGGTCGTGACACCTTCCTAGTCATATATTTTCCCAGGAAAAAATTACAGAATTGCCAATGAGAAATACATATTCCCATGAAAAGGTTCCTCATGGGTGTCAGTCAAGTTACAGCGGGGCTACAGTTTCAAGCACCTCAGTTTTGAGAGAGAACTTTTATGTAATTGATCCATTGATTTACAGTGATAATGAATGGTCCACTTGTTCTGATGATGAAGGTCTTACCTTTGAAGATGAAAATTGGGAAGACTTCTGTGGACTTCAGCTTGAATATGTTTATGAGTTCTTCTGGATTCCATTTATATAGTTATTCTTGTATGGGAATTCTTCTTAAATTACTTCAGAGATTCAATATGGAGTGTCTGGAGTCCACCCATTAAGGAGGGGGTACTGTCATGATCCTGACTAATGTTTCCTATATTCTCCTATTTTTTATCTCTGCCGTGTTTGTTCCAGCTAGCACTGAGGTCCGCTCACACTGTGACCGCACATCCCTCCCAGATGATGCAGAGGCCCGCCTGCACTGCACATCGCATCCAGCTGGCTATGAGGTCTGTCCACACTGTTCCTGATCTGTGCTGTCGGTGTGTTTACTCAGCATGCTAGCACTCAGGCTGCACACCAGAGTTCCCTCCAAAACTCAGTATGGGCTCAGTCACCTGATTCTCCTCCACCACTCAGAGTGCTGCTCC
The DNA here is from genome assembly GCA_031769625.1 of Taudactylus pleione. NCBI lineage: Eukaryota > Metazoa > Chordata > Amphibia > Anura > Myobatrachidae > Taudactylus > Taudactylus pleione. The sequence goes on along the minus strand of JAUIMM010000965.1, from coordinate 1,034,026 downwards.
CAGACCAGCTGATCACAGCATCCAATCCCTGGAGATCCACCCCTATAAATTAAATTTCCTGACTGGCCCACATTGCAGTGATGTGCGATCAGGTGTCATGCTTAGGTATACTCCAGAGTTTTCACTATAAAAATTGTAAGGAAAATTTTCAAGAAAATATTATAAATATCTTCTTTGTATTAATCTAATCATTTTTATAGTCAAAACTCTGAAGTAAAAACTGTATTCAGGAGAGGCACTGCCTCCCCTGTCTACCTTTTCCGCACATCCCTGATCAAAACTCACTAAATTTCCAGTACTATATACTGCTGAACCTTTGTATAAAGCCCACATGGACCCTCAGGTTCATATATGTATCTATAAATCTGGCTCTGATACTAGCCAGTGCCTCCCTAGCCATTTACCACACTGCACGTTACTGCCACATTGCCAGTACAACGTCGCTTCTGCTGAAGTTACAGCTCTGCGCTGAGCTACCAGGTACTCTGTATCTGAACGGTTCCAGGTCGTGTGACTCCAGTCTGGTTGCAAGTCTCCATTCCATTTTCCAGTCCAGTCTAGATTATCCACTGATACTAGATCCTAACTACAACCATTGGTCCCAGCCGATATCTCCAACCATTGGTCCCAGCTGATATCTCCAACCATTGGTCCCAACCAATATTTTCAACCATTGGCCTCAGCCGATATTTCCAACCATCAGTCCCATCCAATATAATCAAACATCGGTCTCAAACCGATCTAGCACTTCAATTCATCATCATCGGTCTCAAACTGATCAAGGTTTTCAATTCATCAACATCTGTATTAAACCAATTTAGTTCTTCAATACACTAACATCAGTTCCAATCCAATTGCCTCCAAACATCAGTTCCAATCTGATTGTCTCCAAACATCGGTTCCAATCTGATCCTGCTTCATCAATTCCATATCATCGATTCTGTTTAATTGATTCTACGACATTGGTTCCAATCCAGAACCTGCTTCATCAATTCCATATCATTGATTCTACTCCATCAATTTTACAGCATTGGTTCCAATCCGACCCTGCTTCATCAATTCCATATCATTGATTATATTTCATAGATTCCAATCCGATCCTGTTTCATCAATTCCATGTCATCAATTCTACTCCATAGATTCCACAGCATCAGTTCCAATCTGACCCTGCTTAATCAATTCCATTTCATCGATTCTACTAAATTGTTTCCTATCTGATTCTACTACAGTTCCAATTCAATTTCCAGTCTAATAAATTTGTTCCCTACTGTTCTCACCTTCGGGCTCATCACCTCCAGCAGTTCCACTGCCTCCTATCTTCCCTCAACGCATGAGGAAGTCCTAGTGCAAGCCACCCAGATTTATACACGCCTCTTCAGTTTCCACTTCAGCCTCCCTTGCCTGTTCCAACCAACTCCAACCCTCAGGTGTGACTATCTCAATTTTTGGCAAAAAATGTGGGGATTTGTTTCAGAGCTTTTTGGACCCTCCCCCCTCCTAATGTTAAATTAGCCAAAAAGTTGTGTTTAAATAGCGTCATTTGTTCAAAAATGACATATCAATTCTAGGTAAACAAAAATAAAAGTTGTGGAAAATGGGTTTAAAGTAGTGCGCCTGGTATTTAGGGGGACTCTATAAATGTGACAGGTGTTTTAAACATTGCAAAGGTAATGAAAATAATAAGGCTCCATCAGGAGTGGTTTGACCAAGCAGCTGCTCAATAGGAGGTAGTTAGTCTCCTAGATAAGACAATAAAAACAACAACAAAAGCAGCGCTCCAATTAAAAAGTAAAATTACACATTTAATAATACAAATCACGTTTAAAAATCATTATTTAGCTCAAAAACAATGTATAAGGATGAATAAGCACAAACATTGTTCAATGATAGACATGCATGTCTAAATATAAGCTCTTAAAACAGACCTTGAAAAAGCTGCCAATCCGGCAGGGAAACGCCTTGGACGTAAATTGGGGGTGTATTAAAATTAGGGGTGTGCACCGGCCACTTTTCGTGTTTTGTATTTTGGTTTGGGATCTGGATCTTTCTTCGTGTTTTGGATCTGGATTGGTTTTGCCAAAACCATCCTTCGGTGTTTTGGGTTCTGGGTTTTGTGTTTTGGATCTGGATTTTTTTTTTAAAAAGCATAAAAACAGCTAAAATCACATAATATGTTGATTTTTCTGCTCCTATGCTATTATTAACCTAAAAAAACTTAATTTCCACTCATTTCCAGTCTATTCTGAACACCTCACACCTCACAATAGTGTTTTTATGTCCAAAAGGTTGCACCGAGGTAGATGGATGACTATGCTAAGAGATACGAGCGGGCGGCACAAACACGTGGCCCATCTAGGAGTGACACTGCAGTGGCAGACAGGATGGCAGTTTGAAAAACTAGGCCCCAAACAGTACATAATGCAAAGAAAAAAAAGAGGTGCAAGATGGAATTGTCCTTGGGCCCTCCCACCCACCCTTATGTTGTATAAACAGGACATGCACACTTTAACAAAACAATCATTTCAGCGCCAGGGTCTGCCACACGACTGTGGCTGAAATGATTGGTTCGTTTGGGCCCCCACAAAACAAGCTGGCAATTAATCTGTCCCTGCACAAACTGGCTCTATGGAGGCAAGATGTCGTCCTCATCCTCCTCATCAACTGATTCCTCACCCTCTTCAGTGTTGTGTACATCCTCATCCTCACAGAGTATTAACTCGTCCCCGCTGGTATCCACCACCATAGGTCCCTCTGTACGTTCTGGAGGCTGGTCTCCCAGGAAGAGTTGATAATTCATTTTTATGAATATCATCTTCTCCACATTTTGTGGAAGCAACCTCCTACGCCTTTCACTGACAAGGTTCCCGGCTGCACTAAACACTCTTTCGGAGTACACACTGGAGGGTGGGCAACTCAGGTAAAATAGAGCCAGTTTGTACAGGGGCCTCCAAATTGCCTCTTTTTCCTGCCAGTACAGGTACAGACTGTCTGACATGCCTACTTGGATGCTGTCACCGATGTAATCCTCCACCATTCTGTCAATGGTGACAGTATCATATGCAGTGACAGTAGACATGTCAGAAATTGTTGCCAGGTCCTTCAGTCCGGACCAGATGTCCAAATTTGGTCCTGCCTGCCCTGCATCACCGCCAGCGGGTTGCTTAGGATACCTAAGTTTTTTCCTGGCAGCCCCAGTTGCGGGAGAAAATGAAGAAGGAGCTGTTGACGTGTCACGTTCCGCTTAAGCTGATAGTGTTTTCACCAGCAGGTCTTTGCACCTCTGCAGGCTTGTGTCAGCCGGAAAGAGAGACACCACATAGGCTTTAAACCTAGGATCGAGCACGGTGGCCAAAATGTAGTGGTCTGATTTCAACAGATTGACCACCCTGGAATCCTGGCAAAGCGAATGAAGGGCTTCATCCACAAGTTCCACATGCCGAGCGGAATCGCTCCATCTTAGCTCCTCCTTCACTTTCTCCAGCTGCTTCTGCAAAAGCCTGATGAGGGGAATGACCTGACTCAAGCTGGCAGTGTCTGAACTGACTTCACGTGTGGGAAGTTCGAAGGGCTGGAGAACCTTGCACAACACGGAAATCATTCTCCACTGCGCTTGAGTCAGGTGCATACCCCCTGCTTTGCCTATGTCATAGGTGGATGTATAGGCTTGAATGGCCTTTTGCTGCTCCTCCATCCTCTGAAGCATATAGAGGGTTGAGTTCCACCGCGTCACAACCTCTTGCTTCATGTGATGGTGGGGCAGGTTCAAGAGTGTTTGCTGGCACTCCAGTCTTTGGCACACAGTCGCTGAATGGCGAAAGTGGCCTGAAATTTTTCGGGCCACCCAAATCGTCTCCTGCATGCCCCTGTCGCTTTTCAGAAAATTCTGTACTACCAAGTTTATTGTGTGAGCAAAACATGGGACGTGCTGGAATTTGCCCAGATGTAATGCCCGCACAATATTGGTGGCGTTGTCAGATATCACAAATCCCCAGGAGAGTCTAAGTGGGGTAAGCCACTGGGCGATGATTTCCCTCAGTTTCTCTAAGAGGTTGTCGGCGGTGTGCCTCTTACTGAAACCAGTGTAGCCTGCCTTGGAACGAGCTGGCGTTTCTGAGATGCTGCTACTGGTGACGCTGCTGTTGTTGCTGCATAAGGTGATACATCTACCCAGTGGGCTGTCACAGTCATATAGTCCTTAGTCTGCCCTGTTCCACTTGTCCACATGTCCGTGGTTAAGTGAACATTGGGTACAACTGCATTTTTCAGGACACTGAGGACACTTTTTCTGATGTTTCTGTACAGTCTTGGTATCGCTTGCCTAGTGAAGTGGAATCTAGACAGGATTTGGAACCGGGGACACACTACCTCCATCAATTGTCTAAATCCCACTGCACTAATGGCGGATACAGGACGCACGTCTAACACCAACATAGCAGTCAAGGCCTCAGTTATACGTTTTGCTTCAGGATGACTGCTGTCGTACTTCATCCTCCTCGCTAAGGACTGTTGGAGGGTCAATTGTTTAGTAAAAGTAGCAGTCCAGGACAAAGGGATTTAGGTGTCCCTGGACTGCTTACGGTCTTAGCCAAAGTTTCTGAACTTGACAGTACTTTTTATGAACGCGCTGCAGGTGACATATAAGGGAGGATGTTCCTAGGTGGTTAACGTCCCTACCCCTACTTATTTCACCTTTACATATGGTACATATGGCAAGACAGTTGTTGTCCGGATTTGGATAGAAATATTGCCAGACCAAAGAGGTGGAATGTTTGGTCTTTTGCCCAGGCATGACCGTGATGGGTTTTTTCATCCCACGGACAACAACTGTCTCCCCCGGAGCCTGATTTAAACAAACCGCATCAGATCAGAATCCTCCTCGCCAACTTCCTCCTCAGCGCCAGCTACACCAGTATCCTCATCCTGTTGTACTTCAACAGTGACATCTTCAATTTGCATATCAACAAGTGGACTGTGGGTGCTCCTTTCAGCACTTGCAGAGGGCGTGCAAATGGTGGAAAGAGCCACCTCTTCCCATCCAGTTCTGGGAAGGTCAGGCATCGCAACTGCCACCACATTTGGACTCTCCTTGGGGATTTGAACGCACAGTTCTTCACTGTGCTTTTGCCAACTTAACTTGTTTGATTTTTTTAGCGGGATGAGCGCTTCCATCGTCATGTGAAGCTGAACCACTAGTCATGAACATAGGGATAGACCTTAGCCGTTCCTTGCCACTACGTGTCGTAAATGGCATATTGGCAAGTTTAAGTTTCTCCTCAGATGATTAAAAAAAAAATTTTTAAGTTCATTTTCCAGAACTTTGGGCCTGATTCAGACCCAGTCGCGAGCGGCTGTCTGCTCGCAAGTGGGTCGATGGTGTGCACTGAGCATGCGCACGACGGAGGGAGCTCAGTCGTGCGCATGCGCGAGACGCGACGAGCGAAGGACTTTCCTTCGCTCGTTGTGTCTGATCAAAGGGGGCGTGCTGTCGATGTTGATTGACAGCACGCCCCCTTTGGTGGGCGTGCCGGGGGCGTGCCTCCCAGACGGGGGCGTTCCCAAGGGAACGCCTACCGTCAGAAGCCGGCCCACTGACATCACTAGTGATGTCAGTGGGAGTGATTTTGGCTCTGATAGAGCCAAAATCACTCCAGGCCTTGCGGTTGAGAAACTCAACCGCAGGCTCCGGCTCGCAGTGGCGATGGTCGCGATGGTCAAGACCATCGCGACCATCAACCTGCACGCTCGTTTAGGCTGTGGGTGTTGACCCACAGCTATACGAGCGTCCAGGAGGACGCTCCATTTTTATGGAGGACGGCCCTCATTCAGAGCGAGCGCTCTGCTCAGAGCGTCCGGCTCTGAATGAGGGCCTTTGTCATTTGGGATTGTATGTGGCCTCTACTTTGACATTGGGCATCGGCCTTGGCAGACGACGTTGATGGCATGTTATCCTCTATGTCATGACTAGTGGCAGCAGCTTCAGCACTAGGAGGAAGTGGTTCTTGATCTTTCCCTATTTTAATTTTATCGGAGAAAGTTTGGTCCTCCATTTATGTTATATCGATTTGATATATACGTGCGGCTAAGGCGCACACAAACGCAGAAAATAATTTTTATTTTTGTTGGAGACTAGTGCACTTTGTGGGTTACACCACCCTTTAAGAAATGAGCCAGCCGGCCCTTTACTTATGGGACACAGGCGCACGCTTGGCGTTGCTCCTTTGTTGATGCACGTGCAGCCACAGTGCACACAATTCACAAACACAGAAAATATTTTTTTATTTTGTTTAGAGTGCCCTTTGGGGTTACAGCACCCTTTAATGGACAAGCCAGCTGGCCCTTTACTTATGGGACACAGGCGCACGCTTGGCGCTACTTTGTTGATGCACGTGCGGCTACTGCGCACACAGTTCACAAACACAAAAAATATTTTGTAAAATTTTTTTGGGAGTGCACTTTGGGGGTTACAGCACCCTTTACCGGTCAAGCCAGCGGCCCTTTACCTATGACACAGGCGCACGCTTGGCGCTGCTCCTTTGTTGATGCACGTGCAGCCACAGTGCACACAATTCACAAACACAGAAAATATTTTTTTATTTTGTTTGGAGTGCCCTTTGGGGGTTACAGCATCCTTTAATGGACAAGCCAGCCGGCCCTTTACTTATGGGACACAGGCGCACGCTTAGCGCTGCTACTTTGTTGATGCACGTGCAGGCACAGTGCACACAATTCACAAACACAGAAAAATATATATTTTTATTTTTTTTGGAGTGCACTTTGGGAGTTACAGCACCCTTTAACGGACAAGCCAGCCGGCCCTTTACCTATGGGATACAGGCGCACGCTTGGCGCTGCTCCTTTGTTGATGCACGTGCAGCCACAGTGCACACAATTCACAAACACAGAAAATATTTTTTTATTTTGTTTGGAGTGCCCTTTGGGGGTTACAGCACCCTTTAACGGACAAGCCAGCTGGCCCTTTACTTATGGGACACAGGTGCACACTTGGCGCTGCTCCTTTGTTGATGCACGTGCAGCCACAGTGCATACAATTCCCAAACACAGAAAATGTTTTATTATTTGGTTTGGAGTGCACTTTGGGGGTTACAGCACCCTCTAACGGTCAAGCCAGCCGGCCCTTTACCTATGACACAGGCGCACACTTGCCGCTACTTTGTTGATGCACGTGCGGCTACTGCGCACACAATTCACAAACACAGAAAAAATATTTATTTTTTTTGTACTTGGGGGGAGCACCCCTGATGGACAGAGCACCCCCTGGACAACACTACAGCACCCCTTTAGGACTGGGACACTGCACATGACTTTGGAGTGGACACAGCCCCTATGGACAACTGACTGCACAACACAGTCCAGCCAGCCCCTATGGACTTTTTACTGGAGGAGTGGACCCCTATGGACAACAGCAGCACAGCACAGCACAGCACAACACTACACTGCACTACACTACACTACACAGCCCAGCCAGCCCTAACTCCCACCTTCCCTCTTCACTGTCCACAGCCGAGTGAGAAAATGGCGCAGACGCGGGTACCTTATATAGAATCCAAAACCCGCGAGACCCGGAAGGCGGGATGATGACGTTTTGCCTCGATTTCAGATCCGAGTCAGGCGGGAAAAGTCGAACCTGACTCGGATCGGCCTCGGATCGGGGGGGGCTCGGGGGGGTTCGGATGTCAGAAATCCGAACCCGCTCACCCCTAATTAAAATGGGTCTAAGTACATTTTTGTGTCTATGTCATATTTTTTAGTCTGTGTCAGTTTTCAACGTTTCAGTCGTTGAGACTGAAACGTTGAAACCTGACACAGCATGGTCTGGCAATCTTCTTTCAAAAGGACCTGTGAGTGCCACAGTTTTTCTTTGCATATCTATTTGGGTATCATATTATACCCCTTTGAGGGCATCTGGGCATTTATTTTCTAAATGTGGAGTGCCGGCTTTACACGTGTGTGTGTGTGTGTGTGTGTGTGTATATATATATATATATATATATATATATATGCATATATATCAAAGTATTGCCCGGCACTCTGGAATTATAACTTTATCGATATGCTGTGGTGCCCTCCTTGGGTGACAACACACCCCAATGTATGCGGAAAAATCAGGCAGCACTCTGCAGACTTGTCAATAACAGTAAAAGTTCTTTATTCCAACAACCTTTCGGGGCTATACCACTGTCTTCAGGCACATGTGATATAATGATTACCTACATAACAACATATATATACACACCGGACTCAATACAATTAATAACAATAAACACATTATGAGTCTCACCTGTGTCACGCCGACCTGCAGTGGCACCGCTCCACACGCTGAACCACTACAGACGCGGGTATGATGACATCACCTGCCGGCGCCACACTAGAGGCCCAACTGTGTCATCAAAGGTATAGGTTGCCAAGCAACCGACTCCGTGCTGTAAACACACGACATCAATGAGTCACATGATAAAAACATAATGAAAATAAAGAACAAAAACAGCACAATATGTGACTAAACCTGCACAATCCTTAACCAGATATAATAGAGCCATTATAGTTACAACACCAGGATCTAACAAAAAGACTATTATTACTAAGTTTACAAAAAACATTGCAACCCCAGAATTTAATTTAACCCTTTGGGGGTCATGGTACCCAATTTGTAAATCCACGTACAATCATTTTAAAGTAATATTAATATTAATTAGAATCACTCGCATACTGGCAACATTATGTTTAGCCTGTAGACAATGTCTGGCAACTGGCTGGTCACTATGACCCGACTCCAGTGCCTGTCTAATGGCACTATGATATAGTGCCATGCGCTCCCTAAATTGTCTTTGTGTCTTCCCTATGTATGCCAGTCCACATGGACATGTTAGCATATATATGACATAGGTAGTGGTGCAGGTAGCTGCAAAATTGATACTGAAGCGCTTCCCAGTATGTGGGTGGCTGAAAGTACTACCAACTATCAATGACCGACATGTCACACATCCTAGACATCTGTGACATCCTGTTTTTTGACTAAGATAATGTGAGGATTTCTTTTTATCCAAGCCCATGATATCTAACTTCACTAGTTGGTCTTTGATGTTCTTTCCCCGTGTATAACTGGGTAACAATTTTTTATTATACAAGGATGGTAAATCAGGGTCACTATTTACTATAGGCCACCATTTTTTTTGCTTGTTGCATAGTATCCTTACTCATGTGGCTAAATCTATTCACCCAAGGTATTTTATCAGTAGGTAATAGCGACCTAGGTTTTTGCTTACTTTCCAGGGTTTGTTCACGTGGAATATTCATTACTGTTCTTTTTAATGTCTCTAATTCACTACACTTATAGCCTCTAGCAACAAATTTGTCTACCATCTCATTAAGGGCCTGCTCAACCTGATTAGGATCTGAAGTAATGCGTCTTACTCGCAATAATTGCGAATATGGTAATCCCTTCCGCCAGGGGCTGGCTGGCAACTTATAGCCTGGGGGGCAAACCAGAGCAAGTGGCCCTGCTTTTCTACCGGCGAGTGCAATTTTAAAAACGGACATGACAGTAATGTTGGGGGTGTGTACCACAGTAAACTACTACATGCCTGATTTTTTGAACCTATATGGTACACATCATAATTACCCTATAAGGTGCTTGTTTTTCACCTTCTGACAAGAAAAAAAAAATAAAATAATTATATATATATATATATATATATATATATATATATATATTTATATATACACACATTGCTTGAAGTGTGCGGGAATGAAATGGTATGTCATGCCGTCACTTCACTTCGGCACCCGTCCGGCACTGGGACTGTCCCAGTGCCGGTCAGCAAGCGGCTGCTCTCTGCTTGTTTAAATTTATCTCCGACTACGAATCAATCATGACTCGCGGAGCAGCAGCCAATCAGGGGAGGCCGGGGCTGGGACTATCACTGTCTCAGTGCCGGTCACCAAGCAGCTGTATGTTTAAATTTGGCTCCGGCCACGAGCCAATCACGGTTAACGGACCGGCAGTCAATCAGGAGCGGCCACGTGGCCACCCAATTGGCTGACAGTCCGCGAGCTGTCATTTGCTCACAGCCGGCGCTGAATTCAAAATGCCAGTACCACCAAGGAGAAAGATTGGGGAAGGGCCCAGGCAAGGGAGCGCAGCGACCGCGTTTACCACAGCAGAGCAGGGTGAGGTGGGCAGTGTGCTGTGTTATGTAGTATGCTATGAGCTATGGTGTGTGGTGTGCTGTGACTGTGAGGGAATGTGTGCGGTGTTTAAGAGGACGTGGGGGTATGGAAATATCAGGGGGCTCAGGATTTGGGACTGCCTAAGTAAAGACCTCTGATATTTCCATACCCCCACTTCAAAATGTCCAGGCACAGATTATAAATATATATATATATATATATATATATATATATGACCACCCACAGCTTATGCGAGCGTCCATGATGATGGTCGCGATGGTCAAGCGGGTATGAATGAGACCCTTAGTCAGCACACACACATACAGTCACACTTAGTCAACACACACATACACACAGTCACACTTAGGACCTCATTCAGAGCCGCTCACAAAATGCGAGCGCTCGCTCTGAATGAGGGCGACCGCATTTTTTTTTTCGACGACCTCCTGGCCGCTCGCTAAGCTGTGGGTTGCTACCCACAGCTTTAGCGAGTGACCAGGAGATGGTCGCGATGGTCGAGACCATCGCGACCATTGGGGCTTGCGACGAGACCATTGAGGTAGGGTCTCGTCTGCCGCATGCCCCAGAGAGCTTTCGGTGCTAACAGAGCCGGAAGCTCTCCACTGACATCACTCGTGATGTCAGTGGGGCCGCCCCCAAATGGCAGGCGTTCGCATGGGAACGCCTCTGTTTGGCCAGCCACCCCCCTGGCCCACCTAACAAACGGGGAGAGCTGTCGATCACCATCGACACCCGCCCCGTTTGTAGCGAGCCCCGGAGCGAGAGAATCTCTCTCTCACTCTGGGGCTTGCGCACGCACAGTGCGGCCGCTGCATGTGCACAGGGCACAACATTGACCCACTTGCGAGCGCTTGCGAACCGGTCTGAATGAGATCCTTAGTCAGCACACGCACACACACAGTCACACACACAGTTACACTTAGTCAGCAGACACACATACAGTCACACTTAGTCAGCACACATACAGTTACACTTAGCATGCACACAGTCACACTTAGTCAGCACACACACATACAATCACACTTAGTCAGCACACACATATTTTAAATAACGAAACAACACAAAGTTTATGCCACTGTGACACCCTTCACTTACCTGGTATGGGTGTAGAAGACAGGAAGCAGGCACTCCTCATCTCTGCAGCTCCTCTTTAGGCTCTTCCCACTCCCACGATAGGCCATGCCCCCTTTTTCATTCTCCAGCCTCTTAGAATTGTGGGTAGGGAAACCTAGCTCCCCACTGGTCAACAGCGGCCATCTTTTTGTAGCCTGATATGGGGAAGCCATTTTGTGTTAGCCCCTGTTACTTGAATCAGCTCTCTCTCTCTGGGCAGCAGCATCGCATCCTCTGCATGCCGACCATGACACACCAGAATTGTACCAGCCCGGGGGGCAGATGGCACCCTGCCCCCTGGCCCAGCCCGCCACTGCCTTCCGCTGGGACAATGGATGAAAACTCTCATGTCTTAAAATGGTATTTCTGTCGGTGCTTTTGGAGAATAAGGAAGTGGTAATTCCATGATTTTCAGTAGTAATGTTGACATCTAAGTTCTGGATGGATTCTGTACTGATTTTATATGTAAATTTTACAACACTGTCGGAACTGTTTTGAGATTCCATTAGTTGAATCAAATCACCAACTGCACCCCTCCACTTTATTATCAAAACATCTATGTATCTCAAATACAACAGCATTCCACCATGTAAGTTGCCATTATTGTAGAACAATTTCTGTTCCACATAATACATGAAAGTATTGGCATAAGCCGGGGCCACTGATGATCCCATGGCACATCCCGATTTTTGTATATAATACTTGCCATCAGTGAAGAAATAGTTCCTGGTTAGTACCAATATAAGCAATTGTAAGAACAGACTAACTGGGGGACCTATGTAATGTGGATTATCTGTAATCAACATCTTCACTGCCTCTACACCCTCCTCGTGTGGGATGCAGGTGTACAGGCTGGTCACATCAGCACTACACAAATTCATACCCTATGGGATAGCCTCCAACTGTTGTAATATAACCAACAATGTCGTAGTGTCCTTCAAAAATGAAGGAATCTTTTGAACACACGGATTAAGCAAAGAATCCAACCATACGGAGACTGGGTGATAAAGTGACCCACTCGAGGAATTATAGGTCATCCCGGAGTGTCCACTAAAGACTTGTGGATTTTAGGAACCACATAAAACAATGGGACTAGAGGAAATTCCACCATTAAGGCCTGTTGTAGTTCCTTTGAGATAGCGTTATTATTCATGGCTAATAATAAAATGTAATCCAGCTCCTTTTTAAATAAACTTTTAGGATCTCTGTTCAATAATTCATGGGTCGCTGGATCCTGCAGTTGTCTTTGGCACTTGGGCCCTGATTCAGAGCCGGACGCTCTGACAGAGCGCTCGCTCTGAATCAGGGCCGGGCTATTTGTGGTAGGGTCTCGTTGCCACAGAGCCGAAATCACTCCCACTGACATCACTTGTGATGTCAGTGGGGCCGGCCCCAGACGGTAGGCATCCCCATGGGATCGCCTCTGTCTGGGCAGCCATGCCCACGGCACGCCCACCAAAGGGGGCGTGCTGTCACTCACCATCGACAGCACGCCCCCTTTGGTACGAGACCTGGAGCGACGGCTTGCCTCATCGCTATCCGGGTCTCGCGCATGTGCATGACGGAGCTGGCTCTGTCGTGCACATGTGCACTGGGCCACCATCGACCTGCTTGCGATTGCTCAGCGCTCGCGAGCGGGTCTGAATCAGGCCCTTGGTACGGTAAGCTTTTGTACCACCACTGCACCCCCCTTGTCTGCACCTCTGATGACTATATCTGTATGTTTGGCTAATGATGTGTCACAAGCCGCCGCGCTGCCAATGCTGTGTGGGGTGAATGCCGGACAAGCGTTCGCTGAAGTTTCCTCCTCCCTCCTGTTAGGATCTGTGGTTAGCAGCATATTGTTTGCAGTTCCAGTCTGGGTTGCTGCTCAGCCTCTGCATTAATTACTGCCTGTCTGTGTGTACATCAGGTGCACACTGATTGATTCTCCTGTCTGAACATAGCCCAGGTGCACAATAATCTGTCATTAGGGAGACTTGCTCTGGTTGGGCCCCGTTTCTGTTAAATTCCAGCCAGCCCTTCACTCCTTGCCAGTGATAGAGTTTCACGTGTTTCCGGTTTCTGTTGGTCTCCTGTTCACAGTCGAGTTCCAGTATCCAGCCAGCTCCATTGTTCTTGCCGTTTGTGTCATCTAGGCGGCACGGTCCACATCTGCCTTAACTGCCGTTTGTGTAATCTTGGTGGCACGGTCTCCATTCCTGCCTTTGCCGTTTGTGTCATCTAGGCGGCACAGGTCGCACTCAGAGTCCAGAGTGCGCAATCCTGTGTACAACCGCTTGTGTCATCCTAGCGGCATTAAGCGCACCTCGGCATCCCGAGTACGCAATCCTTTGTACAACCGCTTGTGTCATCCCAGCGCCATTAAGTGCACCTGGGCATCCTGAGTATGCAATCCAGTGTACAACTGCTTATGTCATCCCGGCGGCATTAAGCACACCTGGGTGTTCCGAGTACGCAATCCAGTGTACAACCGCTAGTGTCATCCCGGTGACATTGGCACACCACAACATCTCCTAGCCAAGTCCTTCAGCCATTAAGGCTGCCATTCAGCCTGGAGGCTGCAGATTTACTCAGTTACTGTATCTCGGCCCAAGGCCGCATCCTGCCAAAGTTTTCCTGCCCTCAAGGCAGCAACTCAGCCCAGCAGCTGCTACCAGCCCAAAGGGCCACATCTTAACTTATAGACCCACAGGCCTCATCCTGCCCAGAGGCTGCTACCGGCCCAAAGTCCACATCCCAACTTATAGGCCCACAGGCCTCATCCAGCCCAGAGGCTGCTACCGGCCCAAAGGCCGTATCTCAACTATTAGGCCCACAGGCCTCATCCAGCCCAAAGGCTGCTACCAGCCCAAAGGCCGCATCTCAACTTTTAGGCCCACAGGCCTTGTCCAGCCCAAAGGCTGCTACCGGCCCAAAGTCTGCATCACCACTTACTGGCCCACAGGCCCGTCCAGCCCAGGGGCTGCTACTGGCCCAAAGGCTGCACCTCAACTATTGGCTCTCAAGCCACATTTGGAGCTAGCTCCTCCAGTTCTTCAGGCATCTACCCGGCCGCATCAGCCAAGATATTCCAGCCCTCAAGGCTGAGCAGGACTATTCCTTTTTACAACCACTGAGCCGTACCATTATCACCAGCCATAAAATTATATACTCCCGGCGTCTGACGTCCCATAATGGACCCCGGTCAAAACCTGGCTCAGATCCTGGCTGGCCAAATCCAGGTGTGGACTCAGAAGGTGCAGGAGCTGTCACTCCATGTCAAGGAAACTCGTGCTGCCACTGCTTCCACTATAGTGGAACCCAAATTGAACTTGCCTGACTGGTAGTCCGGCACTTGGAAAGATTTTTTGAACTTTAAATAGAGCTGCAAGCTCTTCTTTAAGCTCCGGCCCAGATCTCCGGGTTCTGAGACCCAGCAAGTTGGCATCATTATTTCTCTCCTTCAGGGCGACTCGCAAACTTGGGCTTTCGGGCTTCCTTTGTGAAGTGCGTCTCTGCTGACCATGGCATTCTTCATGGCTCTTGGGGTACTCTACGATGACCCCAACAAGGCAGCCTTGGCAGAGGCAAGTCTCAGATCCATGAAGCAGGAAAGTAGAGCTGCAGAAGACTACTGCACGGAGTTCCGCAAGTGGGCTATTGATTGAGGTTGGAATGATCCAGCCTTGCGTAGTCAGTTTTTTTGGGGTTTATCTGAAGAAAAAATTAAGGATATCCTGGTCCCGTATCCTGCCCCAAGTTCTCTGGACAACCTCATAAGCTTGGTCATTTGTGTGGATCGTCAGCTCCGGGAGCGCAGATTGGAGAAAAAATTACCATCTCAAGCCCCTCATTCTCCATTATGGACGGCTACCTCTGACTTCGATGAACCCATGCAGCTGGATGCATTTTGCCTTCATCCCGAGGAGAAACGTAGGAGGCACTCATTGGGTTTATGTCTTTACTGTGGAGGTAAAGGTCATGAGATAAAATATATTTGTGTTACAAAAACTAATAAATAAATAATAATAATTATGCTGGCCATACACGCTACAATTATCTAACTACTAACTACTGCATTGTTATAATTTCCAAATCCGCTCTTTTTTTATTACAATACTGACACATTTTGCAGCGTGTACATGGGAAGAAACCACTGGTAATTTACTTGGTGCTAATTTACTCTTTAATGTAGGGGCTCTTCTAAAATATATCTGACTTATCTGGTAAAATCTTTTGTAGAATTCGATAACATTTTAAAATATCCAATTGTTTGTTCACTATTTGTTTTATTATTTTTATTTACTGTTAAAGTGGGTAATAAAAGAAAAATAACAGCTATTTATCCTTTTATTTTCACTGTTTTATTTATATTGTAGAAACTCTTCTCTCTTAAGATTTTGAGCTCTTACTACGCTACAGTATTCTCAACTGACTTTTCTGGGTACCTTTTATCCAAGAATCTTCTACAATATATGCTCGCCTGTTCCTCATATCTATTGTACACACAAAAATTTGGGTGTACCCTGGTCATTTTTGGGAATGGAATATTTATTTTCCAGGAATTTAAATGACAGCTATCAAAATGTGTATAGTTAATGCTATCTACTTGTTTGATGCGAGTATAGCTATCTATATCTATATATCTATCTATATATATATATATATATATATATACATACATACTGTATATACTGAAATGATTTAGAGAAAAGTAGTGTTACAAAATCAATCTAGATGATAAAAGGAAATTGTTACTGGTATAATGGAGGTTGAAGGTTTACACCAATTTAGCCTAAAACTTGCACCAAACATTTTCTGTGGATGATTTGTATCTCTATTGTTGGTTGGGTCTGATTTTTGTATACTGGTAAACAGTTACACATTAATTAATAAAAGGGCCCTAGAGCGGGTTGGGTATGAGATCCCAACAGTCAGAATCCCAACACCCATAAGGACAGATGGTAAGACTAACCCTTACCGCTAACCTTCCCTTCCTGGTGCCTAAACCTAACCTCCCCCTCCAGGCACCCTAAACCTAATCCTCTCCCCTAGTGCCTAACCCTAACCCTCCCCCTAATGCCTAACCCTAACCCTGCACTCTAACCCTCCCCCTAATGCCCGATACTTACCTTCGGAATGCCGGCGGTCGAGAATCTGGTGCCTGGATCCCGACGCTGTTAGGATTTCGGTATCGGTATTTCGCCCATTGGCATCCTGCACGGTGTGATGCAGACTACATCCCCTTAGAGCTTATTCCTGATATTGGGAGCAGTGACACATTCAGTGACTCTTAACAAGCATAATGATCAGGGCCTCATTTATCAACAAGTTTATCATACTCAATGAGTTTTAAAACTTGTTGCATATGATCAAGCCTGGAACATGGGGGGGGGGGTGGAACAAAGGATATACCCGTGCACCAAGGATTAGGGACAGGAAAAACGGGGCCGCAGCACCTACTAATACTTTTTAAACTGCTGTGCTGCTGTAGACAGGAATCATTTTTCCCTGTTACAGCAGTTGGCCAGGCGAAGCCCCACCCACTGACACCCTCCCCCCAAGTCAAACACTGACTATATACAATCACACTGTGAAAGGCTAGGGCCAGTGCTCCTTCTGGGCCTGCATCCCCCTGCACCCAGCTCAAGCACCCACACTAATCTTACTATAGCAAGTTCTCACCACCATACTTCCTGTTCCTCTTCTCTCCCATTGGCTTCCTCCACTGTTCTTTAACTGCCCTTAGTACATCTACTCACAGAGACAGTCTGCCCCCACCCCTTGCGGCACCCCCGACCCCCACGCTCTGAGTCCTACTCCTGACTGGCCCAGCTGAAAAGTATAAGTCAAGCATCATGACTGTTCATTCACACAGCTTCAGCATGGGTGGCAGCTGCCAGATACTGTTCTTTTACATGACGGTAAGTAACTATGTTATTGCAATTTATATATAATTTGCCCTGGCCGGCCATTCTTGCCTAATCAATGCTTGGAGTTTGTCAGAATTTGTGGGTTATTGTTTGTCCACCCCCGCCTCTTGAGGATTGACCACAAGTTCTCAATGGGATTAAGGTCTGGGGAGTTTCCTGGCCATGGACCCAAATTTCGATGTTTTGTTCCCCAAGCCACTTAGTTATCACTTTTCCCTTATGGCAAGGTGCTCCATCATGCTGGAAAAGTCATTGTTCAACACCAAACTGTTCTGGGAAGGTTGGGAGAAGTTGCTCTTGGAGGATGTTTTGGTACTGTTGGCTTGTGTTGGCAGCGCCTACCTTTTCTTCCCCGGAAAAGCGTTTTTCCATATGCCCCAAACAATCTGAAGGTGCTTCATCAGAGAAACTAACTCTACCCCAGTCCTCAGCAGTCCAATCCCTGTACCTTTAGAAGAAAATCAGTTAGTCCCTCATGTTTTTTCTGGAGAGAAGTGGCTTCTTTGCCGCCCTTCTTGACACCAGGCCATCCTCCAAAAGTCTTCGTCCTGTGTCATGCCAACAGCAAAGTATCCTGAGACCATTCATGTGTGGGATTGCTTCTCAGAACACAGCCATGAATAAGGAATGGTACCAAAATATCCTCCAAGAGCAACTTCTCCCAATCATCCAAGAACAGTTTGGTGACAAACAATGCCTTTTCCAGCATAATGGAGCACCTTGCCATAAGGCAAATGTGATGGCTCGGGAAACACAACATCAAAATTTTGGGTCCATGGCCAGGAAACTCCCCAGACTCCCAAACTCCAAGCATTGATTAGGCAAGAATGGGTGGCCATCAGTCAGTATGTGGCCCTGAAGTTGATTGACAGCATGCCAGGGCAAATTGCAGAGGTCTTGAAAAAGAAGGGTCAACACTGCAAATACTGACTCTTTGCATAAACTTAATGTAATTGTCAATAAAAGCCTTTGACACTTATGAAATGCTTGTAATTTTAATTCAGTATACCATAGTAACATCTGTCAAATAGGTCTAAAAACAATGAAGCAGCAAACTCTGCGAAAACCAATACTTCTGTCATTCTCAAACCTTTTGGCAATGGCTGTGTATATATATATATATATATAAATTAGGGGTGAGCGGGTTCGGATTTCTGAAATCCGAACCCCCCCGAGCCCCCCCGATCCGAGTCCGATCCGAATCAGGCTCGACTTTTCCCGCCTGACTCGGATCTGAAATCGAGGCAAAACGTCATCATCCCGCCTTCCGAGTCTCGCGGGTTTTGGATCCTATATAAGGTACCCGCGTCGGCGCCATTTTCTCACTCGGCTGTGGACAGTGAAGAGGGAGGGTGGGAGTTAGGGCTGTGTAGTGTAGTGTAGTGTAGTGCTGCTGTTGTCCACTACTTCAAAGTCCTTAGGGGCTGGCTGTGTTGTGCTGTGCTGCTGTTGTTAATAGGGGCTGTGTCCACTACTTCAAAGTCCATAGGGGCTGGCTGGACTGTGTTGTGCAGTCAGTTCTCCATAGGGGCTGTGTCCACTCCAAAGTCCTGTGCAGTGTCCCAGTCCTAAAGGGGTGCTGTAGTGTTGTCCAGGGGGTGCTCTGTCCATCAGGGGTGCTCCCCCCAAGTGCTAAAAAAATAATATATTTTCTGTGTTTGTGAATTGTGTGCGCAGTAGCCGCACGTGCATCAACAAAGTAGTGCCAAGCGTGCGCCTGTGTCATAAGTAAAGGGCCGGCTGGCTTGACCGTTAAGGGTGCTGTAACCCCCGAAAGTACACTCCAGTCCAAACCAAAAAAAAAAATATTTTCTGTGTTTGTGAATTGTGTGCACAGTAGCCGCACATGCATCAACAAAGTAGTGCCAAGCGTGCGCCTGTGTCATAAGTAAAGGGCCGGCTGGCTTGACCGTTAAGGGTGCTGTAACCCCCGAAAGTACACTCCAGTCCAAACCAAAAAAAAAATAATTTTCTGTGTTTGTGAATTGTGTGCGCAGTAGCCGCACGTGCATCAACAAAGTAGTGCCAAGCGTGCGCCTGTGTCATAAGTAAAGGGCCGGCTGGCTTGACCGTTAAGGGTGCTGTAACCCCCGAAAGTACACTCCAGTCCAAACCAAAAAAAAAATTATTTTCTGTGTTTGTGAATTGTGTGCGCAGTAGCCGCATGTGCATCAACAAAGTAGTGCCAAGCGTGCGCCTGTGTCATAAGTAAAGGGCCGGCTGGCTTGACCGTTAAAGGGTGCTGTAACCCCCAAAGTACACTCCAGTCCAAACCAAAAAAAAAATTATTTTCTGTGTTTGTGAATTGTGTGCGCAGTAGCCGCACGTGCATCAACAAAGTAGTGCCAAGCGTGCGCCTGTGTCATAAGTAAAGGGCCGGCTGGCTTGACCGTTAAGGGTGCTGTAACCCCCGAAAGTACACTCCAGTCCAAACCAAAAAAAAAATTATTTTCTGTGTTTGTGAATTGTGTGCGCAGTAGCCGCACGTGCATCAACAAAGTAGTGCCAAGCGTGCGCCTGTGTCATAAGTAAAGGGCCGGCTGGCTTGACCGTTAAAGGGTGCTGTAACCCCCAAAAGTACAGTCCAGTCCAAATCAAAAAAAAAATTATTTTCTGTGTTTGTGAATTGTGTGCGCAGTAGCCGCACGTGCATCAACAAAGTAGTGCCAAGCGTGCGCCTGTGTCATAAGTAAAGGGCCGGCTGGCTTGACCGTTAAAGGGTGCTGTAACCCCCAAAGTACACTCCAGTCCAAACCAAAAAAAAAATTATTTTCTGTGTTTGTGAATTGTGTGCGCAGTAGCCGCACGTGCATCAACAAAGTAGTGCCAAGCGTGCGCCTGTGTCATAAGTAAAGGGCCGGCTGGCTAGACCGTTAAAGGGTGCTGTAACCCCCGAAAGTACACTCCAGTCCAAACCAAAAAAAAAATTATTTTCTGTGTTTGTGAATTGTGTGCGCAGTAGCCGCACGTGCATCAACAAAGTAGTGCCAAGCGTGCGCCTGTGTCATAAGTAAAGGGCCGGCTGGCTTGACCGTTAAAGGGTGCTGTAACCCCCAAAGTACACTCCAGTCCAAACCAAAAAAAAAATTATTTTCTGTGTTTGTGAATTGTGTGCGCAGTAGCCGCACGTGCATCAACAAAGTAGTGCCAAGTGTGCGCCTGTGTCATAAGTAAAGGGCCGGCTGGCTTGACCGTTAAAGGGTGCTGTAACCCCCGAAAGTACAGTCCAGTCCAAATCAAAAAAAAAATTATTTTCTGTGTTTGTGAATTGTGTGCGCAGTAGCCGCACGTGCATCAACAAAGTAGTGCCAAGCGTGCGCCTGTGTCATAAGTAAAGGGCCGGCTGGCTAGACCGTTAAAGGGTGCTGTAACCCCCGAAAGTACACTCCAGTCCAAACCAAAAAAAAAATTATTTTCTGTGTTTGTGAATTGTGTGCGCAGTAGCCGCACGTGCATCAACAAAGTAGTGCCAAGCGTGCGCCTGTGTCATAAGTAAAGGGCCGGCTGGCTTGACCGTTAAAGGGTTCTGTAATCCCCAAAGTACACTCCAAACCAAAAAAATATATATTTTCTGTGTTTGTGACTTGTGTGCACTGTGGCTGCACGTGCATCAACAAAGGAGCAGCGCCAAGCGTGCGCCTGTGTCCCATAAGTAAAGAGCCGGCTGGCTCATTTCTTAAAGGGTGGTGTAACCCAGAAAGTGCACTACTCTCCAGCAAAAATAAAAAAATATTTTCTGTGTTTGTGTGCGCTTTAGCCGCACGTATATATATCAATATAACATAAATGGAGGACCAAACTTTCTCCGATAAAAATAAAATAGGGAAAGATCAAGAACCACTTCCTCCTAGTGCTGTTACTGCTGCTGGGAGTTGTTCATCATCCCAGAGAGGAAGTAGGAACATCACTACTTTTACTAAACAATTGACCCTCCAACAGTCCCTAGCGATGAGGATGAAGTACGACAGCAGTCATCCTGAAGCAAAACGTATAACTGAGGCCTTGACTGCTATGTTGGTGTTAGACGTGCGTCCGGTATCCGACATTAGTGCAGTGGGATTTAGACAATTGATGGAGGTAGTGTGTCCTCGGTTCCAAATCCCGTCTAGATTCCACCTGCATCCTCAAAGCAGCAGCGACAAGCGTGCGTCTGTCTGTTAAAGGGTGGTGACACCCTCAAAGTGTGCTACACAAACAATTAAAATATTGTTCTTTTTTTTTCTGTCTTTGTGAATTGTGTGGGCTGTAGCCGCACCTGCATCCTTAAAGCAGCAGCGACAAGCGTGCGTCTGTCTGTTAAAGGGTGGTGTAACTCTCAAAGTGCTCCAAAAAATAAAAAACTATTTTTTTAATGTGTTTGTGACTTGTGTGCGATGTAGCCGCACTTGCATCCTCAAAGCAGCAGCGACAAGCGTGCGTCTGTCTGTTAAAGGGTGGTGACACCCTCAAAGTGTGCTACACAAACAATTAAAATATTGTTCTTTTTTCTGTCTTTGTGAATTGTGTGGGCTGTAGCCGCACCTGCATCCTTAAAGCAGCAGCGACTAGCGTGCGTCTGTCTGTTAAAGGGTGGTGACACCCTCAAAGTGTGCTACACAAACAATTAAAATATTGTTCTTTTTTTTTTGGTCTTTGTGAAATGTGTGGGCTGTAGCCGCACCTGCTTCCTTAAAGCAGCAGCGACAAGCGTGCGTCTGTCTGTTAAAGGGTGGTGACACCCTCAAAGTGTGCTACACAAACAATAAAAATATTCTTCTTCTTTTTTCTGTCTATGTGAATTGTGTGGGCTGTAGCCGCACCTGCATCCTTAAAGCAGCAGCGACAAGCGTGCGTCTGTCTGTTAAAGGGTGGTGACACCTCAAAGTGTTCTACACAAACAATTAAAATATTGTTCTTTTTTTTCGGTCTTTGTGAAATGTGTTGGCTGTAGCCGCACCTGCATCCTTAAAGCAGCAGCGACAAGCGTGCGTCTGTCTGTTAAAGGGTGGTGTAACTCTCAAAGTGCTCCAAAAAATAAAAAACTATTTTTTTAATGTGTTTGTGACTTGTGTGCGATGTAGCCGCACTTGCATCCTCAAAGCAGCAGCGACAAGCGTGCGTCTGTCTGTTAAAGGGTGGTGACACCCTCAAAGTGTGCTACACAAACAATAAAAATATTCTTCTTTTTTCTGTCTTTGTGAATTGTGTGGGCTGTAGCCGCACCTGCATCCTTAAAGCAGCAGCGACAAGCGTGCATCTGTCTGTTAAAGGGTGGTGACACCCTCAAAGTGTGCTACACAAACAATTAAAATATTGTTCTTTTTTTTTCGGTCTTTGTGAAATGTGTGGGCTGTAGCCGCACTTGCATCCTCAAAGCAGCAGCGACAAGCGTGCGTCTGTCTGTTAAAGGGTGGTGTAACCCTCAAAGTGTGCTCCACAAACAATAAAAATATTCTTTTTTTTTTTCTGTCTTTGTGAATTGTGTGGGCTGTAGCCGCACTTGAATCCTCAAAGCAGCAGCGACAAGCGTGTGCGTCTGTCTGTTAAAGGATTACATCGGTGACAGCATCCAAGTAGGCATGTCAGACAGTCCGTACCTGTACTGGCAGGAAAAAGAAGCAATTTGGAGGTCCCTGTACAAACTGGCTCTATTTTACCTGAGTTGCCCCCCCTCCAGTGTGTACTCCGAAAGAGTGTTTAGTGCAGCCGGGAACCTTGTCAGCGAAAGGCGTAGGAGGTTGCTTCCACAAAATGTGGAGAAGATGATGTTCATAAAATGAATTATCAACTCTTCCAGGGAGACCAGCCTCCAGAACGTACAGAGGGACCTGTGGTTCCAGCAGGGACGAATTAATACTCTGTGAGGATGAGGATGTACACACTGAAGAGGGTGAGGAATCGGTGGATGAGGAGGATGAGGATGACATCTTGCCTCCGTAGAGCCAGTTTGTGCAGGGACAGATAAATTGCCAGCTTGTTTTGTGGGGGCCCAAACGAACCAATCATTTCAGCCACAGTTGTGTGGCAGACCCTGGCGCTGAAATGATTGGTTTGTTAAAGTGTGCATGTCCTGTTTATACAACATAAGGGTGGGTGGGAGGGCCCAAGGACAATTCCATCTTGCACCTCTTTTTTTTCTTTGCATTATGTACAGTTTGGGGCCTAGTTTTTCAATGCCATCCTGTCTGCCACTGCAGTGTCACGCCTAGATGGGTCACGTGTTTGTGCCGCCCACTCGTGTCGCTTAGCATAGTCATCCAGCTACCTCGGTGCAACCTTTTGCACATAAAAACACTATTGTGAGGTGTGAGGTATTCAGAATAGACTGGAAATGAGTGGAAATTAAGGTTATTGAGGTTAATAATAGCATAGGAGCAGAAAAACCTACAAATTCTGTGATTTTAGCTGTTTTTATGCTTTTTTTCAAAAAAATACAGATCCAAACCACAAAACCCAGAACCCAAAACACGGAAGGGTGGTTTTGGCAAAACCAATCCAGATCCAAAACACGAAGAAAGATCCAGATCCAAAACCAAAACACAAAACACGAAAAGTGGCCGGTGCACACCCCTAATATAAATATATATAATCAATATGCAGGTCGGCGGCACTCTTAGGACTTTAATTCATGTTAAAAAATAATCAAATCTAGGCCTTGGTATATGCCAACGTTTCAATCTCCTTTATTGGAGATTTTCCTGGTCCCTGAGGAAATTCTCCAATAAAGGAGATTGAAACGTTTGTCCGAAGAGTGCCACCGACCTGCATATTGATTCTACATACGGTGAGAAATCCCCGGGGAGGGCACCAAGGCAAGGTATTTTCTTTGATATTTGTGGAGTGCCGGTTGATGGACTTATACTGTATATATATAAATATATATATACTGTATATATATATATATATATATGTATATATAATATATATATGTCTGTGTGTGTTTGTGCATTTCCCTCTCTGTAATAATTGTGGGTGCATATGTGTGTGTGGACTTGACGTGTTTGGACCCAGCATGTGTGTTTGGAGGAGGGGGTCAAGGAGGCGTGGTTGGGTGCCCCAGAGATATCAGTGTACCGAGCACCAACATTTCGGTTGCCGGCCCGGTGTATGATAATGGTGCTCCAGCCAATTAGCTCCGACCTGTCATCTGTTTGAAAAATGACAGTTGGGAGCTTGAGCACTGTTTATCATAAACAACGGGCAACACACACTAAAGCTGCATACACACACAACGATTTTTTGTTACCAACAATTTTATGAACGATTTTCTGTCAGATTATCTGTCAGATTTTTTAAAGTGTAATGAACGATTTTTTTGAACTACAAACGATTTTTGCATATTCCCTTAATGAAAATCGTTGGGTTGACAAGTCTGACTGAACTACAAACTACAAACGTGAACGCGCATGAACGATAATCGTTCATCGTTTGACTCAGAAAGTGAACGATTTTTTTCAAACGATTATCGTTAAACTATATCATTTAACGATAATCGTTCAAAAAATCGTGTGTGTATGCAGCTTAAGATCTGGTGAGGGAGGAGGAATGGAAGCTGAGCAAAGACAATCAGCTGGAACTTGTACACAGGAGCTCTGTGCTGTACTCACCAGGTGACCTGAGCTTATTCTGCTGCTGCTGCAGCCTAATCTGGCTCAGTAAAAGTTGTGTATGCCCTGTGTATACGGTATAAAATAATCTCCGTCGATGTCAGTGATCACAGCACCCATATAAGGTTCATGTCTTTCCATAACACTCATTACCAGCAGCTCTATGGGAGAGCTTAAAGTTGCCTTTCTTAACCCATTCGCTCACTGCTCTCATTCTGTGCAATGTGCACACTTCCCTTCCACTCTCTTTACTCTCACATCCCTTTTAGTTTAACACCTTTGCTTCCTGTCTCCACCAGCATTGTCACATGTGTAACCCTTACCTTGCCAAACTCTTTCCGCATCATTTAACCTTTTTGTTATCTAATTTTCCCTCAGTGTGCATTCTGTTGAATCAGATAATCCTATCCATTAGCCAAAAAAAAGAAAAAGAAAAAGAAACACCTTTATTTTTTAGTTCCCTGATGTCATCAACATGTTTTTATGTTGTTAGGTTTAATTTTGTCAATTTAAATAATAATAATAATAATAATAATCTAAATATGTATAATGATAACTGGGGCCCATATATCATAAAAACACATACTTCAATGCTATCTGGGTGTGATATAAGCGCCCATTATCGCATTGCAGTATGTAATAATACCAGCAGAATGTATTAAATAGAACATACAGGGACAGGGGCTCTGAAAGGAGCCCGTCTTTGCAATGTATTCAGAGTGAAGTGACCGCATTAGCAGTCTCTTCACTCCTCTATTGGGACTCCTGCACATGTGTGATCTGCAGTCCATGCATGTGGTTCTTGAGGAACCCTCTCCCGGAATTTTTTGCAAAGTGTAGCCCATAGGCTATAGCAGCATAACGACTGCTGTCAAAAATGGAGAGACCGGAGCAGATATCTGTTGCAATCCCTCTATAGTACATCTGGGAGATACTTAATATTTGCTGATATCCCCTGGATACTGGTGTTTTAATGATATTTAATATTTAATGATAAATATGCCCCACTGTCTCTCCCCTCTGTGTCACCCCTGTCTTTTTGCCCCCCACCTTTAGATTGTAAGCCCTCAAGAGTTGGGCCTTCATCCCTATGTGGTTTTTCTTCCCTCACTTATACATCATCTCCTCCCCACTGCCAACAACTGCACCGAACCTTTGGGTTTAGCCGATGCTGCTTTGTGGATTTAATGACTGCATGTGCACTAATAGTTACAGCTGTTCCCAGGTACATTGTTTCTGCGTATGCAGCAAATCGTGCCACTCATGGCGCGAGACGTGCGCCCACAAGCAGATAACCACACTGCGTTCGCACCAGCGCCTCCATAGGATTGCATGGTGTGATCGCAGTGAACGCCTTAGCGTATCGTAGCATATGCTGCTGTGGGTAATCGCATGGCGTGATGCGTGCGCACATTTGAAGCGCAATCGGCAAAGATGTAGCAGCTATACTTTTTCAGTTTTTTTGGTTACGTTGTCACTGTTTCTGTATTATGTAAGGGCTGCTGGCCCCTTGTGGTGTCATATTACTAAAGGATAATATTATATTATATGCAAAATATCATATAGGAGACTTCTCGCAATCATATGGCAGCATAAAGTTTTCACCAACAGCATAGGTGAGATGACAATGAGATTATCACATGTGGGATATATCGTTGGTGAGGAGAGAACATCCCAATCGGCTGCTGCCTGAGGATGACTCTGAGGAGGACTGGTGCGGAAGTGGAGCTCAGGCTACGGCTGTATGACTATGCTGGGCCGATAGGGAGAGCGTCTCTCATGTCTCCCCCAGCAGAAGCGCCTGTGACATCATACAGAGCAGAGGGAAGAAGTCACCCAGCAGGGAATCCTCAGCAGCAGGGATCCCACTAGGAGAGAGTACCCCGCCGCCGCCTCACGTCGTGCATGCAGCACAAAGGGGAAGAAGAAGAAGAGGAGAAGAAGAATATAAACTGAACACACACGTCACTGAGGGGGAACATATTACACACACAACAAAAGGCGGCCCAGGACCAAGTGCTGCCCTGCCCCTGTGACTGCCATTGGGTGTTTTATTTACACTCTGCGCCTGTATAGAGGGAGAACGGAATCTTCCTTATCCTGTGATTCTTATTCCTTCCAGCCACCCCTTCCCTAAACCATTGCTTCTCTTTTCCAGCCAACTGAGGGGAGGAGAACGGGGGGAGGGGGTGTATTGTGCTGGATGTAGTGTCATTCCCCTCACTGCCTTGTGGATTTTGGAAAGAGCCACGCTGTTGTTGGATGTATGGAAACAGTGGTTATATGTAGGGGCTACACCTACACACGCTGCTCTGGGCAATGTAGGGACCTCGCCACTTGTGAGTGCACTTTGAGGTAGTGAGGAGTCGGGACCTGTCATCTGGTCTAGGGGACTAGTTTCTTTACTTACATGTTACCCCTGGTGAGAGTGGCTGTCCTGACATTCATTCGCATTGGTGAAAGTGGAATGACACACACCCTGTTACTAAAAGGCGGATGATTTTTGGACTAAATTGTGCCCAGATCTTTGCCTCATGTCTTCCCATCTACCACCCTGGAATCACAAGGGAAGCTGTAGAACCTTCTATTTAAATTTACTTATTTGATTTTTTTTTATTTGTGCTCTTGTTATATACAATATACAGTGTTTATATCTGTATATATCCGTCAGCTGGCATTCTGTCCACTGGGGAGGTGATGCCAATTGCCTCCGGCTCAGTACAGCCCACCCCTCCGGACTCCAGCCTCTGTACTCAGTGTCATCCGGTCCAAGCAGACAGGCTCCGGGACCCTAAGCAGCAGCAGCAGCCAGTGGGAGGCGGTGACAGCGGGGGTGGTGGAGGAGGAGGTGGGCTGTTGCCGTTCCCGATTTGCCTCGATCCCAGGCAGGCTGTAGCAGGGGCCGAGGCTGCAGCGGCCACCAGCAGAGAAGCTGGGCTCAGCAGCAGATTGCTGGCTCTTGGCTCTGCCTCCTCCCAGCAGTACCCTCCTCTTCTGCAGCTCACCCCGTCTTCCTCCTTCTTCCAGTCTCTCTCCTCTGCTTCCTCTCCCCCCTCATCTCCGCCACCTCCTATTGCTCCTTCCTTCCTATTCCCAGCTTTACTGGAGCCCCCAAGGACTAGATCCAGATCTAGGTCTGGATTCATGATGAACCCGCAGCAACAACAGCAGTTGCATGGCATGCCTGGGGTGACCCACTACCACCACCAGCTCCAGAGCCCACCACCTTTTCCCCATCTTATCTCCTCTGCCCTGCGTGGGCCAGGTATGGACAGAAATGACAACAGCCCCCCAGAGGGAGTACGACAACACCACAGTCCTCCTTTAGGGACAAGAAGAAGTGTAAACAGTCCGACAAGCAATGACCACCATTACCACCACCATCACCACATACTGTCCCCAGCAGGTAGGGCGCATGTTACTTCTCAGTTTCTAATTTGTCATAACTATTGCTGTAAAATATATGTTTGACAAGTTTACAGTGTTCACAAAGTTTATGGTCACTGCTGGGTACTGTCATTCCATGGCACGTTAGTGACCAGCCTTACTCTAACAAGTTCTGTTTGCGACTGTACAAATGAGATCATGGAAGGTAGTGAAGGAGTTAAGTATTGGTAAAGCTAGATTTGGAGGCAGGGGTGGGCTGGAAGGTAATGGGTTACCTTATATGTTAGGATGCAGAGTAATGGGTTAAGGGCTAAGGAGTGATTGCTTGAGGGGATAATGAAGGTGAAAAGATTAAGATGAGAAGGTTCTGGGCATGAATAGGTTAAATCAACATGGGCTATTATGTACAATATGGTGCTAAAATGAAATGTTCGAAGCGAATGGGTTAAAACAGGAGTCAAGGCACAGTGCCTCTCTCCTCCTCTGCCTCCTGTCACACATTCCTGTAATGCTGGACACATGCTTGTGGGCGGGGTCGGGGAAGGGTAACTTACATGGAGGTGACTGCTGCTGTAGCGTGTTGTGTACAACTGCTGGTCACATTCTGCAGTCTCTAGTCATTTGGATGTGTTATGTAAAGGACATAATTACTCGCGGGCTGCCCACAGCTTACCTAAATTCAACTGTCAAAAACATTACTGTAACATTAGTGAGGGCCCAGTTATTGCTATGGACCCGAATAAAAGGAGGACAATACCTCTAGCACTAATTCTTGTCTGACCCCAGGCTTTTGTTCCTGTCTGGTCTCTGGTCTTGCTGCCTGCAATAGAGTGCTCCATAAGCGTTGTGCTGGCTATGAAGGTGTCAGTATATGAAAGATCTATGGTCTTCCTACTACCTTTATCAGGGTGACAGGGACTTCTGAAGACTATAATAGGGCAACATTTAACCTCAGTGCTGTCCAAGTTTTTCATGAAGCAAATGTGATAGATCCAAACATCTTCTGTGCCAGATTTGGGAATTGTTGTCATTGGTGCTGTCAAAAATACGCCTTGGTGAATTGATATAATTTAGTATGAAACAAAAAAGCCACTTACTAGTATTGGAGGTTAATTGGCTGCTGACAGAATGTACCTGTGTGTGTGGCAGCGACTATACATATATATTCTACAATGTCACAGGGACCAATATGAATGTTTCAATCGTTTTTGTAATGTGCTGCATTATATGTTGGCGCTATATGAATAAACAGTAATAATACAGTGCATGCAGCTGTCTTCAGCATGGATTTATGCATCACATACTCCCCAACCTGGCAGCTTATCAGTATAACCATAAGATACTCTACTGCACTGAACGTATGATTGATTGACAGATATAATAGAAATAACTATATAATACAGAGATAAAATAAGTGACATGTAATTGCTGATTTGTCCTTATATAAAGCAGGGCCTGGTCTAATTTATAATGCATTGCTTGCTTATGTTGTAGGTATTCCTGCCTGTTTGCTAGTTGACATATCAGCTTGCTTATTGAAGCATCTGTGTTTTTGTAGCCGGACAAGCAAACCGAGCATCGGCATGTTTGGCAAAATGACATGTTTTCCCTATGACTGGGATGTAAACATTTCAGTGAAGGAAATGTGTGAGGTCATACTTACTATTACAAAGATAATGAAATCAGTTGCTATAGTTATCCTATATTATGCTATGTTTTGATGTACAATTGCACTGTTAATCCATGGACAGTACTGCAGAACCCTTGTGGCACAGTATAGATAAAATATAATAGTAATATAATAAAACAAGTACAATGAGCTGGTTGGCTTATAGTTTCGATTTTATATTTTTCAAAAGAGAAGGGTATATATTTACATCTGAAATGCATATATATATATATATATATATATATATATATATATTTTTTTTTTTATTTTTTTATTATTTCAGGTGTAGATAAGTAAAACGTTTAACTGCAAATGAGACTTTATTACTAGTTTTAAAATAGATTGTCTCAGTAGTATTGTAACCACAATCATTATTTTGAGTAACCCAAATTAATACAGTATTATTTCAGAAATGTAAATAATACAATGTTGGGAGTCATTTACAAATAACCAGCTGTCATGATGCACTTTGTTACATTTAGTATATTTTGCATATACAGTAGTGTGTTTAGTATTTTGTCATGACCTAGTGAGCAGTATTCAGTACTTGAGGTGTGCTCTGATGGTTATGTGCACCCAGTATTTTTTATGCAAATACTGTAAATTATTTGAATGTTCTATTGTCCTTCATAGGATTATAAAATAAAATATGGTAGTTAAAGCACATTAGGAATTTCTTTACTTCACCTGTCATGTTTATTAATTATATGTTTTCAATTACTTGCTTTGCTGTGTGTATCTGGGATCTTTCCTATGCAGCTTGAATTAGCAAACAAGTCTGTCAGAGTAATGACTACTGCTACTATTTAGATCAGGGGTCTTCAAACTTGGCCCTCCAGATGCTGTGGAACTACACATCCCAGCATGCACTGCACATAGTTTTAGCATGCTGTTATATCAAAAAGGTGGCAGTGCATGCTGGGATGTGTAGTTCCACAGCAGCTGGAGGGCCAAGTTTGAAGACCCCTGATTTAGATGGTAGTAAGATAGGGGCCTATACGTGGTGCAAATCTTTGCAACACCACAAATCAGGACTGCCTTTGAGTTTTCCAAACCTCTTCCCCTTGCAGCACCTTTAAATTTTTTTGTGACTGAACAAAATCTGATTTTAGTTATCTAGGTATGAAGACAGTCACAAAATTACATTATATTGCAAACCATAGGAAAGCACTAATCTGTCTCTCATTCGGTGCGAAAATTGGTATGTTGTAAAAACCGCCATTTTGTGAACAAATCGTTGCACAAATGCTGCGGTATTAAATTACAACAATGGAAAAGCAGATTTTCTGATGAGAGACCCTTATTTATGTTTCACAATAGGCCCAGTATTGTTTATACAGAAGAGTCAAGTACCACCAATATATGATGTATGCATGTTGGCAGTTTAAACTTTTTATTAAAAGTGAATGAGAAATACGCTGTATTATAGTTTGTTACTACATAGTATTTTAGCAATAGTAAAAGTTATTTTTGAAGATGAGTGGTATGAAACTCTTCGTGGGCCTTGTAGTACAAAACGTATAACAGTGTGGTACACAACCATCTGCAGCAGCCATGTAAACTGTGTACAGAAAATACGCAATGTCACTTGATTACCATCCCTGCAGTCGTTGCTATATACAGATGTCTGCTGTTTTAGAACCAGTTCAATTGTGTATGGCTTATTGTAGCCATTGTCTGAAATCTATTTTTTAAAAATCAGTCAGGAACAATTTAAATTAAAAGAGCATTTAGATATTGCTTTGATGTTGAATATACTGTAGTTATTCAGTTCTTGTATCTTTCTAACCCTAATGGGACAGACTAGATGGGCCAAATGTTCTTATCTGCTATCAAATTCTATGTTTTTCTCAATTAGGAGTCAATGAAGCTGAAAAAAGCATTTTCACCAATGATTTCACTGTAGAAACGACTTTTCTCAGCTTCTCTCAATTTATCAAATTTTAACAAAGAATTTAGACACATCTCTGGTTCTCACCTATTTACTGTGGCAATTCATTAAGCAACAACAAGCAAATATTTTTTCACTGGTTAGAAATATCTTTGGGTTGTTGTTACCTATACCCAGTAATGATGGACCAGAGACTCTGGAGAGCCTCACTGGATATCCTCTAGGTCAAACTAACATGTGCATTTGTGGCTTCTGACAACAATAAGCCTTGCAGAGGAGTGGGATTTTAGCTGAGGTTCCTCATGGTAAATACTAGTGCAACTACAATCTGGATCACTGCGATAAGTGGCGAAACAGATTGTTAGTGGTGGATATTGATACATAGAGCCCTTTTCAGTTGTAATGTGAGTTGTTGAAGCAATGTTTTATTGTTAAACTGAACTAAGCTAAACTAATGAAACCACTTTGCACTGCGGTAACAATTTCCTGTTTTGTCATAGATGCATGTATAGATGTACAGATTGAACACCCTTATAAATGTGTATCAAACACATTTATAAAACATTGTTTTTTTGTATTATACTTTTGTTCTAACATGCGTTAACAAAACACTTTTCAAATGCCAGTGCATATTTAGTCTAACGGTTTGTTGAGACTCTGCTCACCATGAGGTGTACATAGCGTATACATGCTAACTTTCTCGGAATGTCGGCAATGCTCCCAAATTTCCCAGACTCCCGTGCAAGTTGGCCGCCCTGGCATTGCTTCATAAGAGAAATTGGCAAAGTGGGGCTTGATAATGTGATTTTTAGCAAGTCACACCACTATGGCCTTACTCCCCACTGCACATCAGGGAGCAGGGCCAAAATGTATCCAATCCCTCTGGGATATCCAAGATCAGATGCCCATAGGTAAGTGTGACATAGAGCAGTGCAGCAAGCTTGGGCAAATGCTATTGTATCTCTCCTCTGTGAACTATAACATGTGGAGGTATATCTAATTTTGGCCACTTACTGTATATTAGCAGGCTATAGGGTTTATTTATCAAGTTGCAAGTTTTCAAAAATGCCATTTTCCTGAATGTTATTCTGAGGGATTTAAAATTGCATTTGTATTAAAGGCAAAACCTAGTGGGTTGGGTTGGAAAATATACCCATCACACCAAGTATTGTCTGTAACAAAATTGGCAGTTTAAATTAAATTGCTAGAAATCTGCGATTTTGATAAGTTGCAACTTGATATAAAATAAACCCTTTATCATTTATATTTTTTTATATGTCTATTTTAGTGAATAATTCCCTAGCAGTGACTCTATTGAGGCATAACCATGGCTGACTTATGTACAGATCATAAAAACATGAAATTAACGAACTATGTAAACTGTAGGTGGAATATTTTACCACTGTTATATACAGAAGTGACCTCATATACCTAGCCTCAATACACCATGCGGCGCAAGATGCTTGGCGCATGTGAGATGCAGGGGACATGACATGCCAAGAAGGGCTGTTAGGCGTGACTGTGGCAATAGTATGTGGACACATATGTACAGTTTGGTTATTTTTATTCCTGAGAAGCCAGCATTATCAATAGCATCTAGAAATATGTAAAATGCCTTTTAATTATTGATTTATTTAAATCTGTAATTTATGACTCGAGGCTGATTTCTCAAATAGGCCTGGGGGGTTGTACTTGTTAAATTTTGGAACTAGTTATGAAAGTGATGATAATAGTACCCGTGGTTAATTGGTACAGTTCAAAGTGGCATATTAGCAAGGCCGAAATAAGGGCCACATGGGCCTGGGCGTGATAAAGTTCAAGGGCCTATACTGAGAAGGGTAGGGACTGTGGCTAGTGCTGTGTGGTTGTGGCCAGAGCCATGTGGGTGTGTACACCCCCTACATTAACATCCCCGGTGTCTCCCTAAATATATAAAAATATTTTTTGTGAGAAAAGTAAAATACAATTTTAATACTTATAATTTATGGCCATCTGTGTGACGAGCTAGGCAGTTGGTCATCATCACCCTGTCATGAAGATGGTCCTATTTTTATGTGGAGGCCTGGAGCTGGAGCTCCATTTGCCTCATTGTTAATTTGGTCCTGCCTATTGGAGTAGTTTAGTCGTCTATAAATTGATATATATTAGTTGGCAGCCACTTGCAGCCTTCGCTGTCATTGGTAACAATACTAAATGCACTGGTACCAGGTTAAGGGGTCAATTTATTAATACCTGCTGCAAATCCTCCATTCCCGCTGGCAGTCGCAACCCCCATGGTTTTCTATGGGGAATGCGTTGCTGCTATATTTACCAACCTCTGGGATGCAATGCATTCTGGAGCTTGGCTACCACCATCTGAAGACGGTAGCTCGCTGTAGCCTATGGGCTACACATCGCATAATTAGCCAGGAGAGGGTACCTTAGGAACTCTCCCCCTGCATTGGCCACACATGTACCGGAACCCCAGCACAAGACTGAAGAGACCGCTTGAAAGGTCACTTTGTTCCCAGCAGATCACAAGGATTGTTCCTGTGGGTGCCTAGTAATACAATCGGCCGATATGATCGCATCCTGCAATGTGATCATGGGCGCTACTATCCCACCCAGGTCACATTGCATATGCGATCATTAATAAATGGGCTCATAAGTAGCTAAACAGAATTTCCTTGTACTATAAGATAAAAGTAATTCCAAGGTTCTTAAACAGAGTCAAGAAACATGAAGTGTTCCTACCTATCTAAATTATATCTAAAGGTTACCCAGTGTTCTATTTCTGTGATTAAAACATTTGTGTTACCAAGTTTATATTTCAAGGTCTGCCAACATAAGAATACAAATTAAAAGTACTCGTCTCCCAATGTATTTTTTTTATATATATTTTGCCTATAAATAACCATTTATCCCTCTTGTGCATTTACTTTTCTTTACATGTTTTTATTTGATAAATTAGCTACAGTAAAGAATTTTTGTGGGTAACAAGCATTCCTTCTCATATCAACTTATTGCATACAGTTTGCAGTGTGTAAATTTGAAGGTGTCATTATTCACACTTACATGATGCAGTCACTTGCTGTGAAGCTATTGACAGCTCTACTGTCCTTTTCTCCTTTTCATTATACAGAGCAGCAACAAATTGAATCATGAAGTCTAGAGATAATAATTGTGTGTGTGTGTATATATATATATATATATATATATATATATATATATATATAATAAAGTTGTAATGGTTGTGTCTGTATATAGATTTTTTTGGGGGGGAGAAATGTACTCCTTGGTACTGTGTATGAATTATGGGGATGTATTTATTTATTATTTTGTTTGTCTGTTTGTTCCGGCATCACACAAAAACTACAGGATGAGTTTGGCTTGCGTTTTCAATACTGTATAGTAGTGGTCCCCAAACTTTTTTGAATCATGGCGCCCTAGTGTGTCAGCATTGTTTTCACGGCATCCCTGAGCCAAAAGTTTGTTATTGAGAAATTCAGAAAAAAATGTAGTAAAGTGAAGTAAATTGTGCTTATCTGTCATCCTTAGCCTCAGTTATGTGGTGGTGGACAGGTTTGCGCTTCTGTTTGTCCACATATTTACATTACATTGATCAGAAATAATTTGAATTGGTGCTGGACCACCAACCTGAGCACCCTTGCAAGTGTCTCGAGGCACCCAAGAGTGCTGCAGCGCACAGTTTGGGAACCACTGCTGTATAACTTAGTCACCTAGAATGAAACCTAGAATGGGGCATGTATTAGGGAGCGGAACAGTAAAGGAAAAACAGATGCTTGTTACTCGGCGCGTGCAGTGTGAAGGCTCCTCAAGCCAAAAATGACTAGATGTATATAAATATAATTCTTTGGGGACAAATATACTTTTAGGGACTGTTTGTGAACTATGGAGACAAAAAAAATTGCACAGGCTCCACAACTCCGAAATGATTATATGTATATATATATATATATATATATATATATATATATATATGCAGGTTGAGCCTCCCATGTCCAAAATGCTTGAGACCAGGGGTATTTTGAATATATCGGAATATTTACATATCATAATCAGATATCTTGGGAATGGGACCCAAATCTAAACAAAGAATTAATTTATGTTTTATATACACCTTATACACACAGACTGCAGGTAATTTTATACAATATTTTCAATAATTCTGTGGCTTAAACAAAGTTTGTGTACATACATGAAATTAATTTCTGTTCATATACACCTTATACACATAACCTGAAGGTAATTTTATACAATATTTTTAATAATTTTGTGCCTCAAGTTTGTGTACATTGAACAATGAAAAAACAAAGGTATCACTATCTCAGTCATGCTAAAAAAAATTAGTATTTCTGTATATTCCATATTTCAAAATATTTGGATATGGGAGACTCAGCGCATAGGCAAACGCAGGGGGGGTTTCCGTCTGCCTGGAAACCCCCCTCCCCAACCCACACCATGACCACAATAGAAATATTAATATAATAGATTGTTACTAGTGCTGCATGTTCTTCTCAGTATCACAAATGAAATAATTAGTACCACCTGTGGATTTTTTAACCTGTATCATCCAGTAATAAATAACTTGTACACCAACTAGAAGATCTGGAAAATGTGCACTGTTAGAAATGCACTGCTATAGAGCCCAATATGTACATATACAGTGTGTCCAGGGCAGTGCTAGGTTCTTCTGCTGCTCCTCCAGGCTCCTGGACTTGCTCCAATAGTCTGGAATGGTGCCCACATCTAAAATAAATAAATTCAGTTCAGGCAGGATTGCCTACTGACGCATCTAATGGCTTACTGTGATCACTTGTCCTCTGTATGCTGGAATTATTACACACAATACACTTTGTATGATGCTTATTAAAGCTGGTTAAGTACTAATTCTGCCCTCTTCATTGACAGGCCACACTCGCTCTAAAATTAAGCAATTGGAAACCCCCCTCTGGAAATCCTGCATTTTCCACTGCAGCCTGTACACATATATTGCAGACCCCGAACGCAAACAGTTATATATGTATACATATATAGCATTCACTCTAGGGTTGGCGCAGGGCAAGGCACTGGACCATAGAAGGGGCACTCTAGCGCATGCCCGAGTGTGGCCATGAGAAGAGGAGGGGTGTCTTTAAGATGCGCCCCCTTTTTTATCACTACTGGGGGCAGTCCCAGCACTTAAGGACATGCCAGGCTGCCCCCAAACTCTCCTCTCTCTGTGAATAGATGCCATGCGCACGGCATCTATTCACCAGCGGTGGTCACTGCACTGCAATTTTTCCCACCTGTGGGACACAGCGGCCCACGGGTGGG
Source organism: Taudactylus pleione (assembly GCA_031769625.1). Classification (NCBI taxonomy): domain Eukaryota; kingdom Metazoa; phylum Chordata; class Amphibia; order Anura; family Myobatrachidae; genus Taudactylus; species Taudactylus pleione. The sequence continues at coordinate 996,940 of JAUIMM010000965.1, read as the reverse complement.
GACAGCACCCGGCATGTTGTTTTAGCGGGGCGCCACCAAAAGGGCAGGGTGCGTTCTGCCCTTTTGAAATCGGGCAGGGCGCAGTGCCTTGCTAAAACAACCTAGCGAGAATGCTATATATAAATACATACATAGATATATATCTCAAGATCTATTTTGCAAGAAAATCCAACTATATATTAAGCACTAATCAGGCAGCTTATCTTGACTCATGAAGTTGCAGTATACATGTCATCCAGTAGATGGTGCACCAAGACAAATACTACATATCATAGAGTTACTGCTTATGTTACTTGCAACCTTTACTGTAGGTGAAGTGGCTTACTCACGAGTTAGTAGCCACAAGCATCTTTTTGTGTTAATCCCTGAAGGAAAAACTGCAAATATTGTTTACAAAGACATTTTGTGATCAATGTCTAGAATATAAAATATGCATCACAATATTAGATGCCACTATTGTCTTTGTAAAATTAGTTCTGCTGAGCAATTAGAGTCATACACGCGAGCAAAGCTGCAGGCAAACGCTAGTATATACATATATATACACACTTTATAAGTATATATATATTTTACTCATATGTCCATATTTTGCTTTCTTATTAACAATGTAGGACTGTAAAGCCTGTAAAGTGACAGTTAGTAAGTGATTGGTTGGCACTTTATCTCTCTCTAGTCTTTCTCTCCAAGGCTTAGTACATTTCCCCCTATAGAGTTAAATAAACTGATTTTAAATAAGGGATATTTTCCCTAAAAATAGGCTGTATTAGATTTTCCCTTCCTCTGCTACAAATATTTCCTTGGCTAGCCAGCATCCTGTTGGCATTTTATTCTCTGATTAGTAATGCTTGACTACATGAAGTTGTGACACACGGCTTGAAATAGTGACACACGGGTCCTTTTCGTCTACAGTAGTTGACATATGTCAGCAGACCATTTTACCAGTAGACCAATAAGAGGCTCAGACAGTTGACACTGCAGCTTCTGAGCTGTTCCTAGTACCTGTTATTTCTCTTAGTATATTGTCAGCTAGATTGGAACCAATTATATTTCTTACTTTTTTTTAAATTTTATCTTGGATTGATTGCCTTTTTTTTAATCTACACTGTTGTTGAAATTAAGCTTAGATTTTCCATCATTTGTTAACATTTAATCAATGATGTGTTGTAAAAAATATACAAAACAGTATATGAGTGTAGATTGTAACACTGCTTAGTGGGTCGTGCGATATTTAGTCACATAGCAACCGAAAATGAAGCATAATGTCTTCAATTAAGTTGTTTTTGGTGTGCACAGTAATTTAGATTTTTCTTCATAACCAAGTTAACTGTGTTAATTCTGAGAAAAATGACAGAGACGTTAAAACACGGGATTGTGGAATATTGCAGCTGCTTGCTGCCAGTATTATTTAAATTCAATGTGAGGCTTTGGGCTCAGCAGTAATAATTAGCACCTTGCATTTGTTCTCTATAGAAAAGCAATGTGACTGGCTTCTGATAAAGCTTATTACACATTTTATGCCATTTGTAAGTATTTGTTAATTACTAATATTGCTCTAAACACATTGTGCTATACATTGCATTTTCTAGGATGTTTAAAAATATTTTAATAACATATTTCTAATAAATCAGAAAATGAATAAAATCTTTGAATGTAAATGCTGAGAAGTGAACAATTTTTACAGTATAATGAAAAATACGTAACACCCATTCTCTATTCCCTTCACTGGCTGCCTTTAAAATGGTGAATCTATTTCAAGATTGGCATACTGACTTTCCAAGCCCTACATAACCAGGGCCCAGGGTACCTGAAGCAGCTTCTGATTCCTTACTGCCCCACTCGCTTACTGCGATCTGTATATGAAGGACTATTAGCTGTACCTAGAATCTCACTTAACTCTTTTGGTGATCAAGCTTTTAGCTTCGCGGCTCTGATTCTATGGAATTCGCTTCTTCGAACAGTTTGGGAGGCCTCCACATTAGAGTCTTTCAAAAACAGACTCAATACTTACCTATTCAATTAAGCACTTCACTAATGTATCTTTAATTTCTACAAAAAGCAATCCAAATGCTTAGTTCTCATTTCTGTTAAGCTTATTTTGTGTTTCTGTTAAGCTTATCTTGTGTTTTTTAAATGCAAATATAAAGCACTTTGGCCCTCATTCAGAGCCGTACGCTCTGAGCAGAGCGCACGCTCTGAATGAGGGCCGCCCTCCATAAAAATGGAGCGTCCTCCTGGACGCTCGTATAGCTGTGGGTCACCACCCACAGCCTATACGAGCGTGCAGTTTGATGGCCGCGACGGTCGTGACCATCGCGACCATCGAAACTGCGAGCCGGAGCCTGCGGTTGAGGTTTTCAACCGCAAGCCCCGGAGTGATTTTGGCTCTATCAGAGCCAAAATCACTCCCACTGACATCACTAGTGATGTCAGTGGGCCGGCTTCTGACGGGAGGCGTTCCCGTGGGAACACCCCCGTCAGGGAGGCACGCCCCCGGCACGCCCACCAAAGGGGGCGTGCTGTCAATCAACATCGACAGCACGCCCCCTTTGATCAGACACAACGAGCGAAGGACTTTCCTTCGCTCGTCGCGTCTGGCGCATGCGCACGATGGAGCTCCCTGCGTCGTGCGCATGCTCAGTGCAGACCATCGACCCACTTGCGAGCGGACAGCCGCTTGCGAGTGGGTCTGAATCAGGGCCTTTGTGTCCTATTGGGAGAAAAGTGCTAAATAAATATTATTATTGTTATTATTATTATATCCAGCAAAAATAAAAACTCAATGTATCTATTCAATGAACTATTGCATCTTTACAACAGATTTTAGCAATCACAAAAAAAAAGAAAAAAGCGCAAAGAGTTTATATTTAATGAATGAAAAAAGGAATGCATATAAAATGAGTATGATAGGCAGAATAGTGTGTAGTGAAGGAATTCAGGGCCTGATTCAGCGGATCGATGGTGGCCCAGTGCGTGCGCACTACGCACGTGCGCTAGCCCCGTAGCGAGTGAGAACTTCACTCGCTCCGGGGCTCGCAACATAACGGGGCGGCTGTCGATGTTGATCGACAGCTCGCCCCGTTTTGTAGGCGGGTAGGGGGGGTGGCAGCACAAACTGAGGCGTTCCCGAAGGTACACCTGCCGTTTGTGGGCGGCTCTACTGACATCACTTGTGATGTCAGTAGTGGACTTCCTGCTTTACTAGAGCAGGAAGTGCACTCGGCATTGTGAGTGCTGAGACCCTACCTTAGGGTCTCCTCGCAATGTCGATGGTCGCGATAATCGCGACCATTGCCAGGCCTCTCGCACAAGCTGTGGGTGGTCACCCACAGCTGTGCGAGCGGCCTGGAGGCCGTAAAAAAAAAATGCCCTGATTCAGAGCGAGTGCTCGCAAACAGCGAGCCCCTCTGAATCAGGCCCTGACTCCTTTAAAAACTAAAACAAAATTAACATAATAAATTAACGGGATCAGTATGAATGACCGCCAACCAGTGAAGATCCCGATAGGTAAGTAAACTAACTATACCTAACCCTCTCCCCCCCTAACCCTAACCCTAACCCTCCCTTAGGGGTGCCTAACCCTAACCTCCTCCCTAGTGCCTGACCCTAACCCCCCTGTAAGTGCCTAAACCTAACCCCCCCGTCCCCGCAGCCTAAACCTAACCCCCCCCTTCCCCTAGCCTAACCCTAACCTCCCCCCGGGGGTGCCTAACCCCCCCTTCCCCTAGCCTAACCCTCCTTGGGGGTGCCTAACCCTAAGTCCCCCCCGGGAGCCCCTAACCTAACCCTCCCCCTCCTGTGGCTGTCCGCGCCCGCGGGATAATGATAGGTGTCGAGATTTCGATGCCTCTCATTAGTCCCGTCGGGATTGCACAGTTGGGAAGCCGGCAGTCGGCATTTCGACTGTCGCTTCCTGACTGCATACCAAATTAACATATTGTGAAACATACAATCACCTCTGTGGTTACACACATTAATCCATAAATTCAGATTTTTCCACTTTATATGCACAAATTTAACAGTTGATCTTTTTTTCTGCAGAAGAGATAGATTTAAGTGCATACAGCACTTGTCGAGTAGTGTTATTATTCAGTACACATAAGAAGAAGAGGTAAAAAAAAAAGCAAGACAGTATATTGTGCCGGTCCTTCTATGATATCAATTGTTGATAATTCAAACATCCATATTAAATTCTTATAATCCCACATGTAAGTATACAGATGTGTCCTCATACATCTAGCCTCCATATGCCATGCAGCACGACTTGCCTGGCTTAAGTGAGCTGCCAGGTCCTGTGATACTCTGCTAGCATTGGGCGTCTTTATTGCCAAAAAAATGGACCAACAGACTGTGCTGAGTAATTATATATGCAACACTTCTATATCTGTGTGCACCTGAGTCTATGTATGAAGCACAACAAAACTTCTAATGATAAAAACTGTGGCCGCTACATTGTAGCACTGCGTATACAGATTCAGAGACTCATTAGCATACAGATATACAAGTGTTGGATATCAAATTACTCAGCACAGTCTGCTGGTATGTGCTAGTCACATTGTGACTTAGTTACATTTTTGGCAAAAAAAGACACCCAGCACTGGCAGAGTATCACGGGACCTGTGTAAGGACACATCTGTAATTTAAAATAGCATATTAATGACTAGGTGATCTTGCGGGTTGGGTACGGATCCCGACAGTCACAATACCGCCAGCGGAATCTATCGGTATTGTGACTGTCAGTATTCTGACCATCTGGATCCTGACTACATCCCGATCCCTCAGTCTAAGAGGAAATCCCGTTGTAGTCCACTAGCATAGATCTTTCCCTGTGCTCCCAGGGTCCACTGGTGTAAACCTTGTAGCTTTAAAACATTTGTGGTAAAACAAGGTTCCTACTTGTAGCCGATAACAAATATATTCTGACTGCTACATGTACTTGTGCGATAAACCAGACTTTTTGAAAGTGTGTAAATGTGTGTAAAATGTCTGCCTTTTATAGAACAGATATCATCATACATAATTGCCAATTGTCTTTAAATCCCAGGGACTGTCAGAGGTAAAATTCCTAAAATGTATTCTTCACCTATGGGCTTTATAAGTTGATATTCAAACAAGAGGAGTATTTAAAATGAAGTTGTCATGACATGATGAGGTTTGGAATGCCCCAAATTCCACAAGTGTTATGCATATAACATGTTTTACACATAGTTGCCTTCAATTATTGGCCATCCTCCTGGATCCCACTCCACTTTCTGTCTAAATTGTATTGCTGTGCAACATGATGTTGGGCCATGATGTCAGAAATTGCTTCGTCAAGCCCCCAGCACTTGTCCCTCGAACCTCCCCATTGGAAGCTCCCAGAGGGGATCCACAAAATAGGCTTTGTGCCAATTGTGCTGCAGAAATATAAATTGTAAGCTTGTGAGCAGGGCTCTCTTACCTCTTTGTCTGTCTGCTATTACCCAGACTTGTTTAATTACTCTTTTATTACTGTTTTGTTCCCAAATGTAATGCGCAACGGAATATGCTGGCAGTATATAAGTAAATGTTAATAAATAATACATAGAAATGTCATGAAATATGTTTTAAATTGCTGCTAACTATGCCTTAATAGACGTGTGTATGTTAGTTTATGTAAAGTATGAGAAGGTCAGCAGAATGGTTTGTATTGACTCTTAATATAACACGTGTTTATGATGTTCTGCATCATAACATTCATTAGTATGACTATCACTTGCTGTATCACTTCATCAGCAATATCTTCAAAGAAAATACTAGTGACCACATTTTCCTAAAAAGCCAGAAAGGTTTTGAAATATCTGTTGTTGGTTTTTGTGTAACAAGAACACTTACTGTAAGTGTCTAACTGCAGCATAACAGAGCAGCGGTGAATGGGACATACCTCCCAAATTCCTGGCCCGATTGGGGTGGTAGTATAGGGCTCTTAAATCAGTTGGAAAGTTTGCCACTGTGTGTATCGTAAATAGCTGCTTTCATAATGTATAAGGACAACTAATTGGCCACTAGAGGCGCTGTTTCATAGGTATTTATGGCTGGTATTTCAAATACTGTGACTTAAGCTGGGTACACACCTAAAAGATATATATGCAGATCTGCTGATCTGCAGTTATATCTGCAGATAATGGTTGCTCATAACGCATTGAACAGCCATCACTGCAATCTAAAGATATATCTGGCCAGGGGTCTGTCGCGCCCCCTCCTCGCGGCCTGTGTAGCAAGTGTATGGTCAGACAACTGACCGGCTGTACACAGCACGATGTGCAGATACATCTGCAGATATATCTGCAATCGGATCTGCAATCAGCTGTGCTGCACAGCCGACGCGATATGTCTGTAAGCAACGTCATTCACAGACATATCGTCTCTACACACCGGCCGACGCACACATGATATATCGGCTGTTCAATTGAACAGTGTGTACCCAGCATTACTCTCTGCCTATATTATGAAAGTGAAAATAAACCATACTAAGAAATAGGCTATATTCTTTTTAACTTGAATCTTAAACATACACTCATTTGTACAGTTATATTCTACTCATATTAATGCAGACGTGCGTAGCCGATATAATTCATCAGGGTCATAGATATCCTTTCTTAAAATTCGTGGTCTGCAGAAAATTCTATTCTGGTCTGCGCTGCAGGATTACGAACCAGAATCTTGGTTCTTATTATGACACTATTTGTTCATTTGAGGCTTGCATTTTACCTTGATGAGATTTTGGTGGGATTAGATTGCATTCAGTATATAATGAGAGTTATTAAATTTGCCGTTGTATTGCCCTGGAAGGAAAATTGATTTTTTTTTTCTCTAAGCAATCTAAAACCTGAAGATGTAACTAGTCTAATTAAATGTATTCAAATTTCAATTCATGCAATGTAATAATTTTAGCCTGCATCTCTGTATGTGATTGTAGTGGTGCTCTTCCTCCACATATATCAGAGTGTTATAAAGGAGATATATGTAGTCTATAATGTGCCACATTGTAATAGGTTGTGTCATTATTTCACTTATTTTACTCCATTGTGAACAGTTTTGACAGGTTTTAATTTTACTAACGAAAAAGTGTGAAAAAAATTCAAACCTCTCTCAAGGTAGAACGATGATGGTCTTTACAGATTTTTACCTTTTACTTCCCCAGCTGTACAAATTATATATAAAATAAAACAGCAAAGTAGTATTTTAATTGTAGCGAGAGTCGGTTATAATTAATGGTTATTATTATTATTATTATTATTACATTTTATTTATAGGGCGCCACAAGAGGTCCGCAGCACCGTACATACAGTAAAGGGTACACAGAACATTATATTACAATACAGTAACCAAAATATAAACAGAGCACAAGTAACAATTAGCAACACAATTCTCCATACACAATACAGCTGGGAAGGTGAAGGCTGTCATAGAAGTGCTAGAGAAGAAGGATGTAAGACAGTGGGGAGGAGGACCCTGCTCCTAGGAGCTTACAATCTAGGGTTTAATACAATCTATACTTTATGTTAAGCCTGCAAAAAATAAATTTTAATTTAATGTTAGTTTAATATAAAGGTATGATTATACTATACTATACTAGACTATACATGATCATTTCAATAGTCATTTAAATCAATAATCATAACTGAATGGTCAATATATTTAAACGTAGATATTATTCTTTTTGTTTAATAATTTTCTTCAATGTTTGTTTGGGAGGAAGCGGTTGAAGGAAGTGACTAGTTTCAAGTATGCAGGATTGTATCGTGTCAGCCAAACGAGGAATGGAAAGAAAGGTGAAGTGCAGATATGATGTAGGGGCAAAGATTTTGGGAGCATTGAAAGGTGTTGGGAAGTGCTGGGCTTTGGGAATGAATCTTGAGATGATCTTTATTCTAATGATGTCACTATTGGTTCCATGTCAGATTTTGTCTAAGTTCATTCCTCAACAGTGTGAGTGTGTACATGGTATTCATTGCTGTTGTACTGACATTTGACCTTGCACTCGTGTTTCCTTAACTTGTGTTTCCAGCGTGTGCTCATTTTGTGGCTCAATATAAGCCATAGAGTGTTCTTAAATGGTAAACCTTAATTTATGAGAGTCATGCATGTTACATTTTCAATATAGCCATTCATGTAATGGTATTACTGTTTGCATTTCTAGTCCTGTTTGTTTCTAAACCTTTCCTGTGACGGAGGAAGAACATGACTTCTTGAATCACACTTACGTACTTTTGAAAAAGCATTTCAGGGAGATTGTGAAATCAACTCCTATGAGCGCGTCACTGAAGAGGGTGTGCACTGCTCCCTGTCATATAATTGACTTACGTCCACCTGTAAATGAGTCTCAAAGCAGTTTGTAGTCACACAGCCACTCATGTAACCATAAGTGTGCTGAAGGTTACTTGTAGCACACATACTCCTTTTTCTCCGTGCCAGTGTTTCCTGTATGGTTGGTGGAGGGTGTTGATATCTTCAATGTGTTGTGGTGCACACACAACCCAGCTTCAGGGAGATTGCTAGACTCTTTAGAGAGTCAGTGAGATAACCACTATTTCGGGGAGTCTCTCTGACATTCGGGGAGTCTTCCTGACATTCAGGGAGAGTTGCCAAGTATGTCTTTAATGCTGACTTGATAGGTTAAAGTTAATAGCTGACAAGGACAAGGCTATTTCATATTTCCAAATTGGCCCAGTTGTCCAAATTTAGACAGGACAATTCCAATTTGGGCCTCTGTCCCACTGTCCTAATCTTTGTCCTGAATAGGCCGGTACTTTACGTAAGCATAGCTGAGTAGCGGTGAATGGGTGCTGTATGCACCTGCCATTGTGCATACAGCACATACATTTAAAAAATAGGTTTTAGTGGAAGTAAAAGGTATGGGGGTCATCCAGTGCATCAGAAGCCCTGGTTACTCCCGTGAACCATGACCACACACCCTTCTTATATGCGGTGGCACATGCACCTTTTGTGCAATTACCCTACTTAATAAAATTAGGTGTTATGTTATGTAATCCTAATGATCAGCCAGTTTACAATAAACAGTAAGCCATTATAATCACATAATTATATGAACACTAAATGCAAGTGTAAACAAAATTGCAGCTTCAACACCAAACAAATATTCTCAAGCAACCAAAACACAAATTTACCAAAGGCAGTCTGGAAAAATAATATAGAAGCCACAGCAAGTGCATCTATCTGTTTTAAAAGTCATATTTCAGTTAATTGCAAAACTGGTCTTGATATCCTTTTTTCCAAATGATAACCTTGGTTCCAAACTCTAGGCTTAAGTATACCCTTTACGCTGTATTTATTCTGTTCCACTTTTACGTTTATGTTTTTTTTATATGTGTTATCTGTGGTTCTGTGTTAATGTATGCACTCTTCATTTGTATGCTACATTATTCTCATTCATATGTGAATGAAAATATTTTAGAATTATTAAGGCATATTCCATTGGTATAAGGTTGCTTTAGGGCAAAACAGCTTCTACAAACTAAATCATACTGCAAAGCTTATTGCTGCATGGAGGTAGAGCCTAAATGAATTCATAGGTGAATGCTACAATATACTTACATTGGGTCTAAATGACTTTGTCATTACATTACAGAGTATTGGAATGCCAACCAAATCAATTTTGTCAGGCCAAAGAAATCCCCTACTCTTTGTGTACAAAATAGCCAGAGGCAGTATGCTAATGCTTAGAATATAATTGTGGAGGGGCCTGGTGCTATATTCACGTAAGCAGAAAATAAACCGTGGAAAATATCTTACATTACCTTTCTTCTCCTTCCCTTCTTTTGTTCATAAATCTGCTATATTACATTAAAATCAGGCTGCACACAGCTATCTTACAGATTACATTACCACAACACAGCCCCTCATGTTTTAAAATTAAGCATTGAAGAAAATGTACATTGATTTACTTCATAAATAGGGGGATCATAACATATTTTACTTTGAGTCCTTTGTGAGATGCTATTTATCATGTATGTTACTGAAACTAAAAGGAATATTTTTGCAGTGTGCCCTTCACAGAGGCCATAGTTAGGAAAGTTACAATCTGTTTTGCTAAAAATAAGGCATATAAAAAAATTATCTTCACTCTGTTTAGAATGGGAACAAGGTGTGCAATTGTACAATTGTTCATGCTTTGACCTTGAAAAGTGGCACTTTTCTTCTAAAGCTACACAGTTGGCATTGGGGCCAGACGCTGGCATCTCTATGAAATGCTTTGTTAAATAGTTGGCACTGGATCAGCTCTTAGATCTTGTACCAGGTAGACATAAAACTTTGGTTCATTTCTCAAAGACACTCCAAAAGTGATTGCATGTTTCACTGAAGGCACTAGTTATTGCTTATCTAAATTGTGTCTGCTTCAGTGCTGAACACCAACGCAGCTTTAACCTGCAGATTCATCAATATTTTCACCACCTTGAGGTTATTATTATTAATACTACTACTAATACATTTGCGTCTTACATCACAGAAAGTGAGGCAGTATACCAACATCACAACTGTATTTTTAAATGTATAGTTTATTTTGTAAAGTTATTTGTATTGTTTTAAAAACAGTCCTTGTGCTCTGAGCTTTGTGAGGTCCTATAAACTAACCTAGAATGCAGTAAAGATGCGTGTATGCAGTTACATTTTTGGACCAGTTGTGGTTTAGATGTGATGGGCACATTAGTCAATTCTATGCCTTTGAGTTGGCTGTTTCCAACAATAACCTATAACCTTGCTTGCAATTAGAAATGTAGATTTTAAAAATGTCTTATGTATTTTTTTGTATTTCTAAAGTTTCTACGGTATATTTACTGAAGTGAGAGTTTTTCAAAATGGAGATGTTGCCCATAGGAACCAATCAGATTCTACATAACATTTTACTAGCACCTTCTAGAAGATAATAGCTAGAATCTGGTTGTTATGGGCAACATCTCCACTTCTAAAAACTCTCACTTTAGTAAATATACCCCTTTGACTTGTTTACAAATGTACAACAAACATCAATGACTCTAGGACAATTGAAACACATGTGCAACTTACCTTGTTTTACTGTCATAAGTGTGAGTAGTAATTATCCACCCCCTCCAAGCTGAATCGCTAAATTAACACTGAAATCCATGCTATAAAAATGTGGATTTTAAGGCGATGTTATGGCTACTGCATTGCCTCTTGCTTCCATAAGTACAGAAATATTATTGTGGGTCTCAGTAACTTTATATATATATATATATACATATATAATTTCAGCAGCAATAGATTGTGCTCCCTGCTGTGGCAGTGGCCCAGTGCAATGTCTCTATGCCAAGTGACCCATTTATCAATGATCACATACTGCAATGCGGTCTGGGCGCGATGTATGAAATATAGCACACGCAGGGACAAGGACTCAGACCATGCATGTGCTGCAGCCATTGTTGGGGAGGGTTCCACTCCCACTAATTTTTGTGAATTATAGTCCATAGGCTACAGTAGCACAGCACCATCTTCATATGGAGTTAGTTGCGGGGGCCAAACTGGAGCTTGGTAAATCTGACATCACATCCCCCATAGAAACCGATGGGGGTTGCGTCTGCTGTCGGAAATGGAGGGACCGCAGAAGATATCGGATATTTCTGCTGCAATCCCTCTTTAATACATTCAGGGGATACTTAATATTTGCGGGCATGCCCCGAAAATGGGTGTTTTCAGGGAATATGCCGCATATATTTAAAGATAAATAGGCCCCCAAAACTTTTTGCTTTTTTTAATTGGGCACTGTAAACATTATCTAAACACAAAAGCTAAACCGGGATGGCCGTATTAAAGCAATGTATTTATTCTTCAAATTAGACAAACATGACAGCTGAAATAAAGACAATCCTGTTGTACTGGAAGCTGACTACACACTAGAACAATTTTCCATGCGATCCAATAAACGGTATGATTTTACTGCAAGTGAAATCTCCCGATATCGCCACTACATGCTAAGCAATATATTTTATTTTTAAATGTATTGAATATGCACACACTAATGGATGATGACATAAACAAAATTATTATTATGACTACTACCACTACTACTAATACATTTGCGTCTTATAGATATTGGAGGAAATAGGGTCAGATTATCGGGAATGCCCACACACTACATGAGATATATATACATATATATATATCAGAAATTCTAAACAATCAGCTAATTAGAGCCAAGTGTTTCTGGCCCATTTTTCCTGCATTTCTGCAAATCCATCATGCCTACACAATACACAAAAATCAGTCCAATATGCAGATAGTTGACTAATTGATTCTATAATTCAGGGGTGGGGAAACTTTTTTTCTACCGAGGGCCACTATGATATATTTAATATTATTTCTGGGCCCTGTACAGGCCACGCCCCCTCCGTGTGACATCACACGAGGGTGGGGTCACAGTCGCCGGTGATTACAGCAATGAGGATGCACCGGGGAGCAGTAAGGTCAGCGGTGTGACCGTTTGTAGCATCCTAAGGACGCTCCAGGCGGCACTGCCGAATAGATTCTGGCTGCAGGTGCCATTATAGGCACCCTGCTAGCCAGATGAGGCTAGCAGAAAAAAGCTCAGAGGGCCAGACCAAATGATTCTGGGGGCCTTATACGGTCCCCGGGCCTGAGGTTCCCCATCCCTGCTATAATTGTATAGTGTGTACCCAGCTTGAGTTAATTAATACCTTAACATAGTCCATATAGACAGTTCCTGAAAGGAATTCTTTCGAAAGATCAGTTTCAGTATGTACCAATTTTAAATGCATTTTGCAAATACTTACACAATGGCAAATAAATTGTACTCTGCAGTCCATTTGCATATAGCTCATATTATTTTTGAAATGTTGCTTTAAACAATCCAATGCAGGAATACACCCTTGATGGATGTGATTTTGTCATTCTTTTTGGAATCCACTTTGTTTAGAAAACTAGAACACACTAGAAAAATGGAACAAGATCAATGGAACGAGATCTCAGAGATGACAACTTGGAATTTGGCAGAGGGGCAAGCAGTACAGCATGACAATCAGGGGAGGAAGGGAGTCGTTCACATGATAAAATAAAAAAAAACTTCAATACCTACTGTACTATGCCAGCTGTATTTACCAGAGCAGCTTGTTGATGGCACAACTTCCAGGCTGATCTTCAGCTGTTCTTTTTTATTTTTAATGTAGTGCTTATTAAAGATGCTGCTTCACCAGTCTATGAAATTATCCACACATGGCCTGACAGCTAAGATATCATTACAAACTTAACATTTATATTGATTGTCTTCAACATGTGTGTCATTTTGTTATGTTTTAAAATGCTTTATACATTCTTTCTTTGCTAAACAGTTACAACCAAAAACTAAACCAAGAAACTATATCAATCAGTGAGCAGAAATTAACGGCAATTTAGCGACAATATTTATAGTGTAACTGGTCCTGGGGGAGATGTACTAATCCTTGGAGAGGGATAAAGTAGAGAGAGATAAAGTACCAACCAATCAGCTCCTAACTGTCACCTTACAGGCTGTTTTTGAAAAATGAAAGGAGCTCATTGGTTGGTTCTTTATCTTTCTCCGCTTTATCTGTCTCCAAGGTTTAATAGATCTACCCCCTAGTACACCGCCGTCATTATCCCAGTGATATTTGCTGCTCTGCAGCGCCGGCTCAGCGCTGCAAAGCAGCACTACGGAGAGGTAAGTATAGGACTATGGGTGCTAGGTGTGCGGTGTGGGCCCCCCTGAACCCAGGGGCCTGTGTGCCCCGCACACTCTGCACCCATTATAGATACACACCTGCCTTAGTAGATCTATCCTGTAGCATGGTTTTACTAATATAGTGCAAATGTATACCAACGAATAATAATCAAACCGCAATATGCTTTGAACAGAAATTGACTGGTTGCTATGCGTACTGCACATTTGCACTTCTGCATGCACAATGTTGATAGATCAATCCTTAATGTCTGATTGTTCGTATTTGGTTAAAGCGCATTAACGAAAGTACATGTTGAAATTAAGCATCAAGTCATGTTGAATTGAATCCACAATATTTAATTTTCTGCATTCCAGTAACATTTGTGAATGCTATAGAATTGTTGTGTTTTAGTTGGCCATAAATTTCTGGAACAGGAATCGCTACAAGATTTGCCATAAATCTTAACTGGCAACTGTGTTACTGTTTTATCTGGATCTATCTTTTTTTTCTTCTTTTGAAATAAGCAGCCATCCATAAACTCATGCTTTTGTTTTACTGTACCTCATGAACAATCAATTGTGCACTTTTTATGGTGAACAAATCATGAGGTAATATAATTACATTTATTTGTGCGTGATGGCACCATCATTTTTTATAAATAGAGGACCTTGTTTGTTTGTTTTTTTAGTATACATGTGCACAGGTTTAAAAGAGTTGAATTCATTGTAATGTGGAAAATTAAATTAAATCTTGAATTGGAACTAGACTCACAGTACAAGTCATCCTTAATTACCTTTAATAAATGTGTTTTGCTTTGTGCTACTGTTTATATCATTTTGCAGCATTGCAAGTTTTTACATTCTATTATTAAGAACTGGAAATAAGCTTCATGTGCAGGGCATTTTTTATCAATTTATTTTGTGATAGTAGTACTTGAAAAAAATGGTTCAATGTCACCAAGGCTGACCAAATTTACAGACTATTCCAGGAAAGGCATTAAATAAATAGTTACAAACAAGTCTCTTAAGGTGCATGACATGCGATCCTGCAGAGTTTCTATTTGTGCAAATCCACTTAATTGTCCACCAAACACTTTCATAGCTTCATGGTTACATACTGTCTGGACCTGCCTCTGGACAATCTGTCTGTTTTAGTTCTGACTGGAAATGTGCATAGTGGATAGAGAGAGGGAGAGAGAGGAAGTTGGAAACCTGTAGGGGAAGGGGGTGCTCACAAAGTCTGATTAAGGTGGTGCACTGAGACACAGTGGGCCTGATTCAGAGATGCTCTTATGCTATCTTCACGCAGATCGAGTGGTTGTTTGCCATCGCGCATGTGTATAAGCCACACTGCGCTTGCGCTTAAGGACGCACCGAGGATCCCATCACAAAGTGACTGACAGGTTGTCAGCATTTGGGGGTGGTAATGGTGAGTGGTCAGAAATACGCGGGCGTGCCTGTCTGTTTAAACACCGTTACATGGGCATGCATAATTTAGCCACTGCGAGTGCATATGCCCATCTGCATGTCAGAATAGCTCCCAAGGCTGCCGCAGGTCAGACCTGCTGCACGGGTAATTTGGCCGCCGATGTGTGTCGATGTTACCGATATTTACTCAGGTATGCATTGTCGCATGTATGTATGAAGGCTTCAGTCAGCATCTTTTTGCTTGGGTGATCTTTGCTAACATTAGCATATTTTTGCTGATGCGTTCCATATGAAATTGCAGCTGTGATCGCATTAGCGTCCATCTCTGAATCAGGTCCGGTGCCCAGGCCCCCCCTTCTCAGGAGTCCCCCGCCGAAGAACACTGCTGCAGCAGCCTCCAGACACTAGAACCTAGCAGCTCTCCACAGAGGCGTGACCTCCAATATGCAACTTCTGCACATCTGCATCTTCCACTCCTCTTCCTTCCTTGCCATGTATTCCTCTCCTCTACATCCATCCACTATGCCACTACCACATTGGGGTGCTGCTCACCAGAGAGGGTGGGCCTGAAGAGTGGGGGTGAGCCCCCCTGTCTTAAGTGCCCTCGGGCCCTCTGAAGGCTTCATCCAGCCCTGGGTACTCATCATATGTTTGTATAATACTAACTCTGTGTAATATGTGAGATCTTAACATTACAGGATTTAGGAGAGGGAGTGCACACTGGTGTCCAAAAAAGCAACATGGTCATGACACCTAGGGGTAAATTTACTAAAGTGAGATTTTTTAGAAGTGGAGATGTTGCTAATAGCAACCAATCCGATTCTACTTAACATTTAACTAGCACCTTCTAGAAGGTAATAGCTAGAATCTGATTGGTTGCTACGAGCAACATCTCCACTTCTAAAAACTCTCACTTTAATAAATTTACCTCCTACTGTCATGTCCATGCAAGTGAAGTGAAGCTAATACATGTGCATGAGCAGACCCCTTAGAGAAGAGCATGGTTGGAGGAGGATAGACTATATAGTCAGGCCCACCTCATACCTGGCAATGTAAAGTTTAACCAGAATAGGGTAAAAAGAGATGGATGTACTAAGCCTTGAAAGGGTACAGTGATAAAGTACCAACCAATCAGTTCCTAACTGCCATTTTTCAAACATAGCCTGTAACATGACAGTTAAGAGCTGATTGGTTGGTACTTTATCACTCTCCACTTTGTCACTTTTCAAGGCTTAGTACATCTCACCAATAGAGAGATATTGTGTTGATCATGAATGAAGGGGAAACGTTGACATACAATAACTTTGTTCTGGCCACATGTGCAATCATTTTCCAGTCGCACTAATTGGAATTCATAAAATGTGACCATTCAGTGGTGTCTATGCATTTAGGAAGTACATCTACGTGTAAGCAGCTTTAGTTGTCAGTCATGTGTGTCTATATATCAAAATCAGTAATGATAAGGACATAGGGCCTTATTCAGAGTTAGAATTAAGAATAAAACCATATTGCACTGCAGGTGAGGCATATTTAAAATGTGCTAAGAGATTAATACTTGGTAAGGGCATGTCCTAGCTTAATTTTACATTTCAGTCTAAAATCAAAGCTGCCCAGTATTTGTCTGCTATTTGCGTAAGCAGTCAGTATTTTCCCTGCAAGGAAAAAATATCCCCTTGCATTACAACATGGTTACTTTCAGGAACAAATTGCTTCTTTTTTGTTCTTACTCTAAACTCTGCATAAATCTCATAGCTGCATCCTGTCCCTGAACCTAAGATACTTCCAGGCTTTCCTATACACAGCAAATGTAATATAGCTGGTCATTACTGAAAAAGAGAAAACGCCTGGAAATATTGCTGGATATCAGAGATATTTGAAGCTATATCTTTATAGTTATTTGCAATGTTAAGTTGACACATCTGACGGACATCGAATGCTGGTCTGTTGCTTGGCTCCAGTTAGTGAGGTTGGATGGTGACTGCATGTACAGCCAGAATGCAGTTATTGTATTTCCATATTTTTCACTAGTCATGGACATAGGGCCTGATTCAGAGCCGGACGCTCTGACCAGAGCGCTCGCTCTGCATCAGGGCCCTCCTACATGAAAATGGAGCGGCCTCTTGAACGCTCGCATAGCTGTGGGTGACCACCCACAGCTATAGCGAGCGTCCATGATGATGGTCGCCATGGTCAAGACCATCGCGACCATCGGGCTTGCGACGGAGACCCTGCGGTAGGGTCTTGCTGCTGCAAGCCCTGGAGTGATTTTGACTCTATCAGAGCCAAAATCACTCCCACTGACATCACTACTGATGTCAGTGGGGCCGGCTTCAGACGGTAGGCGTTCCCATGGGAACACCTCCGTCTGGCAGCCACACCCCAGGCACGCCCACCAAAGGGGGCGTGCTGTCAATCAACATCGACAGCACGCCCCCTTTGGTGCGAGACCCGGAGCGACGGCTACCCCGTCGCTAGCCGGGTCTCGCGCATGTGCACGACGGAGCTCCCTTCGTCGTGCGCATGCGCAGTAGGGCACCATCGACCCGCTTGCGAGCGTCCTGCACTCGCGAGCGGGTCTGAATCAGGCCCATAGTGCACTCTATACTATGCGGACTAAGATGTGAAAGATGGCCATGAGAATGACCTTAGATAACATAATTAGAAATGTGTTATGACATATTTAACTGTGATTTCTAGTTTTATTGATGTTTAATTTAAAAGTGCTTTTTGTTGCTACAAATGTAAGGAAATGCTCATACATTAATGTTTTTAGATAGAAAGCATCTTTGCTATGAGGACCCTTTTCACATTATATTAGTACCACAGGAATGTATGAAAGGGCAATTGGTGGAGTTTTCGTAAAAAATACTCCTCCAAGCCCTCATGTAACTGGGCTATAGAGTTACAGTTTTGTTCCAATAATGTAACCAAAAAAAATATTTTCAGAAAAAGTTCGCTATTGTGTCTATTTTCTCAGTTTTTCCATAAATGTTTACTGTACTTGTGTACACAAACAAGGAAAATCTAATTCTCATTTTAAATGAGTAAAACATTAAATGTGGCCTGTTAGCAAAAGTATAACTGCCCCTACATTTAAATGTAGCCTGAAACCAAGTTCTCTTCAACTATAAATGTACTTCCCAACTGTACCAATTTAGTCAGGGACAGTCCCAAATTGAAGGCACTCTCCCACGGCTCAGTACCTTAATCCCAGTTCCAGGACAGTCGGGAGATGCACTGCCATTCACTGTCCTAATTAGGGAAATCTTACAGAGGTATGTATAAATACTTTTCTGCTTCCTATAAATTACACTTACCGCTAAATAGTTAATTTAATGAGCGATTTCTTGTAATTTAAAAGCTGGGCCAGAACATGATGTAAAAATTATGGGGCAATCTGGTGCTTTTAGGGTGTATTTGTGTTTCAAACGTCTATATGATTGGTGATGACCTTCTTCAAATGAAAAAATTGCATGGGTTCGGTCCCACATGGCCCTCTTGGTCCAAGACTGGCACCTACAGTAGCTCGCATAAAGAGTAATCCAGCCTTGCACTTGATGTGGTCATCGCAGCAAGCAGCTCTTTCTAGCTTTTGGAAAATTGTCTATGGGTACGGACATAATGTTCATTATAAATTAGTAGAGCTTAATCTCTATTAGCACAGCTGTTTGAAATTTAAACTTCAGTGACTGCAGCTTGAGCCAAACAAACAACTGGCAGAAAACGTGCCTGTGTATGAGCCCTTAATCATTGGGAACAACACAGGTAAAAGTATTCAATCATATAGTTGTACACATAAAGGGAGCAGAATTCAACTATCTATTTTACACATCTTTTTATAAATGGAGCTTACTGTGGTTCCAGTAGGCTGTCATATTTGATATTAGTTTATTGGTCATAAAGCTCTTTATAGCCGCTGTAATATAACTTAGAGCTGTCCTTCATGTTGAGTGCTGTTTTACAGTTCTAGGTACACTTCAATTTATTGGATACTGCTGGTTGCATGTCAACCTCTTTTAATTCTTTCTTGCACTTCGCTTGATTCATGCTTGAGGGACAAGGACAAATAGATTTTGTAAGATTCTAGCTAAACTACATGCTACATTTGCACTTGAAAGCTCATTTAAGAGAATAAATGTTCACTACAGATTACTATAAATACAAATCTTTGTTCACACCATGTTTTTAAATAAAGATTGTGAGTCCTATGTTCTAATTTAAGCATTCATAATATTTTTACCATAATTTAATTGTTTATTTATTAACAGTTATTTATTTAGTGCATGCAGCAGTTTACAGATAATTATTAGTGTCATTGATATCTAGCGTTCCCGCTAGGCTGTTTTAGCGGGGCGCGGCGCCCTGCCCTCCTTCTGGAGGGCAAAAAGCACCCTGGCCTCCAAGAGGAGGGCAAAAAGCGCCCTGCCCTCACAGCCTGCGGGTGCCGTCCTCACCCGCGGGACGCAGTGTCCCGCAGGGTGGAGAAATGTGCGGTGACCCGGTCACCGCATGCGCCCGGCATCTACTCTCCCTTTCTGCAGCGCTTGGGGGCTGCCCGCCGTGTCCGTAAGTGCCGGGCATGCCCCCAAGTATGATGACCACACCCCCTTTTTGGGCGCCCTGCCTGCCACCGGAGCTAGAGTGAACACTAGATATCAGAAATGTTGTATCCCCCCTCCCAGTCCAACTCAATCCATAATGAATACTTTTGTTAGCCCTAAGCCTACGAATATGAGGTCTATCTATCTATCTATCTATCTATCTATCTATCTATCTATCTATCTATCTATCTATCTATCTATCTATCTAGTATTCAGCCACCAGAGGCAGTGTTTTACTAGTGTGGCTGATTATCTTTTTCAAGAAAATGAGAATTGAGAAGAAATACATTCTATAACATTAAGGGGGAGGGTCTATATAATCTATTTGGCTATTATGACAGCAGCGCCACACCCTCTGCACCACAGCCTGCCCTGCGTCAGTAACTCACTCAATGAGTCACTATATCACTGTGTGTGGACGGAGACGGCATTCAGCTACATCATCTATGACATCCCACCACCACATTGCCATCTCTATATGTTCAAACCCGGCTTATAGTCAGGGAACTTAATTTATGCATTGTATCATCACTCTAACTACCTGGATCTCCCAGCAAAAGAATTACACCACCACTGCGATCTGTATATGAAGCACTATTAGCAGTACCTAGAATCTCACTTAACTTCATTTGGGTGTCAAGCTTTTAGCTTTGTGTCTCTGACTTTATGGATCTCGCTTCCCCACACAGTTCCAGAGGCCTCCAGAAACTCTAGAATCCTTCAAAAACAGACTCAAGACTCACCTGTTTACTCACGTATTTCACTAATGTCTCTTTAGTTCTAGAAATAATAAACAACCCAAATGCTTAGTTCTCTTTTCTGTAAAGCTTATATTGTATCTTATGTTTTTAAAATGCAGATTTAAAGCACTTTAAGTCCTATTTAAAGAAAAGTGCTATATAAATAATAATAATAATAATAATAATAATAATCTTCTTTGTCTTCTTCTTTGTCTTCTTCTTCTATTCAATTAATATTTACTTTTATTAGGCATCTGTAAAGATGGTTACCAAACATCCTTATATTGATAAATGGATCAGAGAAATCTATTTTGGCAACTGCAACAACCACTATCACATGCCAGTCTATGGGGTCAATCCAATTAGGTGCGAATTGCAAGTAGCAAGTTTGTTTCTTGAAACTCGCAGACTTTACATCAATGCGCGCTCCCGAGAGATCTCCAATCCAATTAAAAATGCCTATTCACACTACTCGCAGTGGAGGGGTGCGAAATGACTGCCAAATGAGATTTGAGAGAAGTGCATGAAAAATGTGGAGAGACCATCCTGGACCCCTCAAAATGGATAATTTTGTTAGCAGGACCCTATAGAAGGCTGTTTGTGGGCATTAGGAAGGTACTGTAGGTTTTTAAATGGTGTCAAATGGCTGATTTGTGTGTTTTTAAAAAAAAACAAAAATGCAAGAAAATTATAAAAAAACCTAAACTTTTTTGTTTAATCTCAAACGAATTAAACGAAAAAGACTTTGGGGTACTTTGAAGGCATTTTGAAAAATTATAAAAAATAAAAATAATAATAATAATAAAAATTTTTTATTGCAATTAAATTTGGGGTGCCTAAACTAACTAAAAAGTAAATTTTGGGGTAATTTGAGGACAATTTTTGTACAAAAAAAAAAATGACATGTAATTATTGGACTAATTAAGCTAATTGGAAACTTCCAATTGCCTAATTAGTCATTGGGGGGGGGGGGGGGGGTGTCCAAGGGGTTCAGCACAGTGTCCCGACATTTTAACCTTAAAAATAAAGATTTTTCTTTCCATCTCTCACCCTAAGGGAGGTGTGAATGGAAAAATGCGAATTCAGTCTGACTGATTCAGTGCGAGTTTCTAATTGGATTGCAAAATGAATTCGCTGTGCGAATTCAAAGAGAAAATAGCACTTCGCAATTCACACCTAATTGGATTGACCATTATGAATTCATAAGGCACCAAACACAATATGGCCAGAGTGTGATTGGAATGCATGAGGAAGAGCAGTTGCACAAGAGCCATAAAAGACACACATAAATATGCTTAAACCTATGTGCCGACTGTGACTTCCCCGATAAAGCACCCTCGGGGAGATGTACTAAGCCTTGGAGAGAGATAAATTGGTAAGAGATAAAGTACCAGCCAATCAGCTCCTGTCAGTTGTTTGAAAAATTACAAGTTAGGAGCTGATTGGTTGGTACTTTATCTCCATCCACTTTATCTCTCTCCAAGGCTTAGTACATCTGGTCCCTGTGACACAGTAAAGGCAGCTTACTGCTGGGTATGAAAAGTAAAACGCCTCAATGTTTTAAAGTAATGGATATCGCCTTGGCCTGAGGGACGGAAATGTAATACTAGCTGCCTGTATATTTAAAATTTCATGCACTGTTTCTCACAGGTTTGTGATGGAGCAAGATATATAAAGCAATATATTGTTAACATTATTTACTAACATTACATCTAGGTCAAAATGTGCACTAATAACAGTCAAGCAGACTTTGGCTGCTATTAGTGCAAATGTTGACCTATATGCAATGTTAGTAAATAATGTTAACAAAATATTGCCTCCATTGTGCAACTAGCAGTAGACATGAAAAGCTAATTGCTGATTAGTGTACCTCAATAGAAAATGAATAATAAAACGTGTGAAAATGGAAATTTGATTATATGTAAAGATCTGTACATAAACATGAGAAATTGAAGAAATTATTATTTTTGCCTGAAATTAGGATCTTTTTTATCCCTTTGAAAGCCCTTATTTGTCTGTAAATTAATTAATTGCATATCTCTCTATTTAGTTGGAAGATGTCCATTGAATCAAAATGAGAGGTGTTCCCCTATAAATTAAAACATAATATTGTTGTCATTTCATGCCTCCACTCAAAATTCTGGTTACTGTGGTAACATAGGAGGTGATTCAGAGATGGATGCTATTTGCATTACTGCTGCGCCTTTGGACACAGCAGCGATAGGAAATATACTAATGGTGCAGGAAGCATCTGAGGACAAAAGACGTCCACTGCCGGCGTCTGAAAATGCAGCATCGGATCACCATCGCACCATCGGCCATGTCAGTAAGCCTAAGGCTACTCAGAATGGCCGTATTTTGGGAAACGGTCCATGACATGCTGCGGCTTAGGGGGCACTGCAAGCGATGTTGCAGTACAAGACCTGCACATGCAGAGTACAATCGTGTGCATGCGCACATGAAAAACCATCGGAGCTGTATGCAATCCATTGGATGAATCATCCCATAGTTTACAGTATTTGTAGAATTGTTTTTATTTTATTGTACACATTCTTGTCCCTATTTTAAAAGCAAAAGAACAACTAAAAAATATTAGAAAAGTTATTGCGACTAAAATGCCAACATTTAATACACGAAACTGCATTTTCCATGAGAGAAGCCGCGTAAGAGCAAAGGGCCTGATTCAGACCCACTCGCGAGCGGCTGTCTGCTCGCAAGTGGGTCGATGTTCTGGACTGAGCATGCGCACGACGGAGGGAGCTCCGTCGTGCGCATGCGCCAGACGCGACGAGCGAAGGCAAGTCCTTCGCTCGTTGTGTCTGATCAAAGGGGGCGTACTGTCGATGTTGATTGACAGCACGCCCCCTTTGGTAGGTGTGCCGGGGGCGTGCCTCCCTGACGGGGGCGTTCCCACGGGAACGTCTCCCGTCAGAAGCCGGCCCACTGACATCACTAGTGATGTCAGTGGGAGTGATTTTGGCTCTGATAGAGCCATAATCACTCCGGAGCTTGCGGTTGAAAACCTCAACCGCAGGCTTCGGCTCGCAGTTTCAATGGTCGCGATGGTCAGGACCATCGCGGCCCTCAAACAGCACGCTTGTATAGCCTGTGGGTGGTGACCCACAGCTATACGAGCGTCCAGGAGGACGCTCCATTTTCATGGAGGCCGGCCCTCATTCAGAGCGTGCGCTCTGCTCAGAGCGTACGGCTCTGAATGAGGGCCAAAGTCTGTTTTCTAATTCCTTTGCATTGAAAGTGTACTCATTACCTGTATTCACTTCAGACAGCCATTTAGAAGGCTTAACTAGTATTCATGACAGTACAGCATGTCAGTGCAGTAATAACCAATCGTATCACTTAAGATATGACCTAATTAAAACATAAAAAACAGACAATTTCTAAACAGTTTTTGGAAAACAACTGCCTTGTGTCCCATATTTTAAACTGCCTAAAATATTGTAATGCTGGGCATACACTATACAGTCAGGGTCGGACTGGCCCACAGGTGTACAGGGGAAATCCCCAGTGGACTAACTGAGGGCTCCAGCCCCTCCTCTCGGGGACAGTAACTTGGTGGAGCAAGATCATGGTTGGTTTGTATCTATGGAAACTTAACCAAGATTAGCCCACTTGCCAATCAAAGTCGTTCTGACACACCCCTGTCCCCTCCTTTATAAAGGGGCCCTGTTCTTTGCATGTCCTCTCTAGCAGTTGACCAATTCCCTCTGGGCTGGCTAGCCACACCCTCTAATGGATGCCCACATCCTTTAAGCTAGGGCCCCTACCAATGCATTCCATGGTTGGACCTTCTAGCCCCAGTCCTACACTGTATACCGTTACATATTTTTACGGTGCATGTGTGCAACTGATCCGAAAATATCGACGGGGTGGGAATGCAGAAACTCCAGCATGTCTGTTCGATATGATATTTTGAAGTTACAAGTTGGCCGCATCAGGCAGAGTATGAGCTCCCACCACCTACCGATGGACATTTTTCCTTGCTCCTTCAAAGGGGAGGAACAGGTAAATGTCTCCACCTCAGGGGAGGAACCCATATATCGTGTGGCCATACACTGTTTTATATCTCACAATGTGTGGCCATCAGGCATTTTGTCTACCAGCCTGACACCCAGGATACCTGCTGGGTGCCAGGCTGGCAGATAAAATGCCTGTTGGTCTGACACACATTTTATCTGTCAGCGTATGCCCAGCATTAGATATATAAAAAAATATTTTCTGAGGCCTGAAATCAGAGAAGTAAGAGAAAACAGAAATTTAAATTCACTTAAAGAATATGTTGTATAAAAATATGAGGCTGTTGCCTCCAGGTCAGGGGTAGGGAAGAGGTGGCGGCAGTGGCCCGGGAAGCGAGGGGGGAGTGTCGCGAGGCCAGGCCCCCGTGACTCACGGCACACCCCCCTCGAAGCTAAACCACACCCCCTTCATGAGCACATGCGCGAATAGTGCGGATTGCCAAGGCTGATGTACAGCCCCAGTCCGTCCCTGGGCATAGGTAGCTGCCTGGGGTCCTATGCCTCAGGATTTCCTGTTTGCGCCACAATCAAACTGGGCCATGCAGGCTACACTAACCTGGGAGAGAAGGCAGTGCAGTTTATTCTTCCATTGTATCTTGGCTTTGTGCTTGATCCCTGGTCGGCATCTGTTGCCGGCAGTGTTGTGATCATGATATCATTACATAAGCGTTGCAGCTTCTCTTGTCAGAGAAGACAGGAGTGATTATCAATAAGAAGTTGAGTAAGGTAAATGAACTACTGAGCTAGAGGAGCACAAAAAACCATCATACTTGCCTACCCTCCTTTAACGGCCTAGAGGCTCTCAAAAATCGGGTGCTGCTCCCAGCCGCCCGGAAAGACATACAAGTATGGGCTAATGTGAATAACGAAACATTCACTGCACAGTGCTGCCTTATGTGATGGCACTATATAAGTAAGGGATAACAATTATAATAATAGCTGTGCAACAACACTGTCTGCACGTGCTTCTCAGGTATAAAAAATATTTGTTTTAATATTATTAATTAAATAAATTGCTCTTAGTGGACATAAAATGATTGCTCCAGTAGACCTTTATTTCCAACTCTAGATAACCTTATGCATCTTTTTTATTGAGTAACACTCCTTATAAAAACACTATCTCTTATTGAAAGTCTCTAATATAACAGGATAGACTGTACCATGAAACCTACTATCTTTTGTCACCTCTAGCCCTAGCTAGAACAGCTCTGCAATTGCTCTAAGCTGCTAGAAAACCTTAATAATGGCTTTTATTATATATCGTCCATTTTTTATTCAGCTGAATGGCATAAAGGCCAGGAGGTATAAACTTACCAGTTTGTGAAGTTATAGTTCATCTCCAAGAAGACAGGCCAAAACTTACTTGTAATACAGTACTTGCAATTGGAATGTTTTTTAAGAGGACAAACAGCAATGTTCTTATGTTGGTTATATCAGCACTTTCAAAGCATTATTACTTAATCTTAAGAGAGACTTAATTATTTTAGATTTATTGAGTAGGTGCATGATGTTTTTCTTTGTTACTACCTTAATAATAACTTCACTTCTTTTGTTTGACATATTTACAGGGTTCTGCTCTTTGCAACATGATTAAAGAAACACTATATTTTATTGTTAGGCTTTTGCTATTTTATATTAACACCACAGGGGTCTTATTTTTAGTAGGCTTGTAAACCGTAGATGATATATCCTCTGTCTGAGCAGTTGGTTAAACATACAGAAAAGTTATTCTGTGGTTTTGTCCGCCAATTCACATACATATTGAAGGTGTGTAAAATAATTTACATGCAGGTAGCTGAGATGTGTACAACATCTATATATCACTTGATCCGCATTGGAAACACGAGGCCAATAAAAAAAAAATAGTTATTATTTTCAGAAGGTTGATCAGATCTGGAGAACACCTTTAAATATTTGTAACCTTTATGGTCTATGTTTATACTATTACAATGTGAACTGAATTTTTGTATTAAATAACTAATAGCATAGTGAATACTAGTGTTCACTCTAGGGCAGGACGTCGAACCTAGAGAAAGGGCAGTCTGGCGCGTGACCGAAAAGGTCGTGTGGTCACAAGAAAGGGGACATGTCTTAAAGACATGCCCCCTTTTCATCACTCTTGGGTGCGTGCCCAGCATTTATGGACATGCCGGGCTGCCCCCAAGCTCTCCCTTCTCTGTGAATAGATGCCGGGCACATGCACATACTATTCATCGCCCGTGATTGCTACACTGGAGTTTGCCCACCAGCGGGACACTGCGACCCACGGGTGGGGACGGCACCCGCAGGCCGTTTTAGGGGGGCGCCGCCAAAAGGGGCCGGGCCCATCTGCCCTTTTGAAATCGGGCAGGGCACCGCGCCCCGCTAAAACAGTCTAGTAGGAACGCTAAATACGTTATATAACGTGTCACAATTTTATTTCCCATTTTTGTGTTATATTAATTATTTCTTCATATTTCTCCCAACATTAAATTTTTTAAATCAAGACACAGCGAGAATAGGTATTGGCAGTGTTATTTTTAGATATTTTATTTATTATAGGGCATCTAATTCATACTTCCTTAGTGCTGTTTTTCTTCTTCGGGGGTCTGGGCTTATGTAGTCTTCTATCTGTGCTGCCCCTGACTCCCCAGCATTCACAAACGTTATGTCAGTGGGGATGAACTAAAAAGCGTTTATAGCTTTTCACTATTAGAAAGTGTATCTTATCCAATGGTTTGGGTAGTTGAGTCTTAAAAAAATTCTATTAAAGTATATTTATCCTTTAAAATAATGGGCATGAAACGTTTAGATAAAACAAATTGAGTTGTTTACAACAAGTATGTCTAATTCTGCTTTTTGCAGTGTATGAAATGTGAAATGAGCTACAGTAGTCACATGTGGCAGATGCACATAACACCAACATGCTTACATAATTTATGTCCCTTTTATAGCTACTTTTCATGTCAGAAAACACATAGGGGACTGTTCATCAATACCAAACTAATGATTTTAAGGACATTTTTCCTTAATTACCATTTTTTGGTATTGGTTAACACACTTTACGCAAGAGATATAACCGATATCTGCTCGTTAAGTCCATCTGTTTTAATTTCCACGCTCCCCATACTTTAGTATGGGGTGTTACTATACGCTATTCTCTTATGGCGTATAGCCCCCGATAGTGTACACAAGCTGCCGTCTACACGGCAGGTAGCTTGTGTAGGACAGGGACTGTACTTACCAGCTTTAAGCTCCCTCCTCCAGGTTCCTCATCGACTAGGTCTTCCAGGTTGTTCCTGCTCCTACTTCTGGTCTCTCGGCTCCCTCTGATGTGTCCCTCGGGCTCCCGGTTCTGGCGTGCCTTTCTCCACGCAGGTCCCTCGGGCTCCCGGTTCCGGTGGCACTTGATCCACGCAGGTCCCTCGGGCTCCCGGTTCCAGCTGCACTTGATCCACGCAGGTCCCTCGGGCTCCCGGTTCCGGCGGCTCTTTCTCCCAGCAGGTCCTTCAGGCTTTGTTTCCATTGGCACTTTCTGCACCTGCCGGTGCATGTTACTGCTGATGGGAAGAGTGTCCCCTCCGTTCCCCGGAACGGAGGGGAGATGCTTTCCATCAGCATCAGCATGCAGCAGCACGTGCAGAACATAGATTAGTAAAAATATATTAAATATATTATATTCAATTAGCGCAGCTGTAATCAATGCTGCGCATGTGTTGCTTCTCTGAATAGAAGGCACGTATGCGCAGAACTGATTATAGATGCGGTAAGATTGGGACAGGCAGGGAAAAGTATCTATTTTCCGTAAAGTGACAAAAATTACAGCTTTTCGGAATAGATACTTATGGAGAGGAGGAATGATGAATTCCTCCGGTAATTAGGTAGAACTCCATGCGAGTTCTAAAACTAATTACCTCCAGAGAACTTTAAGTAATGATGAATAGGCCCCATAAACTCTGATAAGTAACCATAGCACGGGTTCTTCCAAGTTAGTTTGCAGTTTGTGTACATTGTAGTATGCTGGTACAAGTTTCTTACAAGTCTTATGT
The DNA here is from genome assembly GCA_031769625.1 of Taudactylus pleione. Taxonomy (NCBI): domain Eukaryota; kingdom Metazoa; phylum Chordata; class Amphibia; order Anura; family Myobatrachidae; genus Taudactylus; species Taudactylus pleione. The sequence goes on along the minus strand of JAUIMM010000965.1, from coordinate 968,422 downwards.
ATATGTACCCTGCATTTGCTATTATTAGCTCCTCATATATGTTTGCAGCCAGGACATTCCCTGGGAACAGTATCGTTTCACAGTCATCTGCTTTCTTGTTGCAGATAGAATATTAAAAGGCCACTAAACCTAAGATTTGAAATGATCAAACATCAAAGACATTTTGTAGTATTCACAAATTACGTTTTAAATCTCTGTCACCTTGTGATCTCTGTTCTTTAGCCATATTAAGCCCAGTGCTGTTCCCACTATTTTTTATTGAAAGCGGAAAGACTGGAAGATTAACTGACATGGTGGAAGAGTGCAAATGTGCAAACTTATAGCAACCAATCGGATATTTGCTTTTATTTCTCTGACTTGTGTGTTGGACTTGTCAGAGCTCACAACTTATTGGTTGCTGCGGGTGTGGTATGATATGTCAATAGTCATAATGTCATGTTGACTTAGCCATAATTTTGTAATGTCAACATTCATCAAGGAGACAGTGATGAAATATCGACATGCTAAAATGTCAACGTATCGACCCTTTTGGCGCAGAGGTGACTTACCTTGTTCCAGATGGCTGGAGCGAGTCCAGCGTGGTTTGCGGGTCCCAGCACTCATGTGGTCAAAGCTGTGATCTTCAGGCTTTTTGATTAGTATTTCCCCCCCCCATCCCTAACAATAATCCCTACCCTTAAACCTCCATCTAGTGCCTAACTCTACCCCCCTCCCACCCGCAGCCTAACCCTAACCCTCCTACCTGCAGCCTAAACCTAATGTCAACGTTCTGACAATGCCAACATTTCACCTGTCAACATTCTGAGAATGTCAACATGTTGCCTGTCAACATTTTAACAATGTTAACATCATAACTGTTGACATTGTGGTGTTGACATTATTAATGTCGATATTTTCATTGTCAATCTTTTAACTGCATCCCGGTTGCTGAACCTTAGTACTCTTGCACCATGTTATCGAATTACCTCCAGAATGTCTGATATAAGTAGAAAAAATGCCTCTCCCAAGATGAACACATTGTATTTCTGTTTTTTTCATACAAATTCCTAGAGTTTTGTACATTTGCAAATGTTATTACAATTTTTTTTTTTTTAAATAAAGCAAAGTTAAAATAGAGGAACAATGCTTAGTATAGAACACAGGACAGGTTGCTGAACAGATAACAATGGACATGTCACTTATTTAAGGTATATTATTTAGCTTACTAATACACATGCTTTCACGTATGAAAATATGGAAAAGTTTATTTACTTGCGCTTTACTATTTACCGCAATAGAAGACATCTTATTATTTTGATTTAGTAACCTGTTAAACCTTTTTACATTTTAGAGTCACATTTGAGGCTCTAATGTCAAGATGGCAGGAAAAAAAAATAGATATGCTTTCTTCCTGGTTTCGGGGGAATCTTTGTGTCACCTTAGTTAACATGTATATTGACACAATACGGTGAGTACATTTGGACTTAATGTGGATGGATACAGTATGTGGTTATGTCTATTGATATGTCCAGACTTGGGCCCGAAATCAATTAGTTTCGCATCCGCGATATAGTTTTGCCTGCCCGACTTTCCGCCAACATCGCGTGTTTTGGAAGCGGAAACTTATTGTGCGCCCCCCCCGCTATTCGCCCTGTTCAATTTGAAACCACATGAAAACGGCAAGCGGCGAAGTCAGAACAGGCGGAAAGTGCTGTCAGAAATGGGGAAATTAGCCTGAACCCCCCTAAAAGATGCACTAACATTGGAGATCAATGTAGATGTGCCCGAATAGCCCTAATAAAACTATTTGGGGTACTTAAGTTGTTTCAATAGCTTCTTATTAGCGTGTTCGTACAAGTGGTGAAGAATGGCATTAAGCAGTGTTTTTGGTTAAAATAAGTTGTCCTGTCAAATTTGGGTTACTTGAAAAACGTGAAAAATGCACCTGTTGCAATCACCTGCATTCTGAAAAACACCTGACCCATCCTTGCAGACCCCCAAAAAGTCTATTTAGCTAGTTTTTATGTTTGTCCCCCCACTTTTTACTTTTTCGCCCCCAAAATTAAAGTACTTTTTTTGGGGTGTTCTTAAGTTTTTTGGGGGGATTTTTTGACACAGTTGTACTTTGGGGGGCTGTCCCAAGGGTTCTGAGTGGTTTCCCCAGCTTTGCACCCCAAAATGAAAATTTTGTACTTCTTTTCACCTGCTATTCAGAGGCAAATCTATTTAGCCTATTACATTGCATTGACTTTCCGCGTACGCGAAAAGCGGGTGGAATTGAATACGGAGATAAGTTTCCGTCACGTGAAAAGCCGAGATCGGCGATACTTTTCCGCGGATCTTGGTTTTTCACGTCTAATTGAATACGGCCCTTAATCTGATTCCAGTCCCCTATAAGTTTTAATAGACAGCAGTAGCAAGCAATTAGTGCCATGGATAAGGATTGTAATATGTTGTTTAGGGCAGTACAATATTATATTCTGTGGTTGCTGTTCTGTATACTGTGTGTTGTTGTATTATATATTTGGGGCCTACACATTTTACCGATCTCCTGGGAAATTTACTGTAGACTGGAGGCTGTGCTATATGCAGAAGAATGGAGATTTTTACTAAAATCTAGAAAACAGGGTTGTACCATACACTGATGATGCTAATGGATGGCTATATCTATATAATAAGCGAGAAAGTGTGTAGCTTGACCAGGATTAGGTTTTTGCCTAGGTTTGAAGATCGTCAGGGCAATGGCAGCCTACATTGTGCCTACCAAGTAGGCCGTGGAGTCTCTGATTTGAAATTTTGGTTTAAGTAAGTTCGCTCAGGATGTCTTCCAGTGCCTAAAACTACCCTGATCTGAAGGCACAGGCTGATAACTACCAGTGAGTGGAGAGGGGGGGGATCAACTGTCACACAGCACCTGCACTGACAGTTACTCATATCCTCGAAGTACATTTCCACATAGGCCATGGTCTCCAGTGTTGGTCTGCAATGTAAAATATTAAGACAGCAGATGGACTTCAAGGTCCATTCTTCAAGCCAGGCAATGTCGGGTATCCCAGCTAGTAACAGCAGAAGAATGAACATACCTTCCAACTGTTCTATGTTAGGAGGGGCAGTTCTGATGTAAAGTTATCCTGCCACTGTCTTGCTAGGAGTTATGTCTCCGCTTGTGTGCCACTGGTATAAATTGAGATTCAAATGTCTTTTCAAGGGAAGAAGATTGAAGACTGGCCATTGCTTCCAATATGCCTGCACATCACTGCAGCATGTCGACATTTTTCTCAATATAATCCAGTAACAATGTTGGGATGTATGGACATGAGTACCATATACTGGAAGGCTCGCTATCTGCTGGACAGTCGACGAACCTCCCATCTGTCCTAATTTAGGTGACTCAGGCTAGTTTTGAAGAGGTTGTCCTGCCAGTCCCAACTCCTGGAAAGTTGTTAAGCATGTCTCCACTCTCTATGTTGAATAGGTGCCAAGTGCTTCTGCCATGATGTGGCTCTGACAGTTAAACATTTTGGTGGGGAGGGAAGGTTTGTTAATGACACTAGGCATATGCCCACGAGTTATGGCCATGAGCCCAATACCCTGCCATTTTTATATGTAGGAAGGGTAAGGTGACCTAGTTTAAATTTTGCATGTGGGCATAAACCATGGTGTTGATGTGATATATGCATTGCATGGGAAGAAGAATTAGGTACAAATAGAGATTTATTACACTTCCTCATTTTTGAGGTTTGTAAATGACCTTTACAAAAGTCTAATTAGTCATTGTTCAGATGGTATTAGCCGTTTATCATTAAAGGTAAATTAGACACATGAAATAATGGTATACATGTTCTTAATTCAGATAACATACAGCTTCAACACAAAAAAACTATGTATTATTCACAAATAAATAAATTGGAATGTATTTTGTGTGATTATTTTTAACAACAGATGTAAACACCCCATGTAATCAATTCTAAAATAATCATACTAATAATGTGACTTGGAATATGCAACAAAATAGTTTTTTCCCAAATGTACAAAAACCTTAAGCATGTGAAGTTATATACAAATGTCAGATATTTTTACAGTCCAAAGACCTATAATTACCAGTTTCTGTTCACTTGCTTTATTAGAGTGGTTATGGCTACTTTGGCAAACTGTGACGCAGCAAGTAATGTGTTAGTCATTTAAATGTTCTTCAAAGCAGTTTCTGACCAATATAAGGGGAGAAAAACAAATCACTAGTGCAGACAGTTTCTCTTGATGCTTTATAATATATTTTCATTACAAAGCTTAGATCGCAAATAAAACCTTGAGTGCTGAGAGATATTTTATGTGGGAGTATACTGTATGTTTACTTCTGTACGGTAATAGGTTCAGCTAGTTTTACTGGTCCTGGGAGATGTATGCCACTTCCTCCTTATATTCTAAAGGCAATGGAATACGTGCAGACATTTTCACTGTCGAAAATTTTTTAATTTCTCTATAGTCTAATGGACAAAAAGGACTGTAAAACATAGCGCAAACGGAGCAATGTACAGTATCAAGCAGTGATACTGTAACTTATATTTTTCCCTGAAAAAGGAGTTATTACTGCTTCTGCATATGTTTTAAAGGCACCTTTGTTTTATCTTAATATTATTATTATTATTATTATCCTTTATATGGCACCACAAGGGTACCGCAGTGACTTGCAAAGAACATGAACAGAAACAGTATGAAAAAAAATAAGAAAAAACTGACGTACAGTACAGAACTTTTCAGGACATGGTTTACAAACGTTGTTGCAGCAGCAGTCATAATGCCAAATTAAGCAGTAGGGTGGCAGAACCCAAGGCATAGGTGCTGTTGTAGACATTGGGGAGGAGATGATGGTATAAGGAAAAGCACATAACAGTCTTAATAATACAAGGCCATGTCAAGCTCTGGCTGCAAAGCATGCTGGCAGTTTATAAAAATGAAAAAAGCTGAGCATTTTGTATCCTGTACTGTAACATATAATGCCCTCTGAGGGTGACATTATGCTTACTTACTAACTCATTGACGTCTCAGGATGCTCCTGGTCACAGATGCTCTGTTTTCTCAAATGAACATCTTTTTTATTGATATCTTACACATGCGCAATAAGACCCTAAACTAACAACTACGTATCACATCAATACAGAGGGGCAGAGATCGCTAAGTGTTGCGCTTATGTAACACCTTGTCAGGTATTCTCTATTTGATACATTGCAGCACTCATAACATTTGTCATCACTGTTGCAAGTGACAATGCAGCATGTCTCATAGCACAGAGATAAATCAAACATCTATACATTGACATGTAAGCAGGTCTAGCCTGGGCATAAGCAAACTATTCACTTCCCTAGGGCCGCCTAGTTCCAGAGGAGACACCTAGGGTTACCACCTATTCTGGATTATTCCAAATAGTTCAGAAAACCTCCAGAGTCCAGGCGGGTGTGGAGATGTGTCCCTCAGAGAACACACCTGTGGCTGGCTCTGGGACTGGGCATCAGATCCTAGCGCCAATGGAGGAGCCACTGCAACTTTTCCGATTTGGCACCATCTGCGAACCAATCATGGCCCATGAACCAGCAGTCAATCAGCAGCAGCTGCAGTGACCCAGTCACAGCTTGCTACATCTTCACTCTACCCACTCACTCTGGCTTTTATTAGCCGGAATGAAGTCAATATGATATTGGAAGGGGAGCATAGAAGAACTCCTGAAAAGGCGTGTAAGCATCGCACAGAAGAGGTGACCTGTCGTGAAGAAAATCAAAAGGTGGCAGAAGACAGAAAGAGGCAGCAAAATGAAGACAGAAGATGCCAGGTCAAGCAAGAAGACTACAGGACGCCTAAATCCTGGCGGCAAGGGGGATCTTGCAAAAGAGCTTTTACTGGCTCCCTTGCTGTTCAGTTGAAGCCCGGCGAGAGTCAAGTAGCTAGCGTAGTCAAGTCAGTGCTGAAAGACAAGAGTGGATCCAGCGCTTAACAAGCTGAGGAGCAACGCTGGCCCGATAAGTTCTCAGAGTGGTCCCAGTGTGACACCCATTTCTCATTACCACCCTAGAACACTAGGGTATGAGACGTTAGGGCCGTAGCACTCAGTCAGGCTTTAGGCCCGTGGAAATGTCTAGGGGGTGAGGGTGGAGTCACCTGTTAAAATCTTGCCTAGGGCATCAAATTGGTCAGGGCTCAGGCCTGTCTGTAAATCAGAGTAACCCCAAAGTAGCTGTGGTTCATTTGCATTTATAATCTAGCAATTTTTTTTACAACTATAAAGGTTCTTTATAATAGACTCAAATGACAAACCAGTAACAAAGAGAATATTTTTTTTAATTTCCAATGTGAAACTTTCAAAACATCAATTTGGAGGTAGCTGACAGAAAGCAGATGTGTGGTCTACAAAAACATTACAGACTGAACCACTCTATATGTCAGTCACATGATTTGGGTAATACCAGGTTTAGAGAATATTCCTTAGTAGAAAGGTCTCCTGCTTGGAGGTTATGTCAGAATAGATCATTTTCAGTGATCCAAAGATTTATCCACTTAATCTGGATTAGTGTTGGACAAGAACCTTAGTACAATATGTGCCAAACCACAGATGTGCTGCTGGATAAAATAATTAAAACAACCTCCTGAAAAAAACAAACGTTATTTAAAAGACATTCCACAATGTTTTATATTAGAGTAGGTTAACCCATTCAACTACCATTAACATTAATTTGTAAGGTGCCATGACATACTGTATTTCAGCACTGGACATTCTTAGTTACAAGTCATACAAAATACAATCATACAACTAAGAGAACAAGTACAGATAAAGTTGAAAAAGGAGGTACAGACATGAGACAAAGGCCCTGATTCAGACCCACTCGTGAGCGGCTGTCCGCTCGCAAGTGGGTCGATGTTCTGCACTGAGCATGCGCACGACGGAGGGAGCTCCGTCGTGCGCATGCGCCAGACGCGACGAGCGAAGGAAAGTCCTTCGCTCGTTGTGTCTGATCAAAGGGGACGTGCTGTCGATGTTGATTGACAGCACGCCCCCTTTGGTGGGCGTGCCGGGGGCGTGCCTCCCTGCCGGGGGCGTTCCTAAGGGAACGCCTCCCGTCAGAAGCCGGCCCACTGACATCACTAGCGATGTCAGTGGGAGTGATTTTGGCTCTGATAGAGCCAAAATCACTCCGGAGCTTGCGGTTGAAAACCTCAACCGCAGGCTCCTGCTCGCAGTTTCGATGGTCGCGATGGTCAAGACCATCGCGGCCATAAAAACTGCACGCTCGTATAGGCTGTGGGTGGTGACCCACAGCTATACGAGCGTCCAGGAGGACGCTCCATTTTTTAGGAGGCCGGCCCTCATTCAGAGCGTGCGCTCTGCTCAGAGCGTACGGCTCTGAATGAGGGCCAAAGAGTAAAGTGGGGCCCTGATTGTGAAAATTTACAGTTTAGACCTCTAGAGGCACATCAAATCAAAGAAATTTATTTTTCAGTGGTTGGCTTTGTCTTGTCTACATTAAATGCACTAGTTCTCATTCCAAACAGCACTTGCTTTGAATATATTTAAACTAATGTAGTTTTATCTTAAGTAGAACAGATGGTGAAATGGTTAGCATTACTGCCTCACAGGTTCGATTCTCACCATGGCCCTAAATGTGGAGTTTGTATATTCTCCCTTGCTGGCATGGATTTCCTCCGTGTAATCTGGTTTCCTCCCACACTCCAAAATATACGGGTAGGTTAGAAAAATGAACCCATGTATGTGCATGTGGTATGGAACATAGAGCCTGATTCAGAGCCGGACGCAATTAGTGCTCGCTCGTCCAGAAAATAGGGGTGGCTATTCAAATGAACCGTTCGCTCTTTGCGGTCTGTTCACGCCTCTAGGTCTGAACGAGCGAACAAAACTTGCGGTCGTTTTTTGGAAAAATACGCCCCCTGGCCGCTTGCATCCTACGTCATGTCCGCTATTTATTAGATTAATCTAGTACATCGACCAGCGTATGAACTGCTCGCAATTCTTGTGGTTGGTTTTTGCTACCACAATCTTGCGAGCAGTTCTGGCTATAAAATAACCCAGTGACGTGGTCAATGACGCTGCTGTTTTAATTATGCACACCCTTAAAACGCCCGTTTTGACCTTTAAGCACGCCTGCGTTTGGATCTCCACTCCCCGTTTTCAAGCACCTTCCCCTGTTACCACCCACATACGCCTCATTCTGTCACTCAAAGTAGCAGGCATTCGCTATATAGCGAACAAACGATTTTCGGCCGCACTGACTGGTTCGCGCATGCGTATTATAAACCGTACGCATACGCAGAAGTGCGAACATCGCTAGGAACGAGCGTACTGCCGCTTACGAGCGGCTCTGAATCAGGCCCATAGATTGTAAGCTACACTGGGGTAGGGACTGATGTGAATGACTAAATATTTTCTGTAAACAACCCTACGGTATATACTGTATATGCTCTATATAAATAGCTGGTAATAAATAAATATGTAATTTGAGCATAGAACTCCCATTTTTGGAACATTAGCATTCAACGCAATAAATTTCCAGTGGTCAAATCCATTACTGTGATGTTTTTTTTCCCAATATGTAGTGAGGAAATAGACACCTAGGGGTATATTTACTAAAGTGCAGGTTTTTAGAAGTGGAGATGTTGCCCATAGCAACCAATCAGATTCTACTTATCATTTATCTGGCACGTTTTAGAAGATAGCTAGAATTTGATTGGTTGCTATGGGCAACATCTCTACTTCAAAAACTCACACTTTCGTAAATATAACCACTAGACCAGTGGTTCTCAAACTTTCCTGAATCACGGCACCCTAAAGAATTAGCATTTTTTTCCATGGCACCTCTTGGCCAAAAGTTTATTACTGAGAAACTCTGCAAAATTATTAAATTAGATTCAGTTATGTGGTGGAAGACAGGTTTGTGCTTCTATTTGTCCACCTATTTTATGACTGGCAGCCACCAGCACTAGGTTATGCCTATCACATTAACCAAAAATAATTTTCTTTAGTACTGGACCACCAACCTGTGGCACCCCTGCAAGTGCCCTGAAGCACCCCAGGGTAGAATTAGGTTAGCTAATACTTACCTGAGGACGTTCGGGATTTCCACTGCTGCCGGGATGCTGGTGTCGGGATTCCAACCGCCAGGCATGCGTCCGGCGGTATATCATACCGATTCTGTGTAATTTATCTGTAGCTAAAAAAATTAACTAATTAAAAATTAAAAAATGTTATCTGTAAATCAATAAGTGCCACATACCCTTGGGGAAGCAGTCGCTTACCCCTAGTACTGTCGCCTGAACACACCACTGCATTGCCACACACACCTGTGGCAAAAGCATGCACCACTTGTTCACCACTGCTCCCAACATTCTGCCAGTTGAAAAAGTCCTGGAATAATGCACAGTGACAATCCATTAAAATGAAGACTATCCCGTCTATATCAGGATAATTTTGATCCAAGTATTTGTTAAAATATTGATTGTGTTTATTATATATATATATATATATATATATATATATATATATATATATATTGATACAGAAAGTTCTAATTTATATAAGACAGACACAAAAAAGCAATGGATAAAATGACAATGTAATGCATACATAAAAATCAAATTAGCTAATTAACTGATTATCCATTAACTGAGGAGACCAACACATACACTGTGTCATGAATTGGGGTCTTAGCATTCCTTGCAGACTTAAGGCCCCCATACATCAGCAAATTGATTGCAGCAATCGTGCAATTTGCAATCGATTGTGTATAAAAATCTTTCCCTTTTTCAATTGATTGTGGCAATTCTGCAATCGATTGAAAAAGGGAAAGATTTTTATACACAATCGATTGCAAATTGCATGATTGCTGCGATCAATTGCTGATGTATGGGGCCTTAAGACATTTGTTTATTTCGGTGTCCAAGATATCCCAGGGACACCTACCTGTGATTAACTAATGCACCTGTGTGCTCACCTGGTCAGTCTGACCAATGGCTATTCACACCTTTAAACCAGTTCCTGTGAGCAACCCATTGCCTGAACGTGTTCCCTCCCAGGAAAGTACTAGGCTCAAGGCTTACTCCTGTATCCTGGGATCATGTCCTCGGTGACTCTATCTGCTACTTCGTGGGTTCTCCCTATTTACCATTTGTGCTGAATATCGTCACCTGCCGACACCGCAGCTTCCTTGCTGGTATACATACCTGCTTCTTCCACTCCGGTCAGCCAGTGAGTTTACAACCACCAGCATTCCACCTGCCGCTGTGTAGCGTCACCAGCAGTGGCGGATTTTACCTAAGGGCTGCGGCAGCCCCCCCAGTAAAATCCTCCAATTCAGTGAGCCGGTGCAGTCCGTGACTGCACTAGCTACACTGTGACTGTAGGTGGCTCCCCATTGGAAGTGCCACCTGCCAGTCACACACAGGACAGGCAGCCCCAGGGGGAGCCACTGCTCTGCCTTTCGGGCAGCCCTACACGACTTCTCGGGACTGCAGTGAATGCAGCCCCCAGAAGCCAGGGTCATGTGCAGACGTGGTGCCACCGCCGCTCATGCACATGCGCCGGTCCCGGCGCCTGCCAGATCTATTGCGCAGGCCCCGGGACCCAGCCGGCCATGGCCAGTGTCCAGACTAGCAGCAGTGGCAGCCCCCCTCAGGCAAGAGGGCAGGAGCCACTTCTGGTCACCAGTCAGTGCTGCAGCTTCCATGCTGTATGCAGACCTGCCTTCCATCTGCCTCTGTGTTCTGTTACCTGGCAGTGCCACAGCTCTAATGCTGCATGTAGACCTGCTCCAAGCACTTCATCTCAGCCAGCAGGTACACTGCTTTCCATCTGCCGCTGTGTATCATCATCTATCAGCGCGGCAGCTTCCACACTGCATACCAACTTGTCACTTCTCAGTGCAGAGTTGGCAAGTACTTCATTCCATTATACCGATGGGACAGTGCATGCAAGTTTCTTATGCTGTTTTACTTTATGCTTAGTGGTTGTCCAGGTTATCAGGTTATACTATTGTGCTGACCTTGTAGTGGTTTCCTTGCACTGTGTGCTATTGTCTTGGGCTGGTACAAAGAAGGGTGCTGGTTCCAGGGCTAGGGTTCAGTGTGCAACTTACGATCTGGTCTGTATAATGAGGTGTCCAGTAAGCTGTATCACTTATCCTGACTATCAGTGTCTGAGTTCCTCACTGGTTCCAGTTCCAGGTCTTGTGTCAGAGCAGTATCAGAGTTACAGCTTCCTCAAGTTGTACTCTGACTACATAAGACTCCACTTCCTGGCTTGAGTTCTGAGTTGCAATCTACAATGTACTATATTGTTCTGAGTTCCGGGGGTCATCTTTGTTCTGGAGTATATCCCTTGTCTTGCTGGCCTTCACGCGTCACTAGGCGAAGGGTTGCCCAGTGGACCTGGTTTGTTCACTCCGGTCCTGGTCCAGTATCCATGCATATCACAAGTCACTAGTGCACCTATACTCCTGTTCATACCCATGAGCCAAAGTATCATCAAGCCACCTGGTTTCATATGCACATCAGTCATATCTAAGGATCCGAGCCAGATCTACATAATACCCAGACCGTGACACACTGTAAGACTTCCTTCAAATTCCACACCCACCCCCTTCCAAAATTATTGCTAAAAAAAGGGGATCATCAGATTGGGGCGGGTTCGGTGCTACCATCCCCTCTCCCTCTTGTAATACTTCTTACTAGCTCACTACCACTGGCCGCTGTTTGCAGCTCAGTTCCAGGGGGCAAATCATGCAGGGGGAGAGAGAAGTCTACTGTTGCCACTGATCAGTACCAGTCTCCTCTCAGTCCCTGCCAGTGTGCAACTGATCCGGGATCCTCCATTAAGCACATGCCTGGGTAAAGAGTACTCCCTCTCCCCTCTCAGCATTCCTGCCTGGAAGCCTTGGTGCAAGCCAAAACCAACTCCAAACTGTGCTCTTCTCATCGCATGTTGCAATACTTTTTGAGACTACTGAAGCATACCTTATGGGCCCTCTTGGACAGGAAAACGGTTTGGTTAAAAAAAAAAAACTATTTAGAATTCATGACTATGGGTTAAACAAAATGAGGCATATATTCTTTCTGAGAAAATTAGGAAAATTTATATACAAACATGTTTTGGCAAAATTATTGTGCCATCTAGGAACAACATAATTTCATTGGCCATCACTTAATAATATTTGATATGTATTTAGATAATACTAACCAAAGCATTGATACAATATACATATTTTATGTATATTTTTAGTATATAATGCATATATGTTTCTGCTATGTTCTAAAGGAAAATGCCATGGTGTATTTTTTATTATTTTAATCCCAGGCCAAAAAATATGTAAACATCTTTATTGGTCAGCCAACATTGATATGTCACAAACAACAGGATTTGATAAGAGGAAAAAAAGGAAAAAAAAAAATATATATATATATATATATATATATATATTATATATATAACAATGTAGTAATATCACAAATTTCAGAGGGTTTTTTTTTGGTGATCAGCCTGCCTGCTTTGAGTTTTTATTAGCCATTTTGACACCCAGTCTTGTTGTAACACCCATTTTGGAAATCATATTTAAAATAAAACACATAGAACCACCATTACATGGTTCTTATGATTTATGTTGCAAAAACAATCTACAATATTGGTGCTTTTAAATTTGTCATAATATCATTGACAACATTAGGATGCAAATGATCTTGCAATGTGTGTTTAGATACTAATATACAAATTGATACCATAGTAAAATAGCTTTATTATACATAAGTGATGCTAATAAATGTATATAATCCTATAAAGTATTTACAAATAGTGAGGTCTGATGTCATTAGCTTAAATTTGATGAGCTCATATGTCATCACTTAAGTGTTCTTTAGGAAGCTTGTCTATTATTACTTAAATTAGAAGTCATCTTGAGATTTATGACTTGTATAAAAAGTAAAACAGGTCTGCAGCATATATCTGGTCACAGGACTATTGGGTGACTGCTAATATCATTAACATACACAGTAGGGGGTAGATTGTTCCATATGTAAATTTCCCCATCACTCAACACACTATGTTGCTGTTCATCATAATACATTCTGCTTTGTACCATGCATATTAAGTGTAAATGCTGTACTGTGTCTAGATCTGTGAATCTTGAGGTTTTTTTAATCTCCCTAATTAGTTGTGTCTGTATAATACATCCTCATTATTCAGATAATTTCTATTTTTTTTTCACATGGCGACTTTGTGTGCAGGGCAAAAGCAGTAGCAAGATCTCAGTCGTGTGCACCATGTTTTTGTACACTTTTGACTTTATAGCTGAGGTTTCACACCAATTTAGCTAGCACTGCCACAGCAGAAACTGGTGCTGTGTTATGTTTTCATAGTCTGGGACTTTCATTAGGGTATTTGTGTAGGATATATGGTGGTAGAACTTATCTTAAAGAATTATAATTTCCCTGTATTAACTAGGGAGTATTCTTGTTAGCTGTTTCCTAACTCTTTCGGCAGCGGAGCCAAAAATAATACAGTCTACATGGTTTAAATTCTGGAACTGCGTGTTTTTCCGCAGCTCAGCAAGGTCAGCAAGATTCCTCTCAAGTTTTTCAAGCCAAGTTTGAAGGAGTAGTTTGCGTTTCTCTATGATTGCGCAAGGCTCTTAAAAGAACATTTTGTACTGTATAAAAATAAATACAAATGAAAGTACAAGTGGGAAATTGGCTTTAAGCATTGGGGAAATTGTTAAAAATGCAGGAAAAGTAACGCATGCTTTAGTGATGCATTTTTGACTAATTTTGCATGTTTTTTCATGTTTTGTGCTTTTATCATTACAATATATTGTTCTGGTAGTGCACATTAACGCATGGGAAACAAGATGTGCAGCATTTTAACTTCCTACCATTGTTGGCACAATAGTGGGAACAGCGCCATCCTATTGTCCAATTTGAATGTGCTTTTCGAGTATTTATAAAGCTAAAACCAAGTATAGTTTGAAGATCATGCCCTAAATTACATTTTCCCTCTCCTTTCGTGGGATGTAGTTAAATAGCCGGCAGACGGGATCCCGGATGCCGATATTCTGACGCCGGAATCCGGAACGACGGCAAAATGCCAACATCACTATCCCGAATGAGATCGGGATAGCGGCGTCGGCACCCCGACCACCGGAATCCTGAACACTCGGATGCCGTGTAAGTATCACCGGTTAGGTTTAGGCACCCCTGGGGAGAGATTAGAGTTAGGCATCCCCCGGGTAGGGTTATGGTTAGGCTATGGGGAGGAGGGGTTACGGTTAGGTACCCCCCATGAGGGTTAGTTTTAGGGTGCGGCCTTCCCCGGGGTTAGGGTTTTGAACTGGGCAGGGGTTAGGGTTAGGCACCACTAAGAGACGGTTGGGGGGTAGGAGAAGGGTTATGGTACTTACCGCCCCTGATGGGATCTTCAGTCATCAGGATACCGCTGTTGGGATTTGAACCAGCGGCTATTGAGCCGCCGGTATTTCATACCAAACCTCCTTTGTGCATGTTATTATGAAGAGAAATGGTAACCACTCTGTGGAACCTTCTATGTATGGTATGTTTTGTACCTGCTGCCAACTTCTACTATAAATCTGTGTCATTAACATGATAGCAGGGGTCAAGCAATACATTGCTGGGCCCTAAAGCAAATTTCAGTAGAGGCCTGACGATACCATTCTCCCCTACCGGACCCCCTCCAGAGCAGGAGCCTCTTTAGACCGGCACATGCACAGAAAATACTTTCGCTGTCCTCTTTTGAGACCAGGGCAGAGGCCCCAGGGAGAAGCCAGGCCCCCTCACCTACAGGCCACAATTCCTGCACCTCTGCATGTAGGTCTGCAAATCTCAGACCTCTTTAATATTGCTGCAAACATCCATTATCATTGTTGGGCTCTCATTAAATACATATATTACATAACACAATAAGGACGGGAGCTCTGAGTGTCCAGTTCAATTGTATCTCTCTTAAAAAGAGGAGATGCAGAAGCCCTGGACTCTATCCTACTATTCCATGTTGAGGCCCTCTCAGAATAGAGAACATAAGTAAGGATGGTGGCATAGTTAATTGTATTCTATTAACTATAAAGACTATGGTGGAAATTGAAAATATGTTTCTAATGGGGTGCTGCTCTTAGTGAGTGCCAGTTGCACCAAGTGCAAAGGTCAGAATGAATTGGGGTCACTGCAATGTGGCATGATATGAACTGGGGAGATTGTAATGTGGAACAATATGATTTGGGAGCACTGTAATGAGGCATCAAATGGACTGGGGGCACTATAATGTAGCACAGTATGAATTGTAGACAATACAGTGTGACATAATATGAACTTGGGGCGCTACAAATTGGCATAATATGAACTGGGGGAACTACAATGTGGCATAATGTGAACTGGCAGCACTACATTGTGGCATATGAACAGAGTGCATTGTGTGGTGCAGTATGAACTAGGGCACATCTATGGTGCATAACATTAACTAGGGCACTACTATGGGGCATAAAACAACCACTGCGGAGAGAGATGTCTCTCTAGAAGCATTGGAGCAGGGAACCCTTCAAAATGTTGCTATGGGGCCCCCAAAGTTCTGGCTATGCCTTTGCCTAGCAACATATGCAGTGTTGTGAGTTTAAATCTAACATTAACTGTTAATACATTTAAACACATGCTTTCTCATGCTGTCTTCTTAGAGATGGAAGTGACTATTTAACACAATGTTTAAAGATAAATAGGATTATATATAGTTTATGTGGAGATTTCCTTTAAAAATAATTCTTTTCAAGTCCCAAATGATAAGTGATAATTTCAAACTTATTGCACATTGTAATTTTTCAGTCACTCAGATTTTCTTCTGCATTAATCCACTTCACACACCGTAATTACAAGTGGAATACTGGCTGAAACCTCATGCTTAGGGAAGTATGGATCTCACGGGACCAGTGTGCCTTGTAATTATGATTTTAGAAGAAATAGCAATAGAAATAGCATTTCTGGAGCCTATTGTGGATTTATGGTTATAAAAGAGTATACTTGTTGCAGTTATTTCTGGGAAATATAGTACAGGTCTATGGGAAATACAACAAGAATACAGAGCCAATATATGTTAGTTTAATACCTACTGAATTATTACTGTTAGCTATTAACTAGAATTTCCTGTAACATTTTCTTGATGGACAAGTGCATTATGTGTACCATATCCGGATCATGGTCCATGGAGATAATTCAGTACAACTCTAAATTATATTACAAATAAAGAGTTATGTATTCAGCTTACATATATGGTATTCAGCATACTACACAAAAAGTACATGGGTTTTAATTGTATACACGTGTTACAGAACATCCGTATTTAAAAAAAAAAAATAGTAGATACATTGAATTAAGAAACAAAAAGACAAGCAGTCATTTGATGGAATGATCCAAAGCCTGTGAATACATTAGACCCCAAAATGGACAATATTGTTAGAAAGGAAAAGGTTCCAACAGAGAGACAGGTGGGGGTGGAGAGATAAGCGAAGTTTGGGAAAGAGTGAATTGAATTTTGTGGTTGAAAAGCAGTTTTACAGAGATGCAAGTTCTGGTGGTAAAGGGGATGAGTCAGGGGGGCGTGGTATGAAAAGTCGACACTCAAAATTTTCGACAGAATGTCAACATGGACATTAGGTTGAAAAGCAATATTTCTACATGGTCAAAATATCGACATTGTTAAAATGACGGTATGTTCATATTGTCAGCACCAGAATGTCGACATACAGTTTTTTCTTATTGTAGCTTAACCTAAACCTAACCCCTTAGCCTAATCCTAAAACTCCTAAAAAGGGCCCATTTATCAACGAGTTTTATCATACGCAACGAGTGATAAAACTCATTGCGTATGATAAATGGCGCTCCAGCCAATTAGCTTCTGACTGTCATCTGTTCGAAAAATGACATTTGGGAGCTGATTGGCTTGAGCACCATTTATCATATGTAACGAGTTTTATCACTCATTGTGTATGATAAAACTTGTTGATCCTAAACCTAACCCTAAAAATAACACAAAAATGTACATTCGACATTCGGGTTAAATTAAATGTCAATATTATGAACATGTCATTTTGTTTTTGTGTTGACCTTATGTCCATTTTGACATTCTGACTGTCAACAATGGATACCAACTTAGAGTGGTACACAAGTCCATTTTGCAGATAGATCTTGTCATTTTTCACACTATGAGTGCTCCGTAGCTGGGCATACACAACTTTGAGCTTCTGCAGGCAAATAGTATAATTTATTCCCAATCCCCAATCGCATGATTGGTCTATATTCGGGAGATCTGTACATAAGCTCGCTTGCAATTGGATATCATGAAAACTACAAAGCTGAAGAGTAGAGTAGTTGTAGTTTTCTTGCGATAGCCGCAAAAACGAAATTATCGGAAGAATAGCGGAAATATTGCATCTAATTGGATACCACCTATATCTGAAAAAGTGGCTATTTTGATCATTAAAAAATATTAAATAAATTTTGTTAATCAAAATTACCCTACGATTTAATTTTTATTTCCAATTGTTTATTTGTTCTATGCTTTAATTTCAGAGTACACTGATCATTCATTAATCAATTAAAAAAAAATGTAAAAGTGGGATTCTTGACCATTAGTTATATAATCATATATGGTGTCCGTCTAGCGCAGTCACCATACACCATAGACACTCACACCTCTACTAACAGCTGGGCTAACCATAGGCCACAGCAGGTTCCCGGAGCAGGAATGGCTACATGAGAGGCCGGAACTATGTGTGTGTGCTATGCGCCCATGCCATCGGTGACATGATCAGGACTTCTTCACTCCTGCATCAGCCTAGATTACAGTGCTCCAGACAAACAGAAGCGGCCGAGGATCAGATGGCTTCTTCATTAATTCCAGGCAGTGCCAGCATAATGCTTCACTGGTTGAGTGAGAAACATATCAGGGAGGGACAAACAGAGAGACATCATTTATGAAAAAAGTTGAAAAGATACACAGGATGGGAGTGGGAGAAGAGAGAGAGAGAAAAACAGGGTGAAGGGAGCTGAGAGATGGGGAGAAGCAGACATGAAAAATAACTCAACAGTTATTGATCCGGCGATTGATAGGTCCACAAAACTAGTATATATGTATCTATAAATATAAAGCTAAAAGGTGACAAAACTTATGTTATCATGTTGGTCATGAAATGACAATTGGTTTGACCTTTAACCCCTCCCACCAGTGTCAGTGATGTCACTTCCACAGAGTTCCAGCATAACTCACACCTCCAGTCTCCAAACACTTCTGTTATTTCTTATACATACTCATCACATAATTTACCACCTCATGATAAAAACACAGACACTTCTGACAATCAACAAATCACAACATTATCCACCACCAAACATGTATTACTGTATAGAAAAAAGTAAAAAGGCACACAGGGATGCACAAACAGAATAGTAAAGATGAGAAGTAAATAGGTAATGCTAAGTATAATCTATATGATAAAAATCAAGTGCTGATAATAGAACTAGACAAATGCAGGCTATACACATATTTATTAATTTATAAAAGTGCCTGTGATTATCATTATTATTAAAACGTAATGGGTGTAAACATACAAATTATGAATCTGTGAAGCAGCTGCCTTGCACTGTGCATTGTTTACATGGTAAATATCCTGACAATTTGTAGCTCTGGCAGAAAATTAACTCTTCAGCTGTTGTTGTTTTTAGAAATAAAACAACTTTCCATGATGTAGTTACCTTGCCGACGGACTGGATGCCGGCTGTTGAAATCCTGGCATCGGAATCCCGACCCAGGACTAAACATAGGCACCTAAATCCCGACGCCAGTTTAGAAACCGACACCGGAATCCCGACAGCCGGCATCCCGAATGCAAGTATAGCGGGGCCGAGTTAGGTGTTACCCGGGGGAAAGAAGGGGGGTTGGGTTTAGGCTCCGGGGGGGGATGGGTTACAGTTAGGCACCACGGGGGGGGGGGGTTAGGGTTAGGCACCACTGGGGGGGTTAGTCACTAACAGGGGAGAGTTAGGTTTAGGCACCAACGGGGAGGGTTAGGGTGCGGGGTGGGGAGGGTTAGGGTGCAAGATTAGGGTTAGAAGGAGAAAGGGGGAGAGCTAGCATAGTTACGTTCCCCTGCCAGTATACTAAGCATTGGGATGCCGCTGTCGGTATATTGACAGCTGGCATCCCGACTGCCGGTATTTCATACCCAACCCCATCTTACCTTAGTGCCATATGTACCTGACGCATGGTGTTGTGGTATTTTCCCCCCTTTTCCATCTGGAAGACTGCTTTCTGTTATCTGTAAAATAAAGAATAAGCCACATAAGAAGGCTTATAAGGATTCTGGGGGGCAGTTGTTCGATGACTGCTCTTGCTTATATGGTTACAGTAAGAGAATGTCAGTGTTTGCTAAAGTGCTATAAATACTATAACAAGTGCATAGCTGATGCATATCATGTGGTTATGCATTTATTTAGCTAGATTATTACTGCTAGCTCAGCAGCAGTCCTCAAGCAATTTCTCCCATAATGCTTAAAGGTAGAAAATGGGTACATCAATAGTTTTGCTGCAGGAGGACATGGCTGCTCGTTTTCCGTTCATCGTGAATCACTAGCTCTGATTTCTTTAGATGATCACTTATGTATATAAACACATGTACCTTAGATCATTTACTCGCTGCAAAAAAAAATAAGATAAATTGGATAGAATAATCATTACTACAAATACTAAATATGGCAAGAATTATGTGTAGGTATAACCATGCCTAGTTGATTAAGTATTATTTTAAACCTGTACTACCAGCACAGCTGCTTCTGTAATTACAACTCTATATAACTGTATATATATATATATATATATATATATATATATATATATAAAGACTAGAGATGCACGCGAACAATTTTATCTCGCCACAGCCTCCTGCATCTCATAACAACCTACGCCATGTCACCACAGTCCCCTGCTTCTTACTTCTGCCACTTGCATCTCACCACAGGCCCCTGCTTCTCACTCCTGCTTCTTACCACTACCCCCTGCTTAACATGCCTCTGCATGTCACCACAACCCCCTGCATTTCTCCAGTGTCACCACAACCCCCACTGCTGCTGCCCTGCAGCTGGCTGGGGCCTGGCCACTGGGATGTGCTGGGAAGGGTAGGAGGATGAGAGATTTGTAAAGCAGCTACCGTAAGCATTATCAGCAGCATGTTCCCGAGGTTGGGGCTGGGTTACCTGTGCATATTTTCGCAGCCTCCATGCGCACCCCTCCCCAGCTGACAGCCATGGCATTGAGCAATGTCCTCTTTGCACAATGTACAATATATTTCCTTGGCTTCCTGTTGAGCTTCCTCTCCGTGGTACCCTTGTCCGAGAACAGTGCTGACTTCCATGGGAGATGCCTCCAGTTCACCGAGGGTGTGTGGCTGAGCAGGAACATCATGCTAGAGAGGGCGCACTTCATGATGGAGTGGTGGCCGGTGCAGGTTCAGCATAGGGATGGACATCGGAATCCGATGGTAGTGTTTTTACCATTTGATAATGGTCCGATGTTTGTTACCATAAAATGGAAATGATTTGATGGTGTTCCGATGGTTGGTTTTTTTATTAAATTCTTTATAGCTATGCCTCCCCAAGCTCCTTCCTGGCAACCAACTGCGACTTTATCAGGGCATTTCATGGGTTAATTGGAGGCTGTCTCTCACTTTGTCTGCCTCAGACATGACCATGCTCAGTCCCTGACTTCCTCCCCTCTCTAGGCTGCTGCTAAGCAACAGGGCACATTGCTAGCTTTCATTGGCTCTAACTTTGCTGTTTCAGCACAATGGACAGCAACTCTGCTTCAGCTTGGTGTAAGATTAGATATTTTTTCTGTGACTTCTTAGTAGAATAGTCACTGCTCTGCTACCTTTTGTCACAGATGAATGGTTCATACAACTAAACCTTCCTCGACCAATGCCGTATAGAATAGTGAAATCCCATCAACATGCGTCCAGTGGTTCAAGAGATTAGCCTAACGAACACACAGGCCCCATAACTAGTAACTATATATATATATATATATATATATATATATATTTACACATACATACACATATAACCACATATATGTGGTTGATGATTTTTTAAAGCTTTGAAACGTTGGCATACTTACATGTATTTGCATCCAGTTTATTTACTCGAGTGCCACCGATGTTGTCTGTGTATTTGGACTTCTGTATGAGGCTCCTGCGGTGGGCACCAGGGATATTACAGATGGAGTACTAGAAGTGCCTCCTCTACTGAAATTGTGTATATATATATACACAGTATGTGTGTGTATATATATATCTATATAATAAGAGAGAAAGTGTGTGTGTGTGTCTGTCTGTCGGTTTGTCCTTTATGCACAGCCAGAGTATTGTACCTTGCTCCACCAAATTTGGCATGGTGGTGTAGTTTGACCAGGATTAGGTTTTTGCTTAGGTTTGAACTTTGTTAGGGCCACACACACTGTCATACAATCCCATAAAAATGAGACACTCTTAAATTACACAGGTTCTGGGGCTGAGAGGCTGGCTTCATGCGCACACTGTCACACTCTGGCAGGCTCAGGAGCAGCCAGGGCCGGACTAAGGTTTGTGGGGGCCCCTGGGCAACAAACGTGTTGGGGCCCCTATCAATAGAAGTTGAGTGTGTGTGTGTGTATTATATATATATATATATATATATATATATATAATACACCAATCTTCCAAATTCCTGTCACTCGCTCATGATGAGATGTCTCATGCACTGGTGCCCTGCTAGGAGCAATACCAACTGGCGGCACTCAGCGTCTTCATAGAAAAGTTATAATTTTATTTGCGACATTTTGGGTTTCCGTCTGTTATCAAGGATATCTTCTCTATGAAGAAAATGAGTGCCGCCAATTGGTACTAATATATATCATATATATACACACACATATACGTACATATATATATATATATATATATATATATATATATATATGTGTATATAGAGTAAATATATATATAATTAAAAATGTATATATATATTTAAATATATAATGAAATAAGTAATACATATCATATGTTATATATATATATATATGTATAGTATATATGTATCATATATGATATATATCATAATGTATGAGGTAGCTGAATATAGGGGGGGAGAGGGGGCTCACAGAGCTCACCGGTCGACGCTGGCAGCCTTGCTGGCTGGCTGTGATGTCGTGGATGCTGGAGGCGGGCCGCGGAGGAGCTGGAGGCGGAGTCGTCAGTGGCAATGATGGCTCCGGGCTCTGAAAAGGCTTACGGAAGGAGCTGCT
Source organism: Taudactylus pleione (assembly GCA_031769625.1). Classification (NCBI taxonomy): domain Eukaryota; kingdom Metazoa; phylum Chordata; class Amphibia; order Anura; family Myobatrachidae; genus Taudactylus; species Taudactylus pleione. The sequence continues at coordinate 946,071 of JAUIMM010000965.1, read as the reverse complement.
GCGGCAGCTTCCCCGTCGGCCATTTTTTTTTCTGTGCAAGCTGCCCGATCGGAGCTTAAAGTTCCGATCACGGCAGCAGAAGTCCGGGGAGGGGGGTCAGTGATTGAAGGGCTGAGCGGCCGCCTTCCACCAAAGGCACCAGCCCAGCGGGAACTGGCCCGGAGTCCTTGCGGAGGCTGCTCAGTGTAAAAAAAAAAAAGTTCATTAAGAGGATGTGGAACAGTGTGTGGGGGGCCCCTATGTGTGGGGGCCCCAGGACGACCGCCCCTGACGCCCCCCTTATAATCTGGCCCTGTGAGCAGCTCAGCACTCAATACATTCCACTTGATACATTCAGACGGTGGCAGACAGCATAATCAATCAATAATCTGATACTGGCAAGTCTTAGCATATGAAGATTATAAACAGCAGTGAAGATCGATTGCAGGCACACAGTTACACTGCGGACGGGCCCCTTTCTGACTGTGAACGGGACTCCAGGCCCGGCATTCTTCCCCCTCCCCCCACCGATGGCAGCCCTGGACATGTTCATCAATGTTGGTCTGCAGAGTGATTCCAGGGGGTGATTGAGCTGTGGATGCAGTGACAGGGATCACGCAGATTCCCAATTGCCGATAATCTTTGCATGCGCCTGACCCGTACTGTGCATGTGCAGTACAGGTCTGCGATCCCGCAAGCAGTCCGGCAGCAGACTGTCAGTGATTGACAGTCTGCTGTCATTTCTGGTCCGGAGCAGGCAGCGAAGCCCTCTTTTTACCAAAACGGTGGTGTGTTGCTGCCGTTGGGGCTTGGGGGGGAGACAGGTCTGGATCTCCCATCGGCTGAGATTTCCTGGCTTCTTTTACTCATCTATGGCGGCCAGCTTGCATGCCAGCCAAGCCAAAGGGATTACAGATGATCCGACGCTGCCTCGGAACAGTAATGCATCCAGGAGACATAACGCCTCCTGCTGTATTACCACATTACAGCTACAGGCAGTGATTATTAGCAGCTGCGATAGCATATTTGTCTGCAGCTGAATCATCCCATCTGTTCTGCAGTGGTTTCTGAAACTCAAGTGATTTTGGAACAACAATTGGGCATTCTTAATTGGTGTCGGCAAAGGGGGCGTGACCTCAGAGCACATCCCCCATTTTTGTCACTTTGGGGCCATGCCCAGTGCTTCCTGAGCAGCTGGGATACTTCCAGGCTCCACTCCCTGAACGGTTTAGGTACTGTGCACAAGCGCACAGCATCCATTCAATGTTCACCTGCTGCTCTGCTGTACAGAGCAGCAGTGATCAAATGCTCCTCCAACCTTCCTTCCTCCCACTGGACACTGTGGCCCACGGGTGGGACAGTTTCCGAAAGGCAGGACTGTCCCGCTGATATGGGGATGTCCAAAACACAGCCGTCAGAAACCCTGTCATTTTTACCAACATCCAGGTATATAAACTGGTAATTTACTATCAATATGATTTTGAAATTTTTTTTATAATAATAGTATTAGGGGCCACTATTGGGAGGTGGCTTAATGCGCACGTCTTCCATCAAGGACTCCTCCACAAATTGCTAACTTCCAGCGCTCTTCAAATTCCTGGGCTACAACTTGCCATTCTTCAACTGTAGTGGGTAGTTGTAAAGAACAGTGGTGCATATCAATAAATTTTTTTATTAAATATCATTTAATTCAGATTTTAAAAAAAAACATCAGCTTTCTTTGAGGACACAGAGGGGTAAATTTACTAAGAATCGAGTCTGGGAGAGTTTTTTTTTTTTTTCAACTCGATTAGCTTCACCTAAACTCAGGTGATTTGAAGCTCCAGAGACTCGCTAATTTACAAAGAAGGGAGTTTAGCTGAGAGTGAGATGGCAGATGGTGAAGCAGAACGAGATTTCCCTGCCGAGTAGCAAGTTTTGCAGGAGATTTCTCCCCCGAGATTGCAGTGTCTTCTCTCTGCAAAACTCTCCCGAGCAAGCAGCCTGCACATATCAATGAGATATGTGTAAGCTGCTTGTGTTGTACGTGTAAAAGAACGTGTTGAAAGTCTCTAAAAAAAATTACACAGCCCCCCCACCCCCCCTAAAGCTTAACCAGCCCGGACTTGCCAGCCTTTCCTGGTTTCTAAAATTACTGGAACAAAATATATAGGGTTCCACCGTAATTTAGAAACCAACACCAGGCTGCAGGGCCAGTCCTGGTTTTAAATATAGGGGGGAAAAAATTGCGTAGGGTCCCCCCTATATTTAAAACCAGCACCAGACCCAAAACGGCCAGGCTGTAATGCCACAGCCCGATACCATTTCACCGGGGCTCCGGGGCAAAAGCATTATCAGCCCAAGCCGGTCAGGCCAAGCCGGGGATCTCAGGGGAGGTGTGGTCCCCCCCTTGAAACCCCAGGCTTGGACTGAAGCCCGGGGCTCTTCCCCGCACCCCTGGAGCGTTGGGTACGGGGGTAATAAAGTGGGGAAATAGAAGTAAACTTGTATTTTTACAGTGGGACTACAGGTGATAGCATGCCTGCCCTTTGGCACTTGTGGAACTACAAGTGCCAGCAGATGGGCGGCACCTGTACCCCCACTATAAAATAAATAGTTAAATAACGGCAAAACACACACACCGTGATTAGTATAACTTTATTACATACACCTACCCATTCACACATACTTACCCATACCAGATGCATCTGTACTCTTCTCCAGTAGAATCCGTAATGACTGGCCCTGCAAAAAAGATTGCATACTCACCTATTTCCTGGCGCTGGTCTCCACAGTAATCCATGGACTTTGGAAAAAAAAAAACGATCTTACCGATCCACGTACCCGGTATCAGTATGTGTGTTGCCACACATACTGTTACCTCCCGAATGGCAGCTGACGGGACGGCACGGGCTTTGCAGTCCCGCCAGCCAATCAGCGGCCGCGCTAACAGTAGAGCGGCCGCTGATTGGCTCCGGCTACTGACAGTTCCCAGTGTTTGCAAACTCTCAGCTTAGTAAATTTACCCCAGAGTCTCTCATCTATGTTCAATACAGAATACAGCTCAGCACCAGATATTGTATTGTCACAATGTGAAATCTCTACACCAGCAGAAATTACATCTGTGCACCAAAACTACAGCCTTCACCAAAGGAGGGCAAAGATAAGACAAAGAGAAGCAGTGGACAGTGCTGAGGCCATGTCAAAGCAGGTCATTGTTTTAGATCAGAAGTGGGATGCACTGGATGCGGAGCCTTGACCATTGCTGGGCCGTTGAGGGATTTAGATAAAAACATGAGGGTAGAAATAGAGGATTATAAATGAAGCTCTGTACAAGGCACAATTGGGACAAATAGGCTCACAATTTGATGTTTTCCCACCAGCTCCAGTGCCATACAGCATACCAAGTCCACCTTTTTATCCACATAACACACATGTTAATACTATTTATAATGGGCCAGATTCAGAGTTGTATGCTATGCTGATGCTTTTGCAAATGGAGCCATTTTTTTGCCACTGCGCATGAGTCTAGATATATTACCGTAGTTGCATGCTGCAAGTCTTTAATAACAGTGTAATTGATATGTAGGGAGTGTTTGGGTGTGGCAACGAGGATTTACAGACCGCAAGCACAAGCGTACAACTATGAAGCAGGCCCAGTGTATGGGGCTGAACCCCTGCTATATCCTCCAGTGTCTGTATGATGCACTTTGGTGAGAAAACATTTCCTCTTGAGAATAAACATCTTTAGGTTTTGTATGTCGAATTTCTTTGTTTAATTTTATACTATTTATATGTTCAAAAGATAACAATATATGTGTACAGACTATTCAATCTCTAAAATATAGTGGTCATCCTTTCCCTTAACACAATTATTATCTGTATACATCTAAAGGGAGGTACACCCAACAATAAAATGTTAATACCGAAGAAACAGGAGTACTACTATCAAATAAATAAAACATATAGGAGTACTCTGAGTGTTCCACAAAAGGAATACTGTTGCCTCTTTTTGTTTCTTCACTATTTATATGTTTACAGCTGTTTACAATAAAATTTATTTTTACTATGATATAACGTCAATAAAGAAAATGTGTTTTGGAAAGGTAGACTACTTTTGTGACCATCATACCTTTAAATATTCAGTTTGAAGCAGTTCAATTGTGGTGTCACAAGTTTCAGGAATTATATGCCCCAGGCCTTGTGCAGAAATGGCTGAGATGAATTTCAGGGCCTCAAAAGATCTTCCAGTGCTAGGAACCGCAATGTGGCCTCTAGCCTTTGGTCAGCAGGAATGGCTATCTTTGAATGTATCGTGTGACCTTCACCAACAGCTCTTGAAGAGGTGCTGTCATTAATCCTGAGGAAGTTCCTGTAGTCCTCAGGATTATTCTCCCTTATTTCGTGGAGCAATAGCATGTGTGTCAGGATCTCTCTCCTCTGCAGCCACTTCTTTGTCCAACAAGAGCAGTTGCGGATTTTCCTCCAGGGAAGAGGAATGGTAGACATTGCTGCTACCATGTAAAAAGCAAAAGCAGCATTCGCCATATCTTCAATCATATGGATGGTCGCAATAAATGGAGGAAGTGTTTTGAGCAGCAACAGATATGATCTGAGCTTTACACCACACTATACTGTCACATGATGCTTACATCATTTCCTTTTCCAGGTTTGTTCTGTAGTACAGCCCTTTATTTCAATTTTCTTATATGTGACTAGTAAAAATGACGACCGTTTTAATTGATGTATGGACACTTTCACGATTCGCAAATCTAATCTTTGGTAAAAATGATTGGCGAATCACTAGAAAATATTGGCAATGTATGAACGCATATTGGTGTCTGAGAATCATTACATCAGGGAAAATAACGTGGGATCGGGGAATCATTTTTTGTGATTCTCTATTGTAAACATTATGAGATGACTATATAATTATATTGAAAAATTTTTCCTGCCTGCATATACTATTGACTTGGATTGACGTTGACTATTCAACAATGAATGTGACTGTAGACTTGTGGTACATATGTTATTTAAAACTTTTGTAAGAATAAATGAACGTAACATGTAATTAGATAAAATAGCAACAAAAATGTGGTCCATTAAATATATTTTATCAATTAGCTTCTAAACTTAATACTTTAAACAGTTTACTACAAAGCTACAGTAACACGCATTAAGGACCTCATTCAGACCCGCTCGCAAACGCTATGTGCTCGCAAGCGGGTCGATGGTGGAGCACTGCGCACGTGCCGCACGCAAGCCCCGTAGCGAGTGAGAAATTCACTCGCTCTGAGGCTCGCTACAAACGGGGCGGCTGTCAATGTTGATCAACAGCTCGCCCCGTTTTGTAGGCGGGGAGGGAGGGTGACTGGTCAAATGGAGGCGTTCCTGAAGGAACGCCAGCCCTTTGTTGGTGGCCCTACTGATATCACTGGTGATGTCAGTAGTGAGCTTCCTGCTCTATTTGAGCAGGAAGCTCACTGGGGCTTGCGGCAGACGAGACCCTACCACAAGGGTCTCGTCGCAAAGGCCGATGGTCGCGATAATCATGACCATCACCTGGCCGCTCGCAAAAGCTGTGGGTGGTCACCCACAGCTTAGTGAGCGCCCAGGAGGCCGGGTTAAAAAAAAAAAAGCGGCCGCCCTGATTCAGAGCGAGTGCTCGCTTTTTGCGAGCGCCTCTGAATGAGGTCTTAAGTACCCTGTTTGGCAGTTTGCTCTATTGCGGCTTCTTTATTTTCACATCTTGGTTCACAGTGGTTGGGACAGATCATTATTTTATATACCTAGAAGCTACCTGTTGCTGTAAAACATCTTGTTTAAATCCACCAAGTAAGCTACTGGTCATATTTAACCATTTTTTTATCTGCAAGTGTTACCTGCATTTTAGTCTGATGTGTGGTGAATTCTCTTTATCAGTAAGAAAACTTTCACATTATCTTAAAGAAATGTAAGGAAATATTAAAATACTAGTTTCATATCTCCATAAGTTATACTTGTGAATTTCATACATCAGTATTTTATGCAAACTTACTGCAATGCTGCTTAGTCCTGCTGACTGGGAAGTGCTGTGTTGGAGTGTTAATTTGCTATCATAGGCAGCAGCATTAAAATACAAAATAGGGAATGAAGAGTGTTGAAAGAAGATAACAAGGTGCTGACTGGGGCTTGGGAGCAAAGTGAGATGAGAACAGTGAGTAGGTGTATGAAGAAGCATATTCTTAGACCCCAGTTCATTGTTTCTTAAACTTAGACTTCAGGACCTTTAACAGTTCATATTTTCCAGACCACCTAGCTAGTGCACAGGTGTAGTTATTATTAACTGACATATTTTAATAGATATGGCGCATTCATTCCTCATACATTTTAAAGATCCTCAGGTGACCGGGAAAACATGAACTTTTAGAGGTCCTGAGGACTGCATTTGAGAAACACTGCTCTGGGTCCCTTGGAATTCGGTGGATGGGAAGTCGCTTGTTTCATCATGGCTTTGTGCAGTGGGCCATTATGATACGATTTACCACAATACGTGCCTTTGAGCCCCTGGTCTGCTCCCTTCTCTGGGGAACTGGGAGGGTAGCCTACTCTCTAGGGAGTCTGGGACAGTTCCACCAAAATTAGTGAGTCTCCTGGACATACTGGGAAAGTTGGGAGAGCATATTAATATTAATTGAGGATTGATGGAATGCATATGCAATGATTAGGTGGGAAAACAAGCATCCTTATAGTCGAATTTTGATAAGTAGGTGCTGTAATTTCACTGAGCACGAGTATTTCCTCTAATTTGCATAGGTAAACTGTATCAAATCATAAGTTATAGGGATTTATTTATGAAGCAGCCACTACTTCCTGGCGGCTTGCAGGTGAAAATTTATAAATGCACCTGCAGTCAGTGTAAAGCCCGGCATGCTTTACACTGACAGCAGGTGCTGATTTATATTTTCACCTGCAATCCGCCAGGAAACAGAGTCTTACAAAAGCTATTGCTTCGTAAATAAAGCCTATACTCTGTGTTTCTATTAAGTGAAAGCTAATGACATTGAAAGTGCTTTATATTAAAAGTCTCTGCTCATAAACTAGTTAGTATGGCATTCATATCCACAAATGACAGTGTCTTCATGTCATCCTGGTATAATGCTGATCACCTTTAGAGATTTCATCTGTCTTTGTGTTCTCCTCTAGTTGAATAATTTATTATACCCTGATGCTATCAGACCAGTTGTTTCACAAACATTTTACACAGAGAGAACATTTATGACAGTGTAACTTCCTATTCTCTATTAGGAGCAAAATAGCACTGTTTATCAAAGTTAAAAAATTATCATATTGTGTATGTAGGTAAAGGCCTTGAAAATGTAGAACGCTTGAAATATTTTCATTTGTTTTCCGATGTCCTTGCACTCTGTATAAAGTGGTTTTGTGTTTATGTTAACTTTACCAGATTGCATATTTTTCCATACATATCTTACCTTTAAACTTTGAATGACACCAAAGGGTACTAAACATATTGGAGGAAGTTAGAAGCCTTCAAGAATATTTGACTGTAATATATAGATAATATAGGAGGTAAGCGGGATGAGATGATATATATAAACCCATTTTTTTTTTCACTTATTAAAATTAAAGTGTAAATTGCATTTTGGTGTTTTATGTTCCACTCTCTTATTTCCTATGAGACACACTCTCCAATGTTATATTTACACATATCGCTATCTTCCCACATGTTTTTCTAAACAAGACTCAGTGCAGTCAAATTATTCAAACACTTTGGGTTTAGTAGTGTCAGATTGAAGCTTTGAGCTAATTAATTAGGCAGCAAAATGATTATGTATTGTTGAGAGACTAGGGATTTTTGTTTGCCTTTGAGAACTCATTGAAAACTCAAGAAAAAAAGAGACACACACTGATTTAAAGACTTTAAGTTTTATTTCGTAAGAAAGCCCAAAAGATGTTGGCCTGTACAAGTTAAATTATGACATAGACATCTTTTAGAGACACTATGGGATAGATACCAAGATAATACTATTATACTATGCCAGTTGGCATAGCGTACCTTGTGTAAATTCGCACTGTGAATACCCAGAAAAGTGGGTGCATGAAGATATGATTAATTCTTGCACTTACAGCTGGACGAGCAGGATGTGGGTATTCTAATATAGGTGGGATACAGTAAGCGTGTGCTATTGCTAACATATGCTGGCCAGAAAGAATACACATACAGTCAGGTGCATAAATATTGGGACATTGACAGAATTGTCATATTTTGGCCTCTATTCACCACCACAATGGCTTTGAAATGAAACAAACAAGATGTGCTTTAACTGCAGACTTTCAGATTTAATTTGAGGGTAATTACATCCAAATCAGGTGAACGGTGTAGGAATTACAACGGTTTCTATATGTGCCTCCCACTTTTTAAGAGGCCAAAAGTACTGGGACAAACTAAACAATCCTAAATCTAACTTTCACTTCTTAATACTTTGTTGCAAATCCTTTGCAGGCAATTACAGCCTGAAGTCTGGAATGCACAGACATCACCAGACGCTGGGTTTCATCCCTGTTGATGCTCTGCCAGGCCTCTACTGCAAATGTCTTCAGTTCCTGCTTGTTCTTGGGGCATTTTCCCTTCAGTTTTGTCTTCATCAAGTGAAATGCATGGTCAATCGGATTCAGGTCAGGGGTTTGACTTGGCCATTGCATAACATTGCACTTTTTAGCCTTAAAAAACTCTTTGGTTGCTTTTGCAGTATGCTTCGGGTCATTGTCCATCTGCACTGTGAAGCGCCGTCCAATGAGTTCTGAAGCATTTGACTGAATATGAGCATATAATATTGCCCGAAACACTTCAGAATTCATTCTGCTGCTTTTGTCAGCAGTCACATCATCAATAAATACAAGGGACCAGTTCCATTGGCAGCCATACATGCCCACGCCATGACACTACCACCACCATGCTTCAATGATGAGGTGGTATGTTTTGGATCATGAGCAGTTCCTTTCCTTCTCCATACTCTTCTCTTCCCATCACTCTGGTACAAGTTGATCTTTGTCTCATCTGTCCATAGGATGGTGTTCCAGAACTGTAATGGCTTTTTTAGATGTTGTTTGGCAAACTCTAATCTGGTCTTCCTGCTTTTGTGGCTCACCAATGGTTTACATCTTGTGGTGAACCCTCTATATTCACTCTTGTGAAGTCTTCTCTTGATTGTTGACTTTGACAAATATACACCTACCTCCTGGAGAATGTTCTTGATTTGGCCAACTGTTGTGAAGGGGTTTTTCTTCACCAGGGAAATAATTCTTCTGTCATCCACCACAGTTGTTTTCCGTGGTCTTCCGGGTCTTTTGGTGTTGCTGAGCTCTCCAGTGCGTTCTTTCTTTTTAAGAATGTTCCAAACTGTTGATTTGGCCACACCTAATGTTTTTGCTATCTTTCTGATGGGTTTGTTTTGATTTTTCAGCCTAATGATGGCTTGCTTCACTGATAGTGACAGCTCTTTGGATCTCATATTGAGAGTCGACAGCAACTGATTCCAAATGCAAATGTCACACCTAGAATCAACTCCAGAACTTTTACCTGCTTAATTGATAATGAAATAACGAGGGAATAGCCCACACCTGTCCATGAAATAGCTTTTGAGTTGATAGTCCCATTACTTTTGGCCCCTTAAAAAGTGGGAGGCACATATAGAAACCGTTGTAATTCCTACACAGTTCACCTGATTTGGATGTAATTACCCTCAAATGAAATCTGAAAGTCTGCAGTTAAAGAACATCTTGTTTGTTTCATTTCAAAGCCATTGTGGTGGTGAATAGAGGCCAAAATATGAAAATTCTGTCAATGTCCCAATATTTATGCACCTGACTGTATAAAAAGAGAAAGCTTTATTTGCAGACGGTTCGATGCAGGTGGAAATAGTGGATGAGGATGGTGACGGTAACCAGGACTATCAAATTGCTTGTGATTGGCTGGTTGCGAATGGTCCACTGCCACTGTTTGCCAATTTATCTGTATATATTATGTTTTTGTGTGCATGTGTAAAACTTTTTCCTTTGTGCACGAGACAGGGTTTTGTTTATGCTGTATTACACAGGTGTTTTAAGTTTAATTGTAGCATGCCAGTACACTTGTTCCACATTAAATTAATAGTTTAAAACATGGGTACAAGTGAGGCATAAGTGTCTCGCATGTGTACTTGGCATAAATCACATGCATTTGCTACATTTGCCGACTGGCATGTATGTTAAGATAGATGAGGCTCTACATATTGTTACAATTTCAGGTTTTTTATTTAGCATATTGGTGCCTGCGATTTTGGTTGCAATTGTCGAAAAGGCTGCATCAGGCCCTTTGCGTAGTGAGGGTCATTTACTAACATGACACATTTACAACAATGATGCAATTACCAAAGGGCAACTAATAAGGTTACATTAGTCAACTAATGCCAAAGCACTAGCTAAAGCAAGTATGGTGCTCTATTGTCTACTGTACCTAGTTTTGCTTCATTTTATTAATTGACCTCTAGTGCAGTGTACAATGCAATTTTTTTAGATGTCTGTAAGGTAGAATAAAAAAGCATGAATTTGTGAGGTTTTTTTTTGTTAAATAGATTAAATGAAATTATGTAAATTCTTGAGAATTTAGAGCCCAAATCCAATACAGTTTTCATTACATAGGCACTTACAGAATTCACTGGAGTTTACAATATACTTTGAGTAGGTTTCATGCAGTAAATGCAAATAGTGATCTTTACTGAGACATTACTATTTTATAAATTTTTATTTAAGTATTAATTTACTAAGGGTCACCAGGATATCTATCGGCATGACCAACCCCGTTGTGAATACCAGGGCCATGTTAACTTGCTGTGCTTTGCCCTAAATGCGTGTCCACACCATCTTGGAGGTATAATAGTAATAATAATAATAGTGTTCCTTCTAGCTCCGGCGGGAGGCAGGGCGCCGGAGCTAGAGAGGGCATGCACGCGCGCGACCGAGAAGGGGGCGTGGTCATCGGAAAAGGGGGCGTGTCTATAAGACGCGTCCCCTTTTCATCACTCTTGGGGGCGTGCCCGGCACTTACGGACACGCCGGGCAGCCCCCAAGCCCTGCAGACAGGGAGAATAGATACCGGGCGCATGCGCCCGGCGTCTATTCTCCGGTGGTGACCGGGTCACCGCATGTTTCTCCACCCGCGGGACACTGCGTCCCGCGGGTGAGAACGGCTCCCGCAGGCTGCGAGGGCAGGGCGCTTTTTGCCCTCCAGAAGGAGGGCAGGGCGCCGCGCCGCGCTAAAACAGCCTAGCAGGAACGCTATAATAATAATAATAATGTTATTTGAATAGCGCTTTTCTTCTAAAGGGCTCAAAGTGCTTTACATTTGCCTTTACAGTACAAAATACAAAATAAGCTAAACAAGGGACATTAGTGAAATGCCTGGATGAACAGGTGAGTATGGAGTCTATTTTTGAAGGATTCTCGAGTGTAAGCATCCAGTTTACCTCCTGTGCTCTAGCATTTGCTTCGTTAAATATAGTTTCCGGTCTTCTGCCATTCCCAGGTACCTGTCCAGAGGGCCGCGGCCTGCTCACTTGGTGCAGCGGAAAACCAAATCCCAATTGGAGGGGTCACTGGAGAAAACCACCAAGTGAGTTAGACTCCGTGCCTCTGGGCAGGTCTAGCCAAACCTGTGTTCGGCCGCAACTAGGAGACCTAGTCCAGTCACTTCCCAGGTCACCCGAACCCCCCGGCTTACCGTCCTCCACAGAGGAACATTTGCATCGGATCGTGACAGTTTGAACAGCCCAAAAATATGCAAGCCGCCGGGTTCCAGGGTGAAGCAGGTTTTCAGGATTTAATTTTTCGTGTGACTGCACAGGAGACAGCTCTGCAATCCGTCAGACAGCAGCTGCAAGAACTCTCTAGTCAAATGATGGTTTTTCATTCGGTTCTAGCTGCTTTGTCTCCAGACACACCACAAGTTCCGCCAATGAATTCTGCACAGCTTCGTTCTGAAGTTCCAATTACCTCTACTGATGAAAATGTTTCCGTGTATACTAGTGAACCTCTCAAGTGTCCTCTGGTTCCCCAATTTTCTGATATTCCTGACCCTGAACCTTTCAAGAGTTTCTACTGGCTTCTAAAACAACTACAAAATCTCCGTCCCAAAATTTTTCGAGTTATTCCCAAGCTTTCTAGGTGACTTGACTAACAGCCCTTCCAAGCAAACTACAGTAAAGCATCAAAGTTTCCTGCGCCCTAAACTTACTGAGGTTGAACGTCAGCGACGCCGGGAACTGCATCTGTGTTTATATTGCGGTTATGATGATCACTTTCTTAAGGACTGTACTCTGCGCCCACTGAGAAGTGGTGGCAAGTCTGTGACTCCCAACATCTGCGCTTTCAGTTCTCCCCATCATTCATCAATGATTTCCATTTCTTCAGTTACAGATAAGGAGGTGATGTCCACTAAGCAAAAGAAAGTTCAAGTTTTTGATTGGGGCCCTGTTACAAGATGCTTCAACCCTCGTCTAAGAAATATTGGGAGGATATTTCAACCTTCTAAAGTCAGGGACACTACTCATTCCATTTCTACTGGTCACAGCCCGGATTCTGCCTGTTCCGGTCCCAGCCCGGATTTTGCCTGTTCCAGTTCCAGCCCGGATTCTGCCTGTTCCAGTCCCAGCCCGGATTCTGCCTGTTCCAGTCCCAGCCTGGATTCTGCCTGTTCCAGTCCCAGCCCAGATTCTGTTTTTCCCAATATGGGACTCTAGTCAGTAGCCCCAGGAGGGGTCCCAACTTCCTTACCCCAAGTGAGGGTCTCAAGTCTCGCACCCCAGGAGGGGGTCTCAAGTCTCGCACCCCAGGAGGGGGTCTCAAGTCTCGCACTCCAGAAGGGGGTCTCAAGTCTTGCACTCCAGCAGGGGGTCTCAAGTCTTGCACTCCAGCAGGGGGTCTCAAGTCTCGTACCCCAAGAGGGGGTTTCAAGTCTCTCACCCCAGGAGGGGGTTACAAGTTTCGTGCCCCAGGAGAGGGCCATCATTTCAAGTGTTACGCCCCAAGAAAGGGTCTCAAGTTTCAAACCTCAAGAGGAGGTTTTGAATCACTCACCCCAGGAGGAAGTCTCTGTTCTCGCATCCCAAGGGGGTTTCATGTTCCATACCCTGAAAGGAAAAGCCGAGTCTGCTTCCCCAGAAGGGGGTTTTAGGTCCCATACTCCAACAGGGAGTGTCAAGTTCTGTACTCAAGGAAGGGGCCTTAAGTCTCTCACCCCAGGAGGATGTTACAAGTTTTGTGCCCCAGGATGGGGCGTTAATTTCAAGTCTTTTACCCCAGGAAGAGGTTACAAGTGTTGTACCCGTGGAGAAGACTTTTGTTTCAAGTTTCATGCCCCAGGAGGGGGCCTTCACTTCGAGTTTCACGCCCCAGGAGGGGGCCTTCACTTCGAGTTTCATGCCCCAGGAGGGGGCTTTCGTTTCGAGTTTCACGCCTCAAGGGGAGGCCTTCATTTCAAGTCTTACGCCCCAAGATAGGGTCTTCATTTCAAGTGTTATTCCTCAGAAAGGGATTTCAAGTATTCTACCCCAGGAGGGGATTTCAAGTGTTTTACCCCAGGATGGAGTTCCCAGTGTTATACCCCGGGAGGAGATTTCAAGTGTTACGTCCCAAGAGAAAATCCTTGTTTCAAGTTCTTTACCCCAGGAGGGTGTTTCAAGCCTCTTACTCCGAGAGAGGGTTCCAAGTGTCTTTCCCCAGAACGGGACTTCAAGTGTCTCACCTCAGAATGGGGTTTCCAGTGTTGTTCCCCAAAAGGGACTTCCAAGTGTTTTACCCCAAAAGGGGGTTTCAAGTATTGTACTCCAAGATAGGATTCCTAGTGCAATTCCCCATGGGGGGATTTCGAGTATTACATTTCCGAAGGAGAGTGCAAGTGTCTTACCCCAGGAGGGGGTCTCAAGTCTTGTACCCCAAGAACAAGGGTTTACAAGTGTTACTCCCCAAGATGGGGGTTCTAGTGTCATACCTCAGCAGGAGGCTACCAGTGTTACTCCTCAGGAGGGAGTCCCAAGTCTAACATCCCAAGAAGGAGTTTCAAAATCCGTATCCCAGGGAAAGATCTCAAATTTCTTGCACCAAGAAAGGATCTCCGGTTCTTTACTCAAGGAAGAGTCTTCTGGTGTTGTGTCAAAGTCAAACGTTTTAGTGCCCCATCAGTTAAGAGGTTCACAAAATGACGCTACCACTATATCTATAGGTATCCCTCAGGATCCATCTGATGTTTCTATGCCCATTCTTTTTGATGGAGATATAACGCAGTATTATGCCTTGGTGGATCATTTTATCGCTATTATGAAATCCTCGCCATGGTCTGAAATCAAGCCTACTAATGTAGTAAAATTTATAATTTCATCTTTCCGAGGTAAAGCCTGGGACTGGTTTGAGCCTATTTATGATTCAAAGGATCCGATGCTGTCAGATTTAGTAGCCTTTTCTGCGGCAGTCATTAAAGAATTTGGTCCAACTTATCCTGACAGATCTCTCGGGAATACTCATCTCAACAAAGCCTCAAGTTCTGGGGTACCACCCTCTACTATTAAGCTCAGATGCATTTCTTTGAGTCCTTCTCAAATTGATCTGGTACAAGAACAACCTGTCCCGAAGGATAAGACTCAAGGAGGCATAAGGATGATGAATTATAATACAGATTCTGACTACGATCCTGAGTACGATGAAAAAATAATTTCGGTAGTTCCCGTGAAAGACACTTTGCAACTTCTGAAGTCTTCTACTTCTAGTGGTTCGAAAAAGTCTCGGAAAAAGAAGAAGAGTCGATGACTTCCTGGTGACCAACCTTTCTATGACAAGTTGACCATTTTTCCAATTATTTAGTTCCAATTGAAGTTTGAGAGACCATCTGGTAGTTGTGTACCTTGTTCTTCTAATCTTCAAAAACATCTTATGTCTTCAAAGATTTTTGACTTTCCTGTGTTTTCAAGTATTTTTTGTGTCTTTCTGAGGAGTTCCAGCTGAGTTTTTATGGGTGTTCGGTGCCCACCCTAAAAGGAGGGGGTACTGTCAGGGTTCAGCCTAGGATCGGCTATCTCTTACCTCCGTGCCGGCTTCCCCTGACTTCCTTGTGGTCAGACGCCTGGTGCAGTGAGGGGTGAGATGCTGAGTATTCTACCTTAGGTGCTTTTGCGGACTTCCATGGTCGGCTGTGTGTTTTGGGGATCGGAGTTCCCATCATGGGCGCCGCCATGACAGTTCCTCTCATGTGACAGTCCTCCTAACCAATGGTAGCATGATCTCAGTCAGCTGACGCTGTGCTCCAATAATCTGCTACCCCTGGGTATAAATCCGCCCCCAGAACTTCAGGAAGATGCTGTTCAACTTCGTTATTCCAAGTGCCTGTGTTACTCCCACTTTTGCTCTGTGCTAAATCCTTCAGGCTGTTGCTTCAGCCTGCTCACAGTTTTCCAGTTTCCTGTATTAGCTTCCATGCTAACCCTTACTCTGAGACTTTAGCTTTCTCACAGTACTTCAGTGTTTCATGTCCCTTCCCTGTGTGTCTTTGTATATGTGCTGCTAATTCTATTGCAGCTTTCCTGTGGCTATTACCCTATGTCACTGAGGTGTCAGATTACCAGCTAGTACTAATTAGCTCACAGCTGGACCTCCAGCACCCTCCTAGTAATTGCCTTTGTCCAGTACCAGCATTACTAGCTTCCCCAGATTATTCCTGCCTTCCCTCTGTGTTTTACTGTGTTTATCAGCTCCAGAATCTGTTGCAGTTCCTGTACATTTTCCTGTGTTTCCAAGCTAGCCTGCGAATGGGATTACTACATGTGCCTGTGTCCACTTCTCTCTGTGTCTTGTCTCTGCAAATCAGCTCTAAACATATCTAGCTATTCCCAATATATGCCTGTTTTTCTGTGCAATCAGCACTTGGATTTCTTAGTGATTCTCAGTACACTTTCCAGTATTCCTATGCTAGCCTGTGATTAGGATCCCTAAACAGCGTTTCAATATGTAAGCATGCACTTTACCTCCTGTGCTCTAGCATTTGCTTCGTTAAATATAGTTTCCGGTCTTCTGCCATTCCCAGGTACCTGTCCAGAGGGCCGCGACCTGCTCACTTGGTGCAGCGGAAAACCAAATCCCAATTGGAGGGGTCACTGGAGAAAACCACCAAGTGAGTTAGACTCCGCGCCTCTGGGCAGGTCTAGCCAAACCTTTGTTCGGCCGCAACTAGGAGACCTAGTCCAGTCACTTCCCAGGTCACCCGAACCCCCCGGCTTACCGTCCTCCACAGAGGAACATTTGCATCGGATCGTGACAGTGGTGTTTCAAGAAGTGGTCTAACAATTGCTTCCTTTAGTGGTTCTGAAAAAATGCCTGTTGGCAAAGAGCATTGAACTATTTTTGCAATTACAGCAATTTTTGCAATAACTGCCCAAACCCGAGCCCCCAGACCTGCTCCCACTCTCGGCACTCCTGCATGTACCCATATATTTAACAAATGTTGTTATATTTGTGAGAATTTGACCAATTACTTTCTAGTGTGAAAATATACACTTTCACTAGTGGTTTGTACTTTAATAAAGTATATAAACTAGTATGTGAATTAATCTGTTGCTTTCAGTGACTCCACAGCCACTCTCCAGTCGGAGCCTTTACATGTCAGAGTTTTTTTTTTAAAACCTTCCTTCTTCATTTTCTTGTGTTCAAATCAAGCGAGCACTTTTGTGTCAATGGAGTTTTCTCCATAGATGCCTTCCCCCTCCTTTAACCAGAATTACAGGTTCTCTTATTTCCATCACATGTCTAAAGGGGATCGGTATGAAATACCGCTGGATGTTATACCAACGCCGGAAAGCAGAACAGCAGGATCCCGACTAAGGTAAGTTTCAAACTATCCCTAACCCTTTCCCCCCCCCTAACCCTCCCTTGGGGAACCTAACCCTAACCTCCCCCCCTAGTGCCTAACCCTAACCTCTCTCCGTAAGTGCCTAAACCTATCCCCCCCTCCCTGTAGCCTCAACCTAACCCTCGTGGCGGGGGGTGCCTAACCATCACCTACCCCCGGGGGTGCTTAACCCTCCCTTCCCCTAGCCTAACCCTCCTGGGGGGGTTGCCTAACGCTAAGTCTCCCCCCGGGAGCCCCTAACCTAACCCTCCCCCCCGCGGTTGTCCACACCTGGTACCCGGCTTACCTTCGTTCAGTGGGCTCCCGGCGTAGGTATAATGACAGGCGTCGAGATATCGACGCCTGTCATTAGTCCCCTGCCGGGATTTGACAGTCGGGAACCTTTTTTACTGCATCCCGTCTAAAGTGAGCTAGTTTGCAATATGATGTCACTGACGTTTAGTGTAACACCAGTGTATATTCAGACTTAGGATGGCACTAAATCTATGTTTGATACTAGTTTTATTTCAGCAGATAAAGAGACACACTGTCCTTCTGGGATAGAGCATAGTGCCAAATGCACAATAACTCCCTCTGCTTGAAAACTGTATTCTTACAAGTGGATGGGCATGCAAAAAAAATAGTTACATAGGCAGGTTAATAGGCACTATGGGCCCTATTTATCAATATTAGTTTTACAACACAAATGTGTGAAAGGGTGTTTTCACACCCTTTTCATATTATTTTAGTATCACATACATTTATTAAAGGGCAATTAGAGTAGTTTTCATAAAAAAACTACTCTATGCCCTTTAATTCGCACATTTTTAGTATGCAGATCGCATTTTCCATACTTGTAATGTGATAATAAAGCCACCTGGAGATGACATTATCCAGGGTTTCTCCTGGTACCCCGACTACTGCTCTACTCTGACAGGCAGAACAGAGCCAGGAATAGTAAAAAAAAACAAAAAAAAACTACTTACCTACAACCAGGGACCGGTGATCGGTGCTCCAGTGATGTCCTCTGGGGCTCCGGTCAGCTGGTCTCCCAGCACCTGCACTGTGACCCTGGACAGCTGCTGGGAGAAGGGTGGTCGCAGGGGGAGTTGGTGAGTTGGCGCCACATGCGCGGACACCTTCTCAATGTATTTTTTTTTTTTGGCGAAAAATACAGTGAGAAGACTGCAGAGGGGATTCGCATGGACAGAGCTTTATCGTAATCAATGCGAATTTAGGTGAAAATATCACACTACAATCGCATTTTAAATGCTGATTGTAGTAAATAGGGTCCTATGCATACTTGCCAACTCTCCCTCATTGTCAGGGAGACTCCCTGAAATAGTAGCAATCTCCCTGTCTCCCTGAAGAGTCTAGCAATCTCCCTGATTGCATCTTACCCCTATTATTAAGCTGTCATATTAAAGAAAACAAAAACAGATATATAGTTATACATTAAAATAGGATCATTAGTATCATCCCCTGCATTGGTTATAAGGCACAATGATCCCTATGGCTACATGCATTTTCTGAAGAGTATCAGTGTGTTTTCATGTACAAGTAGATCTTACTAACTGCTTTGGGGCTCGTTTATATATTGGGATTTAAGTAAATTTTATGATACGCCTCTCAGATGTAGCAGTACACGCCCACTTTACCACCGCACTCATAGGTGTTGCTTTCACAATGTCCCTGAAATGTGCAGTTTTCAGTGCCTCCAACCATCAACGACCTGTGATGCGCGGGCATGTATGGACAATAAAGATATCGTCCATTGACCATGCATGCAGACCAACCTGGTCGATATTGATCGCGGGTCGCTGGCCGGTGGTGTGTGGCCGGTGGTGGGTTGGTGGTGTGCTGAGTGATCGATATCGATCATCCAGCACACATTCGGGAGATCGTTCAGCGATATCGTTATCGCTGATGGTCGTCCCGTGTGTATGCACCATAAGATAGAGCGAGTAACTGTATCTTGGTAAAATCATGCTGCACCGCACCAAGAGATTTAGATTTGGGAGGAGTGTGTCCAAACTGACATCTAAATTGCATTGTAAAAATAAAGCTGTCCAGCATTTGTGGGCTACATGCAAAAGCATCCAGTATTACTCTGCATTCAAAAATAAATGTATGTATTTGCACTCCTTGCATTGCAACATGGTTTGTCCAGGTGCACAGTTACTTGCTCTATCTTATTCTATTCCCAAATCTGAATCAGGCCCTATGTATATAATTATTCCATATGTTGCAGGTTCTCTTATATTCCCACAGATTATTATATAAAATTACACATAATTGTTTTCCAAAGTTCAAGTTGTATGGATTTAATCTAAAAAAGAAATGTTAAACTTCTTAAGTCATGGTTTAATAATGTATTAGAGTGCATGCCCACAAGTGACATGCCTGTTTGTCACCCGCCCGCAAAACACTACTACAGAAGGCACGTGAGGTCCTGCACTGTATAAACAAACAGCACATACCAGTGTCTTATATCACAGAGGCCATGTGTGCTAATGACAAGGTCATGTTATCATTCTGTCTACACAATATAATTAGTCTATTTATCACTACAATTTGGAACGTGAGGAACAAGTGTGTCAGGTAAAGGTACCTAGAGTCAGACCTGATACCATAGGGTGCAATGACAGGACTCAGAGGAAGGAAATCCTGCATGACCTAGTTTTCCTAAGAGGGTCAGACCATGGATGCTCTGAGACTTGATTAAAGATGTGTTCATTATCATCATCATCATAGTTTATTTATAAGGTCAGTCAATTACAAATCATACAAAATACAGTCACAAAGACAAAGGCTGTGCGAAGGTGCGCACTTACATTAGTTATTTCATTATTTGTGTATTTCAACTGTATACTGCTATAAGAACCCCTTAAAAGGGGAGGTTCATGAAACTTTGGAGAGAGATAAAGTACCAACCAATTAGCTCCTGTCATTTTTCAAAAACGGGGCCTGATTCTGCAAGGATCGCAAGTGCTAAGACGCACGCAGTCGGCGATTGGTGCGTACTGCAGAGTAATCGACAGGAAGTGCCTTATGTGGGTGGTGACGGGGGGGGGGGATGCCGGGCGAACGCAGGCGTGCCAGTGCATTTCAATGGCGTTGCATGGGCGTGCATAAATTATCCATTGCAATTCCATATGCAGCCTGAGTCCTCATAGCGTGCACTGAAATAAGCAATTCCTGAGTAAGGTCTGACCTGCCTTAACTGTGCGTCTGGGTGCGATGTTACTCGATGTTACCGATTGTTTCGCTATTTTGACAAAGTATACGGATGTGAGTAAGGGGTAGTGGGCGTCCTTATGTAAGCCTGCGATTGCATTGCAAATGCAAACATTTCCATAGCCCCGCTGATATTAGCAACTGCATTGCGTGCGTATAAGCAGAATTGCGATCCTTGCTGAATCAGGCCCACAGTCTGTAAAGTGATATTTAGCTGACATTATCTCTCTACAAGCTTTGATGCACCTCCCCCAATGATCTATAAAAGGGGATGTAGTCATTCATAATGTTGATACTACAATGTCAACAGTTATGATACTAATATTGTTGAAATGTCGACATCTGCAAAATGACAAGTGAAATGCTGACATTAGCTTTAGTGTTAGATTTAGGAATAGGGACATAATTATCACTGCAATAGCAGTATTGTGACATTAGCTGTAACCTGAGACATTAGCTACAACTGCTGATACATTACCTACAGCTGCCAGTTTAGGTTTAGGCTTAGGGTACTAGCACCACAACGGCCAGAACACCTGCATTGTGACCATGTCAACATTTTATCAGTATTGACATGTTGAACATGTTGACATGTTACTTGTGTACATTGTGATGATGTTGACATTCTATGTTCACAAAATATTCCGAACCCCTATTAAAGAGATGGGATTAGTTCAGAGGTTCCCAAACGCGGTCCTCAAGGCACCCCAACAGTCCAGGTTTTACAGATATCCATGGTTGAGCACAGGTGGTTAAATCCAATTGACTGAGTCACTAATTAAGTCACCTGTGATCAAGCATGGATATCCTCAAAACCTGGACTGTTAGGCTGGCTTGAGGACTGAGCTTGGGAACCCCTTGATTAGTAGAATGGAAAGATGATAGCAAATGGGAATTATTATTATTATAGTTTATTTATATGGCGCCACAAGTGTTCCGCAGCGCTTTACAAAGTACATAACCAAAAAAGTGACTAACAGTACAATACAAATATAATGGAGGACAAGGACAGGTATAATATACATTGCTACATTGGTGACCATAGCACCCAAGTAAGCAACAGAGCATAAGCAACCAAGTGTTAGCTGCCTGAGTGGGGAGTAAGACGTAGATGAAAATAAAGTAAGGAGAAGCACAAGAGGGTAGACGGCCCTGCTCTAAGAGCTTACATTCTAAAGGGGAGAGGCAGACAAACATGCGTGACACAGATGGGGTAGACAGGGAGGAGGGAGCATGGAGTAGCGGGTTAGGATGAGAGCTGGAAGGCTTTGATGAAGTAGTGGGTCTTGAGAGCCAGTTTGAAGGATTGTAGAGAGGTGGAGAGTCTGATAGGGAGAGGGAGAGAGTTCCAAAGGTGGGGAGCAGCACAGGCAAAATCTTGGAGGTGGGAGCGGGAGGAAGTAATCAGTTGGCATGAGAGACAGCGTGCATTTGTTGAACGAAGAGGGCAGGCAGGAGAGTGAAGGGAGATGAGGTTAGAGATGTAAATGGAAGAGAGGAATGTGTGAGGGCTTTGTAAGCGAGTGTGAGAACCTTGAATTGGGTTCTGAAGGGGAAAGGTAGCCAGTAGATGGCTTGTAGGAGAGGGAAGGTAGATGTAGAACGTTTGGAGAGAAAGCTGAGTCGAGCGGCAGCATTCAGGACAGACTGGAGAAGAGAGATATGGGAGTAGGGGAGGCCAGGAAGGAGGAGGTTACAGTAGTCCAATCTGGAGATGACCAGTGAGTGTTTTAGGGTCTTAGTAGCATCCTAGATGAGAAACGGTCTGATCCTGGAAATATTTTTGAGATGAATTGCACCTGGCCAAAGTAGCCTCAGTACACATAAAGCTAGCTACACACTGTCAGATTTTTTTTTAATCGGGACAAGGAACGGGACGATTTTTCGGAAAATTGAAAGCCTCAATATCTGTGCTATTCATTATGCAATTTTTCCATAGAAGCTAGCGATTTTTCACAACACCACACTGATTTTGCATATGTCCACCCACAAGGAGGATGACATAGTGACAGGAGAACATAGGAAATATGGGCAGATTATTGAAAATGCACACACACTGCTCTATATCGGGAATTTAAGGCCGAGATTTTCGTTCTTGACCGACAGATAAGATAATGGAAGGAATGCGTTTGTGGATGTTTTCTTACCATTGAAATGATCGTTTATACACAGTATACAATAAATCAGGCCGATTATTCGCAAATCAGCACAATAATTGTATAGTGTGTAGGTAGCTTAAGTTCATAATGACAGAACCTGTTTAGGCAAGTCTCCATAAATAGTGGGATTTCCGATTTAATTGCTCCACTCATCAGTAGAGAAATATTGGGAGCTATTCAATTCACCGCGCTGTTTGGTGGACTTAAGGATTTCTTCTCGCACCCCCCTGGGGATGCAGGGAGAAATCCGACTAAAGTGCCGGCCACGCGGCTGTTTTACTGCTTAGCACAGCTATGAGAGCCACACGGCTGGCACTTTAGTCGGCGAATGCCATGTCTCATGACTAAACCCACATGCCGACTAAGCAAACAACGTAGTGAATTGAATAGATGCGGGAGCTCCCTCCTGGAGCTATTCAGCATTGCGCTGAATTGAATCACCCCCAATGACACTATTGCAGTAATAAGCTATGCATTTTTGCTATACTAAAATGAGCTAAAATTGTGTTCCAGGGCCTTGCCTTGTGAGCTGTACTGTGTTTACTTTGTGCTGTTAGTCTTGGCAGTGTGGAACCTCTTCACCATTTCCTGTGTGGGTTGGAATGCTCTGCAGCTTGTCACACCTGTCTGTAATCAAGGAAACATCCAGCATTGCAGGAGCTGGCTGCCTCCCAGCTATCTGAAACCTGGCACTGCCCATAGGGGGCGCGGCTTGACCATAATACAGAATAGACTCTGCTTTAAGTGTGTTACTTGCCAAGTATTGCACTATTCTCCAACACAGAACTACTTCATTGCAGATTTGTTTAATAAATGTGATAACTTGTGATCTGCTTACAGATATAGGGGCCTATTCATTCAACACTAAAATAACGGTTTTAAGGACATTTTTCCTTAATTACCATTTTTTAGTATTCATTAACACACTTAACACAGGAGATATCACTGATATCTCCTGGTTAAGTGCGTGTGTGTTAATTTCCACACTTCCCATACTTTAGTACATAAGATTTTATTTATATTCAATTACCCCCGCTGTAATCAGTGCGGCGCATGCGCATAACTGATTCCAGCTGCGGTAAGTCATCACTAGAGGCAGGGGCGTTGCCAGAACTTTTTTGGCCCCATAGCAACATTTTGAAGGGGCCCCTGCCCTAATTCTTTTAGAGCAGGGGTGGGGAACCGTTTTTCTGCCAAGGGCCATTTTGATATATATGACATTATTTGCGGGCCCGGTGTAGACCACACCCCCCTCCGTGTGATGTCACATGGGGCGAGGCCACAATTACCGGTGATTACAGCAATGCCAGGAGCATCCTGATGATGCTCCGGGGAGCTGTAAGGGCAGCAGTGTGACCCTCTGAAGCGTCCTAAGGACTCTCCAGACGGCACTGCTGCATAGATTCTGGCTGCATGGTGCTAATCTAGGCACCCTGCTAGCCAGATGTGGCTAGCATGAAAAAGCTCTGAGGGCCAGACCAAATGATTCTGCGGGCCTTATACGGCCCCCGGGCCTGAGGTTCCCCATCCCTGTTTTAGAGAGACACCTCTTTGCCGCAGTTGTTCATTTTATGGTGCATAATAGTGCCCTAATTCATTTTCTAAGCCATAGTAGTGCCCTAGTTAATGTTATACCCCATAGTAGTGCCCTAATTAATTTTCTGCACCATAGTAGTGCTATAGTTAATTTTCTGCACCATAGTAGTGCCCCAGTTCATTTTCTGAACCATAGTAGTGCCCCAGTTCACATTATATCACATAGTATGGCTGCCACTACACATGCCACACAGTACTCCCTATTCACATTGGGGACATTATGTCCCCAATTCATAATTAGCCACATTACAGTGCCCCCTGTTCATATTGGTATGCAACTAAATAACCTGTTCCTTATGTGATTAACAATAAGATGTTTCTAGCAGGCCATAAGAACAATGAAACCACCATATGTGACAGAAACTAGTGACATTGATTTTGCTTCTCTGAACATATCCTTTGGGTATAACCAGAAACACACCTATGCAGACCATGTTCACAAAGTCATAATGGACATACAGACTGGCAACTGCCAACGCATAAGGAGTCTTTAGAAATAGTCATGATTTGGAAGGCTGAAAAAAGATGCTTTATGGAGCGTACACACGGTCAGATTTGTCAGACTTGTCAAATTTGTCAGATGAACGACTGAACGACTAAACGATTTGAACGATTTGAACGATTTGACCAAAGTTTTGAACGATTTGAACGATTGAACGATTTTTGACTGCATTAAAATGAATGGAATCGTCCAAGTCTGACTGCAAACCCATCAGATGTCAGATATCGTTATCTGACAAACGGGAACGCGCATCGTTGATCGTCCATCGTTCAGGCATGTCAGATATGAACGATTTTCCTTCAGATATGAACGACTGAACGATTTTTAAATCGTTATCGTCCATATCTGAAGAAAAAATCTGATCGTGTGTATGCACCATAAGTCTTTCATGTATTGTGCTGATCCAGAGGAAAGTAAAACATTAACAGTAACTTAAAGTCAGGAGTTTATGGTCCATTCAACAAACAGTTTGGTTCTTTTGCATCTGATAAAAATAAGGCTGTAATCAAATAATGTCTGCAATGTTTTTTTTTCCCTGAAATGCCGGCTTGTGAGCTCTCATTGCTTTGAAATTAACAACTGTGATTACTGCTACGACCTGAACTTTATCAAGGCCATAAAATCCACCCAATAATTACTTTTTGGTTGGCAAAAAACACATTAATTTACCTCCATTATAATTTTAGTGAATTAGGAGTGTGAAATATGAGCATAAAAGCCATGTGTATTGAACATTTATAGGGGAGAAGCATGGGAACCCTAAGCAGATCAATTGTGTTAAATTGTGCCAATTTAAGGGGACCTTGTGATATGGGACTAGGGATGGCCATCGACCACCAATGGCCATTGAACCATCAATGGTTATTTGCTGATGGCCGATACTTTTACCATCGATGGCAGAGATCCAATGGCAGTCTAGGAACAGATTTGTTTTCTGGTTCCCGGCAACACAGGGCTTAGCCACGCACAGTAGTGTGCTAATAAGTCCCACCCCTGATGCTGATAGGCCCGCCATGCCCCCGACAGCGGTGGTTCACCATAGATGGTTTGGTGCTATTGACTGTAATCACAGGTGGAACCATTGACGGTGACCATCAATGGGCAGCCCACCAATGGCCATCCATACTTTGGACACAATGGAGGAGTGGGGGGCATTGTCACAGGCAGCGGGAAGGATGACTGAAGAGGTGAATACACAGTTCTATAGTACAGAATGTGGTGTGGTTTCCGGCGTCAGTGCTGTGCGGCTGGCAGGAGGAAACTACGGAACCCAGGCAGGCAGCACCTGGCGGCTCTATGCCTGGCAGACTGTCTCAGTGGGTACAAGAACACATGCAACATCACCATGGTAAAGACCCCACTGCCTGAGGGACCTGTCCCTTATCGACAACCTACCAGCAGCCATCCAAGAAGAGCTTTCTGTGGATTGTCTTTACCATTGTTACCTAACTTTTAACAGCCGCGGACAAGTTTACAGGCACCCGGACTACCACTGAGCAACCTGCAGTTGCTGACCACCTGTGTCCACCAGAGAACCATCATATGCTTTAAACTTAAGCTCCTTTCAGCAGATATATCGCTGCAACACCTTGCTGGACTGTGCACTGCCTCCTCCTGTCAATCACTGCCACTCCTACCAGCCAATGCATTCCTCTGTTACCTTATGCCCCATTACCCTTGCCTCCTCTTTGTCCCCCTTTGCTCCCTCTGTCATCTGCCTTCTCCTGCCACCAACTGTCTTCCTCTGGAGAACCACCATTTACTTTTTTTTTTTTTTTAAAAGCTATTTTATTTTAGTATATAAAAGATCAAAAATTTACAACATTCAAGGTGACACCTGAGTATCAACAAATGCATACAAAAGGTGTTACAACAAAAATAGAATGTCATTGCATAGAAATGGTCGCAGCAGTACTGGAAATGTGCAGGTCACCATATAAATAAAATACAATATAAATCCAAAATAGTATCAAGTAACAGTCAAAAACCAGTGTAAAACTTAAAAAAAAGTATATCCAGATTAGCATATTGGTAGGCAGTGTTTCAGGAGGGAATAAAGGGAAGGCAGGGGGAATGGGGAGGAGAGGGGGGCACCAATTACGACAGAGCCAGTATTATAGCTAACAACAATCTTAAAGAGGAGGTTACGCAGCTTTTTCGAGTTGTTTGTACAGATATCTTGTCGTATTCTCAAAAAGCCTATACAAACCACAATCCGCTTTAAATATCAACTCATTTCAGCAGATTCCATATCTTCACCGCGCCTGATTGTGCTCTTTTCCACTGTCACCCTCTACCTTCCCTGTCAAACACTGTTTCACTCTTCAGCCTTTGCCTCTCCCTGTCACCCTCTGCCTCTCCTTGTTACTCACTGCCTTCCCCAACATCCTCTGCCTCCCCGTCAGTCATTGCCTTTTCCTGTCACTCATTTCCTCCTGTCACCCTCTACCTTCTCCTGCCACTCTCTGCCTTGCTTCTTCCTGTCACCCACTGCCTTCTATCACCCTCTGCCTCCACCTGTAACCCATTACTTCCTCCCTCTGCCTTGCTTCTCCCTCTCACCCACTGCCGCCTCCTGTCAGCCACTGCCTCCCCCAGTCACCATCTGCCTCCCCCAGTCACCATCTGCCTTCCCCAGTCAGCCTTTGCCTCCTCGTGCCACCCTCCGCCTTGCCTCTCCCTGTCACCCACTGCCTCCCCCTGTCATCCACTAACTCCTCCTATTACCCTATTTTTCCCTCTGTAACCAACTGCCTCTCCCTGTGACCCTCTGCCTCCCTCCGCAGAACCACCATCTGCTTTAAACAGCTGCTCCTTTCAGCAGATTCCGCGATTGCACTGCGTCTGACTGTGCGCTTCTCTCCTGACACCCTCTTCCTTCCCTGTCAGCCAGTGCCTTCCCCCTGTCAATTTTTGTACAGGATGTCACTAGACTGCAGGGCCATAGGATCTGAAGGTGATTTAGGATATACACTCAGCTCGGGGTTACAGCCCCATATTTCATCTTCAGAGTCAGGGGTTAAAGTGGGCCGGAAGGGGGCAGAACTGCATTCCATCACTTCTATTTGGAGACGGAACCAGTTCCGCCTCCTCCAACCCACCTCAGCCCGGAGCAGGGAGGCTCCATTTGCCGGCTCCACCTCCCCCCACCCAATGCAGTGCCAGCCAGAGGCTGGAGCCCACTCTTGAGCTCCGGGTTCCCCCTCGGACACTATGGGAGAGACGTCATGACGTCTCTCTCACAGTTCAGCGGAGCAGCCTGGCGGACCGGAGGCAGCGGAAGCAGGAGTGGGGCTTAGGGTAAGTATTGTTATTTTTTTTTTTGTGTAAGTGGCTTAATCTTGGCGGCATAACTTCTGGGGGCATTTACCTGGGGGCATTACTATTGAGGCACTACTACTGGGGGCATTTACTTGGGGGCACTACTACTGGGGGAATTTACTCAGGGGCGCTACTAGTGGGGGCATTACCACAGGGGCATTACTATTGGCACTACTACAGGGGGCACTACTACAGGGGTCACCACTACTGGAGCACTGAATAAGGGGAACCAGTACTGGGGTCACTGAATAAGGGACACTACCACTGTGGTCACTGCAGTGGCACTACCACTACTGGGGGCACTGCATAAGGGGCACTACCACTACTGGAGGAACTGCATAAGGGGCATCACTACTGGGGGCAGTGCATAAGTGGCACCACTACTGGAGTCACTGCATAAAGGGCACTACCGCTATTGTGGGCACTGAATAAGGGGCACTACCACTACTGTGGGCACTGCATAAGGGGCACCACTACAATGGGCATTGCATAAGATACACTGCTGCTGTGGGCATTATGCATCAGGGGCACTACTACTGTAGGCATTGTATAAGGGGCACTGCTACTGTGGGTATTATGTGTATTGACCATGGCCCGTCTTCGGCGCGCACTGTCCCTTCTCTAGGACCACTTTAAGCACTTTTCAGAGTAATTACTCTCTAATATTAGAATTTTATATTATTGTCTACTGCCGTCTGTGACAATGGGATGTAATTAATAGACCGGCGGACGCAATGCCGCCGCTCTAAATCCTGACACAACCTGCCCGACAAGCGACTTAAGATAGGCGATGAAATGCCGCCGCCTATCTTAATCCCGACGCCGGAAGACCGACTCCTGCCATCCCGATTGTCCTCTGACCCCGGGATTGGGGGGGTTAGGTTTAGGGACCCCCAGGGGGACTTAGGGTTAGGCACCCCCCCCTGGGAAGGCTAGAGTTAGGCTAGGGAAAGGGGGGTATAGGGTTAGGCACCAGGGGGGGGTAGGGTTAGGCACCCCCTCAGGGAGGGTTAGGTTTAGGGTGTGAGGAGGGGGGCTAGGTTTAGGCACCCCTGGGGGGAGGTTAGGGTCAGGCACTATGAGGAGAGATATATCAAGCGAAAAGGGATGTGGGAAAAACTTCTGCACTAGTAGGTATATTTTATATTTCCTTGAGTGCGCCAACAAAGGAGAGATAAGGGTTAGGCACCCCTAAGGGAGGGTTAGGGTCAGGCGGGGGGAGAGGGGAGGGTTAGGGTACTTACCAACGACCATTGGGATCTCGATCGGTCGCACTGTCACTGTCGAGATTTGAACCGGCTGCTGTTGAGCCGCCAGTATTTCAATCCCATTCTGTGACAACCTGTATTTCTCTACACTGCATTACAGATATGGGGGGAAAGTATTATTTTTATTTTATATTATTATTATTATTATTATTATTATTGTAATTATGTGTTCATTTTGATTAGCCAGCCATATATTAGCCAGCCATTTAAGTCTGTTAAATGCATACTTTAGAGTTCTGATCTCATATTGCGATCTTATTCTACTCTGTAAATAGAATGTACAAACCCCCTTCGAGTAAATGGGTCACTGGTGAGCCACTTGATGAATTTCATATTTCCACACTGCTGCCCTGTACTGCATCCATATAACCTAGAATATAAACTTATTTGAGTCAATGTGAAAATTAAACTTCCTTAAAACACCTTTAAAACAGATGGTACTAGCATTGGGGGTGGGGTAGGGGGTTGCTGCACACATTAATAAATTATTGATTTGTGCTGTGTTCCCTGCTGCTACTTCCATCTGCTGTAAAGGTGTTTTAAGATGCTTATTTTTTACCCTAATTGTTGTAATAAATGTAAACCTATTAGCATCCATTTTTTCTGTCTACTTAAACATATTTTCAGACACAAATGATATTAATAAGTAGACCAATGACCAGGGCTGGTGCTAGGGTATTCGGTGCCCCCCTGTAAACAAAATTTGCGCCCTCCTACAAATATTTCCTCTTGACATGTCTCTTCACAATGGGCTCGATTCAATTCAGCGTTATGCTGAATAGCCCCAGGGTTTTTTATTTGAAATATCCTGGGCCTAATACCAATGCTATTACCAGTTTCCACGGGCCTTGTGCCCACCTAACCTATTACACAGTGTCTTGGGCCTTCTGCCCAGAGTTGCTTTATTTAATGGCCTCAGGCTTAGAGCCTGCTTAGTTTTAACAAGTGACCTGGACCTAGTGCTCAGGGTCACTAACAGGGTTCAGGCCTAGTGCCTATCTACTTGTTGCACAAATCAAGTGACCTGGTCCTAATTATCAGAGTCACTTCACCAATGGGCTCAGGCCTTGGATCTGCCTAAATATAAATAGTGACCTGTGCCTAATGCCCAGAGTCACTTACTACTGTGGCTCAGGTCTGAGGTCTGCCTAATTGCTGCACAAACCTGAGACCTCACTGGTGCCCACAGGCCTAATGCCTGACAACCCTAGTGGTCTAAGGAATAATAATACTGGTGACCCAAGGCCGC
Organism: Taudactylus pleione; assembly: GCA_031769625.1. NCBI lineage: Eukaryota > Metazoa > Chordata > Amphibia > Anura > Myobatrachidae > Taudactylus > Taudactylus pleione. The sequence goes on along the minus strand of JAUIMM010000965.1, from coordinate 915,872 downwards.
CTACAGGTATGATGAGGGGAGCATCGTTAGCTCTTTTGCAGCACTTTCCGGTCCTCAGCTTTTTTTCTTCAGCCGCTGACTCACCCTGGCTAACCATGCTGCCTCTTCTTTGCTGCGTACAACTGGCCCAGGGCATCTTCATTCTTGACTGTGGCATCTTCTGCTCTCTTCCTCGGCCGCCAGTGCTCTTGACACGGCATCTGTTCTTGCTGCCCACCACTGCCGAACTCCTCACTCTGCTCGGTGCTGTCTGAAGTCAAACGCTTTGAGCATGTAGAGCTGCAACGCTGCGAGATTCGCGATCGCCTCTGATTGGCTGCCAGTCCGCGAGCCACTATTGGCTCACGGCCGCCACCAAATTTAAATAACCACCTCTTCATGGCTGCTGGGCTGCGGTGTGAAGTTTAACCCGACGCTGCACTGGTGCTGGAAGCCTACACTTGGTCCTAGAGCCGACTACCGCTGTCTGCCGCCGCTGCACCTCCAGTGCTGGGATCCGATATTTGGTCCCAGCACCAGCCAACATGTCACTAGTGGAACAGCACTTCACAGAGTTGGCGGGGCGCCTCTCTGGCCCGGCACCCCATTGAAATGCTTACACAGCTTACCGCATTGCGCAGGCCCTGCCAATGACTCTAGACAACCTACTGATTCTAGGTCCTTGTCTTCTAATAGTCCATAATAATAATAATAATAATAATAATAATAGGGTTTGTCATAATAGTGGGTTTTTTTTTTTTAATTTTATTACTAATTTTTTTTTTCTAAACTTATAAACTCAAAAAATAAACTCAGGGATGTAAGTAGACATTACAGTGCCACATATCAAAATTCCAAAGGGGTCATCAGCAATTAAAGTCACTCCTTAGCTTGGTTCCATCATTAAATAAACCTCCTCCCTTGACATATGTTTTATAGGAGGCTGTATGCAGCAGAGTTTGTATAGACATTTTTCACTTAATCCTATATAATTGACTCTGGGGAGCACCACTGACCAGCTGAACTACCGTACAATACCCTTACAATCTAATTTAATAAAATGGGTCTTATTCGGTTTAATATTAATTTTGGTAAACATTTTTTCAGTTAGTATTTTAGAGTCTACTGAATATTCTTCTTTACTATTACCCATATCATAACCTTTCTCCTGTGCAGATTATATCCACAAGTTTTCTTTATACTGTACATTCATCATGTATAATGAAAGTTTGCGAGCAGGGCCTTCTCAGATTCTAGCTATTATCTTCTAGAAGGTGCTAAATAAATGTTAGGTAGAATATGACTGCTTGCTATGAGCAATATCTCCACCTCTAAAAACTTGCACTTTAGTAAGTATACCCCCTAGTCTATCTGTTTTTACCCAGTCTTGTTTTATTGCTGTGTTCGTTACCAATTGTAAAATGCTATTCAATATGATGTCACTGTATAATTAATTATCAATAAATAATAAAACCAGACAACCAACTATTTACACCTGTAACAATTTCACGCTGGTATCTAAACTGCCCTTACAATTCTTTTATCTGCAATCAGGGGCGTTTCTATAATGGGTGCAGGGTGTGTTCCTGGGTCCAGGGGGGCCCCGCACCGCACACCATGCACCCATAGTATTACTTATCTCTCCGGAGTCCCACATCGGTGCAGGCCATTTTCCCATCGTTTGCACATGCGCAGTACAGGCGGCCATTTTCCCGGTGACCTGCGCATCTAGTGCCCAGAGTCTATAACTCCGGCGCTGGCAGCGCACAGCTCAGTGCGCTGCCGGCCGCCTGACAGAGAGGAGGGGGCCCGTGTCGGAGACTGCACACGGGCCCCCTCCTCTCTAGACACGCCCCTATCTGCAATACCAAAATCCAAATGCTACTTCTATAAACAAATATATACTAGGACACCAAAAAATATGTTTTATAGGAGGCTGTATGCAGCAGAGTTTGTATAGACATTTTTCACTTTACTCGTAACCTTACATAAATCATTATGTGCAAGGAGGGTGAACATAAGATGGTATATTTACTAAAGTGAAAGTTTTTAGAAGTGGAGAAGTTGTCCATAGCAACCAACCAGATTCTAGTTATTATCTTCTAGAAGGTGCTAGTTAAATGTTAAGTAGAGCCTGATTGGTTGCTATGATCAACATCTTCATTTCTAAAAACTCTCCCTTTAGTGAATATACCCCAAGGTGTTTTATTACCAAATGTCAATATGCAATGGTATATGCTGGGCACACACAATGGGATATTAAAGCAAGGATCAAGCAACTTGCCCGATTACTACTGCAATGCCTGAAAATAATGTATTTATTATCAGATGTGTTAGTAAATGTAGTTGAAACATGACAGGAATGTATGGTGTCATTGATACTGCCAGCGCTCCCACTGAACTGATATGTCTGGCTATACATATGCTGTAATCACATGGTTACATAACAATTGTATTGGGTTTAAATGTAAAGCTAGGTACACACCTATACAATCGTCTGAGAGATCTTCCAATTCCCGACCTGTTTGTGAGATATCTTAAGAATGTGTACAGACCTACATTATTATTCCATGTATTCTGAGTGCCTTAAATGAACCTAACAAGCCATGAAATAATGGGTAGTCATCCTTGCTAGTGGTGGCAATGTGCAGACTTTTCATTAAAGTCAGAATTCTCTGGCTGATACTTTGAATCAAGAAAAAAACAGAACGTTCTCAGTTCTGGAAATGAGCCCTAGTCTTGCTGATTCCACAGCACTTGTCTCTTCTATACAGTCTTTGTCTTAGATTTTGCACCGAAAACGTATTTGCATTTATTATTATAAATGGAAGTTGCTACTCTTCTTTTTCTGACAATGGAAAATTAAATCTCAACCATATATTCCAATTAAACAGTGTCCCTAGTTGTTACATTATTATGTTCAAAACAGTAGATATTTGCTACCCAATAACAAAACAGTGATAAATAAAGTTGTATAATGTTTAAGACAACAAAAGTCTTTTTACAAAACATATTGTTGTGGATTTGGCATTGTGTCAGTGTACTATCAGTCAGGAATATGGTATTTACATCTGGTCACACTCTGTATTACCCAATGATATAGACTACACATAACAGATATATGCACTGATTATTTACAACATCTATAATTATACATCTGTATATGTACATAATATGGGTTATTAGGGAATGTAGTAGTCCAATACCAATGCAATTAGTGATGGAACAGATAGCAACCAATTAAATTTGACAGTCGCTTTTTCAGAACCATGAAAGCACCTGTACAATATTACCCCAAGTCCCAAGTTTTCCAGGATTATTTTCTGGGTTCTGAAAAGGATGTGTCTTTTCAGTTTTGGGGAAATGCATTGGTCAATTTGAACATCTTTTTAAAACATTGCTCTCTGGTGTTTTATTTTCATAAAATGTTTTATGTTGGCAAATTTACCTTAGTGAAGTCTCAATTATTTTCATACATCATGTGTGCAATAATTGTATTTATCATTCATTTATTAATGACAGATAAATGCTGCAAGCAGCTGTAGTACGTCGTGGGCCTAATTCTGAGTCACACGCAATGGCGATGTTCACAGAGTTGAGCGATTTTTTTTTTGCTACTGTATTTGCTCAAAAATCCCTAAAAACGAATAAGGTACATACGTCCCACGGTTTCGATTAAGATGCATGGTATCAGAAATGTATTGGAAATGTGCTGGGCTTTCTCAGTGGAGTCACTATGGGTGGTGACACCCAGTGTGGCATCTATGGAGTCTTTTGCGCGTGAAAGGGGGTATGGCCTTGTGCCTGTGAGGCCATGCCCCCTGATGTGTGCCATTTTGGTGGCATAACAGCATATCACATCCCTTTTCTCTCCACACTAGAGGTTTGCCCAGTGCTTCAGGAGCTGCTGGGCAGCCTCCAGCCTCTCCCAGCACAGTGGATGACACGCATGCGAGCCTCATCCATCACCGCTGCATAGCTGCTCGGTGTCACCATCAAAGGGGGTGACACAAAATAGCAGAGCAGCTCTGTTATTTTGGTGGCACTCCTTCGGATGGTGTCATCTTGTGCCACCCTTACCCCGCATGCCCCTAGGCACCCATATAGTCCCACGTTGGCGCCAGTATCAGCGCTGTCAAAATCGTCTGGAAAATGGGGCCTTTGCTGGTTTTAAATATAGGGGACCCCTACGCATTTTTCCCACCTATTTTTAAAACCAGGACTGGCCCTGCAGCCAGGTGCTGGTTCCTAAATTACGGGGGAACCCTACACATTCTTTTCCCTGTAATTTTAGGGACCAGGACTGGCTGAGTAGTCCGGGGCTGGTTATACTTTTGGGGGGGGGGACCCTACATAATTTTTTTAAAATAAATTAGGTACACATACAGAAACATACACAAATCACACTGATCTGTGTATGTTTCTGCCAAACTCGCAGCTCAGGAGGTGGAGTGTTTGAAACTTCAATTTATCAGGGAGTTTGCTACAATCTCACCCGAGATTGTAATCTTGATTCTTGGTAAATTCCAGAATTGCATCTTTTTCATGAAAAGTACTTCAGAGTTTGGCCAATGGTGAGTTGAATCGAGTTTGCAATCTCACCCGGGTTTTTCAGTGAAAAACTCATCCGAGTTTGTCTTTAGTAAATTTGCGAGATGAAAAATATGCCTATAGCCACCCGAGATTGCAATCTCGACTAAACTCGATTCTTAGTAAATTTACCCCTAAGTGGCCGTCCTTATGCATATGTGGAAGAAAAAGTGAGAATGTGCTTTTCCTCCATATTTGCCTTAATACATGGATCTCTCATTTTATACAGGAGTTAAAACAAAAATGAAAACCATACTTCTTGGATGCAACTTTCTCTGGTTCCTCAACAGCTGTAATGGTCATACGCTCACTGGTGTATCTATGATGGGTGCAGTGTGTGCGGGGGGGGGGGGCCCGCACTGCACACACTGCACCCATATTCTTTTTAAACTTACCTGTCCGAGGTCCCGTGTCGAGTGTCACTGCTGCTCAGAACACCGGCAAAATGGCACCTGCGGCCACTTTCCGGTGTTCTGCGCATGCGCAGTAGACTCCGGGCACTAATGCTCCGGTGGCTGGCCAGCCGCGTCAGTCGGCTGCCAGCCACCAGGGAGAGAGGAGGGGGCCCCGCACGAGGAGTGCACACGGGCCACCTCCTCTCTTAAAACGCCCCTGCATATGCTGCTCTTTTACTGCTAAAATAATGTGACACTGTTAGAGCCATCATCAACACAGTGAATCCAATGAACAAAATAAAATAAAAATAGATACGTATCAGGTTTTTTTTTTTTTACTGTGAATCATGCTTTAACAATATCACTAGAAGAATAATTTCCCGTTGCAAGTGATAAAATCAGTGTATGAAAGCTAATGATAATATCACCTCATTTGCTTTCAAAGTAGTTTCTGCCACATGGCAGTAATGTAGAGCGTCTGTCAATGTATCCTAGCTTCCTGATGGGTCTGCAATTTAAATGATTACATTTATTTCATTCCAGATTATCCATAAAAAATTCATCAAATTATTTCAACCAGAAAAAAAGAAGTAATTGGGAATATTGAACTCTAATCCATTACACATACGTATGTTACATAAATAGTGGTTGCTTATTTTAGTATTTGAGCAAAACGAGTTGCTGTATATACATATATATCAGAGAGCTTATAATTCCCAAACTGGGTGTCGCGGGGCACTCGCAGGGGTGTCACAGATGTATTTAGCAGTGTGGCACAAACCTTCTAAATTTACTGGCAACAAACATTTTGTTACTGGCTAATTGTTATACAATTAAACCATTTCTCAGTGGGGGAAATACGAGAGATGAGTACTTAATATTAGAGGACTACTAGTTACACATTATCTGCTGTGTATAATATAGTTCATTTAGGAAAATTTCATATTTTTCTTACCTCTATCTTGTGAAATAAATGTGAACATGTGTGTTAGTAAAAGTACTGATACCTGAGATTACTGGAGGGCAATATTATAAAAAGGTTAGGACTGTAGAAAGGCCGGAGAGAGAACTAAGGTTGCCATGTCAGCTATTTATAGTTAGGTTCTTTATAACTGTATTGAGTTTAGTTCACACATACCTTATATCAGGGCTATTTTTCTGGAAAAAAGGTTCAGGAACTGTGGGTGGAGCCACTGGGGGTGGAGCTATGGAAAAACAATTTTGTATATATATATATAATTATATATATATATATATATATATATATATATTATACATACATACAATAGTATTTAGAAAAGAAGGCACTCAAAGGGGACTTTATAATAAAACTTATTTTATGGAAAATACTTTTTGGCCCAAGACATTTTCCTGCTTGTTCCTGCTGAAAAATAGCACTGCCTGCAATGATATCGAGTCTAAAGGTGGCCACACACATAGCGATCAGCACACGATCAGCCGATGTGTACGATTTGTGTACGATTTCTCTTGAAACTCTCCCCTGCACACGATCTCCACACGATCTGCACACAATTTGGTGTCCAATCTTCATACGATCTCTCCTGCATCCAGACTTTCACAGAGCATCGTGTCCTAGATTGTCAGATCTGCCCTACTGCAGGGCAGATCTGAAGATGCAATGTTCGACCAGCGGGGACGCACATCGCATCGTGATCGCGAGTGGGGACTCACGATTACTCAGGATTTGGCCATATTTTACACGTTCTGTTGTTCCAATGTGTCGGAATCGGCCAGATCGGGTAAAATATCGCTATGTGTGTGGCCAGCATAAGCAGGATCTAAAGACATTCCAGTGCAGCCATATGCAGGCCTGTTGAGTAGAGTTCACACAGGCACAGGAGAGGAGCTGACCCGGGACTTCTTCCATATGAAAGGAGCAGGATGAGCACCGAGTGGGGGAGCGAATGCTCCCTCAGTCAAGCTACAAAAATATTGTATTTTCGGAGCTTGATGAATTTCTGTCCCCATACTAGTGTATGAGGACAGAGGGCTACATTGGGAGAGAAAGGTAAGCAGGACATATTTTTGCTGAATGACCCCAATACTTAATTTCTACAAAAGTATGTACTAATGTGCATTTTCACCTGCTTTTGTAGAAATTAAGTGATAATGAATAGACCACTTATCGTGTTGATTTAGGAGCGCCACAGTTCTGAATTATGGGAAAATCAGCATTTGTTAAAGATTTGTAGTGGGAGAAAAAGACAGTCCTTGAAAAACGGGGGCGCTTGAGAGCCTTACCTAGGACATCATTTGAGATGCTCTCCATCACCACATTCCTTCATAGTTCACATTCCTTATTCTGGTAATTTCTTCCCTTCTGTGCATCTAATACCTTCTGTGCATCTAATACCTGCTTCCACCAACTCTCAGGTGAAACTTGTTAGGCAAGTCACAGATAATGTATATACAGATGGATATACAGTATATAAAGCCAAGCAGACACTGGTAAATCCAGCATTACATTTAAACTGTCTGGAAACTATAGTTTCACTAAGGTAATAGAATATAATGGCATGTACAGTTTAGATTACAGTGGCATGACATTATGGTTATTTATAATACTACACAACATTTATTGTATATAACTATATATGCTAGTCATGTATGTATGTAGAAAAGGGCTTGTACTGCAAGTAGCAATGACTACTTGGCTATATTGGATATATTTTCTAAACTAGAAATGTCCCAGTTTAAGATACCCACAATTTGAAATATATATTATATAATTAATTTATTTTATTTCAGATATTAATACTTTAATGCAATATCACCTACCCAATCAGAATATGGCATTTCAGTGAAGGCTAATCTGAATTTGTTTTTAATTGTAATTGTCATTTAATAATTGCCTCTGTTAAAAGCATTTAGGTCTCAGGATGAACCGTTCTACGTGCAAATTATTATTACGAGCAGCTTAGTGTGAAATGCAATCTGGTTTAAGTCTTTTGATTTGTACAGGGCATGAGAAGTTTAGACTGGAATGCTGAAGTGTCTGTGTTCCTTCTTGTTCTGTCAGAACATAAAGAAACACGTACGCCTACCAATTTTTCTCCTCCCTCACCTGCTCGCAGTACAGAACAAGTACCACGGCGCAGCTGCCTTCTACTTTGAACTGCTTTTCTTCCGGACTTCCAGCTGTTGGTCTCTTTCTTTTTGTCTCACAGAAACTGAATGTATAGGGCACACAGAATCCACGAAACAAAGCTGTAAATGTGATGAAGGATTTTGTAGAAATATTCTGACACCAAATTACCTGCCCCTAAGCTGGGAAAAAACTCTAGTTGACAGTTGCTGTTTTAATAACATGCTGCATATAGCGAGAAGTCATTTATTAAACTTGATGTACTACTAATTACACTAATGAAAGCAAATGTCTGATTGGTTGCTATTGGTTACAGCAAAAATTATGACGCTTGCATGGAGAATAATAGCATAATATATTGCATTCAAAATGTATATTTTCCCAAAATATTGCTCTATAATTTAGACAGCAGCAGCTTAAACTAACACTGAAAGGGAAATGTAATAGCCTGTGAGATGCAGGCATTGGCGACATTATGAAAAGTCTGCCTGTTTTGTTTTAAAGTGGCAATATTATTGCCGCTTTAAAAACCGTGCAGACTCACCGAATCTAGCTTACATGCCTGCATCTCGCAGGTTATTACTATTTGGCATGAATGTAGGAGCTTACAGCTCTTTTCTATATACAAATACTATTTTTGGGAGGTCCAAATGGCAAGTACAGTCCCCACATGGAAACAAGAGATGCCATTTTTTGATAAGCTGAATGTCATATAATTGTCTGGCCTGCTGTTTCAGATATAATGGAGCCCTACGTTGATTCACCTCCATTTCTACTGTTACAGAGAATATGTTATGCTTGAGACTTGAAAGTGTTAATAAAAATATAGTGTTTTTTTAGCTTACTTTCCTTGTATACCCACTAGCCTGCCTCCAAACATTAGTAGCATTCTGGTATGAACAATCTGGTTCTAATAAGAGCTCAAGGCTTTCCCCCTTGCTGGGAGAACTGCCCTCTTGCAGTAAAACTAGGCTGTCAGCTGTTTGTTCAGGGCTGTGTTCCTATCATGAACTGATTCAGCAGTGAGATCTGAATTTGTATTGTAGAACTGGTATATGTATGCTTTTATTTTGCAGCCTAACTAAAGATCTCTAGAAGATCAGGAAAAGGATTTAAGATAATAATAATAATTATGTTGCTGCTTATTGTTTAAAATTAGAGATTAGCAAAATTATCAAAGCTAACAGAATATTTGTCTAATTTGTTATGTTTCACTGGTAAAATTTGACGTTAAGTGTTCCCAGTTGTATCACACCCTTACCGCAAATCTTGCATTTGGAAATCCCTCTCTAGAAATCTTGCATTTTCCCCTGCATGGCTTGATGTGGCTGTAAGTGTGGGTTTTTAATGGCTCCCTTATTTATTCCAACCATGCAACTATTAGGGACTTAGGGGGGAATTCAAGTATCCGCTGTAATTTACCACTGGCTAATTGATCCCCCAGGGCTATTCAATTAACACCGAAGCCAGCCCGCCAGCTGCAGTTAATGGAGGGGTTTTTTTCAAGCCTCAACTGGCTCATAAAGAAATCCCCCAAAAATAGCCTGTTTTTGGGTTCCACAACCCTGTTAACGCATAGGTTCATGATTTTATTACGGATTCTAAGTGTTAACGCCCATTAACGTGTTAATTTAATGGGCATTAAAAAGGGTCTGTCCAGATCCGACCAGTTCGAATCTGTTATTTGTCTGTGGGCACAGGGACTGGGGCCACTGGGCTGTAGATGAAGCTGTCTTGAAATTGGCAAGTGCTTTAATGATGCTTCTTGTTGAAGTAGACTCTGGGGTAACGAGCTAGATAAATAACCAGACTGGAGGTGGTAACGCTGAAATTGGGATTACTGAATGCCGGGTTGATATCGGTGGGACTGAACACCAGACTGGACTGGTGGCAGGCACTTGAACTGAACACCGAGCCAGAACCGATGGAACTGGACAGTGGGCTGGAACCAGTGGACGACAGCTGGACACCAGGCTGGAACCATTGGACCTGGACACTGGGCTGGAATCAGTGGACACCGAGCCGGAACCGGTGGACCTGGATCCTGGGCTGGACACTGGGCTGGTACCAGTGTTAGGTGGACACTGGGCTGTGACTAGTGAGGCCTGCTCAGTGTCCAGCTGGACACTGAGCTGGCCTCAGTGGAACTGGAGGATAGGCTGTTTGTCAAGCTGGGTTCAGTGATGCTGGAGATGTTGCTGTATGCTCAGCGGGACTCAGCAGTGCTGGAGGTATTACTGTACACTGAGCTGGACTCAGCGGTGCTGGTACTGTGACAGTACCAGCACTAACTTCACTGAAAGAAATCTTTGAAAGATATCGTTCAAAGATCTCTTTGAAAGTTATCTTTCAAAGATATCTTTCAAGTCGTTGGTGGTACAGATCGTACCGTGTGTATGCAGCTTTAGCTGATAAGTGCCCAAGTAACTCAGGAAAAGTCTATGGCTTGGAAGGCTAGCAAGCGGGGAACTCAGCAAAACAAAAAACTGTAGAAAACTAGGAACTGTAGTCTTACTACTAACTAGAGCCAGGAATAGCAATATAACTTGCTGCAAACTGGAGCCTGGGAGTCAGGATGTGACTTATTTCTCTGGCAGTAAGCTATTCAACAGGAAAGGGTTGTGTATAGTTCCCCTTCAGTAGATTACGTGGAGTGAGGGCGGAAGTGCGGTTCCTTGCACTTAAAGGCAACCAAAAGAAGAAATGTGTACCCTTGAGGGCTCCACGTGGATAGTAACTGATGATTTTGGATAGTAGCTGATGACGTCAGGGTATATCTACTGAAGGTGATCTATTCGCAACCAACAGGTAAGGCTGACATAGGAAATGCAGGTCACAGATTGGCTGCCAAAGTCACCTGAGGCAAGGAGCACTCTGACTGGGGGAAATGTGGTCAGCTGTCAAGTTACAATATGACGATATCCATGCATCAGCTCCACAACAGAAGTGCAACCAGAAAACCTAACCTGCGGAAAAGGTGATGAGTCACTTAGTACATGAAACATGGTTTCAAGGTCTGGTTTGCGACAGGGTCTCGGGTGAAAAAGGGTCTGGAATCGTGAATAGCCCCAGTCGTTAATACCCAAGGCTACCACCCTTTTTCGCCCCCATTAAATTAACAGGGCTAATTCAATTCGGCCTTTTCTCATCATTTTAAAAAGTAAAAATGTAGATCTATAAACGTGTTTTAGTCTAACTTTGACAAGTACATAATTGGAAGGCGATATAATTAATGGTAGGTTATTTTTAGAAGCCCATGTGAGGGAAACTCCCAATGCTGAGTGTAGAACCTCAAGGCTACAAAAATCAGTATAGAGTTTGTGATGACACTTTGCCACTGGGCAGCTGCTTCTATATACAGTATGTCACATGTATATCATGTATTACACCTCTCTTCCATTATGCTATCCCTACTGGAAACATTGCATCCAATTAAAGAGATACTGTACATTTGATTTACACAAAAAGGATGGACTTTGCTAGAGATAACTTCTACTTCAAAACTGAGAGGATGATTTAGGAAAGGCCTATCGGTGCATACACACACAACGATTTTTTTAACGATTATCGTTAACGATATTGTTTATCGTTCAATCGTTGAAAAAATCGTTAACTTTCTAAGTTAAAACGATGAACGATTATCGTTCATGTTCATTCACGTTTGTAATTTGTAGTTCCATCAGACTGACCAACTCAACGATTTTCATTAAGGGAAAATGCATAAATCATTTGTAGTTAAAAAAAAATATTCATTACATTTAGTAAATGAACAATTTTAGTAAACTATTTTCGTTCATTTTTCCCTTGAAAAAATTAACGAAAATCGTTTGCTAAGATCGTTCATTTACAAAATCGTTGTGTGTGTATGCAGCTTAAGTGTTTATCCAGCTTGGCATATCTGTGCTTACATCCAACAGCAAAACTACTCAGGAAACAACTTAAAAAATACATAAATAAAAATAGTCTGTTTATTCTCCCTAACCATCCGGGGGGATTGTATTCGGCATCCCGGGGGTCAGGATGCCAGTGGTCAGAATCCCTGTAGCAGTCTGAATCCTGGCTCCAGAATCCCGACCGCTGTCATCCTGATGGTGAGTATTAGGGTTAGGTTTAGGGGTTATGGTTAGACACTAGGGGGGAGGATTAGGGATAGGCTATCGGGATTGGACGGGGGGGTTAGGCTGCTGGGGCGATTTAGTGTTTGTTAGGTTGCGGGAGTGGGGGGTTAGGATACTTACCAAATTTTGTCAGATTCTAACTGACGGGATGCCGCTGTTGGTATTCTGACCATCTGCATCCTGACCGCCGTGAACCTGTACCCAACCCCATCTTGGCTGTGCAATACCTTTCATAAATCAATTCCATGGTAATAATGGGAAATTGGCAACTATTCTAGTGGCTGTCTCAAGGAATTTGCGTACTACATGGATTTAAAAAGTAATTTAGATAGCTGTTTTGGATGCTTCTGCTGACTATGGACTCTATTTACTACAATCCGCATTTTGAATGCAGATTGTAGTGTGATATTACCAACTGAATTTGCATTGCGAATTCAGGGCCTGATTCAGACCCGCTCGCGAGCGCTGAGTGCTCGCAAGTGGGTCGATGGTGCCCTAGTGCGCATGCGCACGACGTGCGAGACCCGCATAGCGACAGCCAAGCCGTCGCTATGGGTCTCGCACCAAAGGGGGCGTGCTGTCGATGGTGAGTGACAGCACGCCCCCTTTGGTGGGCGTGCTGGGGGCGTTGCTGCCCATACAGAGGCGTTCCCATGGGAACGCCTACCATCTGGGGCCGGCCCCACTGACATCACTAGTGATGTCAGTGGGAGTGCTTTTGGCTCTGATAGAGCCAAAAGCACTCCTGGGCTTGCGGAAGCGAGACCCTACCGCAGGGTCTCGTCGCAAGCCCGATGGTCTTGACCATCGCGATCATCTTTCTGGCCGCTCGCATAAGCTGTGGGTGGTCATCCACAGCTATGTGAGCGGCCAGGAGGCCACTCCAAGTTTAGGTAGGAGGGCCCTGATTCAGAGCGAGCGCTCTTGTTAGAGCGTCCGGCTCTGAATCAGGCCCTCAGCCAATATCACAGGGATTTACTAAAAATCCCTTGCAGGGACATAGCCTGCGATAAAGCTCTGGGCCTGATTCAGAGCCGGACGCTCTGACCAGAGCGCTCGCTCTGAATCAGGGCCGCCTAGCTTAAAATGGAGCGGCCGCTCGCATAGCTGTGGGTGACCCACAGCTTATGCGAGCGGCCAAAAAGATGGTCGCGATAGTCAAGACCATTGCGACCATCGGGCTTGCGACGAGATCCTGTGGTAGGGTCTCGCTGCCGCAAGCCCAGGAGTGTTTTTGGCTCTATCAAAGCCAAAAACACTCCCACTGACATCACTAGTGATGTCAGTGGGGCCGGACCCAGACGGTAGGCGTTCCCATGGGAACGCCTCCGTCTGGGCAGCCACGCCCCCGGCACGCCCACCAAAGGGCGGACAGAGCCACGGAGGACATTACCGGAGCACCGATCACCGGAGGTAAGTGTAATTAAGGGAGGGGGGTCGCGGGTCTTAGGGGCGGGGCTTAGCGATGGCTGGTCGGCGCATTTGTGAAAATACCATGATAAGTGTGCAGAGGGGATTCGCAGGAACAGAGCTTTATCACAAGCTCTGTCCCTGCAAGGGATTTTTAGTAAATCCCTGTGATATTGGCTGAATTTGCAATGCGAATTCAGTCGTAATATCACACTACAATCTGCATTCAAAATGCGGATTATAGTAAATAGGGCCCTATGTGAGAGATCCCTTAACACAATAACCCTAAGTGTTGAAAGTGTCTTGATTTTACCTGTTAGCATCAATGCACATCATTATTACTTGTGCATACACCCTGTGGCGTCCCTCCCCGCGTTGTCACCTGGTGCAGGGAGGGATGCTGTGTGTGCGTGGAAAACAATAACACTGAGGTCTGTTTATTAAAAGACGAAAAGCCCTATGGCCAGAGAAGATGGGTGCCACAATGCTTGCTATCTCAGGAGGCAATAACAGAAAAGAGTCAATGAAAAATATGCTTTATTCTTTTTCAATGGTTGATAATCTTTTTTATTTTTAGAATTACTGTTATATTAATTAAGTGGAACTGAAAGTCCAAGCTTGGGTTATCAGTTTGGCTGTGTAGGCATATGCATATATCCCTGCAGAGCGGTAAGTTAGCCCTTATCGCTCTGGGACAGTCTCGCCAAGGCAACTGAGTATTGCTCAGCAACCTTGAGGAGATTTTAATGTTAAATTATAGTTACAGGAAATCAGCCTTTTTCACTAATGTCTTACAGGGGCAGTTGAGCGATATTCAACTGCCTTGTTGGCCCTGGCCAGAAGTGTCCTAGGAGGACTCGTGTGGCTCATACGGCACTGTGAAGCTGAGCTTTATTTTGTGACCTAAAGCATGCTGGTCTGCGTGGTGGAATTGCCTCTACAGAGTCACTCCCCCAAAGCCCCTTCTCTGCTCTCAGGAGATTGCTGATCCTCACTGGACTTTACTGTACAAGTGCTGGTTCGGCTCATGCTCACAAGTGTAATCTCTTTCTTTCTTGCTCAAGTGGTTTTTAGAGACTTTGCAAGCCCTCCCCCAGAAATTTTGTTATGGTCCCTACCCTATCTGCCCCTGCATTGAGGCCAATGGAGTGACCAACTATTACCCCCCCAAACGCAAGTAAAAGCCACGTGTCAAAGCTGCAGTTTCACTTTCATTTCAACTTGTGTTTATAAATGCAAATGAAATGTCAGTGAGTAAGGCTTAAATGTAAATTGGCTGTGTGCCACATACTAACTGTGCCAAGTACTAGCTTTTGCATGAAGTTTTGCACTCTGATATAGCTGCAATGTAAAGCTGCTTTCCCATGATCTCCATGATACAAATAAAGGGAGAGAGAGTTCATAATTAATACTTTTGGAGGAGAAATAAATCGTTGGGCTTGGTATGCAGCAGCATTTATTTGGCTTTGAAAGCACTGAGTAAACACATTTTCCTACAATATTTTGCTTGACATCTGTGACAACCATCGGCACTGAGTAGATTAACATGGAACATTTTTGTAGGTTCTAAAAATATTGGTTGCCACATTCCAGCTCTTGTGCATCCTACATACGCTAGCAGTCCTGTCCAGCACTACCAATTCTATCATCGAAAATATTAATAGGCTTGAAATGCTATAATACTAAGAAAAATAATTTACTTTAAATGTATTTATGTTTGATAGCAGCTGACTTTGGCCCTGATTCAGAGCCAGACGCTCTGACCAGAGCGCTCGCTCTGAATCAGGGCCCACCTCCATTAATATGGAGCGTCCTCCTGGACGCTCGTATAGCTGTGGGTCACCACCCACAGCATATACGAGCGTGCAGGATGATGGTCGCGATGGTCTTGACCATCGCGACCATTGAAACTGCGAGCAAAAGCCTGCGGTTGGATTTTTCAACCGCAAGGCCAGGAGTGATTTTGGCTCTATCCGAGCCAAAATCACTCCCACTGACATCACTAGTGATGTCAGTGGGGCCGGCTTCAGACGGTAGGCGTTCCCTTGGGAACGACTCCGTCTGGCAGGCACGCCCCCAGCACGCCCACCAAAGGGGGCGTGCTGTCAGTCACCATCGACAGCACGCCCCCTTTGATGAGACACTCCGAGCGAAGGAAAGTCCTTCGGTCGTCGGGTCTCGCGCATGCGCACGACGGAGCTCCCTCCGTCGTGCGCATGCGCAGTGGGGACCATCGACCCACTTGCGAGCGGACAGCCGCTCGCGAGTGGGTCTGAATGAGGGCCTTTATTTCTTATCACTTATACTTATCTTTGGATGGGCGTTATGATTACTTACCTTCCGGCATACTTGCCTACCCTCCCAATTCAGCCGGGAGCCTCCCGCCTCAGGCGATTCACGCTGAATCGTATCATAGTGGCCCCGCCCCTGGCTGCACAATGTCTGTAATCTCGGCGTTGTGTAGCTTGGCCATGGCCATGATAATGCAATCGTGCAGCCCCGCCCCCCATCCCTCCTCCAAATATGCATCAGTTCCCCTGCTGTGCCGATCTGGCTGCCTATTCCCAGAAGAGGCAGCCAGATTGTCGGCAACCCTGGTACAGCCTTATCAGCTTGTGCTTTCAAAATATAGGGAAATGGGAAATAATTACTGTACATGTACCGGCTTTCCACCCTGCCCATCCACTGTATAGATTTTAAATGGTGACTGCAAAGAAACCTACAGCTAGAACATTACTCTTTCGGCAGGCGCTTTCATGAGGGGAAGTAATTACCACAGATTAATGCAGTAAGGGGAACCTTTGGTGGATTGCAGTTGTAACTTGTTTTGTAACTTGCTTAGCCTCCAATTTATATTAATACTAGTGTTTGCCTGCAGCTTTGCTCGCGTGGATGTCTGTTATTGCTTAGCGGAACTAATTTTACAAAGACAGTAGTGGCATCTAATATTGTGATGTATATTTTATATTGTAGACTTTGGCCCTCATTCAGAGCCGTTCGCTATTTGCGGTCGTTCGTTTAAAAACAAGGGGTGGCTATTCAAATGATCCGTACGCACATTGCAGTCTGTTCACACCTCTAAGTCTGAACGAACGAGCAAAACATACGCTCGTTTATTTGTTAAAAACGCCCCCTGGCCGCTCGCACCATACGTCATGTCCGCTATTTATTAGATTAATCGAGTACATCGACCAGCGTATGAACTGCTCGCTATTCTTGTGGTTGGTGTTTGCTACCACAAATTTGCGAGCAGTTCTGGCTCTAAAAAAACCCAGTGACGTGGTCATTGACGCTGCTGTTTTAAATATACACACCCATAAAACGCCCGTTTTGACCTTTAAGCACGCCTGCGTTCGGATCTCCACTCCCCATTTTCAAGCACCTTCCCCTGTTACCACCCACATACGCCTCATTCTGTCACTCAAAATAGCAGGCACTCGCTATATAGCGTACAAACGATTTTCGGCCGCACTGACTGGTTCGCGCATGCGTACTAAAAAGCGTACGCATGCGCAGATGTGCAAACATCGCTCGGAACGAGCGTACTGCCGCTAACGAGCGGCTCTGAATGAGGGCCCTTGATCGCAAATGACTTTGTACTCAATATTTGCAGTTTTTCCTTCAGGGATACACAAAAAGATGCTTGGGGCTACTAACTCATGAGCAAGCCATGTAAAGCTGCCTATTGGTGCACCCTCTACTGGATTGACATGTACACTGCAACTTCATGAGTCAAGATAAGCTGTCTGATTAGTGCTTAATATACAGATGGATTTTCCTGCAAAATAGATCTTGGCTGTATTTCTATATGCAATGTGCATACATATATAATTGTTTGCATTGGGGGTGCAATATATATATATTTTCTTCATAGTTCAAAACAGTCCCTAAAAGTATATTTGTCCCAAAAATATTACATCTGGTCATTTTTTGGCTTGAGCCTGCACACTGCACGCACCATGTGTTTTTTGAATAAGCTATACAATATTGAAAATGGAATCCAAATTCATCCTGTAGTTTTTGCGTGATGCCGGAACGAACAGACAGATATAAAAAAAAAAATCCAATTTTTTTTTGTCTCCATAGTTCATACACAGGACCTGATTCAGAGACGGATGCTCTGAAAGAGCGCTCGCTCTGAATCAGGGCTTTTTTTTTTTTGGTGCAGCCTCCTGTCGTTGCCGCAAGCCCAGAGAGCTTCCGGCTCTAATAGAGCCGGAAGCTCTTCCACTGACATCACTGGTGATGTCAGTGGGGCCGCACACAAACGGCAGGCGTTCGCTTGGGAACGCCTCCGTTTGTGAAGCCACCCCCACGCCATGCCTACAAAAGGGGGCGAGCTGTCGATCAACATTGACAGCCGCCCCTTTGTAGTGAGCCACGGAGCGAGTGCTTTTTGCGCTCGCCCCGGGGCTCGCGCGAGCGCACTGGCACACCATCGACCTGCTTGCGAGCGCTATGCGCTTGTGAGCGGGTCTGAATCAGGTCCACAGTCCCAAGGAGTACATTTCTCCAAAAAAATATCTATGTACAGGCACAACCATTACAACTTTATTGTAAGTATAGATATCTAGTGGATTTGCACATTTTTGCTATTATCTTCCCGCCTTAAGTCTATCAGAATACAAGCATATCTTCCAGGTTTCTTATGTTCTAGAGCTTCAGCTACCTAACTCCATGTGAGGGCTTATTCTCTCATATGCACTGGGAAAATGAAAAAGCATGAAACCGAACATATGCTTTATTATTGATGCATTTTTAATGTGTTTTTCAGACACTGAGATTTTTATCAATACAATCTATTGTACCGTAATGTTAACACTTGTGAAAAAGATGTGCTGCGTTTTTTAAAAGAAATTTTAACATTTTAAAATACAGTGTTGGGAATTATATCATTACTTTTATTTGTCCTATCTTTATGCACTTTTATTTTTTTTAATGTGAGCAAACCCTGAAAGTAAGCACCCAAGACTTTTGTTAGGATTTTATAACAGGAAAAAATTCAGACTGCGCTATCCTATGTTTGTTAAGATGCAAAATATATATATAAATGTTCTGCTGCCCTTTTCAATAGTAAGGCACCCCCCCTTTATAGATCAAATGCTCATGTATGAAATTGGGTGCCAAACATGTATTCACTATGTGAAAAATATTTACTTTAGAAGAATGATAGTCAAGAAAAAAAATACATAAAATATATGTAAATGTGAACATAAAAATGAGAATTCTCAAATAAAAAATCACACAAAAAAATTAGATCAAATTCATCCAATAAAATATATCATAAAAACAATCAATATAAAGTGCCAATGCATGTGTTGTCAATCCTTCAAGCAATATAAACCTAAAGTGCCAATGCAAGTGTTATCAATCCTTCAAGCAATATAAACCTACATAACGGTATATAAGCATCACAGAGGGACAGTATAATGTTGCTTATGTAGATTTACTTATGGTCCGTCCGCAGATTGGGACAGTTAGGCTCTTTAATTGGGTATATGAATAATATGGCAGGACTCCCTCGTTCCTGCCTATTGGGATCCGTTTGTACAGATAGGTGATCACGTACGATGTCAAAAACAAACTTCAGTGCATACAGGCTGTGTTTAATCTGCTTTAATAGTTTCCTACTATATGCTCCGTCCTGATATTATAGTCTAATGATCAGTCACCTATCTGTGTGTGCTGGTAGTGTTTAAGAGCGGCTTCCCACTTTTGTGTGGTTTACCGGTAAGCAGTTCTCCTGTCCTTGACATTGTCCGGTCAAACGATACAGAGGCGCCTTCTCCACAGGGGCGTTTCTAGAGAGGAGGGGGCCCGTGTGCAGTCTCCGACACGGACCCCCTCCTCTCCGTCCGGCGGCCGGCTGTGCACTAAGCGGTGCGTGGCCAGCATTGCAGTTATAGACTCTGGGCACTAGAGTGTGCCCAGGGTCTATAGCGCATGCATAGGTCACTGGGAAAATGGCCGCGGTGGCCATTTTCCCTGTACTGCGCATATGGAAACGACGGGAAAATGGCAGCA